>OZ024860.1:12268140-12435640 GCA_964017155.1 Oasisia sp. SBJ-2009
TTAAATGTCCACGTATGCGCGAACGCGTGTAAGTATGAGTGAGTTGTGCGTGTATGTGTACGTGTTAGTATGTACATAAATGAGTGGGTGAGCTCGTGCGCGCCTTCATGTGTGTGTACGTGTGTGTTTCATGTATGTGTATAGTTAAAACCGATTTGCGGTTTGATCTAATCTATAATAATAACAACTTTACGTATACACTCATTTCCGAAGTACAACTCTAACAACAATGGTGTTAGCAATGTTTCCAAACTATTGATAATTATGTAGTGATTAACAAAGGTACTGAAATGTGCGAAATAATAAGATGCGTATGACGTTTAGAAAATAATAGAAATGGTAAAATACTGCTAAAGTCATGATCGAATCAACTTTGAAAATAATAAATAAATAAATATACATTAAAATGATATAAATGCGTATAAAGTTGCAAAGATGAAGCTGCATAACAATCATGATCTAAACCTGGAACCAAATACCACAACAACTAACATAATATACTTAAAAATAGTATGCCATGCAAACGTCACACAATGAACACGGTCTTACTTTGCGCTGTAATGTATTAAGATCTTCCTAAGAAAGGAGACCGGTGTCGCGCTTACATTTTCCCGGTCGTTATAATCTTTCCGATTGACGTTTCTGCGCATGCGCGATAAATGTAAAATCACCAATTTGCAGCGAAACAACACCGTTTTTTGGGTATACATGTCATGGCCTGTTTGTTAACTCTCCTGTGATGATTACTGTGAAGAGTTGCTTAAAATGTCGTTTAATACAATAACATATTACATCTGTTTAAATCACTGTCACGGATTAAGGCGCACTACAGTCACGTGATTTACGCTTGCAATCAAAACGTGCCTAAAGACTTGTTTGCCTCGTGTTAATTTGCGACAAATAACTTTGCTGAGAGGTTATATACACCCTAGCGAACAACTCGTAGTATTTATACCATAAATGCTTTGTCCTTTCGCTGCACATTGATGATTTTACCTTTATCCCGCATGCTCAGAAACGTCAATCGGAACGTTTATAATGCCGGGAAAATGTAAGCGCTACACCGGCTCTCCCACTCCCTACTCCTATCGTTCCTCTCCCACCCTCAGGACCACTCCGACCGCGAGTGGAAGTTCGCCCGCTCCAAGCTGTGGATGGGGTACTTCGACGAGGGCTCCACCCTCCCTCCTCCCTTCAACCTCATCATTAGTCCCAAGTCGATCTGCAAGTGGCTGAGGGCGATCAAAGGCCTACTGTGCGGCTGCTTCGTGAAGCGACAACAGCCGAGTGAACGGACGGCGCGGTGTAGCACGGCCGACGGCACCGGCATCAAGGTACGGGACAGTTGGGGTTGTAATATGTGATAATGTATGGGAATAATGGCAATTATTATACTACTACTACTAGTAGTAGTAGTATTATTACTACTAATAAAAATGGCAATGACAATAAAAAAAATAGCAAAAATAACAATAGCAATGATCATAAAAATAAGAACGAGAACGGTAAGGGTGATGGTGATGGTGATGGTGATGGTGATGGTGAGGGTGAGGGTGACGGTGACGGTGACGGTGACGGTGACGGTGACGGTGACGGTGACGGTAAGGGTGACGGTAAGGGTGACGGCAAGGGTGACGGCAAGTGTGACGGTAAGGCTGACGGTAAGGGTGACGGTAAGGGTGACGGTAAGGGTGACGGTAAGGGTGACGGTAAGGGTGACGGCGACGGCTACAGCGACGGCGACGTAAAACTAGACAACGACAACAACAACTACGACGACGACGACGACGACGACGACGACGACGACGACGACGACGACGACGACGACGACGACGACGACGACGACGACGACGACGACGACGACGACGACGACGACGACGACGACGACGACGACGACGACGACGACGACGACGACGATGACGACAAATAACTATATACTTTAGTGCCGAGTTCACGGGTGATTACAAAATCGGTAAATAAATAAACATTATATCTAAGCAAGTAAATAACTTTTATTTATGCATTTAAAAGAAAAAAGAAAAACAATACATGATGAAAAGCCTAGATTATTTTTAGTAAGATAAATTAAACAAAACTTTAACAAAACTTAGATTAAACTATGCGTTGATAAACACTACTATAAATAAACCTACACGTTAACAAAACTGTGCATGAAAAAGGCCAGAAAGTTAAATGGGGTCTGATTCAATTATATTAAGAACAGAAACGTCTTCAATGGTTTTCCAAACATCTTTGTGTTCTTTTTCCGAAAAACGAACTTGATTTTCATGTGGTGACGGAGGTGTTTTTAACGATAATTTGTTGACCGTAACCAGTTGGTGGTTGTGTGTTGAACATACCCGGACCAGTAAATTGTGAACTTCTGTAAAGTAGTTGACTATTGAAGGTAAATTGCATTATTATCAGAAATCGCGGTGGTGTGTAGTAAATAGGGCCGTAGTAAACTTAGGTAAGATAATTAATCTGCTATTGTTATCGTTAGATCGTGTCAGTGATAAAAACTCTCCTCATATTCATCTCACCGCTCACAAGTGTTTTATTGAACAGTTTTCTTTGTAACCTGAACGTTTCACATCGAACATTTTGTGCACATCATGCTGGATGATTTGCACGATATTAATAAAGAATAAATGCTAAATCTGCTTTTTTATCTATTGTTTTTAACACATTTGAGCTCTACGTAATTTACCATATACAGTTCCTAACGTGGTTTTATGATACAAAACGTAGACTTTAATTAATCGACCGCAGAACTCCAGGGAGAGCAGATTCGTGATCTAAAATAATTCCGAGATTAATGCAGAGAATCACGAACATCGTACATCAAACGTCAGAACTCATTCGTCTAACGAACACGCTCATTCATTTTTACAAACAGGGTCAATTAGATTTGAATAAATTGTCCCAGGCAATTTGATATGTGGACCCTCGTTGCATGTCTTTCCGCCGTTTTTTCTTTTTGATTCCAAGAGCACGTTGTTCGTGCATGACGGTTGCATAGGACGGTCTCAAAGGTTCGCAGAGTTCAGAAAAACTATCAAGTTTCATGTAGTTTACAAACTACCCACCACCACCACAAATGCGCGAGCGGAGTAAAAAGCGATTTTATTACTTACCCCCACGCCTTCCGGAACTGATGTTCATGATAGCCGCAATGTGCATTACTACGTGGTCCACTCGCTAAGTGGCGCCACTGTGTCGATACCGTTACCACACGATCCCATACTTCGCGAACTGGTGGGACCGTCCCTGAATGCAACGATGTGATTCCTTCATACGATTGTACGATTTGATCTCGTCTAACATGCCTTGCGATCTAACCATTACTAGTTATGCTATTTTAATATTATTTTCGTCGGTTATGTTTTCGCATGGAATTAAGGGTAATAAAATTATTTTCTAATTTTAGTCAGAGAGTAACTTCTGAGAATGCGTTTGCCTCCGAAATTTACTGTATGCTATTGCTGGAATGAAATATTACAGACGGGAATATTATAGACAATATTGTATTGGCAGTTGCTGAGTCAGAATATACATCGAAAAGTGAGTATAGTACTACTAACTAAATAGTATTCCGGTATTTATATACTTTCCACCTGCTTGGGACCCGGGTCCATTTATAGTGTGTTCAATTGCCACGAATGAAGATTGAGTTGGCAGGACGTATCACGGTAATGGTGGGGAATTAGTTGGTTTATAAACTGGGTTAGATGCGATTATGAAAATGATTTCTACGGAAGACGCACTTGCTTGCATGCTAGTGCACGTGCATGGGACCAAATCGAATTACTTTCAGTTTGAAAATCATTAGTCACCAAAACCAACAGCTAAAACCACGCAGACTCATACATGCCCACATCCACACACGCACACACATATACACATATATCCACATATATATTCACGCACGCACGCACACACGCACACTCACTCACTCGTAGCAGAGTAAATATATAAATATATGCCATGATGAGAGTCTTTCCAACCAAAATTAAATATTCCGGTTTAAAATAAAAATTGGAGAAACAATATTTTGTTTTGAGAAAAATAATTGAATTTTTTTTTATTGACAGTTTTTAATTAATTTTTTATTATAAATTCTGAAAAATATTCTACAGGTTGTGGAACGAACCCATGCAGAGAGCATCAGGTTATACATTATATTATACACCGGTACCTTGTCACTACGCTTTTGCGCCATTTTTGTGTATGCATACACCCGTTGTTTATTCGGGCATTATGGCTTTTACTTTGTATATATATGATGCACCGAATAAACTGTTTAAAGACAAAAAAAAAAAAAAAACGCACACTCACTCACTCAAACACTCCCACATACAGATACACCCACACGAGCACTTGTGCGCACTTGTGCGCGCGCACACACACACACACACACACACACACACACACACACACATACATACATACATACATACATACATACATACATACATACATACATAGTTCGTATACTGTCCACAAAATGGCATATTTTATTTCATAGCCCGATGTCTGTTCTACATTTTAACGAATAGTATCCACGACAAACACAGGTAGGGCCACAATGTGCAATTTAGGCGGGGACCGGCTGCCTTAGGCGATATCGATTAAGCTGGGGATCGTCCGGCTAAATACTGTCTTAGGCGATGTCGAGTAAGATATACTGTCCGCCCAATGCACAGCCTTCCTGAATTGCAGGAGCGAAATAATGTATACGTGATACGCGGTTTCACAAACTCACAAGTCTTTGCCTTCGACAATGTCGCTGGTGACGCGACGATGGATGGAGAGGAGCGCCCCCCAGCGACCGCGGAGGTAACTGTGGTCGGCAGCAAGTGTCGTCGTGATCAATGTCGTGAAGTGTCACCGTCACAGTGACACAGTGCCTCCGTCACAGTGACACAGTGTCTCCTCTACTGCCAAGGCAACCTCTGCTGTTGTCGCTGTCATCTCGGATTGATGTCAAACTCTATAGCTCTTTTGTGTTTAATGTCCCTTCCTACCGCTATGTCCGACTCTCTCCTTAATCCACTCCCCTCCCTCCATCTCTCCGCCCGTCCGTCTCTCCATCCGTACCTCACTCTATCCCTCCCTCGCTCCCTGCCCCATCCTCCTCCCCCTACATCCCTTCCCACCTCCCTCCTTCCCTTCCTGCCCAATTACCTCCCATTCTCCTTCCGTATCACTTTGTATTTCTTCCTCTCTCTCCCCTCTCTTTCACTCACTAACCTACTCGTTCACTCGTTCACTCGTTCACTCACTTATTCATTCATTCATTCACTCACTCACTCACACTCTCACACTTACTCTCGAGCTCTAATCACCACTGTAGCCTCCCCCTTACCTTCCTTCCTTCTCCTTTCCTCTCCTCCCTGCCTCTTTCCCCCTCTGCCATTTTCTCTTTGCCTACGTCCTTCCGTCCCCTTCTCCTACCCCCATCTCTTTGTATATATATATAAATATATATATAGAGAGAGAGAGAGAGAGAGAGAGACAGAGTTGTATATTATATATATATATATATATATATATATATATATATATATATATATATAATATATATATTTCACTGCCCTCCCTCTTTCACTCTCCCCTCTCTCTGTCTCTCTCTTTACCTATCTCTCACTCTCCCCACCACCTACCCCAACCATCTCTCATGTAGACAACAAACATGCCGCCACACATAACATCTCCCAGCGGCTCTTCATCTTCCGCCGTAATCTCTCCTCGCCCCATTGATCGGACTGGTCGATATATCTCGTCCCGCTAATCCTCTCACCACAGATCGCCAATCTGTCCGTGTGCTCCGGGCGTCCAGTGGTATGCACGACAGTATCACGCAACACGAACCACGACCTGGCCAACCGCAGCGTGGTCTGGGCTTTTAGTCCAGTCTAAAATGTCGGCCACAGAGCAATCTTGGCTTCCGCCGTCTGTGGCTCTACCGCATCTGTTGCACTTGCTTTCTCTTGCACGTCTTACACATTGGTATGGGTGTGCATGTTGCACTGCACATTGCACCGTTCTGCATGTCGAGAACTTGTGCCACGATAACGGCGCATTGTAAATGTCACAGTTGTTTGCTTGCTTGATTGATTCCTGAATGATCGATCGACCGACCGTTTACGAAAGAAGAATTTGAGAAACATATATAGTCTAAGCATGTCCCAAACACGATATAATTCAATTGTTTCCTTGCCGCACGTTACCGACACAGTGCCAGAAGGTGCGACATGGCACGGGTTCTTATGCACGGTTTGACATTTTGAAATTATGAAATTAGAGGAGCGATTTATTACTAAATGTTTATATACAATAATAAATATAAGTTGAGTTACCCAGGTAATAGGTTTCTACAGGACGTAGCCTAATTATATCGACTTTTTCAGCTTTACTGACGCCATGGAAACGGTTCGTTTCCAGACACCGCAAAACCAGCTCTTTCTTTGTGCTTTGTCTTTGCTACACGCTGGACTCCACTGCGCATGTGTAAACTATCTTCGGCACCTCACGCTGCATCGTGTATCTGCATGAAGGCACTGGCATATTTCGTTTGCACGTAGTCTCTGGATGGGTCGCATTGATTTTGTTTATCCAGGAACGTGGTGTAACTTTACATGTCATGTTTAAGTATTAGCTTCTAGTACGTCGCATCCGTCTGCGCCATTTCGTATAATTTTCCTAATTTAACATCACAGTGTTTGTGCTTAACAACAGGCTTTGATTTCGAAAACATATCTGTACATAACTTAGACTGACTACTGCTATCTGCCACAAACTGTTTTCCACATTCCAAGCACGTGAAGTGAATTGTATAATTACGATTATCATTTCATTTGCATTTAATAACATTTATGTAGCAAAACAAAACGGTGGTCCACTGGTTGAAGAAACCAGTCCAGTTCTTGTTCACCTGCGTCTTGCTAAACTTCTCTACAACTTCATTAAACATTGCAGAAGATGGCGCAACCGAACGGACGTAAGCGAAGTATTCCGTCGACTCCTGATACCACAAAATACGAGGTACGATTCGGGTTTTTACGCATCAAAATGCTAATCTAGCGCTAATATACACACACGTTGCGAATAAAAGCATTATGCTTATTGCTTATGATGTAGACTGACGCATACGGTAAAAATCTGTCTCGTTGAATAGAACAGTGTGTGTGTGTGTGTGTGTGTGTGTGTGTGTGTGTGTGTGTGTGTGTGTGTGTGTGTGTGTGTGTGTGTGTGTGTGTGTGTGTGCGTGACTGGGATATGTACAATCTATCAAAAGTCAACAATCCTTATATATATATATTTATATATATATATATATATATATATATATATATATATATATATATATGTCAAGGATGGACACGGAGCGTATCGCCAGTATCACACATCTTTATTCTCACAGAATCACAAAGAAGAACGAAGACCCTGTAACCACCAAATATATGGGTTACACTCAAAACATATACAATAAAACACAGGAACAACATCCACCAGCAAATATATACACAGTCCAACACAAGACTAACATTGTCATTAAGAAAATGCATATCACTGATGTTTAGATGTTACACACAAGATATATACCATACAACACAGGAACAACATTCACCTGCAAATATATATACCGTCCGACATAGGACTAACCCTTGTCCTTACATCCCCATCGGAAAACACATTTAAGATCATATAAAGTTAATCAGATATCAAGGATAATGAATATAAAAAGTCACTCTCAGTACCTGCCCACAATCAGGAGTCAGGATAAAATGTGCACCATGGCACATAACTGGGATACCGCAAGAACTCCTGCATCATGAAAGAAACGTACAATATAATTATGCATACACATATTAATGCAACACTAAATCGTCCCGACAAATTAAATACGATGACCAATTATTGCTCATGTAAACAGTGTCCGGGTGCTGCCCCTAGCGACCACACCGTTACTACTACATCCGGGGCCTCACATGCCGCCATTTTGCATTTAAGGCAAAATAATTACGCAAAGTACAGAAAATACATAACCGTCGAAGTGGTGACTGACATAAGAATAACATTATCATGACACGATTGATTATCCCGCAGGTTACACATAATTTACAATAGCACAATGAGGCTCTAACAATAAGCGAGCGTTCACGCTGGTGAACAATAAGTGCACTTAACACGAGGTCGAGGGATTGATTTGAAAACTAAACCCCCGTCACCAGTACTGCTCAAACTTACACCAACTACTGATCAATTAGTACACATATCACTAGCCATCATAATGGCAACACAATTAACAATTAAAGAGAAAATTTAACACTGGTACTTACAGGTAAAATCAAGCTGGCATTCTATCATACTTGAAAACACGTGTGCACGTTTTCACAGCGGCAATCAAGTCCCAATCCTTCCCGCGCGAACCAAATCCCGCTCCCGCACAGCTAATAAAACAACAGCGCCCTCCACGGTTGATTACCACCAATCAACCACCTGTTTAACCAACAGATGGTGCCACCACTATCCAAACACCATTAATCAGCCAAAATACCCAAACAGCGTCATGGCTGTCCATGACATATATATATATATATATATATATATATATATATATATATATATATATATATATATATATATATATATATATATATATATATATATATATATATATATATATATATATATATATATATGTATGTATGTATGTATGTATGTATGTATAATATCGATACAGCTAGATTCTACCAGTCTCCAGAACCAAAGACAGAACCTATTAACTCTGGGCATCGTTGTCTCGGGGGCAGTGAATGTGAATGGATTACTTGACTCGATATTTCTTTAAAATGGGCAGAACATACAGAATGAGTTGGGAACGAACAGGGTAGATCCCCGGAGAGCAAAACGAAAAAGAAAATGGCAACGAGACTGCGCTGGGATGATTGCGCAAGGAGACATTTAAAGTGAAACTAAAACATAAAAGAAGGAGACGATTGACAGAGATGAATGGAAAAGAAACAAGGATTACAACAATTATAAATCGAGGCTTATGACATACATAAAAAAAGGCCAGAACAACGTCCGGGAAGTATAGAGAGAATTGCTCCTACAAAGCTATCCGATGCCTAATAATTATGCAAAACAGTATGTCTTTCATCGCAGTCGTCAGCAACGTATGGTACCGTGTCCAGCGCAAAGTTACCATTTATTGATAGCGCAAGAGAGCTTTGGTTTACTTTCCAAAATCTTTGAGCAGGGTTTATTTCCCATGGGGTTTGTTTTCTCTTCAGTGCATCTTTAGCACGCTGTCTTTTGCAATGGTCGTTTACTCCTAGGTATTCCCACCTGCCGTCCCAATGTGTCCATTAGTTGTTTCTGTACTGTCTGTGATGTTCAGCCTCCACCAACCATCTTCTGTCTAGGCTGAGAACAGACCACCTTTGTCATGGGTACCGAAAAGCTTCGAATGCAACAGAAGGCAGACAGCCTTGGCTTTAGACCATTGGTAAACTTGCATATAAGTGGGAACAGTTACATGAGCAAATAAAGTTTCCTGTAATTTCATTACCGATATTTATATAACCACAAAGGTTACAACTATTATGACGATGACAATAGTTCCATGCCGTGCCGGTGGTATTGTGTTTGACGCAAGCTCAAGCATTCGATATTGTCCACAGATAAATTTGTTAGAACATATTTCATCATATCAAAAATAAAATCCATATTTAAATAAATGTTTCATCTCGTCACGATGCTGCTTGTAGAATTAACTTCAGGCGCACCTTGCCGTGCTGGCAAACAAATTCATTTTTAAATGATCGAACATCAACTAATGATTGCTAGTTTAATATTATTTGAAATGCCCACACAACCCGACTGGACATTCTTGCCCCGAAGAAGAAAACTAAGCACCAGTAAGGCTAAGCTTACGACCGACCTAAAGCGGGATCCATCCACAGCATGAAACAGCTGCCGTAGACTACGTAAGGCTCACGTCTGTCTGATCTCTCCCTACTGAACTGTCTTCGTTTTGAGGTTCACATCAAGAAACGTGACTCGATTGTTCTCCTTCTTTCGACGGTAATTACACGATCGAGTCTCGAAATCCCAGATGATCGGTTCAACGTGACGTTCACTCGTGCACGCGCGGTAAACCCGCGAAATGTGGGATGTATCATTGGTGTGATAAGTCCAGTAATGGACGATTACCCAGCAGCACACTGACAGAACATGGCCTAAGCTACCCAGGGTGGAAATGGAAGTGTGAAACGTCCTGGCGCTTATGTCTGGTGACACAACCCGTGGTCCCCAGACATACCCACACAGAGCCCAGGACAAGTCCACAGCTTCTGAGGTCACCTGCTGTTTGGGCTTTGTCTCGGATAATAATCTTGTTAAGTATTGTAAATCCCTTGGGAAGCTAGATGTATTAGGAAGTAGCATGGACAGTTAAACATTATGCATGTATATATATATATATATATATATATATATATATATATATATATATATATATATATATATATATATATATATATATATATATATATATATATATATGTGTGTGTGTGTGTATATGTATACTTTTTAACTACATGTATGTGTGTGTGTGTGTGTGTGCGTGCGTGCGTGCGTGCGTGCGTGCGTGCGTGCGTGCGTGTGTGTGTGATATCAACATGCCCGGTGTTGATTTTGTAAAGGAGACTTAAGCGGATGTTCTTCCTCCTCGTTTCCAGGCTCGTTTCCACATCCTGGTGTTCTGTTTCTGTATTCGCCGCAGCAGAATCTGAATGCTCGTCGTTGTACTCTCTTTACTTGGCTGATGTCTTTCTGAAGATGTGGGTCCCAAACAGCAGAAGCATGTTTCATAATGGGCCGCACATAGTGGTGTAGGAACTGGCCTTGACTTTGGTTAAGCAGTCATTGATATATATATATATATATATATATATATATATATATATATATATATATATATATATATATATATATATATATATATATATATATATATATATAATGTTTTCAATGCTATCCGAGAAAATGTCCTTCGTCGCTATCTCGCCTCTTTCTATGTGTGCACGTCATCATCTGAGCAATAAACAGGGGACACCAGGATCACTAAAATAGAGTCAGGATCACTCTATAAGACACCCAAACATGTCCAACAGATGTTTCATAGTATAGCTTATAGTCTAAATGTTATGTCGCCAATGAAAAAACTGGAGACCTGTTTGAAAATTTGAAATTTCCAACTGTTTCAAATTTTCATGTTTGCCGCTTTCTTAACCATTGTGTTGTATTGCATAGTTTAGTTAAACTAAATGCACACGCCGAAGTCAAGCTACGTTGAGTTGAGTAGGTCGACGTGTTGGGCTCAGCCACATATTCGCGAGGATGACGAGCAAGGGGCGTACCAGCACCTAATGAGCGGTGAATTCGCAAAAATTCTCTTTGTTTATATCTTGAGGAAGATAGACCCTGTCATCGCCCGTTTTGAAACACATTTCAGAAAATCCATCTCGTCTGCAGAAAAATTTGTTTACACGATTCTTTCCACGATATTATTAAGTATTAATATTTAGTAGTACCATCAACAACAAAAAACGTCCACCCATAGAACAAATCTATTCCACACATCTGCCTGCTACATGTGTCGTACATTTCGTTTCGTACAAGAATTGAGGGTATTTTATTTTCGTCTGTGTAAAAATGCAGACATTAGTCGGAATGGTTACGGAATCCCGTGGGGAATAAATTATTAGAATATCCCACCTATTTAGGTGGTGTCTTCTATGCATCACAAAGAACAAGATGAACAATATTGCATGTACCACGAATTGACTACGACGTTAAATAAACGTCTTTATGCGTTTTCACGAATGCTGATGTTACATAGAAAATCCCTCCTGCATAGCTGTTGCGTGGTTTTGCTCTTGTCATATTTGTTCTGTAGTGTCAGTGAAACAACGTCAAATATAACGTCTCATAATTTCATGTATACGTTGTGTCCTTTGAGCCTTATTTTCCTTTCAAAGGCAAAGTGTGTCAATGAATGACGTCCGCAAACCGTTGATTACTTTTGACCAAGCATATGTATAAAATAGTGGTTACTTTCCGGAGAGTATATCACACACTAATTTCTCAGTGTTTATCCTACCATGTAGGGAACAAAACAGTATCTACATTGATGTGACCCCAAAGCCATGGAACCCTGATGAAATACACGTGTTGTGGAGGGTCTCTGTATCCACTGGCGTAACTCTAGCACTGGTTTGTTCTTACAAGTCTTACCTGTTTGATTGTTGATCGCTCTTTCCAGTCTGGGGAAAGGCCTTTGTGGCGACACCTAGCTGGAACCACTGTCATCTTGCGTTGACCGTGTACTACTACTTTGCCAGTTCAGTGCGCCTGTTTACTTGTTTACCGTGGATTATATATATATATATATGTGTATATATATATATATATATATATATATATATATATATATATATACATATATATATATATTGTATATATATATTGTATATGTATATATTGTATATATATTGTATATATATATATATATAAATATATATATAAATATATATATATAAATATATATATATAAATATATATATAATATATATATATATATATATATATATATATATATATATATATATATATATAGATATATATATATATATATATATAATATTATACCCTACATTTAGAAATTGATATATGTGTGCACTGTGTATGAACAAGCTTCGCGTAGTAATTGCGAAGGGCTAAACAATTTCGGGTGATGTTCGAATGAACACATCTACCAGGTGTGGAGAATAGCACGCATTGAGCAGTCCTACACAAGAACTACTTACGTCAGAACTGACACTGCCGCGATCAGACAGCCGGACTCTTACGTTGCAGGACGTGATGCGGAGACTGGTCGGCCGCTTCATCCATCAGTGGAAGAAGAAGCTACGTCAAGACGGAGTGAACGAGGACGACCTGCTGGAGATCAAACAGGACATCTCGAGTTTGAGGTGACTGTGGCAAGGTTACTTAGCAGTGGCTGTGGGCGTGACGATTAATTATTGCCCGTTATATACCTTATGACATGGCGCAAATCGCATTACTAAATAATTGCGACCGACTTCGAAGTAATTTCTATTTCCCAATACTGGTGCTATCGTAAAAGCCCAAGTCGTATGGTATTGTGTAGATTTTATACATTTACTACGTACAGAAGTGATGGGCTGGGGCTGGGTTAAGTAGGCAGGTACACTTACACTTGCAAACCACGTTCACTCAAGCATGCATGCACGCGAGCAACCACGTACATTCGCGCTGACACACCATCTAAACACTTTGTTCGTTGATTAAACGAGCAGATAAACACACGCGCACACGCGCACACGCGCACACGCGCACACGCGCACACGCGCACACGCGCACACGCGCACACGCGCACACACGCACACACGCACACACGCACACACGCACACACGCACACACGCACACACGCACACACGCACACACGCACACACGCACACACGCACACACGCACACACGCACACACGCACACACGCACACACGCACACACGCACACACGCACACACGCACACACGCACACGCACACGCACACGCACACGCACACGCACACGCACACGCACACGCACACGCACACGCACACGCACACGCACACGCACCATCAACTTCCGCTTATGCGCACTGCTTCGTTCTCCAGGTACGAACTACGCGAGGACCGCAAGACGCAGGCGGTCCACTCGGGCGCTCACATGGACAACCTGCGGAAGGACATCCTTCACTCGATCAGACGCACTCGCCTCTCCCCGCACCCCGACACCCTGTCTCCGCAGTGCCGCCACCGCGCCAAGTCATCACATCTCTTCACCCCGCCTCGATCCTCCCCCTCAGCCGTGGCGCCGCCTACCCGACTCTCCGCAGACGAACTGGACGACCTCAAGTGCGATATCGTCGCGAGTCTGCGCAGCGAGATTCGCCAGGTGGCGTTCGAATTGGCGGGAAGCGGCGTCACGTCGAATATGGCGGGAGAGACGAACTGTGCCGCGGCGCTGGCGCCGCCTGCCGAGTCAGAGTTGTACCAGACGCGGCTGTATACGGAACTATGAGGACGCCATTGTTGGGGTCTTTGGTTTTGCGACAATTGATGCGCGATTAATGTTGGAATATAAAGTGGAGTGATTTGTGCAAAAGAATTGTGGACTGACATTACAACGTGTTTTAATTAACTGTGTCTGTCGACGAAATACTTGTACAATATTGACCGCATGCTGCCTGTAAAACGATTTATTTATTTAATCAGGCGCTGCGTTGTATACAAACCCAAGTACATTTTTTAAGATTTGTGTCCGTAAATGCGGATTGCGTGAGGAATGCAACTGTTTGTCGTTTAGAGATATATTACATGTTTCTTATTTTGTTACTCATCTTCTTGTGTGAGAGACTGTGTCGACTCCGTTTGAGTAATCACACGTGCACATTTGATATCTGAGTTACGTTTCCTTTCTTAACTTTATTATGTCTTTCTCATTCGTTCGGTAAACAATAAAATTCTTCTATGTAGCTCAGAACTGTTTTAATTTCCACAGATGTGTTGCAGATACCGTATTTTATTCCTGTTAGTTCGTATTCGTTTGACGGTATTTCATCTCAGAATGTTAATTTGCACCTCCTTGTAAATTTCTATCCAGGTTCTTCAATTCCTACCAGATACATTTTAAAGATCTCAATTGGTGATTTGAGCTTATCCATGTCAGCATCATCGTACGTGTTCAGCTACTCTTTGGCCAATTTGTGTTTCACATTTTGTGTGTCTTTGTCACAACTCTTCAAAGTTTGTTCGAGAAACTGTCCGTTTCACTCGAATATTGTCCACATTTTAATATGAACCACTTCCGTCTACTTTTCTGCTTCTTTTGTATTTTTTCACTCACGTTGTAGGATGCCGCTGATGTCGTTTACTTATATCTCTGGTGTGTTGTCAACTACCAGTGGGTGGGTTCCAGTGGTTCTCCGTGGCTCACTGACAGAATCTGACTTTTAACCAAGAACGCGTTCATTCGAATCCTGTGCTGCCGTGTCGAGCCTCTGGCAAGTTCGTTCACTCTGTGTTACTCCAGTTCACTCAGTTATAGCCAGGTACTCATTCTTACATGAGTAGGGGAGAGTTACTGGTATAGTACCCCTTAAGCAAAACCAACTGTGCATCACACGTATGACATCCCAGAGCACTAATATTTGCACGTAGAATATTGCCAGTATAGTTCTACCATATAGTATGTTTAATATTAGCAGATGGTACACACAACAGCTATCACACAATGTTTTTATTTTCATTCGAAAAGTACGAATCAAGAGACAGGGTCTTTAATTAGTACCACCAGATCACTGGATTCGTACCTCTGGTACTATAACAATACCTCATAGGTACGAAAGGCATGCCCTGCTTTACTCAAATATAACATATAAAAACAATACCGTTTCAGTTCAAAATCCACAGCACGTAATATGACAAGAACTACGGTCAAATGTCTATTCATCGCAATCATCACAATGATGGCAAATGTAAGTGAAACCATCACTTGGTGTGCACTTTTCGTGTGCCCATTGCTGACAAACAACACAAGCAATCCACTTTTCCCTGCTTGTGCTGGTTGTAAACCGTTCACAACAAACAATGCAAAATGGATCATCATCCTCGCTACTGCTGGAGTCATTTCTACGACACTTCTTGACTTTTTTCCCTCGGCAGCTGGCGGTAGGCTTGCGAACCTTACAGCTCTTTTGTGGCTGAGAGTGTGCCTTCCCAGTTCTGTCACTGGTTTTATTGTTTTTCTTCCTTTTCTGTTCTAGTCCATCTTTATATGGACTACTTGTCAGGACGTGTGTTTTTGATGAGGCAGGGGTTTTGCGTTTGGTAACTGTTAGTTTGGGAATTGGAGAAATGGCACTTATTCTAACGGGCACCATAGCTTCATAATGGCCGGCATCAGCATGGGGTGTGTACTTGACGACCAGGGGGCCCTTGGCGCACTGCGCAGAATTATTGTACTTAGAAACATGGTCATTGCCGTCAATCATGACATGCACGGGTCGGTTCAATACAGCTGCTGTGGACTGAATTTCCAGCTCTCCAACCATGGACTGGGGGTCTGACATGTGAAGGATGCGCTCAGCAACAGTTTGGAAACGGAGATGTTCAGGCATATCGGCACTCAGTTCCGCAGCACACGGCTCCATATGTAGATTTTGACACATGTGTAAAATAGCCATACTTCTTAAGTTGTCAGCACGAGCAGTTTCTTGAATAGTTTTCAATTCGTCCAGTATTTCTCCTGTTACCGGGTTTCGTCCACTTGCCTGCAAGTCTGGGTTCAAAGCAATAACGATCGCACGGAAGAAACAACGTCCATCACCCTTTGTGGGTACTGTACATAAACCACTGCTGCAGATAGCAGTAGCTGAGTCAGTTGAAGGTGTAGCTGGATCACACACTGAAGGTCTGCAAGGTGTAGACTCACTGCTTCTACTGGAAGCTGGAACTGCAGGGCGTGCTGGTGGTGACTCGGTAGGCCTAGGTCTTAATTCACCTGGCTCTGTAGGAGTCGTGATTGGGACATCACAACTGATTGGTGCAGTAGCCGGGCTTGTTCACCTGGTTTCGGGATCTTGTCCTGATGCGAGAGCAGTTGAAGTTGCACTAGCAGATCGCACATGATTTGCTGGCCTGGCCTCACCCCGGGTTCCAATATCTGTATCTGCAGAATTAGTCGGCCTTTCACTATCTGGACAGGCACTGTTCACAACTGCCTCCATGCGACTGAATTCTTCGTCGAAGACGTGACGATTTGGAGGCCATAGGCCAGTTTTTCTGAAGCCGTTCACAGTTGTTTCCATCGTTGCGGCCTTGACAAACGATCTACCTACCAAACCACTCACCAGATGAACACCCACAGGTTTGCCCTGGCTAGATCGAAGATAGTGCTCAATCTCAATGTTATACCAACTCTGCAGCGATTTAAAAAAATGTCACATCCAGCGGCTGAAGCCGGTGTGTGGTATGTGCTGGGAATGAAAGCATCACGACATTATTTTGCCTGGCCAGTTTGATTGCTTCCAGATTCTTGCTGTGACATGTATGTCCATCCAAGAGGAGCAAGTGTTTGCTTTGTGGGCTTGACTTCACACAACTGATGAAGTGATGCAACCATTGCAAGAACACGTCAGTATCTATCCACCCAGACTCTGTGCATGCAAACACAGTTCCGTTCGGTGCATCAATCTTTAAACTGTCAGCCAGACGTTTTCGCTTGAAGATGAGCATTGGCGGTATGAAATGCCCCGTTGCTGAATGACAGTACACGCCAGTTGTGTTGGTTCCGCGTTCAGCGCTGGTTGCTGCCCCTACTTGTCGTTTTCCTTTTGTAGAAATCACTTTGGACGGTGTTTGTACTGTCGAATGGCCTGTTTCGTCCATATTGTATATTTTGTCTGCAGTGAAACCATGTTCTTCGATGAACTGGTAATATTTATCAAAGAACTCCCCAACATCTTTCTTGTTGAATCCTTTCACTCTTCCAACGGGAGTCGGTTCTGGAGAGCGAAGTGACAGTTCAGGGTGCCTACTCATAAAATTGTAGTACCAGGTTTTGTTTGCTGCTTGCTTGGCTTCACTAAATTTATTGATGCCATGAGCACAAGCCACTTGGTAGGCTAGCTTTCTAAGGTCTGTGATTGTTATTCCAAAAAAGGATTCGTCCAGTTCCTTTATATGGCGAACAAGCTCCTCTTCCACTTCATTTGGCAAAATGCAAGGGCCGCCTCGTAGTTTCTTGTCATCTGTTGCATATTTGTTCAGGCCGAGACGATGGCGATGAATTGTTGGTTTGGGTATGCCAAACTGCCTTGATGCAGCATTAACTCCCGTGCCACCATCAATGGCTGCTAGACACTTCCGCATGTCATCTGGTGTCCACACAGATGGAGCAGGTTTCTTCCTGAAACACCATCAATAAAATAAATCAGTTTCATCAGGTTTAGATAATGATGATGGTTATGATTATGACTTGATGACGCGCCGGTGTCTACAGTATGGCCTATGCTCATGACGTGTAACCAGACACAGGCACAGACATACGCACGCACGCACACACGCACACACACACACACATGCACGCACACACGCACGCACACACACATACACACACATAAACACACACACACACACTCACACACACACACGCACATGTCATATATATCGTACCACAGGTTATCTGAATCGTACCACCGGTACCATACAGAAGACCAAGAGTGGTACGATATGCGTAACTCTCTAGTAATAAATTAAACGAAGCCATGCTCCTGGGAAGGCAAAGATAATTGTTCTAAACTTTGCTGGATGGCAGGTCAGTATTCGACAATACTGACAATATAGGATTGCTTCTAGTCTTTGCGTATTTAACTACAGTGTCACGCTAAACAACATCATGGAAATTAACATCAACAAGTGTTAAAATTGATTTCTTCTCACCTTGCCGCTGCTTTTTGTTGAGTCGCCATTTTTCTTTCAGCGAGTTACTTCCCTTGGACTACGCTTGCGCGCTATGCAGTAATTGGGCACCTACCATCACCCGTTTTCTAGGAAAACAGGTGGTACGATTCCCATAACCGGTACGGTACCGGTAACTCTCCCCTATCTGGCAATGGGAAGTGGTACATAGTTGTGAACAAATGGCTTTCGCGCATTAATTACAGCTTGGCTGAATGCTTCTGGGAAAGGTCGAGATGTTGCTCGAATGATCTGGTGTGCCAGGGAGTAATGCTCAAAGCCTTTTGAGTAATCACAAAGACTAGATGCTGCGCTGTGTATGAACCTACGTTTGCATTTTATTTCTGGGGCAAGCGTTGTTGCTTGACGACCTCTGAATTAACCCACAATGCTCCGCGCACAATGGTGGTCGTGTGCTACCTCGATACACGGAAGAAATTCCAGACAGCTACGATCAATCAGTACTAACCCTTTTTACATTCATCGGGTGAAAACGAAAGCTGGAGCCCGAACTTTCTCTGTTGCCGCACCAACTCTGTGGAATTCGATTCCTGCCAGTGTTAACTTAGAAGGAAATATAGTTCCACTCCGCCGGTGTCTAAAAACATATCTCTAAAGCCGTCTATCCTCCTTAGATTCCTAGCTCACTCATCCAACCGTCGACGATTTGCGCATTGCTATACGATTACGAGGTTGCTTAATCCCTTGGTTTTGACGCGGCAGAGCTCGATCTTCGAGAATATTGGCGCATAAGAACTTAAAGAAGTCATTATTATTATCCGAAACAAACACTATGACGTCACAGACGTGTTATTGTTTTTTCGTCGAAATTATTTGTTTGAAAAATAATGTTACCACATAAATTATCATAGAAACACAACCCTTAAAGGGCATAATTACATCTAAAAGATTAAAAATAAAAACAAACATCCTTGTGACGACAGCATAACAAAACATGAACGATGACGTCACATCATTGTTTTGCGTGGCTGACAGATAAAGACATAACGTAGGATATTGAATTGAATTGAATTGAAATTTATTTCAACAACAATAATTACTACTACTACATTATACATACAGTGCATACAATACAAATTGTTGAAAAACGGGTAAAAGAAGTACAATACTTATCATGTTTACACTTATAATTGCTTAATTACATACATAACCATACGACGTTTAATATATATATATATATATATATATATATATATATATATATATATATATATATATATATATATATATATATGTGTGTGTGTGTGTGTGTGTGTGTGTGTGTGTGTGTGTGTGTGTGAGTGAGTGTGTGTGTGCGTGCGTGCGTGCGTGCGTGCGTGCGTGCGTGCGTGCGTGCGTGCGTGCGTGCGCGCGCGTGTGTGTACATATCATAATGTTCTTCGTTTTGTGATCAGTCCACTTGGTGAGGCGCCTGGTTGTCTAGCCCAATCAATCTTCAGTGTTTGTTTATGCGCTACGTATATCAAGCATGTATGCTATATGTAATATATATATATATATATATATATATATATATATATATATATATATATATATATATATATAAATATATATATATATATATATATATATATATATATATATATATATATATATATATATATAACACGCATAGAGTTTAGCGTTAGTAATCGTTTCTATTCGGTTCGTTGAGCTGCTTTTCCTCGAGATTCGAATCATGGATTCGTTACACGTTAAGTTATGTGTTAAGTTCTATCTTACCTCAAGACTTTACCTCATGACTTTTTGAGGCGTGACTTAATTAACTATGTAGGTTATTGATTCATTTCAGATGATTTTTTTGTTACAGCCATTCGTTTAAATATTATAAGAAGAACGCCTATGCAGATATTTGGTCATGGGATCTATTTATTTTATAGAAATTCCCTTAGTTATACCTTAACGTTTAGCATCCTAACAACAATACAAACTGATCTTTCCACTGCAAAACGGATTCCGTGCACTACAAACTATACGACATCAATGCCATGAGTAAAATAAATAAATAAATAAGTCATATATGTCATCCATCAACATGCAATAAGCGTAGTCAATGCAATTAACACGCAACTGTAAATCGAGGATATCGTCACTAACGCGAGCCAGTACGCAGACATACGAAAGATCATCAAAACGAAAGCAAAGAAACACAGAAGAAGTGGAACGAAGAAACCATAAGAGAACCGATCATGGCATCAAAGAGCCTGTGGAAACTAAAACAAACCGCAGACCCTAGGCATATACAGGTTGGTTGCACTTCTAGACGAGTAGAGAAATCCATGATCAAGATGAAATCATGGAACATCTAGAAATGCTTCTTAAACTGGGTTCCAGTTGTACAGGGAATTAAATTCAAATTGGCTACTGTTACACCTGTATTCTTTCTACTCAACAACCGGCAAACTGAGTTAATCTGTTATATTTCCCTAGGACCCTTAGATCATCCATTTACAAACAACTGTTTGTTCATAAGACAATCAGCAATCAACTCCCTATTACAATTATATCCTCTGAAACTATAGTCACCTTTCGTAAAATAAACACAAAATATAAATGTTTGAAATTGCTTGTCCACCACAAATTTTTGGTGGCTCCATGCTCCAATGACGACTCTTGCCTGTGACCGTTCATGGTTACGCGAAATAGTTTTGTTTGCTACCATTTTGTTTCTTGCGTATCTGTGCTTCAATTTTCAAGGATATATGCCCTATAGAAGTGCTACAATTATTATTATTATTAGTGCGTGGTTCTCTTAGGCAGAAGAAGGACAGTCGGGAAAAGTAAAACATAAAAGAACACACAAAAAAGTGAACGAACATATAAAGAGGTGCGTGGGTCCGTGTATATATCGTCTTTCCCTTTTTCGTTTTCAAATTTGCAAACGAAAAACGAATTCCTTTTTCGTTTTTCGTTTTTAAATTTGCGATCGAGAAACAAATTCTCTTTTGGTTCGCAAATTAGAAAACGAAAAGGAAAATACAGTATATACACGGACCCGCGTTGACGTCGGTGCCACAGCGGAGATACACCTAGACCGCCCCATAGTTAGCCTACGAAACACTAGCTTGGTAACTGTATCACATGCCGTGGCGCCACCTCGCGCGCGTATTGTATAATACATGTCAAAATGCAAAACAAAATATGAAACAGCAAACAGTACGACTAACACGACTCCTTATCAATGCTGTTGACAACGTCAGAATTACTACCCCGTAGTGTGCACTAAAGCATCATCCGTGTCACCTCATTGTAGTTCGTAACTGGTCGCAAAGTGGCGCCACTAAATAACAAAACGCAGTCGTAGACCGTACATTTTACACTCTTTGGTGCCAGTATCGCTGTGTGACAGACTGATAGAGGTACTGTACGATGGTGACACTGGGGCGACAGTGACTCAGTGTATCCATGAGCTCTGTATCGCCGAGGCAATGACAGGTGATAGTGATTCTGACAGGTGTATGATCGTATACTGAGGATAGTTATTGGCGATTGCTTCAATTTGGTTCACTTGGATCAAGGATGGGGCCCGGAGCAACAGACGATCGCAAGCAAGTCAAACAAGACGAGCTGTCACGTGTCATCTGTCAACATCAAACAACACATCCGGCACCAACACCGCGTCATCAACCAGCTTTCTTTCTATCACGCGGTGGTGACAACTACGACAATCCTAGAGACTTTCCAATAAAAATATCTCCCGCACAATTTTCAGCATATAAAAAGGCAATATATATGGTAATCTAGGCCATCGAGTGACCACATTACAAGTCTGTGAAGACTCAACAATCGGTTACTCCGACAACGTTGTAACGCGAGGCAGCAGATATTACGTAGCGAAGAATAAGTTATTTAACAATAAGAAATAACCAATAATGCAGTTCAGGTCAAACATAAATGCGAATGCCATAAGTGAAACGAATCTATTATAAATTCGTATTGCCTTCATAGGCGTCGCATTGGCGGAGTCAGGATTTTGCAAAGGAGGGAGCCATCCGACAACTCTCTCTCTCTCGATCCTCTCTCTCTCTCTCTCTCTCCTCTCTCTCCTCTCTCTCTCCTCTCTCCCTCTCTCTATCTCTGTATGTATGTATGTATGTATGTATGTATGTATGTATGTATGTATGTATGTATGTATGTATGTATGTATGTATAATTCAAACCCATCTCGCTTAAAATTAATAACCACATGACAGCAAAGTTCACTAAGCAAGTGGCTAGCAGTTTAGCGAAACCATTCGTCAAAGTTAGAAAGAAAGTGAGAAGCGACACATTATTAAAAAGACACGATCACAAAGCTCCTACATAATATCCGCCTATAGCCGGCCCCATCTCATCTCCTAAATATACTGACAAAGACCATGACAAATACCAACAAAGAAACAGATGCCCAGAAAGTGGAAAGGAAAAGGAGGCGAGGAAGACCGAAATTGCAATGGGATTACATTAAAAGTGATCTAGAAAGAGTGGTGAAATGGAGATAAAGAGCAACAAATAGAAAGAATTGGAGACTACTGACAGTAGTCTCCAATTCTTTCTATTTGTTGCTACATAATTGGACAGCCCTACACCTCCCCGTCACGATTAGGCCTGTCGTACAGTTGCCATGTGGTGCAGTAAGTAAGGTACATGTCAATTTTATTTTTGAACATATTAACACTACTAGCACTTACACAATCAGCCGATAATCTGTTCCATTCATTTACTGTTCTTTGTGAAAATGAAAATTTTCTAATATCTAATCTACATTGCTTCTTTGCTAATGTAACTCCATGTCCTCTAGTCCTTCTCTCTTCCTTGACTGAGAAAAAAATATTTCTGTCAATATTTTCATACCCATTCAATATTTTAAAAACTTCTATCTGATCTCCTCGCAGTCTCCTGGTTTCTAGTGTTGTTAATCCACATTCTTTTAGACGCATTTCATAACTAATATTCCTGAGTTTTTGTATCATTTTGGTTGCTCTTCTTTGTACTCTTTCTAGTATATCAATATCCTTCTTGCGATATGGCCTCCATGCCTGTATGCAATATTCTAAATGAGGCCTAACTATTGTTTTGTACAGTGGTATTATTAGTTCTTTTTCCTTGTACACTATATTTCGCCTAATTAATCCAAGAATTTGGTTTCCCTTCGCTGCTGCAATTGCACACTGTTCCGATACCTTCATATCAGCACTAATAGTTAACCCTAAGTCTTTTTCCTTTATGGTAGTATTTAGTACAGTATCACCCATTGTATATTGTGCATCTTCATTCCCATGTCCTGTGTGGAGGCATTTACACTTCCCATAATTAAACAGCATTTGCCACTTCTCAGACCATTCGGTCAACTTATTTAGATCATCTTGTAATTGCTGTCTATCTGTATCACTTTTTATTTTTCTGAACACTTTTGTATCATCCGCAAACTTCAACACCTTGCTTGTTATATCATCATCCAAATCATTGATATATATTAAGAACAAAATAGGTCCCAATACTGATCCCTGCGGTACTCCACTCAAAACCGATTTCCAGTTTGAAACCTCCCCATCAACTACTACTCTTTGTCTTCTATCAATAAGCCATTTTTCTATCCAGTTAATCATAACATTGCCTATGCCATGGGCCTTCAGTTTAAGTAGTAATCTTTGATGTGGCACTTTGTCAAAAGCTTTTTTTAAATCTAAGTATATTATATCTACTGGTGATCCCTCATCTACCCACTTTGTGACATCTTCCAAAAAACATAAGATATTTGTTAAGCATGACCTCGCTTTTAGAAACCCATGTTGAGATGGGTTAATCAAGTTATTTTTAACAAGAAAATCAACCAAGTGCTCTTTAATTAGTCTTTCTAATAGTTTACAAATCACCGATGTTAAACTCACTGGTCTATAGTTCTCTGACTTGCTTCTTGATCCTTTTTTAAATAATGGTATGATGTTTGCTTCTTTCCATTCTAACGGAACTACTCCTTCCTCTAATGCCAAATTGAACACTGTTGCAAGTGGTGTGCTAATTTGTTCTACAATTTCCAGTAGTAATTTGGGAGGAATCCCATCCACTCCAGGTGACTTATTATCCTTCATGTCCCTTATTTTCTTAGCTACCGTTTTTGGTGTTACAATTAGTTGTCCTAATTAGTTCGTGACTCTCTCCCTTCGAATTTAGTCTCTGGTACTGGTAATGCACTAATATCTTCCCTGGTAAATACCGAACTAAAGTATTCATTTAGGTTTTCTGCCATTAAGAATCCCTCTGTTATTATGTTTCCATCACTATCTTCTAGAGGTCCGACCTTATCCTGAACTTTCTGTTTACTTCGAACATACGCATAAAAACTCTTGCTGTCATGTTTTATATTAAAAGCTAATTTTTGTTCATAGCTTCTCTTTGAATTTCTAATTTCAGCTGTAGCTTGGTTAAGTGCTTCTTTATAAATGGCATAGTCTTCTTCACTTCCATTATGTCTATATGTCTTCCACATCATTTGCTTGTATTTGACTTTTCTAATGGCTTCTTTTGATAAGTGTTTCTTTTTTGACCGTTTCCCTTGTTTTTCCAAGGGGACACATTTTTCGACAATGCAGTCAATTTCACTCTTTAAGATATTCCAACATTCTTTTGCTGTCTTATTCTCCAGTGTGTTATTCCAGTCTATCTTTGCTAAATATTTCCTCATGTCCTTATATCTTCCTTTGTGAAAATTTTTCCTGTACCGGATTGACATATAAAAGAGAAGAATCGAAGATTGTAGAATACTAGCTCTACACTATAATCTGGAGTACTAGATCTACGTATAATATGTGATGTAAATTAATATAGACTTTTTTATTGTCTTATTATTGATCGTCCTTTCAGTAATTACACTTAAAACAATAATTTAGAAAAGCTCTAGTTTGAGATACAGGGCTAATGAATAGGTGAATGTAATATGCAATTAATTACTTTTGAATACTTATACAAATTATATTGTTATAAAACAATGTTTCTGTGTGTGCGTTTGTTTGTTTGTTTGTTTGTTTGTTTGTTTGTTTGTTTGTTTGTTTGTTTGTTTGTTTGTTTGTTTGTTTGTTTGTTTGTTTGTGAAACCACATCTCCCGCCGTCGGAACTCGGTGGCTTGAGTGTTAAGCCCCCAAATATTTGTGAACGTGCTCAGCTCCCTAATATTGAAAACGGTGACACTTTGTGGTATACTTACTTTTGGTTGAGTGGTTAGATAATATCAACACACACACACACACACACGCACGCACGCACGCACGCACGCACGCACGCACGCATGTACGCACGCACGCACGCACACACACACACACACACATGTGTGTGTGTGTGTGTGTGTGTGTGTGTGTGTGTGTGTGTGTGTGTGCGCGTGCGTGCGTGCGTGCGTGCGTGCGTGTATCTTATCTAACCACTCAACCAAAAGTAAGTATACCACAAAGTGTCACCGTTTTCACTATTAGGGAGCTGAGCTGTTCGTGTTACATGTAATGTTTAGGATAGGATGAGAATGGGTCATTATGGGATTCCCACAAGTTGTGTATCCTTTCCAAAGTCAATTACTATTATTGTATAGTTCCACTCCGTACACTTCCACGGTTTGCAGAGACGACCAGTCAGGAGTACTGTTGCGCAGTGCTTGCTGGCATGCAAGGATGGTGCCATGGTTTTGAAACTGCGACTCGCTGCGATATAAATTTCGTTCCGTTGTCATTGGTCTTACAGGCCTACATGTATGGTGTAGTAGTATCCAGGTTGTGTTCCAGTTTAACACTGCTAACCCTTTGGTAACCTGCAACATTATATATTCTTGGTACGGTTCTGTATCACCTTTTTGATATAACACCCTCCGGACAAAATCCCACACGGCTAAACAAACATCTTCCAAAATAAAACCTGCACAATACTCAATTGTTATCACTTGCACATGTCATTTATTTAACAGTTATCAACTCTGTTGGCAAAGGAAAGCTTGACGTAGGTCTCCCGCGTGATTTTTATTGTGACGTAAGCAAACCACGTCGTACTCAACACTGTACATCAACAACTTTGCCATTGCCAATAATGGTTAAATATATGAATTACATTACTATACTGTGACATATGCATGCAAGTGTCACTTGAACAACTTTCCTTTAGGCTTTTTTCATAAGCGTAAGCCAGACTTTCAACAAAATATGCCTATAGGCCATAATACGAAAAGCACGTGCTTGGCCCTGGGCATTCATTGTTGATCGCTTGACGGGGTTTGCTAAGCGATGGATACATCAATTGATGTATCCCGTACTTCGCGGTCTGCCTACGTCACAATCAGAATTATACGCGAGACGTCAGTCGTGCCCTTGCAACAATGTTGTCAATTATATTACTATTGGGACATGACATCCATGAGAGCAAGTATTACTACATACAGTTGACACTAACTTGAACAATGGTCTCTTGTTATTTCTCATAATTAAGATTATCTTGGTCTTGGAAAAGAGAATTTCAACCAAATATATGACAGAAAGAACATGCTCAAGTAGCCATTTTGTTTAGCGCTTGGCGAAGATAGTTAAGCACCCTATAGATATATAAATGGGTAATATATGGGAGAATGTTACTTGTGTAGATATAACAAATTACATCCTATAATAATGTTATCACGCCTCCACTCTTCATCGTGCATGCTCACATTCGCCACCTGGCGGCAGCACTGCCCTGGTCGCGGCGTCATCACACAGCAGACGACACAAGCCGGGCGGGCGGGAAGATAGAGAGCGTTCGCTGGTATCGATCCGGTATAGCGATTCGAATCGTGCGCGTAATGACGCAGGGATCTGGTGCAGTCGACGTGCCCGTCAGGTGTTGGTTGGCAAAATGAACGCGGATCTGCCTGGCCGTACGGTTCTAAGTGTGACTGTGACCCGTTCGAGAGGGGCGGGAACGCCGCTAGCTCACCCATCGCCATCGGCGTCGCTTCCGCAGCTTCACGCCAGCGCTGGACCGTAGTAACCAGTTGAGTGTGGGAACTGTTCAGTGACGACGGTTTCGGCGGCTTTACGTGTCGCAAGGACTCGCTGGATTGGTACAGGCGCGTCGAAGAGTTGCTCAACAGGTTGCGATAACTTCATAGTCGTCGTGAATTACCGTCAGACCGCCAAGATCAGGTAAGGACTTTAACGGCAGCGGTTTTACTACGGCCTAGC
The DNA here is from genome assembly GCA_964017155.1 of Oasisia sp. SBJ-2009. Lineage (NCBI taxonomy): Eukaryota > Metazoa > Annelida > Polychaeta > Sabellida > Siboglinidae > Oasisia > Oasisia sp. SBJ-2009. The sequence continues at coordinate 12,295,928 of OZ024860.1, forward strand.
GAAACTGAAAGTGCAGCGATCGAGTTAGCATGAGAATCGAGTTAGATCTGGACATTGTCAGTGTCAGTGTTAGAAGCACGACATAACTACTACCTGTGCCCAATAGTGCATTCGGTGTAATTTAGTTTGAGTGCACGTTTATGTGTAAGTCAATCTACTATATAGTCCAGATGTTCATGCTCGTGAAAAGAGGCACGAAGAAGCGCTACCAGGGCCAGCCGTGGCTAGCGAAGGCCGTAGCCGTAGGACACGGAGCCGTCGACGGAAGGCAGTTGAGTTAGCGCGGTGTCCGAGAGAGAGTGGCGTATTCGGCGGGCGAAGGCATTGGTTTGGTCCATGCCCCCTTTGACTTTGGAATAATTTTTGATTTTTGTTTAAATAACGCATTAGGCCACTAAATGGCAAACTAGTATCGCTTTTACATGCGCGAATTTAGATTCCTCTTTTCCGACAGATTGTATCGTCATATGCCACAGGTGCAATTGTCAATCAAGATGAAACGTCGCACTCATTGACAAATTTTTGCTCCAAAGTAAGTCAAATTATACAATAGGATGACCCTGGTTTTAGTATAACTGAATTAGAATCGCCCTGCTACTTTTTGAAATGTGGGTAATTTCATTTGTTTCAGCAAAGTGTGTCATGCAGGTGCAAACTAAGTCTGAAGCAGTGTATATCCCTGTATCATTTTAGTTTCCAAATTTGCCATACACAATAGAAAAAGTTATTGTTTTACACAGTGGTAGACTATTTGCTGACAACTATTTTGTTCTGGTACAGATGTGGGTGTATGTTCCAGTCTGAATTTGGAACTTATCCTCAATCTCATTTCTGGAACTGGAAGTGATTTTCGAAAGTTAGTTGAATTTTTTTTATTGGAATTATTTGGTGTAGAGCTCATAAAGTCTGAAAGACTTGTTTGAGTAATGTTGGAATACATGGCACACATGTTTTTCTACATCACAAATCCACGTCAAATAAAGGAATACCACTGAAAACTATATCATTGTAATTGGAAGCTGTGAATATCCACCTCTCTTTTGGAAGGGCACAGTTCTTTTTGGATAGGTAGAAATTTTAGGGGATGGGTAATGGATGGATTAAAATTTATTGTGCAAAATATATGATTCACTCAAAGCACGTTTGGACTGGATTATGTGTATGTACGCATGCACACATGACAGGGCTTTGTGGAGGAACAAATTATTGCCAGTCACACATGTTTTGGTTGACACTTCAGCCAGTTTACAAAGTTTAAATGTGTCTGATGACCTGAAATGGACTACAAACACACATGTGACACCATTTACACTAATAATTTACACTCACATTTGAGGCATAACTGATAATATCTTTGGTTTCTGAAGACTGTTTTGCTCCTTCATTTTTTAACCGTCCACCCATATTTCTACCCGTCCACAACGGTTTTTACCCATCCAAATGATGGGTGGACAGGTCTCTGCATAAAGCTATGACAAATGAACAGATATAATTACCGAGACATTGTGGGGTGTAAAAAAAATTCCTGCATACAGGCCTGTGTTCCACTTAAATTAAATACATATTATTCAATGCAGGTTTAACTCTGTAATGCGCCTGACCATTATTGATACGTGTCCTACAGGTAATCACAGATATTAGCACTGGTGATTCACTAGCACATATCCATCTGTTGCACACAGTGGCTTCGGTGGCGATGCTGCTAGAAGATGCTGCTAGAAATGTCTTCTTGTGCAGACAATAAATTGAAGCTGTTCACAACTAGGCGTGTAATGTAGTGGTGTCCAAATGTTACGTTGACGCGGCAACGATGTAAACACTGACAGAAACACAGTCAAGAGCCATTAATTCTGACAAATCCATATCATGATACTGTTGAATATACGTGTGGTAGCCCAGCCGTGAAGTAATTGCATCCTCGCAGACTTATATACCACATTGTTGACATCATCTGGAACCGGGTACTATGACCTTAGTGAAAGGTGTAGAATATGAACTAGATGTACCGTCAGTGACTGTTGATTGAAACATGTTACGGTGACATTGTCACAATCATGTTTAATTGTTTCCAAGTGGAAAATACATTTCATTATCACGGCTAAACTATTAGATCAAAGCAGTATGCACAACACAAGTTGCAGAGAAAGTTTTGACTTTCAAATATTTAATAAATAAAAATACAGACTTACTAAATTCAGCAGACTGGACATCACATTAAGTTTTCTGTGAATTCCGTGTTGAAAGTTGATTTTATTTCAGTGCTTTAAAGAAAACATAGGCTGTGAAATTAATCTCATACATGTCTGAAATTAAAGCAAAGTTCTGTCAACATTGAAGAAATGTTTTCCCATTTATAACAGTTGTTTAAAACTTTTTTTACATTAATGTTATTGTAGCTTCCTGATAATTTTTTTCTATCCCTGTATAGTAACAAATTATTATTAAATTATGTTAAATATTTGCAGTTTTCATGCCTCAGATATCCCAGGTTAAGTGGTTGACTCCGACTCCTGCTAATAAATCCATTCTAGTCAACTGAAGAGTAAGAGGAGGTATGATAGAAGTTTACACAATAGTGCATGCTATCTACGATCCTGAAACAGCACAAGACCTTTTGATAAACTATGACATGTCACAAAATCAGGGAATAGAGCCTGTACATTCTTAAACTATTTATAAAAACAGCAAAGAAAACCCTAAGAAAAAACGTATTCCCACTTAGAGTGGTCGAACCAGGTACAGCTGTAATAGTTTCCCAGAATCAGTGATACAATCTAAAACATTAAATACCTTTAAAAATCATTTAGACCAATAACCAATTCTAGTCAAATTATGTGATCTTATGTGATGTTGAAGTGTACAATGGTTACAATAAATACAGGAACTCAACACATTGTTGTTTATATTGAATTTGCAAGATCTGATCATTGAGGAACAAAACGTATCCTCATCAGAACCGTCATAAGGTATCTAAACACTCAAACATAACCTGTATATAACACTAACATTGCACAGTCATAATGGTGACCCTAATAGAAAGGTTTGGCTGTATTCCAGGGGTGATGTTGAGTGGGAGTAGAGATGCAATGATTGTGTCAATTAGACTTGGGTGTGTCCAGATAGTCCCAGCCTGGACCTGCCCTTCAACTGGGTGGCCAGTATGGTCAGTGGTCACCAATAAACGCTGTTCAGTTAAGTGCTATTGATTACTGTGACATCCTGTTAGTTAGTGGCAGGCTCATCAAGGCCACTCAGTGGAGCTGCTCCAGGTGTGGCTCTACTGGTGCAGGAAGGTGGTGATCACTTGCCACACCAGCAGCCTGTTATTACCTGGCACAGGTGACAATAGACATTACTTTGTCACCCTGGGCTAACATGGGTCATTGTGACATCTAGCCAAACACACCCTTGTGTACCGGGCTTTATGCAAGGCCAAATTATTGCCAGTGACATTATGTTTTGGTGGACACATGGATGTTAACTGTTAAGGTAGTTTATAAACTTTCAAATGTTTCTGATGACCTGAAATGGACTACAAACACACATGTGACACCATTTACACTCACTTTTGAGGCATAACTGACAACGTCTATTGTTTTGGAAACCTTTTATTTAATTTTGCTCCTTCATTTTGTTACCAGTCCACCCATATTTCTACCCCGTCCACAATGTTTTTACCCATCCAAATGATGGGTGGATGGGTCTCTACATAAAGCTATGCTTGTGTATAGTGTGAGAGAAATGTATTCTCTGTATTAATCAAGTTTGCTAGACTCACTGCACACAGAGTGTGGGTTGGAGGGAAATGTGTCTGCTCACATGTCTGTGCATTCCTGTCATAACATTTATTAGCTTAGTGCAGTAGTCTACACTTGTGGTATTTAAAACGTAAAAAATGTAACAGTAACATTTAATTTTAAGATTTGCATTTTTTTGACGCTACATGTACTGAACACATACCCCGTATTTCAGTCAAATTAATAAACTAATTTGCTTTGAATAGTGTATTAAGTTCTGTATTGGTGGAAACTGGTAAATTGTCCATGATCGATCTTTAGTTTAAATAGCAATTGCGTAATTGTTGAGTCTGATCTGTTTGTGTATGAATGAATGTCTGGCCACAGATTGGTGGATATTTATACGGGCCTTTGTGCATTAATTACGGCATGGCTGGATGCTTCCCAGAGAAGTTGATATTGTGTCTGATTGAATAGGTCTGCCAGGGAAGTAAAGTGTAAAGCACTTTGAGCAGTCCTGAGACTGGATACAGTGCTATATTATACAGGGCTTTATGCAGGATAAAATTATTGCCAGTCACACATGTTTTGGTGGACGCATGGATGTTAACTGTTAAGCCAGTTTACAAACTTTCAAATGTGTCTGATGACCTGAAATGGGCTACAAACACACATGACACCATTTACACTCACTTTCAAGGCATAACTAACAATATCATCGGTTTTGGAAGACATGTCCACCACCCGTCCACCCATATTTCTACCCGTCTATATTCGTTTTTACCTGTCGTAATGATGGGTGGACGAGTCTCTACATAAAGCCATGGCTATATATAAAAACTTACCTTTTTTACTATTCCATAACGAACATCACCAAACATGTCCCCATTTATATGGCGATAGTGTCATGGTTTATGTAATAACTTATTTAACATTATGTCTTACAACAGATATACCCATTTCACAACCAATAACAAGTAAACGAGGTCTCTCTCTAAGAAACATTACATAAGCTGATGGCAAAGCCCAAGGGCAGTGATTGCACACATGATCAATAGTTAACAAATCCTCCAGTTGCTAACTTGAGAATTTGATTGGGATTTTCACTGACAGGCAAAATATTAGATTTTAAGGCTTGATCGACAGAGCATGACGTTAGAGCAGCCTGCTCATTTACTCAATTTCGTTCTTACTGATTTTTGTATCTCCATCAAGTAATACGAAGCAATAACTGACAGGAGGAGATGCCAAGAGGCCTTTGATATTGACTATCTATTTCTAGCAGCCTGATATAATCTCAGTGACGCTAAGCATGGAGTCAGTGAACGTTTTGCATATAAAAACTTATCTAGCAAATCCAGGGCTATATGCAGGGTAATTTTTTGCCAGTCACATGTTTTTTGTTGACATATGGATGTTAACTCATACATACAAGCCACTTGAGATCTGTTTGATGACCTGAAACAAGCTGCCACCCATTTTCAAGGCATAACTGACAATATGTATGATTTATGAACACGGTTTTTTGCTCCTTCGTTTTGTACCTGTCTAGTGATGTTTCTACCCGTTCACATTGTGTTTTACCCATCCAAAAGATGGGTGGAAAGGTCTCTGCATACAGCTATGAGCAAATCACACATGTTTTGAAATGTTTGCAAGTTACATTTCCATACAGTGTTTTCTTCAACACAAGATTAATTCATATTGCATTTCTACATGTCTAATATCAGGCTGCCAGATGATATAACTAAGAATTCAGATCTGGGGGTTAAGAAGGCTTATGGGCAAATGCATAGACTTGTCACCCCATCATTTGGACAGACTGTCAGTAAGCCAGGAGTAGGTAAGAATTTTGTCAAAATATTAATATTCATTTCGCTAAGAGATTTAGGACATTTTTGGATGTCACTGCTGGAATATTTCATGCATAATGGTTACAAACTATTTAGACTGGTAACATTTCCACTGCAAACTATTTGGTCTGGTAAAAGTTCCACTGTAAACTATTTGGTCTGGTAACATTTCTACTGCAAACTATTTGAACTTGTAAAATTACCACTGGAAACTATTTGGACTGATAACATTTCCACTGGAAACTATTTGAACTGGTAAAATTTCCACTGTAAACTATTTGGACTGATAAAATTTCGACTGCAAACTATTTGAACTGGTAACATTTCCACTGTAGGCTATTTGGACTGGTAAAATGTCTGGGTACATGATGCATAGTACTGTCATGAGTGGCACTATTGACTAAAAAATATCCTGCATTAATTTCTGGGTGGGTGGTTAAACTGTTTATGAAATGAAGATGAAATGAGAGAAAAATACAATTAATTAGATATTACAAAAATACCCCGAATTGTCCATGCAGAATGATTTTGCATGTAATATATACTTTACATTTAGGTAACTAAAAGTAACCATACATTGCTTATATCATCAGAGAGGTTTTCTGCATTCTGCTATTTTTCTACTTTTCAATTTAGTCACATGTGAGTTTCTAGTCATAATATGATCTGGTGACAGTTTTACTTTCCATCATAGTGATACAGGCAGCTTTGTGTTTCTCTATTTCTTTGTTTGAGAGCTCCGACATACAACAAATTTAGGAATGAAGACTGATAAAAAAAATGTAATCACAAAAGTAAAGAGATAAATGTAATTGTAATAGGTTTTTTATGTGTAGTCATCGAAAATCTGTGTTTCACACAGAGGAAGTGTGCATTGTGATGGAACTTCGACAGCTTATTAACGGCCTAGTGACATCAGTCGTAGTAGGACAAGGAGACCGATTAATCAAGTGTAATCAGGAGCCGTGCAGGTGGGCTGAGGTGACACTCTGAGACATAAAACACGGCAATTACCTGAATACGTCACAGATGTCATTACGCTGAAGTTTGTCATGTAAGTAGATAGGTAACTGTATGTACTGGTGGACCACAAATGCTTTGACGGAACGAGACTCAGTGGGCTATATGGGGGTGAGCTATAGGCAGGGTTTGGTTTTAAAAGGCCTTGACGGCAGGGTAATAATGGTGCAAACTGAATAGAAGGGATCCATAATTAACACAGTGTGTGTCTCAATATTTATATATTATGTTTTCATTACTAAATAAATATGATTACGCCCACTGAATGGTATTTAACCAGCCCATGGTGTGGCCCCTATTTTTATTGTTATGCCCACTTAAAATTTTTGCTTCTGTGAAAAAAATTAAAATGTCAACAACGTATAGAAGCAGGTTTTAGAAGTAGACGGAACAAACTACACTTTCCTAGGATTACCCTCTAATTGTGCCCTTGCTGCCCACATATTCAACACTTCAGATGGTAAGAAGAGCTGATCATAGCTTAATGCAGAGACCCATCCACCCATCATTTGGACAAGTAAAACCTGTTGTGGGCGGGTAGAAATATCAAACAAATGAGACAGCAAAAAGGTCTTCAAAAATACAGTTACGCCTTAAAATGGGTTCCATGTGACTAGTCATTTCAGGTCATAAAACACATCTCAGGATATTATCTTCTATGTATGAGAATTCTGGGAAAATTATTGGGAACATTTTGTGCTGGCAAAAATGTTATCCTGCATATAGACATGCTTAAGAGGGTACTGCCAGGCCACTTACTGATGTTATGGCTGTTCCTTTCAGGTGTATCTCTGTAGACGATGACTCAATAACACCTGTTTCCTCCAGTTAAGTCGTACCTGAGGGACATCATTATGTGAACATGAAATTGTATGCTCTAATGAACATTATCGTCGTATTGGTTGTCAGTTTGCTCCTTTATTAGTTATCCTTGAAATTATCATAGTAATGTTTTTGTTGATGCCTTAATTCGCAGTATTAGTCTGTTTGTCAGTGCAGGGTGTTATCTTGTTTTTGGTTCACTGCGTGCGTTGTATTGGCATATTCAAGTTGTTTGCACCTTGACATTTCTTCCTTAGGCGTTTAGCCAGAAATACATGTTTACCTGTCTCGAATTGATCGAAAGTGTGACTTTGGTGCAAGAAACACCTGCACGAAAACCATTCACCTCAGTTACACATTGTGGGGACATAGTTAATGACAAGCCATGCTGTGTCATCTGGGTGATATATTTAATAAATACTGACACATCAGTTTTGTGTTAAATTATTAAATTTTTCTGTTGTTTTGTGCACTGTCTATAAAGTATGTTTTATGGGCAATCACTTTTACATAAATGAAGCAGTACTACTGGTACTTTTGTAACTATTATTTCTTCAGTTCATTCTTCAATGTTGTACTGCTTAAAAGTGATAATTCACTATCCTGCAACTGGCACAGATATACAGCAAATAAATATGTTAATAAAATAAATATATACAAACAGTGCATAGCTAGTTATAACATATGCATATAAATAAATAATTGAAAAAATGCACATATAAAAAATCATCTATAAATAATTAATAACTAATAAGAAATGTATTATCCACGGTTTAACAAAATGGGCATCTACAGCATCAAAGACTGGATGATTTAAATAGCTGCTTAATATTTGGGACTTGAATATAGCCTATTATATAGGTAGCAGACAAAGTATAGGAGCACCAGTTTCTGATATGTTGTCATTCTCAGAAAACTGACCAGCAGTGCATAGTTCAAACAGAATACAATACATACAAATTTTTAGCAACATTTGGGACATGTGTGTTTGTTCATTTGGGCCCCTAGACTTTGAACTAAATGCATTAGTTAATTTGTATCAATGATTCTTTTCTTTCTTGCCTTTGTCCCCTGTCACAAGACCAGTCTGTCTTCAGTCTTTCCCCAACCTCCCCATGTCTGTGGGGAGCGGTGGTCGCGCGGTAGAGTGCTGGATTGTCAATCGAGGGGACGGTGGTTCAATCCCACCTGCCGCCGTTTCAAAACTTAGGCAATTTCGTTCACCTCACATTTGCCTGTGTCTTTCGGAAGAGACACTAAAAGCCGGTGGTCCCTTCTATCTGGTGTCTATGCCAGGGGAAGTAAAAGATCCCACACAGGGGGTAAATGTGTAACCTGTAGTGTACTCACTGATTCTAGAGAAGGATAACTCTGGAAACAAAGCTCGACAATACTTGTCATAAACATGTGGCTAACATAGAGTGACGAGCTAACCATAAGAAGAAGAAATCTGTCTCCCAACAGTCCCTAATGGCTGTTTTGGTCATCACATTATATGATTTCTTAGAGACATTTTTCCGCCTGCTGTATGCTAGTAATTGCATGCATTCGACCTACCCATAACTTTATGCCTGTCCACCCATTCATTTGACAGGTAAAAATCCATTGTGGACAAGTCGAAATATCAGTAGACAGGTGGTGTACATGTAAAACAATTAATGAGCAAAAAAAGGGCTACCAAAATCATAGATATTGTCAGTTACACTTTGAAAAATGGGTGTACATATACACACACGTGCGTTTGTCATTTATTTCAGGTCATAAACACATCTCAGCTGGCTTGTGTGTATACCAGTTTACATCCACCAAAAAATGTGTGCATGGCAAAAACTTTTATCCTGCATAAATAAAGCTCTGATCCTACCCATGTGGTATGTGTCTTATTTAGTATCTAACCAGTCTGCTCACTACATTTATGTGTGTTGTGTCTTAACTGTTTAAGAGCATTTGTATGACATATATAAGTCACCCGTGTTTTTTTCTGACAAGAAACAAAAACAAAAACCATGTATCATGCTGAAACAGCCCTCTGGGCAGAAGGATGAAGAAACTGCCATTTGTTGCACACATACAGTAAATGTAGCCATGGCTGATAATACATAAAATAAATCATTCTGTGCCATGCCGAGCAATTCATTGTTATATTTTGTTTCTGTATGGGGTGTAACTCTAAACGTGAAGATGGTCACAGCGTTCTTTTTCCAGTGTGGCTAGTACCCAGGTAATGAACCTGTAGCAAAGGCATTTTTTCATCTTTGATCAGTTGTTATATTTGGTGTCATAAAACAAAGCCGGGGTCCTGCACTGACGTCACACAAATGTCAATTAGCCAGTTCACCCACAGCCCAGTGCACGAAGCACACATTTCTGGGAAACCACTCCTCTGTTGTGTGTGCCGTAAACAGTGAAAGCAATCTGAGGCCAGATCATGTCATATGTACGATCTGTTTTGGTAATCAAACACCTGATATGTGCAAAATATTGGTGTGTGAGGTGTATGCGTATGTTGGTAGATTTTAGCACAATACAGATACAAAATGGCTGAACTTGTGATTAAACATTGCAGATTGTTAAGGTACTTGATAGGTGCAGAAAAATGTTTACAAAAGCTGAAGAAAAGCAACAAAATTATATTGCCCAGAAATGTTTAAGTTATTGCCGGGTATTCGATTTGTTAAAAATATGAACCAGACTCGTTTTTGTGGGCTCCCAAATATGAGACCACCTACCAGTTTTTCCTAAAATATCAGTGCCTGAAACTAGTATTCTTAATGTTGTTGAATTTTTTTGACATGGTATGTATTACATTTTCAATTAAAAATACTCAAAGTTTTGCATAAAACCCATTCGGCATCTGAATAAAAGACAGATCATGTGATACTTTCTTACACTGGATGAAATGTGTTAGTTCACTTCAGTGTTGAATACGCAAATCTGTCCAGAACGAGTTGTTTTATTTACTTGGAGTCTTAGTGTACGGTGTGCTATTTTCAGCACATTGCTTCATGTGGATGCTTTGCCTCTGGATCTGGTCTTAGTGTAATATTTATGATGATTATAGGAAGATACATTGCTACTACAGGAAACCGGAGTGTCGTAAATGTTGTGAGAACATGCTGGAGGTATACACATAGTCATGCTAAATTAGTAAACTATTCTGTTGTTTGGTTCTTGTGCACAATCTGTAAACTAAGTTTTATAGGCAATTTTGCACTAATAAAAAGCATTTGTTTTCCAAACTGTCAATGTCTGCCACTTGAATATATTTAGCAGAACATAGACAACTCAGAGGAGTATGCAGTGCAGTTTTATGATATATTTCTATCTGGAAAACAGGTATGTATAGAATAGAATGAATCAAAGAAATGTGAAAATGGTTTCATACCACTGCCTAGACTAATTATAATTAGGCAATGGCAGACTAAATAAAGGGGATCAACTTGGTGGATAACTTATGCTGTACTGGCGTAAGAGAACGATGAACAAACACCTTATTTCAAACTCGCCAGAAGCAATCTTTATTTTATATTTGAAATAATAAATGTAATAAACTAACAGTAGAGTATAATTTTAATAAAAGTACAAATCACGTGCCACATGGCTACGCACAAACTGTTTCCCTGAACCAACGTGTTCACTCTCACAATCTCAGTCTCTCCCATCTCCCATCTCCCCCGTGTCTTTCCCTGCCCTGGTATTTATACTTTTCCCAATGGTGGGAAACCTTCTGTCATGTGATCAGCCATGCCCTCTGGTGGGCATCCCCACAACTTGGAAACCCTGCCATGCCCTATGGTGGGCATCCCTACAACTTGGAAACCCTGCCATGCCCTATGGTGGGCATCCCCTCACCTTGGAGGCAGCCCTACCACAATGGTATGATGTTTAATTTTCGGAGATGTCAGTGAATTAGCATCAAGGGTTATGTTCAGTAGAACCCTGTACTTCATGGGTAAATAGGAAAATAACAGTTTATGTTAAGATAGTACAGTGACTATTCGAACATCTTAAATGAATTATTTTCTCAGCCATCTAAAACATGCTGTACAAACATATATTTTGGGCATCTGAAATTAGTACTGTATCTAAATACATCCTTCAGTCACTTCCAGCCATTGGGAGATGTATCTTTTGTAAGAATCATCTTGGCTCTGATTGTGTAGCTTCGCTAGCTTGTTCAAAATGTGAGGAGCCGTTACTTTTTTAGGAAAACATTTATCTGATCTGGACAACATTTATTTCTATAAGTTCGTCAGATGAGTTTGCTATTTAAGACACTATTTCAAGAATCTTATTGATGCTGCTGTTCACATTTTTCTTTACACACCTAGCTGTGCATGCGTTTCGCTCGTTATATGCAAATTTGCCGAATTCTGTGCGAGGACCTGTCTAGAGTTATCGTTTGGTGCAGCCTGTGACAATGTGCAGGCAGACCGACCTGCCATTGTGGATTAGTTCATCACATTTGAAATAGTTATTGACATTTCTGAAGTGGCACAGCTTAACAGTGACATTAAGGTGGCAATCAGATAATGGCACAAACTCGCTCCAATTGTTCGATTTTACAGCAGCTGGCCATGAGTTGAGAGCTTGTCACGGTTCCTTGGCAGCGATACAGCAGTAGTGCCATGTTTGTTTTCAGTGCACTAAACTAGGTGAGCTTGTCAAATTGGCACAGCGTGTGTAGCAAGCATAATATAGTTTTTGTTGAATATCACTGTTAATTATTTTCTACATAACAAATGAATATTTTTACACATGTCAAAATAATATTTATACAATGTGATGCGGCTACTTAGCCCGTGAACTCTCCGCACTCATGAACGAGGCTCGGTCCCTTTGTGCTGAGATTTTCGCTATGCAAGTCATTAGTATTTCGTAGCATAAAGGAAGATAGACTTTTCACCCCTCCATCCTACTCTATTGCTACCACCATTTTTATCCTTTTAAGTGCACAGTCTTAATGTTTCGTTTGTGCAATGTACAATGCCTGACAATTGGTTTATGCAATGTAGAATAGATAGATGGCACTTCGATTTGATTGTCTCAGAGGATTTATATTGCTTTAGTATATCCCATTGTATCGGCTTATAGTCTATATCTGTGCTGTATCATGTATTAGTCGATCACAGCCGATGCTAGATTTGTAGGTTTTTCTTGTTCTTTATGTGCATTATTTGTGTGTATTAGCATAATTTGTTACAGGGTGGGGAAGATTGTTTGAACTTGCTAATACTGCCATTTAATAACTGTATTTATATTTTCTTGAGGAGTTTGTATACATCCTGAGTACATTTATTAAATGACCTTTATCAATAACAATAACTCTTGTTTGTTTATTGTAGCAAACAAGCTCAGGTATACTGCCAGTATAAGCATCAGCAGGGTATAAATCGTTTTTTTGGGTATTACTATGAGATTATTTATGTATAGTTCCAGTGATTTTATAACATGTACAGGGGTGGTTCTTATGGTACCATTTGTTTTTACACTCTGAGGTACTGGGTTGGTACTGTCACTACTGTGCATGTTTATGTATTAATTGTGTTTGTATTTATGCTAATATTACAATTTAAGTAGTGCCAGTTTGTTTTCAGTGCACTAAACTAGGTGAGCTTGTCAAATTGCCACAGCGTATGTACCAAGCATAATATAGTTTTTATTCTTGAATATCACTGTTAATTATTTTCCACATAATAAATAATTTTTTGGTATTACTATGAGATTATGTGTGTGTACTTCCAGTGATTTTATAACATGTACATTGGTGGTTCTTACGGTACCATTTGTTTTTCGCACTCTCAGATACTGGGTAGACTATTGTGTATGTTTATGTATTATGTTCTCTATATTATGTTCTGTATTTATGCAAATATGATATCTTTAACATTTGTGGCAAAATCTTCATAGATTGGCTGCATTTGCTAAAGGTAAATAAATTATCATGATCGGGAATTAGAGCATCTACTGAATACAAATCTGGTATTTAGGGGGCAGAATTGAGATGGGATTATTATACAGATATTATAAAATAACAATTGCAAATTTGGCCATTAGTCACTTGTGTAACACACAATTACTGTTACTGTGATCAGATACACTTCAGACAAAGGACATTATTATATGGAGGTTGGTCATTATGTGGCCACAATTGCTGAGATGAGATCAGTTCTGGTAATTGTACCTCACAAAGCTGATGTGGGTCTGTTATCATATGACAATGTGGCTGTGAGTCATAGCTTTATGCAGAGACCCATCTACCCATCATTTGAACAGGTAGAAACTGTTGTGGATGGGTAGAAATAGGGTGGACAGGTGGTGGATGGGTAAAAAATGAAGGAGCAAAAAAAGTGTTCCAAAACCATACATAATTGTTATGCTTTAGAAATGGGTGTATATGGTGTCACGTGTATGTTTGTAGTCCATTTAAGGTCATCAGACACATTTTAAAGTGTGTGAATTGGCTTAACAGTTAACGTCCATGTGTCCACCAAAACATGCGTGACTGGCAATAATTTAAATTGATCCTGCAAATAGCCGTGCTGCTAGTGTTGACAGAGGCATGTTTCCTGTGTACAAGGAATTGTCTCCATGTTTGTTTCATGTTGTCTGTGCAAGAAAACACAGCTAGACTTACTAAACATAGACAGTTGGGGTGGATGTGATTACGGCTATCAATAACAGTTGCAAATGAGTATAACAGGAATATGTTACAAAGGGACCAATGAAAACAATGCCATATAAAAGTTAAGTTGCAAAATAATGGCTAACAGCATTGTTTTATAAATGAATAATACAAGTGTAGTGTTATTTTAAAACTGTTTTTGTGGGTTAAATTAATTAGTCATTCCTTCTAGGTTTTTCACTATGAAACAGTAAGTCTGTTACATCTACACAGACTCAACATTAAACTCAGTTATAAATACAAGCAAACCACTACTGACTAGGGGCTTAAATATTATAACCAGAGATCAGTCGTCAAGACTGGCAGATGACTAGCTAAGAATCTTAATTACAAATTTACAACTGAAAAAATGTACTACCAGTAGTAGTGACACAAAGATGAATGGTATTAAAATTAATATAAATGACTCAAATGATAGTGGTTTTTCACAGAAAAACTGAACTACGCAGCACTGGCTACAACTGATATGAATCACTTCCACATACACCGTCTGCATGTGCGAAACGACACACGTTTGGTTAATTCAAGACTGGCAAAATAATTTGAAGCTAAGTACAACCACATATGATGTTGTCTTTCCTAGAAGCACCACAAGTAATCTGCCCACAACAACAGCGACATCCATTATGTTTTGAGAGCGTACACCTTGTCACTTCCTGTTGTGTTCTCACGCGTGTAATCTACCAGTGACCATGTCTGCTGTTTCTCTTTACATAAATCATCCTGTCTGACAGCGCACTGGAGTTTTTTGGTAGATTACGAAGGCTGTAAGATAGTTACTTCCGTGCTGGTCAATGCAATCCCAAAACAAGGTAATTCTGTACCGGAAAGCAAAATTAGATTAGTCTCTACACGGATGCTGCATGTTTTGAACACCATAATAATTGATAAAAATAATTTGTCTATGTGTTATATGCTTGTTGACACCTGTTATTGTCATGGAGTACACAATGAGTTAGAGCTTTAAGTATAATTAAAATTGTAATCTTACTAACTATCATTTGGATGGGTAAAACATGTTTGCTTTTGGACAGGTAGGAATTTTACTAAAAGAAATTTAGTTTATTTCAGTACATTATATATATTTCGACTGGCTTGTTTGCATGTGACGTAACAAGCACTTGTCTATCACAAAATATTTGGATTTGCAAAACGATTCGATATAAAGGCCTGCACTGACTGTTTGGGATTTTAATAATTTTTACTGTCACATGTATTTGATATATTTTAATATATTTAATATGTTTTAGGTGTCTGAATACAAACAGTCGTTATGGTGATATCATGTAAGAGCCATCTGTGAAATAAAAAGTTTAAAAGTGTGCTGTTTAATTTCAATACAAGATTTAAACCCACAACAAACATTTGCAATACAAAAGCTGTGAAATGTTATAAATTACACAGACATGTCTGATTAACATTATGCCAGATAAATCTGACAGCCTTGCAGTAAATTACATTTCAACAAAAAATCACAATCACAAATGGTAAATTGCAGACGAATAGTTAGACAGTCTGTAAAGGTTATCTCACAGTCTATGAGATATCTATTATTTTATTTATTTCTTAGGATGTTTTAATGTTGTAAACACTACCGAACAGAGTTTGTACTTTGGATTTTAGTGTCTAAATAAAGTGTATTATTATTATTATTATTATGAGCTGCAATGATCTAATTACAAGATCTAATTACATCGCCCGCAAAATCGCTTCAAACATGTAATTGGATTGTTACTGTTTTCATTGAATTTATCTGCAAAATATGCAGCTCTGCTTCACAAGAGAGACGATGAGAAAATCATATCATTGCCATGTGTAACTTCAGGCCAAATTCAATAAGACAATTGCTGTAATGTCAGATTTGCTCAAGACTTGATGCTTTGCACAGTGTAATCTGTTTTGCCAAAACAAATTCCACAAATAAATACTGCACATTGCAGACAATATTTTGAAGATCACTGTCCCTTCAAGGTTACGGACAGTTGGCGAGCGAAAAGTTAACTAGTGGAAAGTTAACTAGTGAAAAGTTAACTAGTGAAAAGTTAACTAGTGAAAAGTTAACTAGTGAAAAGTTAACTAGTGAAAAGTTAACTAGTGAAAAGTTAACTAGTGAAAAGTTAACTACCAGGGGTAGTGGAAAGTTAACTAGTGAACATTTACCCAGTGGAAAGTTGCCCAGTGAACAGTTATCGAGTGGAAAAAAATCCATAAATCATGAAATGTAATGAATTAATTTGGGTTAGGGTTATGGTGAAGGGTTGGTCTAGCGTTAGAGCTAGACTTACATTTATGGCATTTGTCACTGAGCAAGAGTCCACTTCAATTTGTCTATTGCGCAACTGTTCTACACTCGCCCCATGTTCTCCCCATTTTGGAGGCTGACATTTCCCACCTGTTGTGGGCACTTATCTGAACCCATTTTGAGAGTCCATTTCCCACTGTTTTTCCCGTTCCTGTAGCCACTGTGTGTAAGACAAACTGTCCCCTAACTCCCCATAGGGCAGTTTACATGCAGCGGACACTCACGGCTAATATACAGTTGAATTCATGTAGATCTCCTAGAATTACTCAAAGGTCACCGTTGCATTTCTTTCCAATTGCAGCTAGTCTAGAACCCCAATGAGAGTATCCATAGAGAGATATATGGTCCACTGTCTATGGGACTGTCGTGATCTGATTACAGTGATCTCTTTCAACATATAGTGCATCAGCAAGCATCCCCACAAGCCAAGGCTGTTGACCAGACAAAACTAGCCCTCTATGTGAAGTGTATGAGTTAGTTGAGTCAAACTAGTTGTGAGAAGGGTGCAGATAGCCACCCCAATTTGAAGACAGATAAACAATTTCAGGGAATTCAGGTATATTGACCCATCTGCCCAATTGCAAGGACAGTTCAACAGTTTTGTGTATTCGAACATTTGCTTCTACATCTCAAACATTGCAGGTAACATGGCTGAAATCATCCAAACTCTTATCACACGACTGGATGCTTACTAAACTCCTTGTGGGTGATTTCATTGGTTGAGCTTAAATTCAGAGTTTTGCAAAGGAATCGGCCATGAGTACTGCCTGCCTGTTACTGACCTAGTCAGCAGCAGTGCCCTGAGCAGGGAGGGTACTAGCAAATGCAAACTGCAGCACAGTTTGACTCAGGTGTGTTATAAATTAATTATCAATTTTTTTGATTTAAATAATAATTTGCAGTATAACATTGGCTTCAGTAATATTAATAGTACAGTGTTCTGTGTAGTCGTGTATGCTCCTTTGGTTGTGGAAATGTTGGTTCCCAGGTATGTTGGTTCCCAGGTATGTTGGTTCCCAGGTATGTTGGTTCCCCAGGTATGTTGGTTCCCCAGGTATGTTGGTTCCCAGGCATGTTGATTCCCCAGGTATGTTGGTTCCCCAGGTATGTTGGTCCCCAGGTATGTTGGTTCCCCAGGTATGTTGGTTCCCAGGTATGTTGGTTCCCAGGTATGTTGGTTCCCCAGGTGTGTTGGTTCCCCAGGTATGTTGGTTCCCCAGGCATGTTGGTTCCCCAGGCATGTTGGTTCCCAGGCATGTTGGTTCCCAGGCATGTTGATTCCCCAGGCATGTTGATTCCCCAGGTATGTTGGTTCCCAGGTATGTTGGTTCCCAGGCATGTTGGTTCCCAGGTATGTTGGTTCCCAGGCATGTTGGTTCCCCAGGTATGTTGGTTCCCAGGTGTGTTGGTTCCCCAGGTGTGTTGGTTCCCCAGGTATGTTGGTTCCCCAGGTATGTTGGTTCCCAGGTGTGTTGGTTCCCCAGGTGTGTTGGTTCCCAGGTGTGTTGGTTCCCCAGGTGTGTTGGTTCCCCAGGTATGTTGGTTCCCAGGTGTGTTGGTTCCCCAGGCGTGTTGGTTCCCAGGCATGTTGGTTCCCCAGGTATGTTGGTTCCCCAGGTATGTTGGTTCCCCAGGTATGTTGGTTCCCCAGGCGTGTTGGTTCCCCAGGTATGTTGGTTCCCCAGGTATGTTGGTTCCCCAGGCGTGTTGGTTCCCAGGCATGTTGGTTCCCCAGGTATGTTGGTTCCCAGGTATATTGGTTCCCCAGGCGTGTTGGTTCCCAGGCATGTTGGTTCCCCAGGTGTGTTGGTTCCCCAGGTATGTTGGTTCCCAGGTATATTGGTTCCCAGGCATGTTGGTTCCCCAGGTGTGTTGGTTCCCCAGGTATGTTGATACACACTGTCACATGGGATGACATGGCTCTGATGCAGGGTGTCAGGGCAAGCTGACATCCTGCACCAATGACCTCTCTCGGATCCTGTATTAGATTTATTTGGTCTATCAATGGTCAGCCGTTGTGAAGCCACAGAGTGTCCACTCGCCAGGCACTCCAATTAGCCGTGCTTTATGGTCAAACAACCTGCGTCCCCGAGTATTTACTAGAAGCGCCTGGGAGTTATGTGCACTGCTACCTGACTTTATGGCATGGGTCTGTCTCCTTTGTGGTCAAAAGAGAATGAAACTAGTTCTTGGCCTTGTACCAAGGAGTATATTAAGAGATAAAATAAATTTAGTTACTTCTGACACTTTGAATTGTTATTTTCGCAGTCAGTAATTCACCTCATATAACATGGACCTCAATTTGTCATCAGGATTTTTCAAGAAGTAACTCGGAGATGTTTTTACATTTATTTTTCAGGTTGTGATGAAGATATTGGTTAGTGAATTATCAGATGGGTTATTCTTAACAATTAGCAAGTTGGGATGTGTATTGACTTCCAACTTTATTTCACTATTTCTTGCAAAGACCAATTTACTTGGCCTAATGTGCACCACCATTTTAATTAATTTAGCAAAAACACATTTAGATTAATAATTATACGTTACAAAATTATTGCTATATCTATTTGGATAAGTTAATTAATGCTACAATTTGGAGTTATTTTTATGTGGATTTATAGTAGTGCATAGAGATTGCTACCAATTAAATGATGGGAATAAATGGTTAATTTCAATATCAGTATTTGTTATATTTAACATTATTGCCATATAATATATATATATATATATTTAATATATATATGCATAATATATATTTAATATATATATATACACTGTATATATTATATTATTATATATATATAATATATATCTATACACATCTATAATATATACAGTATGTATATAGGATTAGGGTAAGTAATAGTAGAGAGTAGTTA
This sequence comes from Oasisia sp. SBJ-2009, assembly GCA_964017155.1. Taxonomy (NCBI): domain Eukaryota; kingdom Metazoa; phylum Annelida; class Polychaeta; order Sabellida; family Siboglinidae; genus Oasisia; species Oasisia sp. SBJ-2009. The sequence continues at coordinate 12,315,226 of OZ024860.1, forward strand.
GCATTAATTATGGTTTTTGATAGCTCTCCAATGGTTACAACCAGCCGCCTTCCTGTGTCCATTCAAGGCTGATGGTTGACAGGTAGATTGCACCATCAGAAACAGGCGCAAGGTTCCGCTCCAGTGAAGTTGGGCGCGCTAGAGCGGAGATGGATTCAGTGATGCAGAGGTTGACGCATCCAGTCTGATCCTGTGATCAATTCTGCGATATCTCAGCAGAGTCGGAAAGTGCTTTTTGTTCATCTGCGTCGAGAGCATCGACCGTGCTCACATGGCGTTAATAGGCAGAGATGCTCGGCATACACAAACACGACGGCTTGCATCAGTCGACAAGATTGAGTTCTCAGTGCATCTGGGACCTCATGCTTTTGGTGGTGCTGCCAATCTGTGGTCTTGGAAGACCAATTGGGGTGAGAGGAGATTAGGAATCAGTAGGGGTTTGAAGACAGTTGGTGGGGATGGACAGGGGAGATTAGACACCAATTAGGTGGCTAATCTGAAAAGCAGTGATGCAATGGTTTATCTGTAAAAAATTATGTTATTGTGAAAGAGTCCTGGTAGAAAGCTGTACCATGCTGCAAGGGAAAGATCAGATATAACTGATGCAGGGAATTATTTATTACTATAGTTACTTATGGCCAGTGATACATTTTTAAGATTACTAATATTGTAATTGATGCAGGCAAAACAATCTTAACATTTTCATTAAAAAAATGACAAAGGACAACAACCTTTTAGTGCCTGAAAATATACTGAAAATATACTGAAAATATGCAATCATTATATCCTGCATGTATTCAGGCAAGTAAATATTATAACATCATCAAAACAATTTACATAAAATTTATAAATTATGTTGTTATGGTTTCCACATACCTATAAGCAGGATAAAAAAAATTATCTATACAATTTCTAGTTAGACTTGCACCATCGTGTATCCAGTCTAAACATACAGAGTGAATAATGTAAAGTTTTGTTATCCTAAATTTTCTGCTCATCCGTTCACCTGTCCATGCAAAATTGTCCTTGTCTAAAACAAACTTTACCTGTCCCAATGACAGGTGGACAGGTCCAGAAAAAGCTATAGGTGTTGGAAAAGATACAGTGTCCAGGTACAAACAGCGAGTGTGTTAACACAGTTTATTGGAACATTCTTGCATAACGCGTCATATTTTGTTTATTGTCATATTGCACCTGTTGGTCCTTGGGTGTTTTTTCTCTCAAGGTGACATTACAATGATAATTCCTCTGTCAACAACAGAGCAATCGGTTTTCAGTCACTGTCACATAAATATGGAACCATCTCGTGTCTTCAAAGCGCCCGCACTTAATCTACAGTGCGTGACGAATGTGTGGGCAGGTAGATTAGTGGGTAAGACAATACGCTCTCACAGCTAGCAATTGACAGTCTTGGTGAATTTATGATATCCGCCAAGTCAGTAGCAAGAAGTGAATTATATTTCATACGGAATGAGCTCATAAACAATATCTGCTGTTAGAATTAGCCCAGCTTTATGACATGCTCGTTATGACAGGTACGCAGGTGAGATTGGTGATCTGTAAACCTTTGTCGGAAGAAGGAACTGATGCTGTCTTCTATATATATATATATATATATATATATATATATATATATATATATATATATATATATATAAAGTGACCTGATTAGCGAGACTTATTTCCAATGCTTTATGTATACTTATAGAACAAGTCTCAGGCTATCCCAGAGTGACCCTTCTTGTAAGGTGGCTGATTTACTGAGGTGACTAGTGATGTTCAAATAAACACATTTCCCTGATCATGTAGAGTGATATGTAATGTTTATAATCAGTTTGGTTAGAGTTATGTACGAACAAAGATGTGTTTTACCAAAGCCTGTTTTTGTCAGTTAATAGTAATGTATTTTGTGAAAAATAGATTTTCAGGCATTTATCCCAATCTCGACTGTAAGTATAACTCAATCAATCATCAACAACTTTGATATATTGGGACTACACTGATTATTTGCCTTTTTAATTTAAACACTACTAGATATGATGTATGACTAAAGTCATCAGAGGTGGATCTTGAATAACCTTGAGTAGTCTTGTTGTAGCTGCTTTGTATGCTGCATTGATTCATTGAGTGCATATCAGGAAGCTAATTCATCGCAGCTATTTTTTCTTTTCGCACATCGAAAAAAACCCAGCAAATTAAGTAGATTTCTAAACATTACAAGGCTTGTAAAGATGTAAATGTAGCTGTATTGTTACACGTATTCGAAAGGTAAATAAACAATTTCCTACAGAAAGTTACAGTGGTAATATCAGAAGTAAGTATATGTATATATTCTGTAAAATGTGTACGTCTTCTCGTCTCATTATTCTAGCCACTATAGGGCAGTAAACAATGTTAACCATTTGCAATGAGCTTTACCATTTTTAGTAACCCATGGACATTTTTGCTGAGCTTGAAATTATCATATTGGCGCAGTTTGCTAAACATAGCAAAAATTGCTCCATGTGGTGATACCGCTGCGTCTTCCTTAATTGCGGTATTACCACATTAGGCAATCAAATCGGGGAATCTGGTTCAGAACTTGTTACCTGGCACAGAATACAGCTGCTCATACTGTCAACTTTGTCACACATGATTCATTTATAAAACATTAGTCCTCGCTGTGCACGTAATCGCGGGAGTTGATAAGATTTTCTTAATTCCACGCGCTGATTGCGGCTTGGGTAATGCACTTCCTGGAGCAGGAAAATTGTGTTTGAACGGGTACAACAAATGGGCAATTTTACTGTGTGTGTATTGTGCAAATCCATTTCCTGTATAATCCAAAGGTGTTGTAAACATCACTGGGCATAATGATCTCAACAATTCTCTTTGTTGATGCAGATTATGCCCATTGCCTTTTGTGAAAAATTACAAAATGTTACAGTGTTATCAGTTACAGGTTTCTCTTGGTAAATCTATTCATGCATACAATAAAAAAGTGACATAATCTGACATACATTACCTGGAATCAGCCAGGCATGGCAATTAATAGTAGGAACTTGCTGAATCACTTGTTTGTTGTTGTACTACACAAGTCCACAGTCATTCGGGCATATGTGTTATTGCATACTCAGAAACGTGGCATTCAGTATATATTTGTTTTTTTCTTAATCATACTTCTACGTATTCTATGTATCACTATTTCTAGCTCTGTGAATATTCCATGAAGATAGGTGCATTCAGTGTGGTTGCCATGCACTTATGTTGGAGAAAATCCATTTTTCAAATTGATTTCTTTAGAGCTTCTTTTCTCAGAAGTGACATTCCACAAAGTGTGCACTTCAATTGGATAACTTCACCCACGAGTAAGATAAAATGTTCGTCTTGGTGTCATTTTAAAGCTGTGTTCATCTTGGTATCATTTTAAAGCTACGAATCTACTCTATTTAATTCAATAATGGAATTGTCAACTTCAACTTGACTCAAAGAGCCTGGTTCTGGTATTTTGCGTCATATATATATATATATATATATACATATACATATACATATACATATACATATACATATACATATACATATACATATACATATACATATACATATACATATACATATACATATACATATACATATATGTATATCTGACCATCACAATTCTATTTCATGCTGACGCCCACTCACTCAATCACTCATTCACTTACACACACCCACCCGCCCATATGCACGCACGCACGCACGCACGCACGCACGCACGCACGCACGCACGCACGCACACACACTTGTAGGCTACCATTTCTTGAATTACTTTGTTTCTCTTCGTTTATTTTATTCAATCACTGATATGCCCGTCCAACACGACTTGTTGCCTGGGCAGTACATAACTACATATTGCATCCACAAATCACTGTGTAATCACGCCACTACACGGACACAGCTAGGGACCGATTACCGATTGGATTTATCCTCCAATACACATTAAGAGTCCATCGACATGTGATTTTTTTGCACACAGCCTTGTTGGATAAGTGAGTGGGGAATATTCTGGGTGCTGCAGAACAAGATTACTACTGCTTAATTCAGACTGGACACAGCAATGCTTTAGAATCACTTTGACATGGAAATTAGGATATGTTAGAAGTGACGTGTTTGCAGAATTCACAGAGGAGAATCGCTACACATTTCTAGAATTTAATTTGGTTTATTTACAATAAAATTGTAAGCAGTTTAAATATATTGTTCTAAATATATAACAGCATATATATATATATATATATATATATATATGTATATATGTATATATATACATATTATATATATATAATTATATATATATATATATATATATATATATATATATATATATATATATATATATATATATATATATGTTGCATAAGATTAGATAATAAAAAGTAAACATGACAATTGTATATTTATAAATAAAACAAAAATGACACAAAGGCTTGTTCAGAGAGAACTCTTGTCATATTAAATAAATTTTAGCTGGCAGTGATGCTTGTAATCTAGTACATCAGAGCCTCACTTTATGGCCACCTCAGTACTACACCCACCCTGCAGTTAAGGACACCCCAGGAAACTCAAATGTGTTCCATACATGGAGTGAAGTATATGAAAATAGTCCTGGTAATATTGTCAAGTTGTTATTCAGGTCGCTTTTTCCCAGGTCCAAAGCTGACCTTAATAGCAAGGTCCTGTGTATTCAGGTCGCTTTATCCCAGGTCCAAAGCTGACCTTAATAGCAAGGTCCTGTGTTTTCAAGTCACTTTATCCCAGGTGCAAAGCCGACCTTAATAGCAAGATCTTGTGTATTCAGGTCGCTTTATCCCAGATCCAAAGTTGACCTTAATAGCAAGATCCTGTGTATTCAGGTCACTTTATCCCAGGTCCAAAGCTGACCTTAATAGCAAGGTCCTATGTATTCAGGTCACTTTATCCCAGGTCCAAAGCCGACCTTAATAGCAAGGTCCTGTGTAATCGGGTCACTTTATCCCAGGTCCAAAGCCAACCTTAATAGTGATGTTCCTGTGTATTAAGAAACCTGATTAAAATTAGGAACTGATATGTAAACGACCTTTGAACCTTACAAACGTATTTTTGACTGAATTTCATGAACTCATGGTGCTACACCTGCACCACAGGCTGAATGCTGCAGGACGTAGCCCAAGTTTTGATCTAGGAAGTCAGTGAGACCCCCTGGCACATGTTTACTTCATTACATCCCTGGCAGTAAGAGAGGTTTCCTCTTACCCCTGCACCTACACATGACACTACAGCCAGCGGGCTTACGGCTGCCCCTCCACCCACTGACACAGAACTCACTGAGTCTCTCTTTGAAGACTCCGACTTACGACATGTCAACAGGCACCGGAAAAACATGATTAGTTTGCCAGTGTTGCTGTAAGACAGCACATGTTGATCACCGCCATATTGATTCCGGCTGCACTGCCTTTTACCTGCAGCCACCTTTGGTATTAGCCCGTCTGAAATCGGTAAATCGATCCCACGTGTCAAGTGCTGTGTATAGTGAGTGTTCAGCCATTCTGTCTGTCAAGTGTCTTGTTAGCGAGCTGAAACACTTGTGTCCGGATGCCTGCCATCCAGGTATATCTTAAGTAGACGTGACCAAGGTGAAAGACGTGTGTTTGGATGCCTCGAAACCAGCGGTGACTGAAGGTCCTGTTATGAAAGTGAAAGACTTACATCTTACAAAAGATGAAAGACAAGGTTAGGGGCCTGATAACAAGTTACCATTAATAAGTTCCTGTTGTATGGCTGAATAAGTTTGTGTTATATGACTGAAAGACATCAGGCTGGATTGCTGATTATTACCTTACGTATCTGTTACCTAGGTGAAAGACTTAAGGTTGTAGGGGAACTAGGGGCATATCCGCATACTGAGGTATGTCCGCACACCCTATTATTTGCGCATCGCATAATATTTAGTTAGTGGAATCATGCTAAGTGGCACCGTCTAACGCCCAAATCAACCAGTTGCATATACTTTTTGATAGAAGTGAATAATTAAAAAGTTATGACATAAAATGTTATTTTCGTAAACACTGATGTAATTTTACTCATATGCTGTTATGTGTAGTACTTTAACTGTAAGACGTGCATATACATTTTCTTTCATAATTCCAAATTGCATTTTAATGTTTTATGATGTGCGAAATAAAGGATACATTCATAAGTAGCATTTTCGCGCAATTCAGAATTATTAACGTGTTTGATGCTTGGGGCATGTTCGCACAGGCCTGTGCGGTCATGCCCCACCCGCTGTGCAGACGTATTTCGTGCATCGGTGCTTATAATACTATGTAGTCTACTTAGATACATATTTAGATACTTCAGTTGCTTATCACAAATATTATAGGAAACTTCGATGTGAGATAGTATATAATGATTCTTATATAATTATGTAATATTATCAAACTTATTATATCATTCATCGCTTCGTCAATGTGATAGGCTATATCGTGCTGACGTCACATTTTCTATGTTGTGTATCATTAGGTCCGTTAAATACATAAAGCTTAGTTGATCATTGCTCATAGACTAAAATAACCAAGATGACAAATGATGTATAATCTATAATATAGAACTTTGCCCGTATACGTTAGTCCACACAAAGCCATGCTCGCACAGCCGACAAACTGAGTTTTTAGTTTGACTTTGCGCTTTACGAAACTATGCTGTTTTAAGCTAGAAGGCTTCAGACAAGCTGGGTTTCAAACTTTGATTTTCCCCGTTACAAAGTCATGCTGTTGTTTGATTTGACTCTCAAGGAGGAATAAACGTGGACTATGGTTCAAGGCCACTGTATTTTCTAAACTTTACGTATATATGAAAACTTGAAACTGTTGATTTGTGTTCTCTGGTGTGTTTTTTATAGTAATGCACGTGTCAGTAGTGTACACATACCAATACATATTATTATTGTAGTTAATGGTCAGCTGTTGTTTCACCATTCCTGGGGCATAACCGCACACAGTGTGCAGCTATGCCCCGTACCTTGAGGCATGTCCGCACAAAGCTATGCCTCTACATTTGACCAATTATTTAAATATCTGATGGGATATGCGATTTCTTAACTAACTCACAACAAAGTAATATGATTGCTCATTCTGTATACTAAATATCACCCTCTTAGCACACCCAGTGCATTATCTATAGCTTGTTTCACCTTAAGTGTGCGGACATGCCCCTACTTCCCCTACAACTGACAGCCAGTGACACCTTAAGTGCCAGAAATCTTACCGAATTTTGTAAAGTTGGAATCCTGACAAGCAATGGAAAAACAGAAGAGGAAACTAAAATGATAATGGATAAGACTACATGGGGATGCCAGATTTCAGTTAACAGCCATGATTGCAAGAACATTGTGGAAGACAGGGATATAAGAAGACAAATATGGACAGAGCAGAATTGAACAGGTGTGGTAATCCCACTCTCTTGCAGAAAAGCTCCGTTTAGCTGCCAGATGAAACAGAATTGTTTCGGAGAAAACTGGTAACCTAAAGTGTAGAGCGCAATGGCTCAGGGGTAGAGCTTCGGACTCTCGACTACGAGAACCCGGGTTCGAATCCTGTGCTGCGGTGTTAAAACCTTGGGCAAGTTTTTTCACTCTACATTGCTCCAGTTCACTCAGCTATATAAATGAGTACCTGGCTATAGACAGTGGTGTATATGTGTACGAGCAGCATTCGCGCATTAATGGCTGGATGCTTCCCAGAGAAGCCGAGATGGTGTCTGAGTGAACAGGTCTGTCAGGGAAGTAAAGTGTAAAGCGCTTTGAACGGTCCTGAGGACTGGAATTACTGCGCTATATAAGAACTCGCCTTTTGCCTTTTTTTAAGCGTGTGACGACCATTTGCACTGTACCTGGTTCTCGGAGAGATGGTTATTGCTCTTTAAACAGTGACTGCTTCCTTGCACAGAACACTGCCGCCACACAGCAGTGCTTCTTTGATCTGACATGTGGTAATGGTAGACAGTAGATTTATGACATGATTTGTTTGTGACCTAAAGAAGTGAACTGTTCAACAAACTGTATTTTTGTTGCTGATATGGAGAATATGCCTGAGATAAATTACTCTAGTTAGTGTTTTTTTTTGGTTCAGTGCAGTTTGTGCATACACCAACTGTAGGGTATCAGTTCATGCATTTTCGTGTGTGAATTTTCAAAACAAATATTTACAAATGAGTATTTATTTGTTGTGTTTGAGGGTATCATGTGTATTTAATCTACCAATTTGAAAATACTGTAATGTTAGCTAAATTGTAGAATGTGACTCTCATCCATGTAAGATTGTATATTTTTATATTTCAATCCTTTCAACTTGAAAGTGTATCTTTTTGACAGAAGTATGCATTTTGTTTCATAATAATATAATAATAAAACATTATTTATTCACGATAACCTTATAAAATGTACATTTGATCTTCCTAAGGATTGTGATTGCTAATGCAAATGTATTGTAAAATATAATATATATGCACTAAACAATTTGATCAACTATCTTATACATTGTGTAATGCGTTAAAATAGAGTGAGTAAATAATAAAAATGGATTAAAAAAATGTATATAGTGAATAAATATTTAAAAACAATTGAATTACAATAATAATAATAATAATAAATAAATTATAAAACAAGATAATAGCATTAATAAATATAATAAACCATTTGCATCTTGCATCCTTTATAACTGCAATGGAGGTCTGTCTCATATTTTTCCATATGAAATGTTGCAATGATATTCATATTCCTGCTCAGGTGGTAGAAATGGGCAGGCAGCTGTGTTTCTGTATAATAGTTGTCTAGGAAGGGGTCAGTTACACAAATTCCCATGGATAGTATACTGGCTGTGCATTTAGTATCCCACATTAGTCATGGATATTGTTGCAGCATCTGTTCTCAGCCTTTGACTTGATTAGCCCCTTCTGCTGCCAGCAGCCTGTGCAAACATTCAAGTCCACAGGCCCTCTACCTTAGAAGACAGTTAGTGTAGGATTACGTATTTATGTTGAGCTACATTTCCTAGTTCGCAATCATCCTCAGATGTTGATAGTGTAAGTAGACAGCTATGGACACCATCATACCAGTCTCGCAAAACAGTGATGATGACTATTATGTATATACTACCCATTCTAGTAATCAAACACAACATACGTAATTAGCCATCCCAGCAAACAAAGTACCATTTATGAGCCAGTTGGCACATGTCATACTGGTTCATAATTCATACCGCTCCACCAGTATGTGTTTTCTTGTGTATTCACGGGAATACACATGTTCTGCGCCTGTTGTCATGAGCTTTGAACGAGTTTGACACGAGTTGTACTGGGTCAGAACTAGTACAGTTTCACTAGTACATGTAATCACGTGAGAAACCCGTGATTTCACAATAAACACTTGTCGACACACCAAATTTGTTCACAGAATCAGGTGAATTCACATACGGAAACACATGAATTGAGCCAGTTGAACTCATGAATTCACTTACAGAACATGTGAAATCACGGGTCGTTGTTTGCTGGGAGGCCACAGCCACAGCAGTTGTGCTAATAAAATAGAATTTTACAAATTAAATATTTTGTGAATGCAGTGTTCAAATCAAGTACATTGTCTCATGCTAATTAATTGCAATTTATGGATGGTATTAAACACATTTACTGTCATATTAAAAATGTCTTATTAATAATACTATCAACAGAGCCAGAGCCAACTGAGGGTACAATGTAGCCAGTAGTACTGGTGAATTAGTCTCCTATTTTATTGCTGTCGATGACATTGCATGCATCTGTTTGTGTGAGCAGCCTGCAGTGAACCAACTGCCCTCTCTCCACAGCTAGGCCTGTGGATATGGCCAGTAAATTAGTCCTAAATTGCTACCTGAAATGTCATAAATTCCTCAGAAGGATTTGCTTAATAGCTATTCGTGTCACATGCATCGATTACTGTTTAGTTTTTATAGTTTCATATGCCATTCACCATACTTGTTTTCAGGGATCGTTGAAGTCCACTCATATGCACAATGCGTGCAGTTTGTATCTAAATTTACTAGGTGATAACATTAAATTTAATACATAAAATGTTAATATGTTTTCTAGTAGGTACGGCCTACAACATATAGGTATTACTACTTGCAGTAAAATTTATCAGCTATTTCATTGAGCAATGATATAAATAATTAACGAAGCTGTTATCTGTCGGTGAAAATTCTGCTAAATGTTAGACATGCAGCCAGTGTGATTCAAGTAAGAAACCGTAGTTTATTATAGATTGGGCAAACGGAAATGGTGGTATGGTCAGATCAAGTTGTAGATTTATACTTACTGCTATATAGAGCAGAAATAAACTGATTGATTAATTGATAATAACCACCAGGCTGGAATTATCAACTGAACTGGCTCCTACTCTAATGGCACTGCGGGCAGACAAGGTCCTGTACCAAACAGTGTGTAATGTTTTTAAAGGATACATTATTTTGGGCAAGTATATGTACATTTAGTATATTTCTTGTGCAGCGCATCGATCCGCCATGCGGGAATTAGCGCTATATATAAACTGTATTATTATTATTATATGTGGACCTACACCTTGTATCCGAATAGTATCTCTGATTATGCAGCTTCTAAGAATATATGTATATTCAAAGTAACTCTTCAGGCAATACAGTTATCGAATAAACAATAAAATGGTATAAATATACACATCAATGTATTTATATGTAATCAGTTTACATCTGACAATGATATGTACATTGCCGTTTATCCAAATATAAAACACGCACAGTAAGTATACATGGTGGAAGTGACGGATGCCCAGAGTATCGACTACCAGCTATTTCGGGGTTATTTGTTTGGGACGTCTGGCAAACATGGCAACATTTTTTTCTTTCAACTGATTTCTGTCTTCTTGTGTGTGCTCAGTGTCTCTCACAGACATTAATTGGTGCCATATGTCAGTCACAGACATTGGTGCTGTCTGTGTCATTTGAAAGACACATGTTGGCCCCTTCCGTCTTTGCGCGGAAATTTTAGGGTAAGGTTCAACATATTGAAGAATTTGTCATGGACCCTAACTCTAACCTGGGATCATATTCTGATTAGCATTAGTATCTGGAAAATGAACACTTCCAGTTTATGGTAGAAGAAATGTGCACAATTGCTGGAATCTTCAAAAGCCAAAGGCTTCCTTAAGTCCATTGTCGTAGTCTGGTTAAACTGAGGGTAGGGACTAGCAGCTCCCAGGTTTTTGTCATTTAATATTACATTCTTATGACTACAACATGCATGTTGAAGGTTTGCTGCCTGCCAGTTTGTGTTTAGTTACTTTATTAAGCTCGGAACAATTTAGAAGATTCCACTTATAACACGTTCAAATGGTAAACAAAACGTCCAGTTTCAAAACAAAGGTGATTGGCATTAATGTCATGGGAAGCAGAGTTAACCGAAGTTTAACTTTCCCACGTTCTAGACAGCAGACTTCCCATTACAAATTACTGCTCTGGCAATTCTGGGCAGAGGAGCCGGCACCCTCCCTTTAAATATTGTTAAAACTTCTATGGTAATTCCAGAAATCGGAAGGTTTTATTGTGCTAGTAACAACACCCTGATATACAGACATTTTATGACAAAACAATCCCCATTACTGGGTATTATGTATGATTTTTAATTATGAAAGTTGGTTGGTGCCAGTGAACCAGCATGTCACAAGATCTATGCCATGAACATACCACACAGGTGACACTAATAAAGTCTGACAGGTGATATCGGTTGTTTAGTCACTAAAACGCAGAGGCAGTCGTAAATTTGACATCAATCTATTTTCACTTATGCATTCCCATGGTAACACTGAAATGCAGATCGAAAGTATATCCCATAAGTTAAGTAACACCGAAGTTGAACACGCGGCATGATAACGTACTTGTCTCAGCAAGCCTCATGTTTATTCCGGTGTGTGTGGAACCTTAACCTGTCTTGAAAGGTTTTAGCTAAATTGCATCTTGACGTTGTGGTGTCAATACAGTGATGTCTTGGGGAATAATTTTGGAGTGCAGCAACACAGTGACAGGACCAGCGGACTTGATTGAATCGAAAGAATCTGGTTTGAATGTTGAATGGCCTTGTACAACCTGTCGCATGTTTGTTCATTCAATGTTGATCCAAATGGGTGGGTGAGACGGACGGACGGACGGACGGACGGACGGACGGACGGACGGACGGACGGACGGACGGACGGACGGACGGACGGACGGACGGACGGACGGACGGACGGACGGACGGACGGACGGACGGACGGACGGACGGACAAATGCAGAGATCCAGTTGACTCAGCAACATGAATGAGTACCTAGCTATAGACAATGGTGGATATTTGTGTATGAATATTCTCTGTGCATTAATTGCATCATGGCTGAAGTCTTCTCCAAGAAGTTAAGATACGAATGTAAAAGATCCACCAGGGAATTATTCAGAATAAAGTCAATGAACAGTCCCAATGACTGAATAATGTACTAGGTATATAGGAATGTAATTTATTTAATTGTTTTTGACAAAGGTGGAATGACGTGGAAGTAATGATAAGCTTTAGCCTGATTGATCAAATAAATAAATGGATCATATACTAGGGTATCGTAATAACATTAATTTCTCTATTATTTTGTGTTTAATTCTTCAGGGAAAATGTTTTTAAATGTCTTCGAAAGGTCAAGTCAGCCTAAGTTGCCCATGCTGTGTCAGTGGACCAATGGCGATATTTTATTGTCAGCTCAAATGTATTATTCCATATAACTACGAATTTGAGCTACATTGGTGTATATCCCAGGTGATCAATCATAGAACCTTGAGCAATATATTATGACCTTGACTTTTTTAACTTGTTGGTGTGAAATATTATGTGGCGGACCACAACCAAAAATGTGTCATGGCACAGAGATCAATAATGTCATATCAAGGTCCAGTAATGAAATAAAGAAACAGCAACAGCAGCACACTTAGTTATAACAACCATCACAGAACTGTGTGTGTGTGTGTGTGTGTGTGAGTGTGTGAGTGTGTGTGTGTGTGTGTGTGTGTGTGTGGGTGGGGTGGGGTGGGGTGGGGTGGGGTGGGGTGGGGTGTGGTGGGGTGGGGTGGGGTGGGTGGGTGGGAGGGTGGGAGGGTGTGTGTGCGGGTATAGGTGTGCGGGTATAGGTGTGCGGGTATAGGTGTGTATGTGTGTGTGGGTATAGGTGTGTGTATGTGTGTGTGTGTGTGTGTGTGTGTGTGTGTGTGTGTGTGTGAGTGTGTGTGTGTGTGTGTGTGTGTGTGTGTGTGTGTGTGTGTGTACCTTTCATGCGTGCGTGCCTAGAAAATGAACGTGATAAACTTCTAGACGTGTTCTTTGAAATCACAGGTGGAAACCGAGATGGAATCGGTGCAAATGGAACGTGGCATACATGTTGTCCTGTCAATCGCAGTAGCATGCTTGAGAAGGCTCGAGAATATGAGTCAGATTAGCTTTTGACAACCGCCTAATCTTCCAAATGGTACATTACAGACAGTTAGTCCATGACTCGTGTCCCTAGGCTGAAACAAACTGTTCTGTCACTCAACTTGCTACTGGTTTTGACCCACAACATCCTAGATAAGGCTTTCTATGGAACTGCAATTGATTTGTGAAACGGGTCTCTCCTCTGTAGCTGTCAATCGGTATAGGCAGTATTAATTTAGCCGATTACGTTTCCGTGAAGCCGTCTGAGATTGGATCTGATCAGTGTCGCAACCACGAAATCCGTTTGATCGATTAAGTTCCTTAATGATCAGCTCTAATTGCCAGACATCTTCCTGGCACTATCTCTGTATTAATGTCGGATAGATGACGTAGTTTTTACACGTCCCTTGCCGTTGTGGCCAAGACGAATGTAGACAGCGCGGTTTTTTCATCAGAATGCTCAGCAGAGGTGACATTTGTTTGAGATCTTGTTACACTCGCCGCATTCGACTGCCAGCTGCACCTTTGCATTTCTATGTTTCATTAGTATGATTTGTGTCAGCGGTTCCTATCTTTCTGTCCTGCGTGTTTCTAATCGCGTCACGTTCTGACAGGGGTGAGATTGCTGTAAGCCTTTGATGTCATAACACAGATGCAGCAGTTGTTTTTCTCACCAGGTTTGTAAACATTTAGCAGATATATAAGATCCACTGGTCTTACTGAGCCTTGGAACTGTTTCAGTAAGACAACAAGCTCATTTGGAAAATATATCAGTGTGTTCGAGTGGGTGACATAAAGTCACCAGTGATTGTTAGCAACACAGGTGCGCCTCAGGGTTGTGTCCTGAGCCCATTGTTGTACACTTTGTATACAAATGACTGTCGGAGTGTGGATCCATCTACCCAATATGTGAGGTTTTCTGATGATACAGCCATGCTCGCTCTTTTGAGTGATTTTGTCTCATACCAGTCATGTTTCTTCAGTGGTACGTTTCTCGAGTTGGTGCAGTAACAATTTTCTATATCTGAATGTTTCCAAAACCAAAGAAATGTGCATTGACTTCCGTCGAAATAGAACTGTCAATAGTCCTATTGTCATCAACGGTGAACCTGTGGAACAGGTTGATTCTTTCAAGTACCTCGGTGTTATCTTAGATGAAAAATTGTCATTTACAAATCATGTTACAGCCGTGCAGAAAAAGTCTCAGCAGCGACTGCACGTTCTTCGAAAGTTACGAGCTTTCTACGTTGATCCACTACTTCTTCTACATCTTTACCGTAGCATAATTGAACCTCTCGTAACCTACTGCAGCATTTGTTACTACCCTGCTCTTTCGGTGAAAAACCGTAACAGGCTTCTGAAAATCTCACACGTTTCCGCCAAGATCATTGGCTTGCCTACACCAATGCTCTCCGAAATAATTGACCATGCAATTTTGAAGAAAGCTCGTGCTGTCACTACTGAATCTGATCACCCGCTCTCTACGTTCTTCCATGTACTTCCGTCTCGAAGGAGATACCGTTGTATAAAATGTAAAACATCTCGCTATAGCAGGAGTTTTGTGCCTGTGGCCATTAGAATGTTGAATGCTAAATGATTCCTATTGCTGTCAACCGGTTGAACTGTTCTTATAGTGGATACATCTGGAATTCACTTGCATTTTGTTGTGACCATCCCACATATTGTAGATCATGAGTTGTACAATGCATATCCTTTTTAAGGACAATAAAGTGATTGATTGATTGATATCATTAAAAAAGGCAAGTAAAGACAAGTTCTTATATAGTGCAGTATCAGTCCTCAGGACCATTCAAAGCGCTTTACACCTTACTTCCCTGGCAGACCTGTTCACTCAGACACCATCTCGGCTTATCTGGGAAGCATCCAACCATATGCTACAAATAATGTGCGAAGGCTGCTCATACACATATCCATCACTGTCTATAGCCAGGTACTCATTTATACAGCTGAGTGAATTGGAGCAGTGTAGAGTGAAAAAACATTCCTCAAGATTTTAACACCGCAACACAAGATTTGAACCCAGGTTCTCATAGTCGAGAGTCCAAAACGCTACCCCTGAGCCACTGCGTTCTGAGTGATTGTTGAATATAATGTCACATGTCGGGAGAGAAAGATAAATCATCTGGGTGCAGAGAGATGACAAAGGGCATAGATGTAATGTGACACAAAAGCGGATTTGGCAGGACATATAAATTGATCATAAGACAACTGTTGGACAACAGATCACTACTTTGAGACCTTACAAAGGGAAACGATCTTGAGGAGGACCGTGGAGCGGTGGTCGCGTGCTAGAGCGCTGGACCCAATCTAGGGGTCGGTGGTTCAATCCCACCTATCGCCATTTCGAAACTTAGGCAATTTCATTCACCCCACATTTGCCTGTGTCTTTCGGAAGTGACACTAAGAGCCGGTGGTCCCTTCTATCTGGTGTGTTAGCCCAAGTTTGGGCTGTTAGGAAGAAACCACCTGAGACAATGGAGTGGCAAGACAAACTGGACAAGTCCTAGAAAGACACCACCTGGCAGAGGGTAGCACAAGACAGGCAGATGAGGGCACAGCATGCTGATGTCATTGCCCAACCATGGACCACTATAACTGCACAATGGCGATTATATGATTGCTATATTTCAGGAGCTCAATAAACACACAATTAGGTGGCGCCATGTGTTTGAGAACACAGTATCAGGACACTGTGAAAGTACTCTGGTGTCAATTGACATTGTCCCTTCAGTGAGGCCAGGACAGTTATGCTGGTTGTGTAAGTAACTGGGCCCATTTGAGACCTGTAGGGTTAACAACATGGTTCCGTTTGAATGTCATGCTTACAAGTTTGCCATCTGAACAGCTAGATTGGTATTCATAATCTGATTATGGTCAAATTATAACATTATATTTCATAAAAATACAATTCGGCATAAATTCAAGAAGTTAGAATAGATGTAGTTCATAAAATACAGTCATACCTCTCAATTAAGGCCACGTTGGAATTGGACAAGTGTGCCCAGATCATAAGCAAATGACCTTGGAAACCTGGTGACCTTGAGAGGCACTTGCATGTCGTGTGAAATTCTTGTTGATCAGCGGAAAACACTCTGCCAAGTTGCCACATGCCGTCTGATTGACGACACTTTTTACGTGCCGCGTGTCTAAAGTTTCCACATGTTCTGCAATCAATTCTAATGCGCAGAAGACAAGGGCATTTATTACTGTCTGTGGCTGGGACGTGACGTTGGCGCGCTGATTGCTTGTAAGATCTGGTGTCATCTTCAGGTGGAGCAGCAGATTCTGTTGGGTCACGCGGTATAAGTCTGGCTAGTGGTCATTGGCCTCTGCAGAGCGCTGTGGCACGGTGGCTCGAGTATCAGACCCTCGATTGACTGAAGCCGGGTTGAAATCCTGAGCTGTTATATCAAATGTCTGGGAAGTTTTGTCATTCTGCATTGCTCCAGGTCACTCAGTGGAATGTATGGGTACCTAGTTATATGCAGTGGTGGATATTTATGTATAAATAATCTTCATGTATTAATTGGAGCATGGCTGAATATTTCTTAGAGAAGATAACATGGTGTTTGACTGAACAGGTGTGAGAAGGAGTAAAGTGTAAAGTGTAAATTGAGTGGTCCTACTAGGACTGCATACTGGTTGTATACAAATTATCTTTACTTTTGTTTTTCATGTCCACAGTTAAGCTGTTTCTATTATTTTCGTTTCTTGTCACTGGTTGCATCTCGCAGGTGTCTCTGAAACCCATTCCATTTCTCCACACACGTTCAGAACCAGGGAGTCTCAGACCCCAGTGTTTTTTGGAGAAGGGCTCATAGTAGGGAAGAGGTATTTTGTGATGTAATTTTGTTTGATGGGGCTGGAGGAAATATTAGTCCCAAACTATTTGTGAGTGCAACTACCAGTAGACACTTTGGAAGAAATTTAACATCTCCAGATGATTGTTGTGGAAAGTTTCAAGGGATGCAAAGTTTTAAGGTAAGCTTTCTAAATTGCTGAAGCAGTGTAAATTTGGCAAAAATGTTCAACAGCTACCCACTCCATCTTACTTGTGATGATCTGACAGCTACAGCTTGGTTCCTCCAGTATTAATTGTTTCCACCATCTATGCCCAGGTGCTCTATGTCACTTGTTACTGTTTCCATATGGTCCTCCCATCAGAGTTGTAAATTCCATACATCTGTCAGATGTCAGCCTTTTCAGGTTTTTAAGCACATGTGATGAAAGAGTAATGACCATCTACTTGCATAGGCCATTGACCTCCAAGTCTAATTTCACAATTCTGGAACTGAACCTCAGCGTTCAGACTTAGCTGTTGTTTAGTTGACATATATACATTTTGTAGAGTGCAATGGCTCAGGGGGTAGAGCTTCGGACTCTCGACTCTGAGAACCCGGGTTCGAATCCTGTGCTGCGGTGCTAAAACCTTGGGAAAGTTTGTTCACTCTACATTGCTCCAGTTCACTCAGCTGTATAAATGAGTACCTGGCTATAGACACTAGACAGTGGTGGATATGTGTATATGACTGGATGCTTCCCAGTGAAGCCAAGATGATGTCTGAATGAACAGGTCTGTCAGGGAAGTAAAGTGTAAAGTGTTTTGAACAGTCCTGAGGACTGGATACTGTGCTATATAAGAACTTGCCTTTTATATATATCATAGATAACTCACTGTGGTATATATTGAGTCCTTTGGATGGTTTTTGAAACAGTGTATGTACTGGCAAAAACATTCTCCGATAGGGAGTTCTAAGCTGGAAGTGAAGCAAGCTGTTTTCTATATTACAGAAGCTCTACCTTTCAGCACTTGTCCACTGTGGAAGCACCGTCGTAAAGGCGGAATACATATAACATACGATATAGCCTCGCAATGCAATTATTCGTGTGACACAACACAATTATTTGGGTCACGACTTATTTCTATCTAAAACCCGATGCAATTATTTTGGTCGCATCTCAATTCAAATAGGGTCATGACGTCAATTGAGGTGATGCCCGACTCTATTTAGAGACCCGACACAATTCGATTTGAGTCGAGACTCAAATAGTTGTGCTGTGTCTTAAACAGAAATTTTATGCGACCCAAATAATTGTGTCGTATCGCACGAATAATTACGTCACAAGGCTATTCTGCCTTTGTGACAGACCTGTGCTTCGATATTCCCCTCCACAGCATCGTCAAGCCTTAATTCATTAACTGGTTCGACAGCATCAAGCCTGAAGGAAATGTAGCTCAATTTCGCTTTCATGAAAACCTATTGTTTTTGCATCATCCTCCTTAGTTTCTTAGAAATTCCATCAATCTGTTTAAAACTACTGATCAGCATTGCTCTTGATGTGACATGAGAACGCTTGAACCGTAGGTTTTGTTGCGCTACTGAGCTCATGCAGATTTCCAAGGATATTGGCGCTAAAGAAGTAATTTTTTTTAGTATTATCATAACAGAGTATAACAAGACAGACATGCATTGTTGTGGTACATATGACATTGATTGTATCCTCTGAGATGGCTGGTTGATGTCAAAACTTGCCCATGGCTAGCCATTTAGGCAACAGAGTTCACATCAAGTAGATTAGGAAGTCAATGCATGCAGCAAAGACAAAAGTTATCATGCTCCTTCACACAGTGCTTCATTGGAACCTCACAATTAATGTCACCCTTTGGACTGGACAAAAACGACCTGATTAGCCAGGTGACTGTATAAACCAGGTAACCCTATTAGCAGGACTGAGCAGTTCTTGGTGACCTTTATTGCAAGGTGACTGCATTACCGAGGTTCTGTACCTTAAAGTTGCTTCCTGAGGTTAAACATGTAGTTCACTATGAATCCAGTTCTTTTATATGGTTGTAGTTTTGATTCTGTGTTCAGTCGTTTCATAAAAAGTGTACTTAACAAAAATACTAATAAAAAGTGTACTTTTAAAATTGATTAATAAACTGTACTTTTAATAATAATAATAATAATACAATTTATTTGTATTGCGCCTGAATAAATATTATTACTCTCAGGTGCTTCACATAAATGTACAAATAGTAGCTAAAATTGGATGATAAATTATTATTAAAATATATATATATATATATATATATATATATATATATATGGATGATAAAATATTACTAAGATAAAAAACATATACACACGCACACACACACACACACATATATATATATATATATATATATAAACATTATAAATATAAGCCTATACATGAAACAGTAAAATAAAATAGCGCAGTCGTTACATTATTTAATATTCCTCAGTATGCTAAAATATAAAAAAATATAAAACATTATTTATTAATAAAAAGTGTTCTTTTTAAAAAGAGTTCTGGCCATCCCTACTAGCAGCATGTGAAGTCAGTAGTGGGCTGACATTTAACACAGACTGTTGACTTTTTAAGCTTTGATAACGATGACAAAACATGAAACATGTGCATCACATCGGTCCAGTGCACAGTTGGCTTTCATGAATATTCAACATGAATGACTGCCTCTGACTGGGTTAAGCTTTATAGTAATCCATTCAGCTGATTCTGTGACACAAGCATGTGCACAAAATAGCAAACTTGTCATGGAAACAAACCAGGCATGAGTTCTTTGTCGTAATCATCAATGTTTGATCAGTTGTACATGTAACTATAATAAAAAAGTTGCACATTTGATAAGCTATTTAGATTACTTGAGCACAAATCATGTGGGATTTTTATGCTAGATAGCAAGTTTGTTCAATTGTGTTGTATATTCACGCATGCACGCACGCACGTGCGCGCACGCATGCACACACACAGCCTAGGTACATTGACATGCAATTTGTTTCACACAGTGCAAGTTTGATGGGACTTAGTAGTAGTTTAAATGTGTTTATATATTCGTTTATTAGAAATACTATACAATTCCATAATTTATCTTTCCACTATTGTAATAATATAAAAATGGAAGTAATCATTTGTGTAGACTAAATTCAAAATAGTTATAGTTATCTAGAATTGTGTTCAGGGAATTTTGTGTGGCTTTCCAGTGATTTTTTAGTACTCTCCGTACAAGTACAGTTGCTGCCTTGTCTATATTCAGAGGTACAAATGAGTATAGAATCTCTAGTGTTAACATTGTTATTACACTCAATGAATTTAACATAATATTGTCAGAAAGATAAGTGAACTTTATCTATTAGATTTGCATGTAATCATTGATACAAATGGATTTTCTTGTGTTCAACTCCTCGCAGAGTACAACTAATAATAGATGTATACTGAATTATCCATCCATCCATCCATCCATCCATCCATCCATCCATCCATCCATCCATCCATCCATCCATCCATCCATCCATCCATCCATCCATCCATCAATCAGACAATAATTTTTGATAACTATCTGATTGATTACTTGTGCCATACTAAATTCACAGACACTAACACTCTGATGGGAAGTCTGATCCTGACAGTTTTAATTTCATTTGAAAACTTACTGCAAACATAACACAAGATTCAGTAATATTGGACAGAAAGGGAAAGCAGAAACAGCAAAAGGCCCAAGTATGTCCCAGATGGGCATCCTCTGTCCTCTCAAGCCAGGGGTCATTGTGCTGCACAACAGTACCCCTGGCTGATCATCTCCACAAATTATGGAAGTGAACGGAGTTGAACAAAAAAATTACAGCAATTGAGTTTGCCAGTGGTTATTGCATCAGCCGTATGAACAGCACAAACACCCAATTTGAAGATGGATACACATTTGGTGGAAATCTCAATATAACGACCTTTTTGCCTCCTAAACATTGCATGACATACAAGAGCGGCGTGTGACTGAAATCACCCGCTCACATGACCAGACCCTGACCGCACTCCTTGTGGCCAATTTCATTGGCTGACGTTAAAAGAAGATTGTGTTTAAAGGATATTCCAGGGGTAGAGAAGAGCTGGTAACCAGCATGGCAAGCGACCCTGTTGTGCGGGAATTTTTTTGCTGTCCAGCAAGACTGACTCACCTAACAATGAGATAGCTCCATGCTACACCAATTAGTCGTGTGCGTGTAAATATTATTTCCCCGCCACACAGATGGAATTATAGTTGATCCGCCTCTAATCGTGCCACCTAATTGTAAGGAAATGGAACATTTACAGGCATTGGATGTCAAATTGCGGCGTGCAATCGTATCAAACGTTCGTGTAAACTTAGCCTACTGAGCTAATCACTGCGTCTCTGTCCACCTATTGGGCCATGTAATTCGTGGTCTGACAAAATAGCGTGATGTGTCTGCATCTTCACTGTAGTAAAGCCAGTCTCCTTCAGTGCAGGACATCAAATGTCAGACAGTTGACCTGTGACAATGACCCAGAGCTAAGTTGACACATACACACCCTAAGGCTAGACAATTAGCCTACAAGTGTAGCTTCCCCTGGTAATATGTTCTATCACTGTCAACCATTAGCAATGATCCTGGTCCTGTTTGCAACCAATTAGTTGCAGCTAAATTGATGCACTTCCCTAGGGAGAATCTGGGGTACCATATATGCAGGCTGCTAGAAATATGTCACTTAGGAATGCTCCAATATTTTTTATTTCCTTTTAATCAAATTAGAGGCATTACTTATCTGACAATGTGGTACAGTTTGACACTAGATATGCAGACTGTCTAAGAAAATGTTAAACATGCACATATCAGATGAACAAAATGGCTTTCACCACACCGTCTTAGAATTGGCTGATTGTTTTATTTCAAAATATGCATAGAAACTTGGTTATCCTGAACAATTGAGCTGTATTTTATGATTTTACCTAATCTTGCTGGACATTTGAAGTTTAATAACTTTTGTCAGATTTGTCACAAGGTAAAATACCATTTTCAGGGACTCATAAAAGTAAATATGTAACAAATTGAAATTTGGCACCATATGTGACTAAATGATATGGAAACCTGCCATTGCAAGTTGGGGTTTTGTTTATTCTGGCTCATATTTGTTAGTCAAAATATACCTGGAAACAAAACATCCAGTAGCGACTGAGGCTTGGTTTTAGGTCCCATAGAGAAAAAAATTCACACGTTTATGAGCTTCTGAAAATGGTATTTTAACTTGTGATAAATCTAATAAAACTTACAGCACTTTACATCAGGATTTACATTGGGAAATTGTCAAATGAATAATTTTTTTAGAATAAGGTAGTATTGACACCTATTTTGACATAAAAAAAGGCAACTCTAAGACAGTATGGTGGAAAGTTGCCAGAAAATGTGTTTGTCTGACTTTGAATGACCCAGTGGCATTAGCATTGGACCCTCAATAGCTAGAACCCAGGTTCATATCCATTCTGGAAGAGCCCAGCTGAACCTTGGAAAAGTTTGATCACTCTAAATGCATGTGTTTGCATGTGTACAAGTGCCTGCATACCCACAACATACCCATCAGTCACTGCACATACAGGTATACATAAAATATTTGAGACCCAGATTCCTACATGCCAAATTAATGACATCGTTGCTGATTGTATGACATTGTGTGGTAACTGTTGGCTGTGACACTGAGCTCAACTATTGATTCACAAGAGTTGCATTCGTCAGTGCTGCTTAATTCTATCAGGAGAAACTAATTGATGTTAACTGCACCGGAGCAGTGATTGGGGCTTGCTCTCTATCCTTCCTTCTTACTTCATTGATCATTCTCGCTCATCGTGATGACTGTACATTGGCAGTTCTCAGTTCTCATTTGTCTGCATTGTGAGGTAACTCTAGCTCTACCTGTTGGTGGTTCTTGGTGTCTGGCTCAGTACCTGTCTGAATATCAACCCCTTCTGCTTGTCAATCCTGTCACCTTTCTACTGGTCTGCTCTGTCACACTTCTACCTGTCTACCCTGTCACTCTGTCCTTCATTCTACCTGTCTACCCTGTCACTCTCTCCATCATACTACCTGTCTTCCGTGTCACTCTCTCCATCATTCTACCTGTCTACCCTGTCACTCCATCCATCCTTCTACCTGTCTTCCGTGTCACCCTGACCACCATTCTACCTGTCTACCCTATCACCCTGTCCATCCTTCTACCTGTCTACGCTGTCACCCTGTCCATCCTTCTACCTGTCTACCCTGTCACCCTGTCCGTCCTTCTACCTGTCTACACTGTCACCCTGTCCATCCTTCTACCTGTCTACACTGTCACCCTGTCCATCCTTCTACCTGTCTACCCTGTCACCCTGTCCATCCTTCTACCTATCTACACGGTTACCCTGTCCATCCTTCTACCTGTCTACACTGTCACCCTGTCCATTCTTCTACCTGTCTACCCTGTCACTCCGTCCATCCTTCTACCTGTCTTCCGTGTCACCCTGTCCATCCTTCTACCTGTCTACCATGTCACTCTGTCCATCCTTCTACCTCACAGTCTACCCTGTCACTCTGTCCATCCTTCTACCTGTCTACCCTGTCACTCTGTCCATCCTTCTACCTGTCTACCCTGTCACTCTGTCCATCATTCTACCTGTCTACCCTGTCACTCTGTCCATCCTTCTACCTGTCTACCCTGTCACTCTGTCCATCCTTCTCCCTGTCTACCCTGTCACTCTGTCCATCATTCTACCTGTCTACCCTGTCACTCTGTCCATCATTCTACCTGTCTACCCTGTCATTCTGTCCATTATTCTACCTGTCTACCCTGTCACTCTGTCCATCCTTCTATCTGTCTACCCTGTCACTCTGTCCATCCTTCTACCTGTCTACCCTGTCACTCTGTCCATCCTACCTGTCTACCCTGTCACTCTGTCCATCATTCTACCTGTCTACCCTGTCACTATGTCCATCCTTCTACCTGTCTACCCTGTCACTCTGTCCATCATTCTACCTGTCTACCCTGTCACTCTGTCCATCCTTCTACCTGTCTACCCTGTCACCCTGTCCGTCCTTCTACCTGTCTACCCTGTCACCCTGTCCGTCCTTCTACCTGTCTACACTGTCACCATGTCCATTCTTCTACCTGCCTACCCTGTCACTCCGTCCATCCTTCTACCTGTCTTCCATGTCACCCTGTCCATCCTTCTACCTGTCTACCCTGTCACTCTGTCCATCCTTCTACCTGTCTTCCGTGTCACCCTGACCACCATTCTACCTGTCTACCCTGTCACTCTGTCAATGCTTCTATCTGTCTACCTTGTCCATCCTTCTATCTGTCTACACTGTCACCCTGTCCATCCTTTTACCTGTCTACACTGTCACCCTGTCCATCCTTCTACCTGTCTACACTGTCACCCTGTCCATCCTTCTACCTGTCTACCATGTCACTCTGTCCATCCTTCTACCTCACAGTCTGCCCTGTCACTCTGTCCATCCTTCTACCTGTCTACCCTGTCACTCTGTCCATCATTCTACCTGTCTACCCTGTCACTCTGTCCATCATTCTACCTGTCTACCCTGTCACTCTGTCCATCCTTGTACCTGTCTACCCTGTCACTCTGTCCATCCTTCTCCCTGTCTACCCTGTCACTCTGTCCATCATTCTACCTGTCTACCCTGTCACTCTGTCCATCCTTCTACCTCACAGTCTACCCTGTCATTCTGTCCATCATTCTACCTGTCTACCCTGTCACTCTGTCCATCCTTCTACCTCACATTCTACCCTGTCACTCTGTCCATCCTTCTACCTGTCTACCCTGTCACTCTGTCCATCCTTCTACCTGTCTACCCTGTCACTCTGTCCATCATTCTACCTGTCTACCCTGTCACTCTGTCCACCATTCTACCTGTCTACCCTGTCACTCTGTCCATCCTTCTACCTGTCTACCCTGTCACTCTGTCCATCATTCTACCTGTCTACCCTATCACTCTGTCCATCCTTCTACCTGTCTACCCTGTCACTCTGTCCATCATTCTACCTGTCTACCCTGTCACTCTGTCCATCCTTCTACCTGTCTACCCTGTCACTCTGTCCATCATTCTACCTGTCTACCCTGTCACTCTGTCCATCCTTCTACCTGTCTACCCTGTCACTCTGTCCATCATTCTACCTGTCTACCCTGTCAGTCTGTCCATCCTTCTACCTCACAATCTACCCTTAATCTTTATTTCACACATAGGAAATGGCATAGTCATACTTAAATAAATTAGTTGGTATCATTGCCTGAATCAGGTATTTATAAATATAAATGTTCTGCACTTAAGATAAACACGTGAAAGCACAGGAAGAATATTTTGGTATGGAAATTGCACCCGAAATTTAAATATTTATATTTATTTTGCTTCATAAGACACAACCCTTGATAGTGTTGCTGAAGTGTATAATAAATCAGATTTCTGCGTTGCTTACTTGCGTGATATTTTCACACTGACACTCTTACCTGTACATGTCATGTGCAGTGGTGTGAAATTAATTATTTACCTGCAGATTAGCCTGAGTGAAAGCATGAAGCAGTCCCAGTGCTTCATAGGTGCGTTTAAGCTGTGACAGGTGGTGACACAGTGCAGGTCCCTTGCAAGAGACCAGCAGCCCTCGTGACCTTGTGGAGTGCTGTGGCACAGGTGTTAGAGCAATTGAGAACCCGGGTTCAACTGCTGTGTTTCTGTGTTAAACTTTAGGCAGGTTATCTTTTATCGTACAGTGCTCAGATTTTAATGAATGATAATAATAATAATAATAATAATAATAATAACACTGTATTTCTATAGCTCTAATTCCCACATGGTGGATCGATGCGCTGTACAAGACTTAATATTAATAAATGTATTAATAAATATAAATGTTAATTATATAAATTAATATAAATCAAATCAAATTTTGGTTTTAAGATACACTAGTAAACCTTTCTATGTAAATCATTTACAATCACATAAAAAATAAATTTAAAATAAGTTAAACACTGTTTTAAGGTGTATAGTGCTAAACCTTTGTATGTAAATTGTATAAATTAATATAAAATAAAAACCTTTACTAAATCCGTTTATATGTAAATTATCTATACATTAATCTAAAACATAAACACTGACTAAAATGTGTATAGCATTACAAAAATGAATATGAGTACTTGACGGTGTAAGTTTGTGTATGAATAATTTTCTTGCTTTTAAATAGCAGTGTGGCTGAATGCAGTGTTTCCCTGGCTCTATGATTAGTAAGGTGGGCAACATCACTGTTTTTGTAAGTCACCTTGCCAAAAATTGCTACCTCTTAGCTATTTCCAGACTACTGGGGTATTTACTTGTCATTAATGCTACAAACATATTTACATGTTAACTTGTCATTTCTCTCCCCACTATATGCCAGAGAATAGGTTAAAACACACGTTTATAATGAACCATTTAAAGTGGGGAGTGGTGGTCGTGCGGTAGAGTGCTGTCAATTGAGGGGACGGTGGTTCAATCCCACCTACCGCCGTTTCAAAACTTAGGCCATTTCGTAACCCCATATTAGCCTGTGTCTTTTGGAAGAGACACTAAAAGCCAGTGGTCCCATCTATCTGGTGTCTATGCCAGGGGAAGTAAAAGATCCCACACACTGATAAATGTGTAACCTGTAGTGGACTCACTCATTCTAGAGAAGGGCATCTCTACAAACCAATGACAATAATGGTCAGCAAGTTGACCAAAGTCATTTAATGGAAAAAAGAAAGCAAATTTTTTTTTTAATAGCTCCAGAGTGCCATAGCACTGCAGTGTGTGTTTGACATTTGTCTGACTCACCCTACAATCACACTCATCATTGTACCCAGGGAAACACTGTGAATGCTTCCCACAGACATTAAGACAGTGTTCCACTGAACAAATCCTCCTGGGAGTAAAGTGTAAACTTCTTCCAGCAGCACCAAGGACTGGATATGGAATTTTTCTTCTTCATTTTATTTATGCATCAACAATAACTTCCTAGCTACACCCACCGATAGAAGAACATATATATCTATACATATACATCTATGTATATGACTCACCAAAATATGTCTGACTGGCAACAATTTTACCCTGCCCAACCAAAAAAAGATAAAAATTTCAACCAGTGAAGTTGAACTCAAATTCAACTGATGTTCAGTTGACTTTCAACTATAGAGTAGTTGAAAAAATCACATGCAAATGAGCTCAGTTGAGTTTCAACTGGTGTTCAACCCGCGACCAACCCGTGTTCAGCCCGCGTTCAACCCTGGTTTAACTTGTGTTCAATCTATGTTCAATCCACATTCAACTGTTGAATCTCAGTTGAGTATCAACTCACGTTTAACTCCTGTTAAAATTGCATATAACTCGCTTTCAACTCGCACTCAACTCGCATTCAACTCGCATTCAACTCGCATTCAACTTGCATACAACTGTTGAATCTCATCATGCATACAATAATCTTGGCATCCGTAGGCAATTTTGATGGAAGTTAGTTCAGTCAGACTGGTAATTGACATAAACACTTGTGGCTGTTTGTGCGTGTTTGTGAGAACGGAGCAGGCTCCTGTCCTCTCAAATCCCAAGATGAGTATCAAGTGGCTTCAATGAATCTGTGCAGCGTATTCAGACAATCACTTCCACTTCCAAACATATTTCACACAACATGGGCAGACTTGTCCGCTGAAACAAAAACAAGCTTGAGCTTGACTAAGGCATCTCATGAAGCGATCTGCCTAAGAGGGTACTGACGATCAAGAACTGAAAAGCTTATTTAGATCCTTGAACCTTTTGTGTAGATGATACATGACCTAAAATATAAGTGATCAGTATATTCATATATACAACTTAAATACAAAATAGTGTACTAAATGGGTCAGTGACTGCTATTAAGTCTCGATGATCACTCTCACAAAAGCCACTAACATGAACATTTATTCAGAACATTGTACTCAGAACATTGTTAACAACAATAAATACAATACTAACAGGGAAATTTAGCTACAATACTACAATATACAATGTTTGAAAGGGGTAATTTTGAAGTCAGTGACTTCTTGTCAATTTACTCCATAATATTTATTTAAATAGTCGTTGCAAATTCATATACAAAGTATAACATAAATAAACATCTAATATAGTTACGAGAGATGGTCCACAACTAGATATATCTTAAATACAAGATTCTTGCATTTACGTTTAAATGCAGCAACAGTGTTAGCTATTTTAAAATCATCACATAGAGAATTCCCCACTTGCACTCCCTTTACACAAAGAGACATTGCACGCATAGTGGAACAGACACTCTGTCATTCTAACATCACTGTTCACTTAATTTATATCAAAAGAAGTGCATTGTGCAGAAGAAAAACTAGGAGCAAAACTGAGCAGTGATGCCTAGTGCCTGAGGATGCCCAGGTACAGCAAGGCTCTTATGCCAGTCTCTGATGTGACAGTTGACAGGTAGAGAGACTTGACATATTTGTAGTTTGACTGGATCAGGTGGTGAAGCCTGCTAATCTGGGTTGCTGACACAGGTGTGAGACGCAATGATCACCGTGACCTTCAGTCATGTTGGTCCTGTTGTGGTTTATGACTGACTAATTATGAGTGAATGTGGTGTGGCTTGGATGCCAGTGTGTCATGACCCATATTTGCATGTGCACACATTAGGATATGTGTGGGTGCGTGATGTCTTTAATCAGGACACAAAAGAACCTGTGGGATTAACAAGAAGCAGGTAATGGCGTACTTTAGAACGTGTATTCCAAGTTACCTGGTTTGTACGGTGTGTAGGAGGTATGCTCAGATTTGCTATCTAATTACTTTACGATGATATAGACACTTGAAGGAAATTATTCTCATCAGAAATTTGATACACTAGGATAAATGTACATGCTTGTTACTTACTTAAGCCTGTTTGCTGGCTGTGTAGGCCATCGACCACGGTACTCCACTTTTGTCTTTTTTATGCCAGTTTCTCTCCAGTCTAACTTGTCTCGCTTGTATAGCTTTTTTTAGAGGCCCCGCCACCTATTGGACGAGTCAAAACCCCATTCTCGTGGCTAGTTTAACTCAGCTAACCCCCACACTCATGAAAGGGGAACCGCCAGGGATAGTTTTATGTGGGAAATACTCTTGAGATATGAGATTGCTTTGTTCTATTTTACTCAGCTGAATGAATGAGTACCTAGCTGCAAACAGTGGTGGATATTTGTGTATGAAGAGTCTTCTTGCAATGCAATGTGGCTAAATGCTTTGCAGAGAAGTCAAGATGGTGGTTGATGGACAGGACTGAAAGTAAATTGCAATGCGTAAAGCATTTTGAGTATTCCTAAGGAATGTATGCTTATGCTGTATACAAGAATTTCTGTTTTTTAATTACAAGATACAAATTTCTAGCGGAGAAGCTAAATAGCACTACCCAGTAGTAGTGGGTGTCCTTGCTGTCTGAAACATCCAGGCAATTAAACAATTGATGGTGCTGATTAAAACGAATAGACACTTCTCAATCTGTGTTGCGATTCATGGCCAGATATTAGAATGTGATGAATCACACTGACAGATGTAGTTCTCAAATCAGTGGTGATAACACAAAGTAACAGCAACCATGACATTAATCACATATATTTAAGGGAGACTCGTGCCATGCACATGAGGAAATAACAGCAATTAAAACATTAATCACACGTATTTATGTCTCGAGTCTCCTGCCAGTGTCACATCGACATGGAGACAGTCATGTGATGATGACATGTCAGCATCATATTCTTGCTGTGTTTCTAATTACTCACGTTTGAGCCTGAAGACATCGACTGAAGCCATCATAAATACCACGCCGCCTCTTCAAAGCCCATCATTTTGTAGATTGGAAACTATCTCCGCAAATAACTAGACAGAATACTGTACATACTGTACAGAATCACCCACCACTGAATGAAGTACTGGTATTGCTGTTTTCTTAAACACATCACCAGTTGGCAGATCAACTCTAGCCCACTGGTCCAGGGAAGCGAATGAACATAGAGAAATTGACTTCGACACTTGGGTGGAGATTCAGTTATAGTACTCAAATATATTAATATATAGATATATATATAGAGAGAGTGAGAGAAATATATATGTATGTATATAATATATATATATATATATATATATATATATATATATATATATATATATATATATATATCATGCTAACTTATTTGGCACCAGCATCTGCTTAACACAATCAAACTAAATCGAAGTAAAAAAATCAAGCAATTTTCAAGTGTGACAGTTAATTATTTCCAGGAGGAATATATATATATATATATATATATATATATATATATATATATATATATATATATATATATATATATATATATATATATATATATATATATATATATATATATACATATATATATGTATATATATATACATATATATACATATACATACACATAATGCTATAGTGCTTCCCCTTGGTAAAATGAAGGTCAGAGGTAATAGGATGAGTTGGGCAAGCGATGAAGGCATGATGCAATGCTATTAGGGTTTGAGGGCATGCCCTGGGACAAGTTTTAAAACTACCTTCAAAATGTTGCATTATTGTGTGTAAAACCTACTCCCTGGCACAAAGTGGGGAAAGACATTACAAGTTAACAGCACCTACATGGGTCTGTAACATTACTTGTAAATAGCGAACAGAGACAGGAAATGTAGTGGCAATTTTGGCATGTTTTCGGCGACACAGCTTAGAAAAATTTGGGAATGTGGCCCCCCTAAAAGTGCTCATCATTATAGCAGGGGAAACGCTGGTATTGTCTCATTGGAAGCTTTGTTACATGTTGTAACAAACATTTATATAGGGTTTGTTTATGGAGGCAAGATATAGACGCATGCTGTTTGTGCATCCATGTGGCCTTGAATTATGTGAACCTATGTGGAACACGTAAAACCATTCAGTTAATTTAATAGATGGCAATACCGACACTGCAGACTGGCGGAGTAGCGAGTGAAATCAAACTAAGATTGATGGATTGCGTCAGTACGCTGGATATTGATCTATATGTAAGAGTTTCCCACTGCTTATGACTGGCTATAGAAGAGCACCATTAAGACTACTGGCTTTTAACATTCACAGTATTTGGCCTAGCTATCGTGTTTGAAGATTTGCTTGTACTGTTTGATAGATAGATAAATAGATAGATATGTTGTAACATATAGATAGATGGCGTGATATGTCCCCAGGACATTTTGCCAGTAACAGATACAGATATATGTGTCTGATTATTATCAAGCAGCTGTGAGGTGACTGTTATTTTCTCTTTTATGCCAAATAGTAGCATAGTGCCAAATAATAGTATAGTGCATAAGAAACTCATACAGGGTGGCAAATTGGTTAAATTTAATAATCTTAGTGTTGATTATTTGTATAGGGGTGGCAAATTGAAAAACAACTAGAATGGGGTTGTAACTAATGATATACCATACTTGGCTCCTGAGAACTAAGGGTGCTGATTGATTCCCTTTTCAGACAATACTGGATGAGATGAGAGCCTAACACTTTGGAATTAAAAGCGATGATCGGTGAAGATTAAGCAAACTTAGGCATAAGAGGAACCACATGATGCACAGGAAGCGATACATGACTCTTTGGCTTAGTGTATGAGAAACAGTTGCTGTAAAAAAAAATTTGCTAGTGAAAATCTCTAAATCGGACGGGATTGGATTGGACTGGACTGGACTGGACTGGACTGGACTGGACTGGACTGGACTGGACTGGACTGGACTGGACTGGACTGGACTGGACTGGACTGGACTGGACTGGACTGGACTGGACGGGCGGGCGGGCGGGCGGGCGGGCGGGCGGGCGGGCGGGCGGGCGGGCGGGCGGGCGGATTTATAAATCAAAAATAAATAAATACAGTGTCAAGGATCGTGTATAGAGGGTGGTGTTTGTCATACAACTAAACATGCTGGGACGTTTATTAGATACACACGAGTAATATGCAGACAAAATTGCAAACATGGTGGATGCTAGCTACAGCAGCTGTCAGATATTCTAGGACAGTAAGCTTGACATGATTCAATTGCAGAGAGGAAGTTTGGCAAAAAATAAGTCTTGCATTGCCATTGCTTGCGTCACAGCAACTGTGGTATTCATGTGGTGTCGAAAATTTATTAGATCAAACTGGTTTGCTCGTCATCGTAAATTGAGTTAATCCTTTTGGTGCACTTTTTATCATAAGTTGATACCGTGTTAAAAGTTCCTCCTTGTTCTAAGTTGATGGAAGAAGTATTGCATTTGAATGGACTTGATATGTAGAATTCAGCCAGTGTACTCCTGTAATCTATAGGCATGAGTTTTTTCATGGAAACGTGAAATTCTGTGGTTCGTGAACCTGATTTGGCTGTTTCTATGATTAATCCAAATCTTATTTTGTTTAATAAGGAGGCAAATCTGGTCAAAAAGGATAACAAGTTAAACTTTTTTGTTGAATCCTGGTGTCCCATAGATAGCATTAACGACTTTTTAAAAGTAAGCCACATTTTGATTAGTTATCAACTGCGAATCAGGGCACAGCTTACAGTATAAGTAGACTTATTTTCAGTTTCCACGGCAATATATTAGCAAAGTGTCTGACAGTAGCTATGAATAGAGTTATTATACTAATTCAGGCAGTTAGTTTTGAAGTGGACTTTCAGTAAGTTGCCAGCGAGTAATTTGGGCCATAGCGGCATAGGGGTAGCCGGAGATTGCCAGGGCAAGATCGTCACAGGTCGCCAAAATGTTCTTGAAATTGAATAGTTTTCGTTTGAGTACCCTGGAATGTTCTTGTGTTTGACTGAATGTTCTTGAAGAGTTACATGAACATCAAGCACAATAGTTGTAAAATGTTGAAAAACGAGGTATAGTATATTTTGCGAAAACAGCATGGCGGGAACACGATTCACTAGATGGCACGTGAACTGGTAAAGAACATTTTTGTGTTAAATTTTACCTAAGACGAGTTACTAAATCAATGAATGATGAATATTATGATTAGTCCTATTGGTTGGCGAGTTTTTTTTTTCAAAATCAAAATAATTGCCAACTGAAGAAATTGTCATTGAAAAATTACTTTGGCAGCCTCATTTTAATTTGTTAGTTTATGTTGACCCTGAAGCGTATAGGCCCAGATAGTTGCCCTTTGGTTCTCTTTATTAGGCGGACAATTCCTCTGTATATAGACAGCTGTAACATAAATCTACCATTACCATGGTGCTCCATGAGCAGTTTTGAGCACACAGTGGCAGTGGATCTGTTTACTGAATGACTCCAAGTCATGTGACTGTAAGTGTTGACCTTTAGCTTTGTTGGAGTAGGAATCGTTGCAGTTAAATATGCACAACTGTGCAGCAAAACGTGTACTGTATCAACTTGCAAAATGTCAAAGCAATTAGCTGTACTTGAACTAGTTCACCGGAGCAGCTAGTGTTTCCTACACATTTGTCACGATGTCGTCACGACAGTAAAAACACTCGTATTGCCCATCGATCACATAAAGATAAAGGCTTTGGCAATTATCAACACATAACACAGGAGCGTGTAGTGTTCTATTGAATTATTGGCAAGTGGACAGTTGCTTTTTATGATTTGATTATATTTTAATAATGCTACCTTTGGGGCGGTCTGGCCATGATTCTCCCAAGGTTGGATGTCTACTTGTATCTCTCTCCATCTACTCTTCCTGGGCCGTTGACTTCTGATCTACCAAATAACAATGCGTTTAAAGAACGTTTGGTAGTAGTGTTTGTTTTACTGTTGGCTCAAATTACTGTGTTGCTACTGATGAACCTCTCACTAATGTAGCCACTTTCTCTATGGTAACTTGGAAATATTTAGCAGGCCTTCTTGGTGTTTGTAGTATAATTTAACTTGCTTTGGAGCTTAATTGTCGAAGATGAGTACGACGTTTCGATGGTTCATCTATGGACCTTGTTCACATACTGGTGTCATGTGTGTTGCCTCAGATTTCGGCCATCTACAACCAAATTATACCGCCAAAATCTGAGGCAACATATGTGACACCAGTACATGAACAAGGTCCATAAATGACGGGTCGAAACGTCGTACTCATCTTCGACAATTAAGCTCCAAAGTAAGTTAAATTATACTACAATAAACCATTCTTGGAGCCATGAACAATATATTCAGTATCCTTCTTGGTGATGTATTCAGAAAATAATTTTAGTATATATATATATATATAATCATGATATCTGCTATGCCTTGTTTTTGCTCTTTGTAGATCCAACCTACAGCAGTTTATCTTGTGGTTTCAGGCTGGCGCACCACTCTCTGGAAAAGCGGCCATGCGTGTCACTGATAAACGTCACGCATGACTGCACTGTTCTGATGCAAGAAGATGCAGTTGAAGTCTGGCTTGACCCAGAGGTTTATCTCTCTCCTGGGCTCCTACCTGTAGTGAGACGAAGCAGTGACAACCATCTGACTTACCTGTGAGAAACTAAGCACCAGGTGGGTTGTCATGACTTTGTCTGTGTCAGTGCTTTCAGTGTGACCGTCAACAATGGTGTCTTACCAGCAGAGCCTGCCATCTCACAATGTCATAACAGTAATTCCTTTTGTGTGGCTGTTATAGCAAGGACAACACCATGTGTGTGTGCATGTATGTGAATTAAAGTCTCCTTATCTTAGTTGTTGTCTCCGGTGCTGTGTCTCTGTATCAGGTAGACGTAGCTTTCAACATTCTCTATCTGAGTGGTGTTTACATATATGAATTATTCATCAGCATCTGAGTCTTAGTTTTCTTCATCTTCTGACCATCTTTGCTTTCATCAGCTTGCTCCTGCAGCATTTGTGTACCCTACATATTTGAATCTGAATGGGGTACATCATATGTAGCCAATATTGACTATTATATACGTTGGGGATGTCTGTTCTCCATCTGCATGGGGTGGAAACATCCATCCTTTCATTTCAATGGGTTGAAACGAAACATCTGGCAGATGAAATTACCAGTGAAGACACTGGGGATATGCCTACCCTGGGGGGTACTTGCTTATAAGTTGGATTAGCAATTATTGCCTTGGTATGGGTGTGTAAATATTTAAGCAAATGATACATTTAAAAAAAAATATTTGCTAAGTTGGGAATTGAATAAATATATAGATAGCCAGCTCATTCTCGTATTGGTTTGCAAACTCAAGTTAGGCCCCAAATAGTGACGTATTGGTTTGTTTCATAAATTGGCAGTCCCAAATAGCAAACATGCTATATTTTGTGTTGGTTTAAAAAAAGCACAAATACGTGGTACCTTAGCATTTTGAGGGACCATAATGTTTACTAAAATCACAGGTAATAGTCACAGGAACCAACAGATGGGACACAGTTGGCAAGACCATTCTCCCTGCTACCTGGATGTGAAAGTAATAACTGTTCCACATTTCTTTTTTTCAGAGATAAGATAAAAGATAAGATCAGCTTTATTGCCATGTGTTTTTATTGCAGTTACAATAAAACATTGGAATGCGTTGTGATATTGGGTCGTCCTACGAGTATGTTCATACGACAATGCACCAAACGATTATGATAAAATATACTACTTTAAATTGAATAAATAAATACTTAAATAAATAAGAGCAATCACATACAACAGGGCCGAATAAAAAGTTGTTCTTTATAACATTGATATATAATATTTGATATGATCTAATATAAATATAAAATTATAAAATGTAAAATGTGGAATAAAATAATATATAGTAAATTATGTTAAGATATATACACTAAAAACATATTGAAAGTGGTGACTGAACCAGCGACTAGATGGAATTAAGGGGATCAAATAGGTCATGGGCAGGATGGGATGAATCATGAGAGATGAGAATGCCTCTTTGATAGTCAACACCATTGTATTGATCCAATCTTCCTGCAATATATGGTCATGATGAATTCACCACAATGCAGTACACGGCCGTCTTCTGTTACCTAGGTATTGCGTATGTCTGACTGGGTATGCATGTGGCTCTCTCTGGTGACTAAATAGCCAGCCACTTGTGTGCGTAGATTGTTGTGTATTGTAAATCACTTTAATTATCATCGGTACCTAAATGTGTGCAGAGTTGATTAGTTTGGCCTACAGTGAACCTCTGTGAGAATGTTGACATTAGGTGGTTATATCGGGTAAATGACTGGCACAATTAGGGGTCGAAATAAGGTCATAAGTACTGCACAAAGAGGTTAATTTGAATGCCGCCTACATGTTAGTATTGAGGCACTGACAGGCCAAGTGAAACTTAATAGATTGCTTGCCTAATTAGTTTGGCAAATAAAAAATGATCCCATGTTTACAAAATGTGAAGCAAGTTTTGTTTTCAACATTTCATGTTTTAAATCATTTATTTTTTATTAATAGTACATTTATAATGAATAATTGCAAAGCAAATGTCATGTAGAATGACAAAAATTAATAATGTAGGAGCTCATCTCCTGCCTACATTTAAAGGACACTATCTTGATACAGTTGAATCTTGCTTTATTGTCACCTCGGGAATGTACCCACATGGCAACTACCGTCACCCTCGAGGAAATAACCCCAAATTAGTTCAGTCACAGTAAAGTATAGGAAGTTAGTCTCGCTAATACAGCCACCTGGCTATTCAGATCCATTTTGTCTATCCCAAGGGTGATCTTAACATGGAAGTCCCTCTGAATATGAGTTTCAAAATGTTCCATTATTGCATGTAGCATAGTGTTTAGCCTCATTTCATGTCAAGTTGGTGTTACTGTCAATTTAGCATCAGTCTGGTTAATATCCATACGACCTCTATCAAGTGTAGATCTAATTCTTCGCATTGGCAAGTTGCAATAGCAAGCGTACCACTACAGCTGTTTGACGGCACTACGCATGCAATAAATGAGAGCAGCATTTCGAATTGGCATTAGCCAGTGCGGCGGACAAGTTTTATTGAGGAAATCTAGCGGTAGGTAGGTGCATGTAAATCTATTCGTGCGCTCAATGGAGAAGTGTAAAGCCCACATTCCTGGCAGTTTCCTGCACTTGGCGGATCTAATTAACAAACTTCAATAGAAGTGTGAGTGGTAGGTATCATTGCCGATGCAATTTGCAACTTTTGATTGTAATAAATCAGTTATGTATACTAAAATTTTGTGATCAAATATTCTATTAAATATGTGTGTTGCAGGAATGAATAATGTGTGTAATATCGGAGATTGTATTATTTTGAATTTCCTCAGAATCTATCAGTTATTAGAGTATATTTGAATGCAGTTATTAGTATTCTGAAAACCATACACTGAATATTACTTGCAGTTGCATTTGTGAAATTGCTCATAAATTATATAAAATAGAAATTGTCCATAAATCTTTGTGTGCGTGTGGTAGGGGTGTGTGGGTGTGTGGGTGAGGGTGGGTGTGTGTATGGGTGTGTGCATGTGCGAGTACGAGTGAGTATGCGTATACATGTGTTTGTGTGTATGAGACACTGAGCATGTATGTGTGTATGCAGTACTATGCATACTAAGCACAGTGTGTATGTGTATATGTGCGTACACACACATGTGTATGCGTGCATTTGTGCACGACAAATGAAAAGGTAGACTCAGGACTTATGATGGTCTTACAAAATAACGTAATTCAACGTGTTCACTTATTTCACAGCATCAGTTTAACCACCTAAAACAATTGGATGCTGTCAGGGTGAATGGATTGCCAAATTAACCAATAAAACTCAGTTTACATCAACATGGTCATCTAAGCCACAAGGGACATCCACTTGATCATATCAATATTGACAGCCGTGTTTATACATAAATACTGCATCATCCTGTCTGGATCTGAAATGAAGAATTCTGTCAGGTGAAACACGTTTGTTAACTGCTAACTCGGAACTGACACTATCTAATAGAGATGACGGGTCCCTAGACACAGGCAGAAGATTGCAGCTGTCAGGAATACTAACACAGCAGCCGGTCGATACTGTTGTCAGTGTCGCCATCTGGAGGAGAAGTTATAACTAATTGGGATACAGACCTTTCACTTCAATGTCTCCTACGTATGACTGCATGAACATGTGTCATATAATTGGTAAATCGCTTACATTTGAATGTGATAAAAGACAAGACTGTCTGTATTTCAAGATTCAATAACTTTACTGATCGTCTAAAGCAATTTATATAATAAAAATGGAAATTTTTCTTTAGATACATATTGAAATGCCAGAAATAAAATGGGTAGAACACATAAAATTAGTAGGGAATTGATAAACAAACATTATGTCATGATTATGACAACACTGAAATGTAGTAACATGAATCATAAAGAATAAACTAAAATAAACAAATCAATAATTTTGTTAAATAAAATAAAAGATGCATAACCACACATCAGGCAGTATTTCATGTTTTGGATTATAAAGTTGACATAGGACTTGCACTTAGAACTGATATAGCAGATGGAATGAATGATTTCTTTAAAATATGTTTCCTTACTTAAGTAGTCTTTTT
Organism: Oasisia sp. SBJ-2009; assembly: GCA_964017155.1. Lineage (NCBI taxonomy): Eukaryota > Metazoa > Annelida > Polychaeta > Sabellida > Siboglinidae > Oasisia > Oasisia sp. SBJ-2009. The sequence goes on from OZ024860.1 coordinate 12,354,107, forward strand.
ATTGGTAAACTGTTTTTAATTAATATATAAAAATTAATTAGTAAATTGACTTATTTGATATTTCTTTTATTTGTAATGACATTTGATCAATTTACTCATTTATTAGTAACATCAGTAATATCAAATCAATCAGTATTAATATATCACATTGAATTGCACTACCAGAAATTGCATGTCATGAAAAACTATTTCCGCCGATATGAAGGTCAGTAATGTATCAGGGGCAGTAACCATCCTCAGGACCATGTGGTGAATATAATACCTTGACGTCAAGGCCTGCATATATATATATATATATATACATGATATATATATACATGATATGTATATATGTATATATATACATGATATATATATATAATATATATATATATATATGCATGCATGCATGCATGCATGCATGCATACATAGTACATACATACATACATACATACATACATACATACATACATACATACATACATACATACATACATACATACATACATACATACATACATACATACATACATACATACATACATACATACATACATACATACATACATACATACATACATACATACATACATACATACATACATACATACATACATACATACATACATACATACATACATACATACATACATACATACATACATACATACATACATACATACATACATACATACATACATACATACATACATACATACATACATACATACATACATACATACATACATACATACATACATACATACATACATACATACATACATACATACATACATACATACATACATACATACATACATACATACATACATACATACATACATACATACATACATACATACATACATACATACATACATACATACATACATACATACATACATACATACATACATACATATGTAAATGCAACCAGGTTGAGTACTTTGCTGGCTATAGACAGTGGTGGACATGTGAACAGACAGCCAGGGTTGTAATCACAGCATGTCTGAATGCTTCTCATAGAAATAGAGTTGGTGCTCAGACAAACAGGTTGCCAATCCATGCCTCTGTATATTGCATTGAGGATTGGATATCATACTAGAAAATGAAACGAAATACCCTTATTTATTCATGACAGTGTCTGCCATGTTCACACGCTCAACTCTTTGGATGACCAACATATCAGATCATGTTAACCCTGCTGTTCTCACTACTATCCTTCAGAATCCCTTCCACTTAGCAAAATTAGACCAGTGAGTTAACACAACTTTATTCACCGTCACTTAAACCTATTACTTTCCACACAGGTTTTCTGAAGAAAAAAAACACAGCAAGTTCTTCCATCCATAGACAACCCAGCAAACAAGGAACCATTTCTGAACCAGTTCGCTCGTGTCATACTGGTTCATAATTGGTACTGCTCCACCAGTACATGTTTTTATGTGTATTCACGTGAATATACGTGTTCTGCCTGTTTCACGAGTTTTGAACGAGTTTGACACAAATCTTACTGAGTCAGAACTGGCATGGTTTCAGTGGTACATGTCATCACGTAGAAAACACGTGTTTTCAGTTTCACGGTAAACACGTGTCGGCACACTATATTTGTTCACAGAATCCGGTGAATTCACGTACAGAAACACATGAATTGAGCCAGTTGAACTCGTGATTTTACTTACAGAACATGTGAAATCATGGCTCGTTGTTTGCTGGGAATGCACCAATTCATATTTCTTGGGCTGTAATATAGCCTTTACTCAGGACTCGGGGGCCATATGTATTATACACACTGACTACGTGCTTCAGTTGGCTAAATGGCCCCAGTCTGCTGACCACTGTCCAGACATTACACTGTCCACAAGAAGGCTCACTTGGCTGCTGTGTCCTGTCACATGACTGTGTGTACCTGAGACGTACCTGTAGGTTTACCTGCGGGTGGCCTTAATGCCCACTTCATGTTGTGGCTTAGACCTGTGTGTGCACTCTCATTAGATGGCCGCTGTCATTACGTGATCACACACAGGGGATGCAGCAGCTCATTCACGGCTAATCCATAACATCTATGTTATTACAGGCATATAGCTGAAAGGGGTTTTACGACAAAATGCGATAAATGCCAAATTGGCGGACGGACATTTTTTCTGGCAGACATTTCAGAAGTGTAGTGCTTAAAACAGTTTTAAACTTCTGCTATAAGTTGATATGATTTGTAGTGTAGCCATAATCAAATATTGTGCACACATTTCCTTTTATTCTCCGAGATTATGTGATTATGTTAACATGATTATGTTGGTGTTTTTATATATCTAGCTATTATTTATTTATATAGTATTTCATTATTTATTTATTGTAGCCATTTTGTGTGATTTACTTGTATTGATTATTTATCTTAGGTGTTATTTATATTTTATGAGGTCTACTGTCGAAATAAGATGATTGTACATGTTCAATTTCTTTCCTGTGCATTTTATAACGTATTTTTGTGAATAAGATATCACTACCACTACTATAATATTTCCCTCCAGATGCATTAGATCATGTGCCAAACTGTCATCGGTTTATCCAAAACTAACGATTTCAGGACGTCACAAGCACAGTTACAGGTGAGACACTCGGTAGAGAAACACCACCTTAAGCCAGTCTCATCTCGGTCTCTTGATGATGAAATTTTGCCTTCAGGTCAGATTAACACAGCGAGAATGACTGCCAATAATCTCTCTAAAGTGTATCTTTAATCAAAGTCTGCATCAACACCGGAATACCAAGTATTCACCATTACGATGTCGCCTTCCTCATCGTCTTCAGGTGTTGCGTCCAATGACATCCCCCGCAATTTAGCAAACGTCGTCAACTACAGGTGTGGTTGTTTGCAAAGTAATAAGTGGAGGTAAATCTCATTCTTGCTTCTTGAAACTGACAAATGATGAACCTGAGACTCCAGTGTTGTTGCAATGTGCAAGTCACAGCATATTTGTCTGTTGAATATACTACAGTTGCTGAGGTGAATTGACAGGTGATTGGTGACAGGCGCGAATCATCTGATGTACTTGTCAATTCATCAGTACAAACTTGGAGTCATAGAAGGAAGAAATTGATCAAGAAAAAAACATTTTGAGAAGAAATATCTGGCAGGATTATGTTGGAGAACGAAAACCAGAGACAGTGAAGTTGTTTGTTTCATACGGTTGCACTATAGGGATATCTTGAAGTTGCAATGTCCAGAATTGCTTGGCAAGAGTTGTTACTTATCGGTCTGCTTCTGGTTGTCTCACCCGATAGATCACTAAGTACGCTTCCTGTTCAGTATACTTTTAAAATCTGCTTGAGTACTTGTCAAACATTTTTAAATAAGCAGAGCCAATTTACTTCCATCGCTTCAACAAAAATTAGAATAGAGGCTGATAAAGTTTATGATGCTATGGTGTAAAGGTGGAAACATGACATAAATGAAGGACGTACTCTGGGCTTATGGAAGAAGACGGTAGCCATACTGTCATTTGTGTCACACATTTCCATTGCTGTCCTCTGTGTCTCAGGTCTCACGTGGTCTCCTCCAAACAGCCCAAACTTGGGCTAATGCAGGCGTTGTCCTTCTCTAGAATTAGTGAGTTCACTACAGGTTACACATTTACCCCCTGTGTGGGATCTTTTACTTCCCATGGCATAAACACCAGATAGAAGGGACCAACGACTTTTAGTCTCTTCCGAAAGACACAGACAAATGTGGGTTAAAGAAATTGCCCAAGTTTCGAAACGGTGGTAGGTGGGATTGAACCACCGTCCCCTCAACTGACAATCCGGCGCTCTACCGCACGACCACCGCTCCCCACATGTCACGATGCTGTGACAGTTGCCGGTATTTTATATAGGTACGTCAGATTTATCAGTATCAAAAAACGGTGATTTACCAGAATTCCAGAATTTTTATTCGATTCAGCGACTGTTTATGAACCTTGCAGGTGGCCTCTGAGGTTAGCTAACTGCGGAATGCTGTCATAATTGGCTTTGGAATACAGCTATCATATTTAGCCTGACGAATGTACATAACATTTGGTAAAATAGAAATCAGACATTTACGTAATATATATATATATGTATATGTATATGTATATGTATATGTATATGTATATGTATATGTATATGTATATGTATATGTATATGTATATGTATATGTATATGTATATGTATATGCATATGCATATGCATATGCATATGCATACGCATACGCATACGCATACACAGACACAGACACAGACACAGACACAGACACAGACACAGACACAGACACATACACATACACATACACATACACATACACATACACATACACATATACACACACCAGGTGGCACAGTATTTTAGTTGTTTTTGTATTTTTATCAAGGTGAACTACCTTATCCCAAATAGATGTTCAGTTTGTGAGTGTGAGGGCTTAGATGCATGCCATTAATGAAGACATAAGTAGTACACACGCCCTGTGGACAGACATACAATTTACATATATCCACCACATGCATGCACATCCAAGATAGACAGCACTCCCGTACAGGGATTCTTGGGCAAATTGGTTCATTTCACGTTGTTCCAATTCCATTTTGCCTGGCTGTAGACAGATTTGCAAGGGACTAAAATGAAAGGTGTTTAGAGCAGTAGTAAAGACTTGGCATTCTAAACTTATCTTTTTTATCATTATCTTTATATAAGTAAAGACCAATATGATTACATTAATTATATAATGCACCTTGTCATTTTGCTCCAGCTGATGGACCCACCAGGGTAACCTGGATGGCCCATGTACATTAGCTGATTGTTACTGGATTATGTAAATGTTATTTTATTAATATGACTTTAGGGTAATGTTTGTATGTTCATAATGGCTAGCTAGCTAACCACAAATGTTTTGCAGTTGTGGATTTTTTTTACATTACTTTATAGTCATTTGTAGGCCATTGTTTAGAGTCGTTTGTAGGTTATCGTTAATAGTCATTTGTAGGCCATCGTTTATGGTCATTTATAGGCCATCGTTTATAGTCAATTGTAGGCCATCGTTTATGGTCATTTATAGGCCAACGTTTATAGTCGTTTGTAGGCCATCGTTTATAGTCATTTGTAGGCCATCGTTTATAGTCTCCAGCTTATGTGAAAATAAACCTTTTATCTTTCAGAGATATAAATATATTTAAAAATAAACTGAATAACATGAAAACATTAAGAGAGTCTATATGGCATGCATTTCTGTCTGATAAAAAAAGATGATTTTCCCTTATGTGAAGACAAACATCTCCTCAGACGTTTCCATAATAAAGAATATTAAAACCAGTGTAAATCGTGTTTATTTTTTAAAATACATGATGCTCCTTCATACATGATTTTAAAAGAAACCTTTCCCTAGTCACAGATTGTGGGCGTTTAGAAAAACTAAATAAACAATTGTGTTTAAAAAACTAAATAAAAAACATTAAAATGATCTAGATGGTATAAATTATCATCAGAACAGAAAGATGAAGTTCATTACTCAAAGATGAAGTTCATTACTCAAATAAATATACTCATATAGCACCAAATGTAGTTAAAATTATTCAAGACGCTTTACATATGTAAACATATTAAATAACATCATTAGTAGAAAAAACTAACAACTAATTCTTACCTTGAAATATATTGTATCATAAAAACACATTCATAAAAAATACAAGGTAAATATTCCTTTAACAGATGACATATCAATTATGCAGTCGTGCTCGTGTGTGCGCGCATGTGTATGTGTGAATCATGCAGAATGCATATGGCGCCATTTCCACCGTTTGTTAGACATGTGGTGTAGTTGTTAACCACTGGTGGAGTGGAGCAGAGTGGAGCCACGTGACTGCCCATGTGTCAGTCTATGTACCTGTGTCAGTCTCACCTAGGAGCTGCCTCTGCAGCTAATGTCTATGATGGAGCCAGGTCGACAAGATCGCCACTGCGAGAGAACAGCGATAGTAAGCTGAGGCGTTCGTCTGTCACGATTACACATGAACATTTAATTGTGGGCGGAAGGCGTAATGAATATCACTGATAAACTGATGTTGCCTGTTGCCGATGTAAGTTGAGGCCATTAGCAAGACGTGTCAACGATGTGCTGAACTCTCCTCTCACAGTGGGGCTTGCTAAACAGACTGCTGCAAAATGTTTTCCACGGATAGATACGAGAAATTGTAAGTTGGCATTTGTTGCTTTGTGGCTGTGGGCTTACATGTAGAGACGAGCTGTTTTGAGATTTACAAATAGATGATTTGCGGTAAAAGGCTTTTCTTTACGTGTTTAAAATAAGATGATTTACTGAGGTTTAAAATTTGGATAGGCATAAAAAATGATTTGTTAAAGTGTAAAAATAAGATGATTGCTGCTGTTTAAAATAAGACAGTTTCATTTAAGAATTACGTTCACAAGATTTATTTGTTTGTAGTTGTCATTTTTTAAGAAAGGAAATGATTCACAATAGCAAAATGGCACAGGTAATAGTTAATCAGTTGTTTGATTTTTAGCTGATCAGCACTTCTGAGTTTAGTGCAGTTGCAATGCACAGAGAAAGGAACAGGTAATAGGCACAAAAAGGCACAGGTAATAGGCACAGGTAATAGGCGCAAAAATGCACAGGTAATAGGTGCAAAAAGGCACAGGTAATAGGCACAGGTAATAGGTGCAAAAATGCACAGGTAATAGGCAAAAAAAGGCACAGGTAATAGGTGCAAAAAGGCACAGGTAATAGGCACAGAAAGGCATAGGTAATAGGCACAGGTAATAGGTGCAAAAATGCACAGGTAATAGGCAAAAAAAGGCACAGGTAATAGGCGCAAAAAGGCACAGGTAATAGGTGCAAAAACGGCACAGGTAATAGGCGCAAAAAAGGCACATGTAGTAGGCGCAAAAAAGGCACAGGTAATAGGTGCAAAAAAGACACAGGTAATAGCCACAAAAAAGGCACAGGCAATAGTCGCAAAAAAGGCACAGGTATTAGGCGCAAAAAAAGGCACAGGTAATAGGCACAAAAAAGGCTCAGGTAATAGGCGCAAAAAAGGCACAGGTAATAGGTGCAAAAAAAGGCACAGGTAATAGGCGCAAAAAAGGCACAGGTAATAGGTGCAAGAAGGCACAGGTAATAGGCGCAAAAAAGGTACAGGTAATAGTTAATCAGTTGTTTGATTTTTACCTGATCAGCAGTTTTGATTTGAGTGCACATGCAGTGCACAGAACTACTCCATAAAACATATGTATGTTTAGATTTGTTATACCTTGGATAGCTTCAGGCTGCAGTATCTTCCGTAATGGATTGTGTTGTGTCAGGCACGAACACTTCAAGCAGCCTTTCAGCCAGAAATAAATCTGTAGAACCTGTACTATTTTAATTTGACACATATATGCATGTTCCACTTCAGATAAACAGATAGCAACCAGAATTAATGGAGTAACTCTTATTATTATGTTAAAAAAACAATCTTGACAAAATTACCTACTAGTGATGATAATTCAGAATCCATTTTTTGGAATATGTTGGTACTCTGTTACAATGTCTGCCATTTTGAAATGATAAGATTCAATCACAGATTTAAGTATCAGCAGCCATGATTAATTGTGGATCAAATCTTTTGCATGTTACCTCTGGTCTACAATCCTTTGACAATCTTTTTTGACAAAATGACCATATCTAAGATTACTGAAAAATTTTCAGCTACCTGTGATCTACAATTACAGTATTTTGACAAAATTACTCTGTTTAAAGTTTCTGAACATTTTTCAGCTACCTGTGATCTACAATTACAGTGTTTTGACAAAATTATTCTTTTTAAAGTTTCTGAACATTTTTCAGCTACCTGTGATCTACAATTACAGTGTTTTGACAAAATTATTCTTTTTAAAGTTTCTGAACATTTTTCAGCTACCTGTGATCTACAATTGCAATCTTTTGACAAAATTCTCTGTTTAAAGTTACTGAACATTTTTCATGATGGTCAATCTTTTACAGATCAAAATTTAAACTTTCATTTTGCATATCCAAATTAAGATGTGTTTATTTTTAAAGACTTGCAAAACATGCCACATTTGATGAAGTTAGCATGTATTAGTATGTTCTATGAAAATATACAGGTAACGATAAACCTTAACTCGGATATGCAAAATGAAAGATTGTGATCATCAGGGTTGAATCTAGGACCTTGGCCAAGTGGGCCAATGGCCCATTTAGATTGCAGAAAGGGGCTATTTTGGAGAATGCAGCACCAAATATACAACATTTAAATTATGGACCATTTATTACTAGTGTATTATTACTATTAAATTAGTTAGTAATGAAGCCGCTGACATGAACCAAGTTTGTATTACCTAATTTAATTACCATGTTTACAATTCAACTCATTTTTCGTAACTTTCAATTCGCAGGTGCCATTGATTTCGTTCAACTTTGTATAGTGAAGATCACATTTGTTAGTTGACTGGCTAAAAATCACAAGTATCCATATACATTAATTAGTGCAGGATTTTGATATTTTAAAGATTCCTTTTTGCTATGGCGCGTTGACTCAATCTGTGTATGCCAAGTGCTATACTTACATGCCCTTCAGGTGCATTGAAGCAATTTTTGGGGGGCTATGTAACAAAGCTTGGTCATAGCCTGGATTTAACCCTGGTTTCAATAGGCCATGTAAGTCTCGCGCTCGAAAACGAGGTTGGGGGCAGTCCATATTCTCCATGTTGACATACAGAACTTTGTTTTGTTTTTGGTTGTAATAATTGGACTATCCCCAAATAGTGTTTCACAGTTATATTGTTTGAAGGATAATTACAAACAGAAGCAGTGGAACACTTTGCCAGTAACAATGATCACGGAAATCATGCATTTTAATCGATAATTATTGTGGTTGCCATGGCATTGCCAGCTAGTACTTGTGTTTGGCGATCTTGACTAGTAATGAAGAATGCCAACTTTCGCGCAGTACACCCTGTTTTGGGGCAAATATATACATGTGTTATGATTATGTGCATTTAGACAACTTGTCAGATATAAGTGCTTATCGAACTGTTGTGAAACCACAACGTACAGCAATGCAAAATGCAAATCCCATAAAAGACACATATGGCCTAAAATCGTGTATACTCTCTGCACTACGTAAATTGCTATATGTATATGACATTGTGGTAAACACAATATTAAATGGGACATTTTAGATAAGAAAGGTATAACGCAATATATTTATGACCTGATATTCCTAGTATTTATCAGTTGGAAGCTACAACTGTCATCCGTCATTATAATATTATTCTTGTGTCCAGTCCCCAATGAGCTCCAGTCGCGCAGAGTCTCGCCATGTATCGTGACCCACTTACAGGCCCTATATGAAAATGCGTTGATTTGACAAAGTCTTTTGCTACTACAACACTTTTCAATTGGTACTGTTCGACCACAGATTTAAGCATCAATGACCATGATTAATTGTGGATCAAAGCTTTGACCACCCACCTGTGAGTTGTGGTCAGGCAGGTCAGTAATACATGCGGCCCATGCACTGACCCAGTCCTGACTGCCCAATCAGACAGGTGGTCAACCCTCCACCAGGTAGTTCAATTAAAGCACCTTCCTCAGGTAATTGGTTGCCCATCACAAATACAACCCTTTTACGCAAGGCAACAACACAACATCAGGTGGAACGAAAATGGTCAGGATTCATTTCTGACATTTGAACTATAAAGTACATACAATAGTTAGAGCAAATGTGGGCCAATAGAGGTCTTCAGACCTTGCCTCGTCTACATGAACATAATACAAAAAGAGACCCACATTATGGGTATGAAACAATAACATATATACATTATACAATGATCCACCAAACATGTGACACCATAATCTAATTATTTTAACTAACCAGTTTTAGCTAATCCCCAGAGAGGTGGGGCCATTCCGCCACCAGGTCACCTAGACATGTGACCGCCCCACCAACCTGTCCACACATGTGGTTTGGTAATAGAGGAAGTAATCCGTGTAGACTGGTAGCTCACCACAGCCTTTCCAAACACATCCTCATGGTCGACATGTGTCTCAGATTGGAATAGGTGTCTATCGCTCCCTTTAGCTGATGTAAGCAGTCACATAAACAACCGTCAAACTGGCCAAGAGTTCTGCTCAACCAAACTGTGATCAATCTTCTTTAGCTGCATTGTTGTTTCAGGTCTTCATGTAGAATCAATTTGTTACCAGTCAAAATTTGTTGATGTACATATGTGCAAACTATAAATATAAACACGTATGTCACACCCATTTTGAAATAATTCTTGATATATGATTTTGGAAGACTTGCTCCTTACTTTTTACCAATCCACCAGTGATATTTCTACTGTCCAAGATAGTTTTACCCATCCAAATAATGGGTGGCCAGGTCACTACATAAAGCTATATGAGTCGTTTCCTGACTCAAGTTCTCTTACTAATTTTGAACTGGCTTTTGTACAAAGCAGCACTTTTTATCTGGCCATGGGAAAACCTCAGCAGTCCCTACAGAGCATCTCTGGTTGTCACCAAACATTGCACATAGGTCAACAGTGGCACCAAAACAGAGCACAGTGTATCAGGGGTATATAGTGCTTCAGATTCTACTAAGAGAACCTGGGTTCAAATCTTGGGCAGGTTTTTTCACTCTACATTGCTCCAGTTCACCCAGCTGTGTGAATGAGTACTTAGCTGTAGATATGGTAGATATTTGTATGTGCAGCCTTTGTGCATTAATTGCAGCATGGCTGGATGCTTCCCAGTGAAGTTCAGATGGTGTCTGATAGAACAAATCTGCCAGGGAAGTAAAGTGTAAAGTCCTTTGAGTAGTCTTGAGAACTGGAAACCTTTTTACCTGTCCTGCAGAAAAGGAATCATTCACAATTGTGCTATTGTAGATATCACAATGGGGCAGCAGGTGGACCATTTGAGCTCTGATGCACAGCATACAATAATCAGTCAGGCGTAACTGGGAGTGGGAATGCATAAAATATTCAGTTTCCTGGTTATTCATATTGGGTATCTTTACCTCTCAAGCGATTTTGTTTTTTGTTTCTTGAAATTATATACAAAAGAAAATTACAGGAAAATATACCAAAAATAAGTCTTAAATTGTTTGCAAAATGTGACTATAATTTCAAATGATTTTATAGAGTTGATTCCATATTCTGGGTGCTGCCATAGAGAAAGCACAATTGCCTTCGTTGCTTTGGTTTAGGAATTAGCACCCAGGGCATGTTTACAGAAATATTTACTCACTGCATGGGATCATACACATGTCCTGGCTCACTACCCACCAGGAGATAAAACCAGTGGCTTTAGTGTTACACCAATAAGACAGTCATTACATACCTCCAGGCCCTAGACAACTCCCACTAGACGAGGCAATAAGACTTGCACCTGTCTCTTACGAAATGACAAGACGCGCCGCTAGCAATGGGTTCAAATGCAGCACGTGCAAATTGTCAGACAAGCAGCAGACAGTTATAGTTAATAATAATGTGTGGTGTTACATAGCACTAGTTTCATCCTAGACGAGGCACGTGTGGCACTTACGCCACCAACTAGAAGTACGTCTGTGACAACCTGTCAAATAGGATCCATATACAGAGTTATTTGGTCATTGACACCATTGAATCACAGACAGTGACACCACTACTGGTTGTTCTCAATATCCATGTCGGATCTGGTTTCCATGCTGTTGATACTTGACACCAGGCAGACATGATCAGCGGCTTTTTTGTCTTCCACGAAAGACGCATGCAAACATGCCCTACAGCATCCGACATTGAACCAGATAAGTTGGTGGCGTTGTATTTAGCTGTGAATTATGACACATTTTTTAGAAAAAGAATACACTGCAAAACACAATCAGTAGAGGCACCTACCGTGGTACTCCACATGAATGAGATCAGGTTCAGTTGTAGACATAGGTTGAATTTACCCATGGCCCAGGTGTTCACTGGCCCCTAGATTCATTGCAGGGGAAATGAGTTACACGTAAAGGGTTCAGTTCGCTTGCGAAATGTCACCAACCTTATCAATGACTTCACAGTTCCTATAGATTTTGGCAAATGCCCAAACTTCGAAATTTCAGCACATAATTCAACCCCCCCAGGTTTCTTAGATTGAGAGCCCTGTGCTCCACCTACTGTGCCATGGTGCTCCATGTGTAGGTATTTTATTCAGGAGATATTCTTCAGTGTTTTGAGATGTCTCATTATAAATAATGTAATCAGTTCATGTTCTGCATGGGTAGCAGCCTCAAGACATGATCTGAGTGTGATTTCAAACAGTGCAGGAGAGTCTGGGGAGAACTGTGAGCTCTCTCACACCTGTCTCCTGTTGGTTATAACCAACCAATCGGTCTCTCGCTCAGTTTGGCAATCACCAATACATTCACTCAGTCAGTCACCCACTCATTCTCACAGTCACTTGATATGTTAACTCACTTATCCACCCACCTATTCATTCACTCACCCACCCAACCACCCACTCACTCATTCACCATCTACTTTGTCACTCACCCATCTAGTTGTTCACTCATGCATTTGCCCATCCACACAATCACCTACCCACCCACTTATTCACTCATTTACCCAATCACCCCCATCTACACATTCACTCATCTACTCATTCACACACCCATCTATCTAGCCACACGTTCGCCTACCCACCCATCGAATCGTTCATCTACCAGCCCATACACTCACCCACTCTTTCACCTACCCACCACTCATCCATCTACCAACCCATCCACCAACCCACTCTTTCACCTACCCATCCATTCATCCATCTACCAACCCATCCATTCATCTACCATCCCATCCACTCACCCACTCTTTCACCTACCCACTCATCCACTCATCCATCTACCAACCCATCCACTCATCTACCATCCCATCCACCCACCTACTCTTTCACCTACCCATCCATCCACTCTTTCATCTACCAACCCATGTACTAACCTAATCATATTCACCTACCAGACCCAGTCATTGGCCCATCACTCACTGTGACAGTCATCTACTCACCCATACTCCACTTGTCATGAAGTCTCTCACCTTTATATTGGTTTGTATTTCGAAACCAGTGTCTACCAGTATCACAGACATAATATAGCATTTTCCTGGAGATGGCCACCTGAGAAGTGAGTGTGAGACCACCCCAGGTGTGTCTCCTTTCCAGGCATTACAGGTGTGGTCCCCCCTCAGATACCCCAAGTGTCACCCAATAGAGGTGTGTTGCCCCCTCAGATACCCCAAGTGTCACCCAATAGAGGTGTGTTGCCCCCTCAGATACCCCAAGTGTCAGCCAATACAGGTGTGTTGCCCCTTCAGATACCCCCAAGAATCAGCAAATACAGGTGTATTACCCCCTCGGGTATGTCCGCCAATACAGATGTGTTGCCCCCTCATACCACCAAGTGTCAGCCAATACAGGTGTGTTGCCCCCTTAAATACCACTAAGTGTCAGCTAATACAGGTGTGTTGCCACCTCAGATACCACCAAGTGTCAGCTAATACATATGTGCTACCCCTCAGATACCACTAAGTGTCAGCTAATACAGATTTGTTGCCCTCTCAGATACCCCCCAAGAATCAGCCAATACAGATGTGTTGCCCCCTCAGGTACCCTGAAGAGTCAGCCAATAAAGTTGTGTTGTCTCCTCAGATACCCCAAAAGAATCAGCTAATACATGTGTGTTACCCCTCAGATACCACCAAGTGTTAGCTAATACTGGTGTGCTACCCCCTCAGATACCCCCAAGTGTCAGCCAATAAAGGTGTGTTGCCCCCTCAGATACCCCCAAGTGTCAGCCAATACAGGTGTGTTGCCCCCTCAGGTACCCTGAAGAGTCAGCCAATAAAGTTGTGTTGTCTCCTCAGATACCCCAAAAGAATCAGCTAATACAGGTGTGTTACCCCTCAGATACCACCAAGTGTTAGCTAATACTGGTGTGCTACCCCCTCAGATACCCCCAAGTGTCAGCCAATAAAGGTGTGTTGCCCCCTCAGATACCCCCAAGTGTCAGCCAATAAAGGTGTGTTGCCCCCTCAGATACCCCCAAGAATCAGGTAATACAGATGTGTTACCCCCTCAGATACCCCCATGTGTCAGCCAATACAAGTGTGTTGCCCCCTCAGATATCCCCCAATAATCAGCCAATACAGGTGTCTTGCCCCCTCAGATACCCCCCAAGTGTCAGCTAATGCAGATGTGTGGCCCCCTCAGATACCCCCAAGTATGAGCCAATACAGGTGTGTTGCCCCCTCAGATACCCCCCAAAATTCAGCCAATGAAAGTGTATTGCCCCCCTCAGATACTCCCAAGTATCAGCCAAAACAGGTATGCTGCCTCCTGCAGAGGTACCCCCCAAGAGTGAGCCAGTCCAGGAGCACCCCCTAGACCACCCAAGAGTCTGTGGCAGTGTTCAGACAGGTCTTCCTGGAGCTAACATAATAACTGAGTGGGCTGATGGCCAGACACCAAGCAGGTGTCATAAACTCACTACAGAAATTGCAGTAGTCAGATGCTTTCATATTAGAAGCACCAATTACAGCAGGGCCTGATGTCTGTGGTCAATGTGCTCATTACATGCGTGTGCACACATTGTACTTGCAAAATGTGTGCGTGCGTGTGCAAATGTTGCGCCGGGTCCATACATTGGAGTAATTGCCACCTCTTTACCGGCTGGTGTAGGCATACTGGCAGTGTCAACTTATCACTGTCACTTTTCTTTATCTATTTGTCACATTGTAGTGTTGCGGATTTTTCCCCTCAAACATATGGACTGTTAACAGAAGGTCTGACATTCTGTAGTTTGTATTTACAGTCATAAGCAGATTTATTTATGCATGAGTGATGCAAATGAAATGGGCTCATGCAAAGTTTATGTTGGCTAGTTGATGTACAGTGTATATTATTACCAATTCAGTTTAGTGTACCTACATATTTATTTTATTCACTAATTGATTACATTTTTTATTTAGTCTATTTATTTAACTAGTATATTTAGCTTGCATATTTGTTTGTCTTATATTGGCTGGTCCTTATAACAATAAATAGTAGTTGTTTTGCAAAACCATTATTTTTTGATAGATTACCATCCTTGCATGCCTGGGAACAACTGATTCGCAGAAGGTCTAACATACATAACATCTGTGTCAATATCCTCAGACTCGTCAATGTATGAATGCTGAAGTTGACCTCAGCAAAAAAACGATGCCGTTAGCAAGAGTTTAATTTCAGTCAACCATAGCTCATGTTACGTGTAATGTTTTGCAAGGGGAAGTAATTAGTTGAACGCACAGTACCATTCAGTTGCTATTACGAATGGTTGCAGATGATAATGTTGTGATTCCCACAGGAATACTAGTTGTGACAGACACTACTTATAGGACAAAGTACAAGTGTAATTGTGTGAGATTTAACACATTGTGTATTATATCTGCTGGTGTTAAGTCTTTTTCACTTAATTCATCTCCCAGCATTGTTCATATAAAATATGAATCTGGAATATCACAAGAATCCAAAGTCAAAGTGAACTGTAGCAAATCCTGAAATGTTTTTTCTTCTTCAAATGTTCCCTATAAAAGATTTTTAATAATTGTTATCAAAATACTTTCTTTTGTACATCTTACATGCTATATCCAGATGGAAAAAAAACAATCTTGTGCATATCCTTTAATGCAGATACTTTGTTTTTTTGTATAAAGAAATGTTTCCTTCCAATCGGGGTACAATTTCAGAAATGTTGCGTCTCGCTCAAAGCAAAATTTCATTAATGTTGTTATCACACTTTGCCCTGAAACCCTTCACGTAATAAATAGCTGCTGATGCAGTTAACTGTGCCCAGCGCATTTCATGTTAGAGTCGGTGATTCCACTCAAGGGATTAGACACATGTGGGATTGACATACGCAGACGACAGTTTGGTGACACACCGGAATCAAGGGCAGATTGGGCAAATATATTGTCCCACTGAGCTTTGAAAGAGCACTGTGACTGCAGTTAGATCTATGTAGCCATCTCCAGTGTTTGAATGAATGGATTATGTGCATATGAATGGATTATTATGTCATTTTATAGTTCAAAACTAACCAAACTTTTTAGGAATAAATTACAAAATGAAGCAAGCAAACATCCAGCACACTTTAGCTTATGCTAGAGACCCATCCACCCATCATTTGAATGGGGTGAGATGCCAATCTGCCCATCATTTGGATGTGCTGAGAGACCCATCCTCTGACTATTTGGATGTGCTGAGAGACCCATCCTCTGACTATTTGGATGGGCTGACAGACCCATCCTCTGACTATTTGGATGGGCTGACAGACCCATCCTCTGACTATTTGGATGGGCTGAGATACCCATCCACCCTTTGTATGACAGGGCTTAGATACCTGTCCTCCTACCATTTGTGTGATTTGTTTCAGCATCTAGTCAAGAGTAAATTCACTTGTGTCTGTCTAATTTCCTGTGTCTGTCTAACTGTCTAACTGTCCTAGCTTCTTCATCCATCCATTGACGACTCACGCATTGTTTGCGATTACGAGTTTGCTTAATCCCTTGGTTTTGTTGCACCACTGAGCTTGATCTTCGAGGATATTGGCGCTAAGGAAGTCATTACTATTATTGTTATTAACGCTGCTGCTTGTTTATGTCCACAGCAGGATGGACAAGGTGTACCGCCAGTACAAGGAGGCCCGCATGAACCCTCAGAAGCTCATGGATGAGCTGGGCATCGACGTGTCCGAAAACAGCAACTGCTACGGGATGGGCGTCGTCCGCAAGGAGACGGAACTCAACAATGAGGAGAAGCACTTCCTTCTGGCGGTGGAGCGCGGAGACATCCCCACGGCCCGCCACTGTCTGGAGGAGTCTCAGATCTACTTCAACATCAACATCAACTGCGTCGACACGCTCGGCCGGAGCGCGCTGCTCATCGCCATTGAGAACGAGAACATTGAGATGATCGAACTGTTGCTGCGATACAACATCGAGGTCGGCGACGCGCTCCTGCACGCCATTGGGGAGGAGAACGTCGAGGCCGTCGAGATGCTGCTGTCGCACCAGATGAGCAACAAGAAGGACCTTTCTGTGAGTAGCAACTAATTTAATGAAAAACACACAGCAATAACATACCCTCCTGCAAGACACAGTACAGACAAATGTAATTCTTCCCCCGGACCATACCTGAATGGAACAGCCTGCCCCAGGAAATAGTGGCAGCCAAGTCACTGGACTGTTTCGAGTCCAGGCTTGCTGCCCACCTGTAACCAAGACAGACCACCCCCTCCCCCTCCCCCTCCCCTTCCCCTCCCCTTTGTTTCTTATGTCTACTACCCCCCTCTACTATGCCACACATCCTTCCACTACATTTCAGAAGTGTCTACTGCAACCTCCACAAATCAGCATAATCATCACAACATTTATGTTGGCTGATCAATAGAAGAAGAAGAACCAGATTTAACAAGATTGTCGTCTGGAGCTAACTAAGCTCCAGATTGGTTAAACTTTCATGCATGCTGATATGGATATGTGTAAAATATTGCAAAGCCTTAATTAATTTTTAGATTTATTTATGTTAATGTTTTAAACTATTTATATTGTTTAATAAGATTAGTCAAATAATCACAAAATGTTTTAATGTCTTAAATTATTTTTAATAGTTTTATAGATACATATCGTATATTCTCTACATTATAATTTATATTTACGTTAATGTTTTAAATGATATATTATTTGAATTTATATTAACAAATATAATTTGTACCCATTTCAATTTCTATGATTGCCGAGAGAATGAAGTAAACTATTATTATATTATGTGGACAAGGAAGCCTTTGGCTTATCCAGAGACCAATTAAAAGTTATTATTAATATTATTTCTTACAAAAGTGTACATGAATTAGTAAATAAAATTTAAAAAAATATAAAATGTCAAGCATCTACATAAAATATGTAGTCTCTAAACATAAATAAGTAACATAACAATTACATTTAAAATGTATCACAGTAATAGCAATGCATTCATTGTAATAATAATTAGAATAAATTTATGAATAATTAGGATTCGGTATTAAAATAATTTCTAAAATTAATAAACGTTCAACCTGGGTGTAATCCGCCCTCGCCAGATAACTATCAATTTTATTTTTAAACATTTACACTGATGATGAGCAATAAGAAATTTGTCCATTTTATCTGGTGGGTGAAGGTAGTGCAGTGTTGTTATCCCTGGGGAGAAGATCCCAAACTTGTGTTGCTGATTGGTTAATAGGGTGTGTCTGGCTGCATGGGTAGCTTCATAATATATCAATGTATCCAGTCCAGATGTTTTATTAATGTATTTTATTGAGTGTTTTTAGCTAATCTTATCTAGGGCTATTGTTCTTCTCAGTATTATGACTGCAGAATGAATAAACATAATATTATAAGTTAATTATTACAGTTATAATATTACTGCATCCAAACGTTAATGTTATATATTTATCATGTTGTTATTGTATTGTGATGGCTGCATTACCACCAATCACATTAGCTGGTTGAATGGTGTTATTGTGCCTTGTTAATGTGACGTCGCTACATAACGTACATTCAAAATAAATAAATTTTGCAATGCATACCCCCACATGCAATTTACGATATCGCCTCCTGACATTCTGTCTTCATCTTTGACTCTGCAGCTAAACCTCACATCCCACAGTGAACCTGCTTGTCCGCTATTCGTTGATTACGTTGGTGTGGATATCACTCCAGTTGTTGTCATATTTCATCCAGTCCCAGAAGATTGGTCGATATTCGTCATTCCATTAGAAATGTGCATTATCTGTGTATAAAATACAACCATTTCTTTTAACAGTTGTAAAATGCAAGATACAGAAATAAGCTCATCATGAAATGCAGTGCATTAAGTCAGCTGAGCTCATATATGGAAGGGTTTGGGGTCTTCACCACCAGTGGTAATCCACTCGTCCTCATCAAGCTGAGATTGTGCAAGAGTAGATGGCTCTTTGGGTCGAATGCCACGCTTCTGGCGTCTGATGTCACCACGGATGGTGTCTGGCTTGCCTGCTCTGGTGTGGATATCGTTGGTGGTCCCCAGCATAGCATCAGCAAATATCTGGTTTGTTTTGACCTTCTTCAGCCGGGCATCATCTTTGATTTGGCTGCGTAGTTTGACAACAGCAGTGGCATCTTGGTCTGGGTGGTGGCAGTGGTCTGTAGCAGCACGCAGCAAGGCAGTGATGTCGTGATTGGTGGTTACCTAAAATCAGTGGTTGGGGTTTTGTCCAGTTGGTATTTTTTCCGTTGGGATTTTGTCCTTGCACCACTTATAAGATATGTGGGCAGTAGTTTGGCGGTTGTAATCTTTTTTATCGTTAAGTTAGAATGTTAAAGATCGCCCGGAAGCGATTTTATGGTGGAGGACATCAAGGAAAATATATTCGAGTGATATTCATTTATATAGCTGTGAATTTTCAAATATCGAGTAGCGGGAAAACATTCGAATATTCAAAATTTCTAATTCAAATCAAATATTCGTCCCATCCTTATACTATAGTCATGTTCATTGTCAGATTACTTGATGATGATTCATGCACTATTGGATAGCTGGCTACATCATCTTTCCAACTGGACATGTGACTTGTTTTGTTAGGACTCAACACGTTTTGATTTTGTTAGTTATGGGCTTAAACTTCACCATGAGGCAGATCCATTTGTTCCAGCACCACCTCGACTTCTCTAGGAAGTTATAAGCCATGCTGTAGTTACTGTGCAAAGACTGTGCCAGACACTTATTTGTTTATCCGTGCACAGTCCACACATCATTTGAACTGGTAAATTAAAGTTTTTTTTGGACATGTTCAAATTAGAGTGGATGGGTAAATGTATTTAGACTGTATTGAGTGCACATACATATGAAGGTATGTGTCTTTATGGACATTTTGTACTGGTACAAATATGATGATGCATAAAAGACTGCAGACATTTCTACAGCTGCATGAACTAATTCAATGAGGTATGAAAAAGATCCCTAAAATTGCCTAGTCAAAATCTTACCGTGTTCATCATAACCTACATTCTTCCAATTGAGAACATTACGTTTTCCCACCAGACTAACAAAGACCTAAATTAGGAGCGGTGGTCGCGCGGTAGAGTGCTGGACTGTCAATCGAGGGGATGGTGGTTCAATCCCACCTACCGCCGTTTCGAAACTTTGGAAATTTCATTCACCTCACATTGTCTGTGACTTTCAGAAGAGACACTAAAAGCCGGTGGTCCCTTCTATCTGGTGTCTATGCCAGGCGAAGTAAAAGATCCCACACAGGGGGTAAATGTGTAAACTGTCCGGGGCTCACAAATTCTCGTTGGACTTCAAACGCCCTGCAAAGGGTCCAATTGAGAACCTGATGTTTTTCCACCAGACTTACACAGATTAACTGTGCATTTGTTTCCATCTCACCAGTGCATCGTGCGTGGGTTCAAGACCACCCAGGTTAACAGGGTGTGTCTCCTGTGACGAGATAATTGCACGGTGCTAAGTAAGACCCTCGTTAGCACTGTCAGCCTGCACTGTCCATGGCAGTGCCTGGGCAAGGGACCACACCCTGCGATACAAGTGGCCGCACTCAGCCGGGCAGATTGCAGGTGTTGGGGATGGATAACTGTGACTCGTCACCCACTTTGTCATGTGCGAGAGACATGCCATTATCCATGCACACACGACATAAAACTGACAACAGCATTATGGTTAGAGCATCAGGCGCAATCAACAGTTACACATTCAAATCCAATCAATTTGAAAGCTTGAGAAATTTTGATCTCTCCACAAAGCCTCAGTTCAGTCAGTTGTGCGAACTGAAAAAGCAAAAGTGCTAATATTTTACCTGTCTGAAAAGAAAGTCATTTTGATACCTGACAACAGGTATGTGTGTACAAAATATGTGCAGATTTGTGTAATATTTGCAGCATGGCTGAATACTTCCCCAAGTAGTCAGGTGGTGATTGAAAGACCAGGCCAGCCAGGCAGTGAAGAGTGAAGTGCATTGAGCAGTTTTAAGGACGGTGTCGGGCTTACATTTTTCCGGTCGTTATAAACTTTTCCGATTGACGTTTCTGCGCATGAGCGATAAATGTAAAATCATCAATATCCAGCGAAACGACAAAGCATTTTCTGTATAAATGCCACGAGCTGTTCATTAACTCTCCTGTGATAATTACTGTGAAGAGTTGCTTAAAATGTCTTTCAATACAATAACATCTTACGTTTAAATTACTGTCACGGATTATCACGTGATTTATGCTTGCTATCAAAACATGCCTCAAAACTTGTTTGCCTCATGTTAATTTGTGACAAATAACTTTGCAGAGAGGTTATATACATCCTAATGAACAACCTGTAGTATTCATATCATAAATGCATTGTCCTTTCACTGCACATTGATGATTTTACATTTATCACACATGCGCAGAGACGTCAATCGGAACGTTTGTAACGCCGGAAAAATGTAAGCACTACAACGAAATACTGATGTGACGGAAACGTAGTAGGAAGTTAGAACACATGTGACACAAGATTGATCCAAGTGGTGTAAAATGTGTTCTGCCGTGTCACAGCTGGCCTGTGTGCACAGCCAACAGATGAATAGTTGATGCTATAAATTCCATGCGAGACCGTCCGCGTGACAACAGATGGTGACGATTTACTGCACGATTGGCTTCGTGACTGTGGGTTGACAGTTGGTTCAAATTAAACCACAAAAGAGCAGCTTTGTTTAATTAACCTTTTGTTTGGCAGGTGTGTGGGTTGCTGGTTGGTTGGTTAAATAAACCCACAGTTGAGTAATGTTGTTTAATTAGACGTTTGTTTATCAAGCATGTGTTGACAGTTGGCTCAAATTAAACAACAAAAGAGCTGCACATTAAACCACAAAAATACAGCTTTGTTTAATCGAACGTTTGCTTAGCACATATATCAGTTAACAACTGGTTAAACTAACCCCCAAAAGAGCAACTTTTTGAAACATTTAGTTAGCAGGCATAGATAGAGTTTTTAAATTAAACCACACAAACTTATTGAAATAAACTGATAATGGTTGAATGATAATAAGGATCATCACAAATTCAGTAGGCATCTTGGGAAATGCAGTCATTTACTGTATTTCTAAAATGTGTCAACAAGCCCTTTGATATGTGTCAACAAACAAACTCATATTTACAGAGGTGTCTGAAAATACAGATGTTCACTTATTATTCAGAGCTTTATTTTGTAGATATTTAACAAGATTAAAAATGTCAAAATACATGGATTTGTTTAAAATTTACAAAATGGTTTGTACTTTGATGAGACTGTAGCCTGGTGTTTTGTTAGATCAACATTTTCTGTTTCAAGTTCTATAACTAAAGTTAAGCAGATCAAAGCATTTAATTACCAGGTAATTTCATAGCTTATCTTCCAGTTTCTCTAAAACAAAATAAAAAAGTGCTCCAAAAATTAGAAAGCCACTAGATAGATATGCTGCTTCATGACATTGTCCCAAAACATGAGGAGCAAAATTCAACAAGCTAAGGGAGTAGTTTTAATATTAACCTCTCTGACATTAAACAGATTCTACCTAACTAACGCACTGCATGGTCTATCAGCAGATGACTTTGGCAGTTGGGTAATTTATTGTACAGCTGTTGTAAGTCTAGTTATTTCTGAGGTGCAACAAATGAGAGCAGAGGCATGTAGTTGTGGGCTAAATAGAGTGTTAGTGAATGACAACATTTCACCAGATTCTGGTGTCATTTATAATTATAAGTAGACTATATGGGATATATGTCATCTCAAATTCACAGCAAAGCAAAAACGAGGTAGAAGTTTCAAGCGACACAGCAGTTTTACAGTGGAATCTACTCATTAATTCCGATCACTTAAATTAAAAGGAGTATGCTTAAGTATGCACCTGGTTGTATAAAAAACATGACATGATGCAATGTGCTCAAGGTGGTAACATGCAATTAGTATCTAATAAATCAGAACTAACTGCTCCCGATAGCTGCTGTGGGCCTGGGGAAAATACATACATTTATCCATCTATTTTCTATCTGTCTATTTTTCTTTCTATCTACTTTTCTATCAACCTATCTATTTGTATATATTTTCCATCCAACCATCCATCCATCCATCCATCCATCCAATCATTCATCCATTCAACCATCCATCCACCCATCCATTCATACAACCATCCACCCATCCATCCATCCACCCACCCAACCATTCATCCACCCACCCACCCATCCATCCATCCATCCATCCATCCATCCACTCATCCATCCAATCATTCATCCATCCACCCATCCATCCACCCAACCATTCATCCACCCATCCATCCACCCATCCATCCAACCATCCATCCACCCACCCACCCACCCAACCATCCATCCATCCACCCACCCATGCACGCATCCATCCGTCCACCCAACCATTCACCCATCCATCCACCCATCCAGCCATCCATCCATCCACTAACCCACCCATCCATACATCCATCCATCCATACATTTTAGTGTGTATTTATTCAGTCCATTTTCTCTCCATTGCTGGAATTAAAAACAAAGTTATTTTATCCTTGAAACATCGGTGTGGCAGAAGAGTTTGGTGCTAATGTACTAGACTGACGTTATCCCGACCAAGGTACAGTTTTGTCTGGGAATACACCACATATAGCCGAAGGCTTGAACTCAGTGTAATTTGCGGCTCTGGCCAGCAACAGGATCAGACTACTGAACAGTGATACGCATTTTTGCATTAATATGTAGCTGACCTCTGAAAGAGTTCTGGGATCATTTTGCTTGTATGCATAATTTTATTTTATATAACATTTCTGACACACACGCACGCACAAAAACATATGCAAATACACATGCATTAACCACACATACACGCATGCACACACAGTCATAATGACACCCACTCGTGTACACATGTAGTGTCACAGAGTCACGGAGCCAGCCCTGGTTAAAGTCTCCACAAGTGTGACATGTCCTTGCATGTACACCTAGCACCATTCATGTTTGTCCTCAAGCAAAATGTGTAGACAATTAATGAACAATGTCTCATAGCTCTGGCTGTCACCTTGGCGAGGCCATCAGAGTATAATGCACACATACAGAGACACATACACACACATACACGCACATACACCATGCACACACACACACCATGCACACATACACCACACACAAACACACAAACACACAAACACACAAACACACAAACACACAAACACCACACCCACACAGAGACACACACCACACACAAACACACACACCACACACAAACACACACAAACACACACAAACACGCACACGCACACGCACACACACACACACACAAACACAACACACAGTTAAACCTGCACACACATACATTCATGCATGTACAAATTGTCATAAATGACTGCATCAGAAAATAACATAACATTTCATTAGCAGTAAACAATGACACAAATTAGCAAGCTTCATATAACCAATCACACCTTTGGCCGTCATTACTGGTTGTGATGATACGCCCGTCACATCACTAACACACTTGCTCATCAACTAGCAAACCACTGACTCACTGATGTGATCATTTGTACCTGTGAAATAATATTGACCAGTCGATGTCAATTAATGATAATGTCTACTGCTGGAGAGGTCAGAGGTCAGTACTTGGTGTTATGTGATAAGACGTATGCCCATGTACCTCTCCAGCAGGTGGTCAGCGGCGTCCACTTTCATTGGTTCTGCGAAATTGATCAGTGAGGCGCAGTTGACAATGGTTTTTGGTGTCGGCAGAAGCCGATGTATGACATTAATCTGCCGCTGAATACAGTCCTCGAATGTCACGTCGTAAGGAACATGTTGTGGTGGCTACACCTGAGTCAGTAGGTGCGTGTAGTGTCACAGAGTCACTGACCCGGCTGTGCCCTTACAGTTACATGTACACCAGGCACCATTACGTGCCCTTACAACTATATGTACTCTTGGCACCATTCACGTGTGTCCTGCAACAAAATGTGCAGAAGAATTAATTATGTATCACATATATCTGTGATAGTCACCTTGGAGAGGCAGTCAGAGCACAGCACAAATACATGCACGCACATACGCATACTCATGCGCATGCACACGCACACACACACTCACGCACACATGCACATACGCGCACACACACGCACACGCACACAAACACACATAGACACACACATAGACACACACATAGATACACTCATGCACGCATGCATGCACGCACGCACGCATGCATGCATGCAAACACACACACACACACACATGCAAACACACACACAAACACACATGCAAACACACACACACACACACACACACACACACACACACACACACACTCATGCAAACACACAACAATTTGTGCCAGTTTTTGTAAATCAATCCGTATTTCTTTCTGCTTTCTTTAAGTCTTAATTTTACCTGTCTAGATAAAGATACTAATTTTATAGTGGAAGAGTTAGTGGCTTTCAGTAATGGCGGCTTTTAGTCTCAATTCTTAAAGACGTCAACAACTTCAATTTGTCCCGCGCTCTTAATGCCATGGGTGTGCTCATTTTTCACTGGCATCAACGACGCTGATGTGAAGCTACGTTGAGAAGATCGAGGTGCTGTATTAAGCAATACATTTGCAAGCATGATGAGCAAGGGACATACCAGAAACCTATGGAACCGGAGGAGGCTGAGAAACAGATCCTGTCATCGCAAGATAAAAATGCTCTACTGCGACTGGCTTGTTGTTACAACAAAAGTTTTTTATGTTGCTGATCAGCATACGTACATTACCAACACAAGTCTGGCTGATTCAATTTTCGAATCGGCCAGACTTTTTTTGATGTTGGTCAGGACAATGAAAGACGAGCTTTAGCAAGTGTTTTCCCCCCGCATGTATCTGCAACAAAAGTTTTAAGTCGGCAAAACGCCAAACTTACAACAAAGTTTGTGTACGCCGGGCTTTTAAATCATTGGAACATCATTGGTCTCGGGATAATGTCAGTCTTCTGCCACACTGATGTTCAAGGGTAAAATAACTTCATTTCTAATCATTTCTGACCACATTTCTCTGTCCTCTACCTCTCCTGGGAGTTGCAAACTTCAGTGTCGTCTACTCTTTTCCCTTGTCTTCCCAAATGTTCATCTGTCTACCTCTTCGTCTCGCTCCCCACTGTACCTTGCAAGATGGTCTTTCAACGCCAAATGATCATGAGATGTGGCCCCATCACTTCAGTTTATGTTCTTGACCACTGTAAGGAGGTCTCCATATGGTTCAATAGCTTATTTGATCTTGTTGTAAACATCTTTGTTAAACTAAAAGTGACGGACAGGAGGGATCAAAATTACCCAAATTTTTATTGTATTGTTCATGGCTTCAAGATTTGGTTGCTTGTTAAGAAATTCACTTAATTTGGAGCATACCCTCGGTAGTTTGTGAAATGTACGATGTTTCAACCCATCTATGAGTCTTGGTCATATACTGGCGTCATGTGAGATGGCTCAGGTTTTGGCAGGAAAATTTGGCTGTAGATGGTGTTGGTGTGTTACTGTCATCTGTTGTTGAATTCTCTGTCACTTGGTGACACTGACAATGACGCGTCTGTTGCAGGGATTCCTCGGTGGCATTCCGTCAAGTTCCTTCACGCCCGACATCACGCCCATCATCATGGCCGCCCACAAGGACAACTACGAGATCCTTAAAATCCTCCTAGACCGCGGGGATCGCATTCCCAAACCCCACGACGTCCGCTGCAGCTGCAGCGAGTGTGTCTCTAAGAGCACGGAGGACAGTCTCAACCACTCGCAGTCACGCATCAACGCCTACCGTGCCTTGGCCAGTCCGTCCCTCATCTGTCTCTCCAGCAAGGATCCCATTCTGACGGCATTCGAGCTGAGCTGGGAACTGAAACGACTGAGTCGACTCGAGAACGAGTTCAAAGTGGACTACGAGATGCTGTCGAAGCAGACTCAAGACTTCGCCGTGGCACTCCTTAGTCAGGTGCGAGGGTCGAAGGAGTTGGAGATCGTGTTGAACCACACCGACGACGGGCCGGTCAGCGAGATGGGGGAACGCATGAATCTGTCGCGACTAAAGCTGGCAATCAAATACAAACAAAAGAAGGTATGTGCATAGAGCTGATTTAGGCTTGTGTTTTTGGACAGATATTGGAGGAGGGAGTGTGAAATAAAAGCAGATTGTCAGTAGATCCAAGTAACTTCACAGTGTTCACATGTCCATTATGTAATAGTAAAATTGTATAGACCCTCTTTGAACAGTTGCTAAGTTAATTTATATGCTGTCCAACAAAATCATGATGAAATTATATGCATTACTTTGACCCATGACATGACCTTGTCAGTTAATGTTTAGGGATATTACTGTAATTTTTTTTAAATATTTATTTAATTATTTGTCTACATATATTTATTTAATTATTAGTCTACGTATTTATTTTATTGAATTGTTTATCTGTTGATATATCTAGCTGTTAACTCATGAACATTGACGGATGTTTTTAGGATTTACTTATTTATTGTTCTGAGCTGCTTTTAGTAGTTTTACATTCATATTATGTGTATTATTATTATTATTATAACTTTTTATTATTATTATAAGTATGTGTATTTTATGATAATTTGTTTCGATATTTGATGCCATGTTTTTATGATTTGTAACTTTTAGTTTCTTTCTATGATTTGTTGTAACAGCGCCTTCGAACAAGGTAACTTGGATTTATGGTGCTATATAAATGCTTTTATTATTATATATATATATATATATATATATATATATATATATATATATACATTGATCAGTTTAATGTATTTCAGTTTTCAGGCTGTTTCTTAAACGTTTACATAAGTACTGTTTTCATTTCTTTATGAAGCAGAGTAAAATCACCAAATAAATCATTTTAATAAAATGCCTTATAAGAAACTGTAATAATAATAATGTTTAAGATAAATGTATCATTGTAATAATAATATTAATATTTTTAGTGGATACATGGCGTTCCTGTTGTTTCAGTTTGTGGCCCACCCCAACTGTCAGCAGCTGCTGGGCGCCCTCTGGTACGAGGGGTTGCCGGGGTTCCGTCGTCGCCACATCATCTTCAAAGTGCTGCTGACAGTGTCCGTGTGTCTCATGTATCCCTTCATGTCGGTGCTCTACCTGTTTGTGCCAAAGAGCGCCATCGGTCGCTTCATGGGACGACCATTCATCAAGTTCATCTGCCACAGCGCATCCTACATGTACTTCCTGTGTACGTCACATGTCGGGGGGGGGGGGGGAAGGGGTGTGAGTCAGTGAGTGAGTGAGTGAGTGAGTGAGTGAGTGAGTGAGTGGGTGGGTGGGTGGGTGGGTTAGTGGGTGGGTGAGTGAGTGAGTGGGTGAGTGAGTGAGTGAGTGTGTTGGTGGGTGGGTGGGTGGGTGGGTGGGTGGTTGAGTGAGTGGGTGGGTGGGTGGGTGGGTGGGTGGGTGGGAGGGTATGTGGGTGGGTGGGTGAGTGAATGAGTGTATGTGTGGAAGTGTGTATGTGAGTGTGGAAGTGTATGTTTGTGTGAGTGAAAGTGTGTGAGTGCTTGGTTGCATGTGTGGCAGTGTGTGTTTGTATACTTGTGTGGGTGTGTGCCTGGGTGTGTGCATGCGTGCTTGCGTGCGTGCGTGCATGTGTGCATGCATGCAATATTGTGTACACTACAGTTGACTTATAAATGATACACTTAAAATACTGTGTACACTACAAATGATACACTTACAATACACTTACAAATGATACACTTAAAATACTGTGTACACTACAAATGATACACTTACAATACACTTACAAATGATACACTTAAAATACTGTGTACACTACAGTTGACTTATAAATGATACAATTAAAATACTGTGTACACTACAGTTGACTTACAAATGATACACTTACAATACTGTGTACACTACAGTTGACTTACACATGATACACTTACAATACTGTATACACTACAGTTGACTTACACATGATACACTTACAGTACTGTGTACACTACAGTTGACTTACACGTGATACACTTACAATACTGTGTACACTACAGTTGACTTACACATGATACACTTACAATACTTTCTACACTACATTTGACTTACACACGATACACTTACAATACTGTGTACACTACAGTTGACTTACACATGATACACTTACAATACTGTGTACACTACAGTTGACTTACATATCACACTAGATAACATTCATCCACACAGCCACACCTTTACTCAATCTACAAAGTATTCAACAGTGAGTCATGTTGTCTTCTCTTTCTACCAGTCCTACTTATACTGACATCACAACGGATAGAGTCTATCATCAGCTTTGCATCGACAGAAGATAAGCTCATCAAAAAGAGGATGACAAGAGAAGTGCGAGGGGCACCCCCTACAAGCATAGAGTGGATGATATTAGCTTACGTAACGGGTAAATCAACAGTTGTATTACAATTGCAGGAAGTCCACCTGCCATCTTGAGTTGATTCTCTAGGTGGCAATCTTGTTAAATCTTGTTAAATTACTTATGTAAAAACAAGTATCAAGTGGAAAAAGCAAAAATAAAATTTTCTAAAAATAAAACATTAATATTTTACTTGTATATATATGTATGTACCCGCTGCACATACAGTCTCTTATGCAGAGCAGCAATGCAAGACAAGTGATGATTGAAATTGGCCAAATATATGACATTTATTATATTAGATAAATCAGATGGATCACATAGATATGCCACAAATACATCAATACATCTCCACAGCAAATATGCCGGCCCCACTGGTCTTGCTAAGAAGTCCCTCAAATTCTAACACATTACCAATGACCGGTATTAACAGTTCTCTTTACACTATCTTTAACAACGACACCATATCGGTGGGGGTCACTCCGCCACTAGGTCACCTGAAATTAAATGTGACCGACCCCCATATATATATATATTATATATATATATAATGTATATATATATATGTATATATACACAAAAGTTAAATATTAATGTCTTAATATTTTACTTGTGTGTGAGTGTATGTATATATATATATATATATATATATATATATATATATATTATAATAATAATATGTACAACATAAGTATTAAAAAAATAGATTTTGTATGTTTTGTGTTTTAAAGATCTTCATGGGTGCTCCAAATGTTAACTCTACATGGCATCGCATTCCGTGCTTCCTTTTTAAATGGTCATGATGTGTACTTGTAATTGCATATATATATATATACATATATATATACATATATATATATAATCAATATACAATACCATGTATAACAATATATGATAACAATTATATATATTGTAATTATTATTATACATTGTTTTTGGTTGAAAGATCAATGTGAATCAAAATGTATTAGTTATGAAATAAGGAACATTATTTTAATATAGTATTCCTGCAACTTGATGAAGATTGTCACAAATGTATGGACAGTTTATAACTGTGTGTGTATGTATGTGTGTTTGTGTGTGTGTTACCCCAGGGTTGGTTTGGGCGGAGGTGAAGCAGCTGTGGGACGAGGGGGCGAGGGCGTACATACAGGACATGTGGAACATCCTCGACTTCATCACTAACTCACTCTACATAGCCACATTCACCCTCAAGCTGGTCGCGTACCTCCGGGTGAGTTTGCACTACCTGCTCAGTGGTTGTCTCTCTGTCGGTAAGTTCATCTAAGTCCTCTGAATTGTTTTCTTTACTTTCGGGTGAGGCCACACTCTTGTTCTCCACCTATGGGTAAGTTTGCAGTTGTCTAACTTATCCAACTGTGGGTAATTTCACAATGTCCTCATGGTCCTTTATATTGACAGTTGGTAGATCAGAGGTGAATGGTACAAAGAACCAAGTGAACATAGAAATGGGTCAGTTGAACTCAGCACCCGGGAGGGGATGCATTTACCATGGCCCGAAGTCAGCAGATCTCCATAGACTGTACAGATGACAGTTGGTATGTACAGGCGTATGTGGTAACTACCAGAGAAGACACCAGGTGACACCACGTGATGTGACATGTCTGAGTAGAATAGTCACCAGGTGACAAGGGTTTGACCAGAGCATTAGCTGTGACAAATCTATTGTGAGACGATGAACGAGATTGAATGGTAAGATGATGGCCAACACTGAATGGTAAGATGATGACTAACATCGAATGGTAAGACGATGTCCAACACATAATATTAAATACAAGTTCTATACCTTGGAGAGAAAGGAGAGTGTCACAATTAAGAGAGAAAGGAGGGTGTCACAATTAAGAGAGAAAGGAGGGTGTCACAATTAAGAGAGAAAGGAGGGTGTCACAATTAAGAGAGAAAGGAGGGTGTCACAATTAAGAGAGAAAGGAGGGTGTCACAATTAAGAGAGAAAGGAGGGTGTCACAATTAAGAGAGAAAGGAGGGTGTCACAATTAAGAGAGAAATGAGGGTGTCACAATTAAGAGAGAAATGAGGGTGTCACAATTAAGAGAGAAAGGAGGGTGTCACAATTAAGAGAGAAAGGAGGGTGTCACAATTAAGAGAGAAATGAGGGTGTCACAATTCAGAGAGAAATGAGGGTGTCACAATTCAGAGAGAAAGGAGGGTGTCACAATTAAGAGAGAAATGAGGGTGTCACAATTAAGAGAGAAATGAGGGTGTCACAATTCAGAGAGAAAGGAGGGTGTCACAATTAAGAGAGAAATGAGGGTGTCACAATTAAGAGAGAAAGGAGGGTGTCACAATTAAGAGAGAAAGGAGGGTGTCACAATTAAGAGAGAAAGGAGGGTGTCACAATTAAGAGAGAAAGGTGGGTGTCACAATTAAGAGAGAAAGGAGGGTGTCACAATTAAGAGAGAAAGGAGGGTGTCACAATTAAGAGAGAAAGGAGGGTGTCACAATTAAGAGAGAAAGGAGGGTGTCACAATTAAGAGAGAAAGGAGGGTGTCACAATTAAGAGAGAAAGGAGGGTGTCACAATTAAGAGAAAGGAGGGTGTC
The DNA here is from genome assembly GCA_964017155.1 of Oasisia sp. SBJ-2009. Lineage (NCBI taxonomy): Eukaryota > Metazoa > Annelida > Polychaeta > Sabellida > Siboglinidae > Oasisia > Oasisia sp. SBJ-2009. Next base: position 12,386,175 of record OZ024860.1, read on the forward strand.
ACAATTAAGAGAAAGGAGGGTGTCACAATTAAGAGAAAGGAGGGTGTCACAATTAAGAGAGAAAGGAGGGTGTCACAATTAAGAGAGAAAGGAGGGTGTCACAATTAAGATAGAAAGGAGGGTGTCACAATTAAGAGAGAAAGGAGGGTGTCACAATTAAGAGAAAGGAGGGTGTCACAATTAAGAGAAAGGAGGGTGTCACAATTAAGAGAGAAAGGAGGGTGTCACAATTAAGAGAGAAAGGAGGGTGTCACAATTAAGAGAGAAAGGAGGGTGTCACAATTAAGAGAAAGGAGGGTGTCACAATTAAGAGAGAAAGGAGGGTGTCACAATTAAGAGAGAAAGGAGGGTGTCACAATTAAGAGAGAAAGGAGGGTGTCACAATTAAGAGAGAAAGGAGGGTGTCACAATTAAGAGAGAAAGGAGGGTGTCACAATTAAGAGAGAAAGGAGGGTGTCACAATTAAGAGAGAAAGGAGGGTGTCACAATTAAGAGAGAAAGGAGGGTGTCACAATTAAGAGAGAAAGGAGGGTGTCACAATTAAGAGAGAAAGGAGGGTGTCACAATTAAGAGAGAAAGGAGGGTGTCACAATTAAGAGAGAAAGGAGGGTGTCACAATTAAGAGAAAGGAGGGTGTCACAATTAAGAGAAAGGAGGGTGTCACAGTTAAGAGAGAAAGGAGGGTGTCACAGTTAAGAGAGAAAGGAGGGTGTCACAATTAAGAGAGAAAGGAGAGTCACAATTAAGAGAGAAAGGAGAGTGTCACAATTAAGAGAGAAAGGAGGGTGTCACAATTAAGAGAGAAAGGAGGGTGTCACAATTAAGAGAGAAAGGAGGGTGTCACAATTAAGAGAGAAAGGAGAGTGTCACAATTAAGAGAGAAAGGAGTGTCACAATTAAGAGAGAAAGGAGGGTGTCACAATTAAGAGAGAAAGGAGAGTGTCACAATTAAGAGAGAAAGGAGGGTGTCACAATTAAGAGAGAAAGGAGAGAGTCACAATTAAGAGAGAAAGGAGAGTGTCACAATTAAGAGAGAAAGGAGGGTGTCACAATTAAGAGAGAAAGGAGGGTGTCACAATTAAGAGAGAAAGGAGGGTGTCACAATTAAGAGAGAAAGGAGGGTGTCACAATTAAGAGAGAAAGGAGGGTGTCACAATTAAGAGAGAAAGGAGAGTGTCACAATTAAGAGAGAAAGGAGGGTGTCACAATTAAGAGAGAAAGGAGAGTGTCACAATTAAGAGAGAAAGGAGAGTGTCACAATTAAGAGAGAAAGGAGAGTGTCACAATTAAGAGAGAAAGGAGAGTGTCACAATTAAGAGAGAAAGGAGGGTGTCACAATTAAGAGAGAAAGGAGGGTGTCACAATTAAGAGAGAAAGGAGGGTGTCACAATTAAGAGAGAAAGGAGGGTGTCACAATTAAGAGAGAAAGGAGGGTGTCACAATTAAGAGAAAGGAGGGTGTCACAATTAAGAGAAAGGAGGGTGTCACAATTAAGAGAGAAAGGAGAGTGTCACAATTAAGAGAGAAAGGAGGGTGTCACAATTAAGAGAGAAAGGAGGGTGTCACAATTAAGAGAGAAATGAGGGTGTCACAATTCAGAGAGAAATGAGGGTGTCACAATTCAGAGAGAAAGGAGGGTGTCACAATTAAGAGAGAAATGAGGGTGTCACAATTAAGAGAGAAATGAGGGTGTCACAATTCAGAGAGAAAGGAGGGTGTCACAATTAAGAGAGAAATGAGGGTGTCACAATTAAGAGAGAAAGGAGGGTGTCACAATTAAGAGAGAAAGGAGGGTGTCACAATTAAGAGAGAAAGGAGGGTGTCACAATTAAGAGAGAAAGGTGGGTGTCACAATTAAGAGAGAAAGGAGGGTGTCACAATTAAGAGAGAAAGGAGGGTGTCACAATTAAGAGAGAAAGGAGGGTGTCACAATTAAGAGAGAAAGGAGGGTGTCACAATTAAGAGAGAAAGGAGGGTGTCACAATTAAGAGAGAAAGGAGGGTGTCACAATTAAGAGAAAGGAGGGTGTCACAATTAAGAGAAAGGAGGGTGTCACAATTAAGAGAAAGGAGGGTGTCACAATTAAGAGAGAAAGGAGGGTGTCACAATTAAGAGAGAAAGGAGGGTGTCACAATTAAGATAGAAAGGAGGGTGTCACAATTAAGAGAGAAAGGAGGGTGTCACAATTAAGAGAAAGGAGGGTGTCACAATTAAGAGAAAGGAGGGTGTCACAATTAAGAGAGAAAGGAGGGTGTCACAATTAAGAGAGAAAGGAGGGTGTCACAATTAAGAGAGAAAGGAGGGTGTCACAATTAAGAGAAAGGAGGGTGTCACAATTAAGAGAGAAAGGAGGGTGTCACAATTAAGAGAGAAAGGAGGGTGTCACAATTAAGAGAGAAAGGAGGGTGTCACAATTAAGAGAGAAAGGAGGGTGTCACAATTAAGAGAGAAAGGAGGGTGTCACAATTAAGAGAGAAAGGAGGGTGTCACAATTAAGAGAGAAAGGAGGGTGTCACAATTAAGAGAGAAAGGAGGGTGTCACAATTAAGAGAGAAAGGAGGGTGTCACAATTAAGAGAGAAAGGAGGGTGTCACAATTAAGAGAAAGGAGGGTGTCACAATTAAGAGAAAGGAGGGTGTCACAGTTAAGAGAGAAAGGAGGGTGTCACAGTTAAGAGAGAAAGGAGGGTGTCACAATTAAGAGAGAAAGGAGAGTCACAATTAAGAGAGAAAGGAGAGTGTCACAATTAAGAGAGAAAGGAGGGTGTCACAATTAAGAGAGAAAGGAGGGTGTCACAATTAAGAGAGAAAGGAGGGTGTCACAATTAAGAGAGAAAGGAGAGTGTCACAATTAAGAGAGAAAGGAGTGTCACAATTAAGAGAGAAAGGAGGGTGTCACAATTAAGAGAGAAAGGAGAGTGTCACAATTAAGAGAGAAAGGAGGGTGTCACAATTAAGAGAGAAAGGAGAGAGTCACAATTAAGAGAGAAAGGAGAGTGTCACAATTAAGAGAGAAAGGAGGGTGTCACAATTAAGAGAGAAAGGAGGGTGTCACAATTAAGAGAGAAAGGAGGGTGTCACAATTAAGAGAGAAAGGAGGGTGTCACAATTAAGAGAGAAAGGAGGGTGTCACAATTAAGAGAGAAAGGAGAGTGTCACAATTAAGAGAGAAAGGAGGGTGTCACAATTAAGAGAGAAAGGAGAGTGTCACAATTAAGAGAGAAAGGAGAGTGTCACAATTAAGAGAGAAAGGAGAGTGTCACAATTAAGAGAGAAAGGAGAGTGTCACAATTAAGAGAGAAAGGAGGGTGTCACAATTAAGAGAGAAAGGAGGGTGTCACAATTAAGAGAGAAAGGAGGGTGTCACAATTAAGAGAGAAAGGAGGGTGTCACAATTAAGAGAGAAAGGAGGGTGTCACAATTAAGAGAAAGGAGGGTGTCACAATTAAGAGAAAGGAGGGTGTCACAATTAAGAGAGAAAGGAGAGTGTCACAATTAAGAGAGAAAGGAGGGTGTCACAGTTAAGAGAGAAAGGAGGGTGTCACAGTTAAGAGAGAAAGGAGGGTGTCACAATTAAGAGAGAAAGGAGAGTGTCACAATTAAGAGAGAAAGGAGAGTGTCACAATTAAGAGAGAAAGGAGGGTGTCACAATTAAGAGAGAAAGGAGAGTGTCACAATTAAGAGAGAAAGGAGAGTGTCACAATTAAGAGAGAAAGGAGGGTGTCACAATTAAGAGAGAAAGGAGGGTGTCACAATTAAGAGAGAAAGGAGGGTGTCACAATTAAGAGAGAAAGGAGAGTGTCACAATTAAGAGAGAAAGGAGTGTCACAATTAAGAGAGAAAGGAGGGTGTCACAATTAAGAGAGAAAGGAGAGTGTCACAATTAAGAGAGAAAGGAGGGTGTCACAATTAAGAGAGAAAGGAGAGAGTCACAATTAAGAGAGAAAGGAGAGTGTCACAATTAAGAGAGAAAGGAGGGTGTCACAATTAAGAGAGAAAGGAGGGTGTCACAATTAAGAGAGAAAGGAGGGTGTCACAATTAAGAGAGAAAGGAGGGTGTCACAATTAAGAGAGAAAGGAGGGTGTCACAATTAAGAGAGAAAGGAGAGTGTCACAATTAAGAGAGAAAGGAGGGTGTCACAATTAAGAGAGAAAGGAGAGTGTCACAATTAAGAGAGAAAGGAGAGTGTCACAATTAAGAGAGAAAGGAGTGTCACAATTAAGAGAGAAAGGAGAGTGTCACAATTAAGAGAGAAAGGAGGGTGTCACAATTAAGAGAGAAAGGAGGGTGTCACAATTAAGAGAGAAAGGAGGGTGTCACAATTAAGAGAGAAAGGAGGGTGTCACAATTAAGAGAGAAAGGAGGGTGTCACAATTAAGAGAAAGGAGGGTGTCACAATTAAGAGAAAGGAGGGTGTCACAATTAAGAGAGAAAGGAGAGTGTCACAATTAAGAGAGAAAGGAGGGTGTCACAGTTAAGAGAGAAAGGAGGGTGTCACAGTTAAGAGAGAAAGGAGGGTGTCACAATTAAGAGAGAAAGGAGAGTGTCACAATTAAGAGAGAAAGGAGAGTGTCACAATTAAGAGAGAAAGGAGGGTGTCACAATTAAGAGAGAAAGGAGGGTGTCACAATTAAGAGAGAAAGGAGAGTGTCACAATTAAGAGAGAAAGGAGTGTCACAATTAAGAGAGAAAGGAGGGTGTCACAATTAAGAGAGAAAGGAGAGTGTCACAATTAAGAGAGAAAGGAGGGTGTCACAATTAAGAGAGAAAGGAGAGAGTCACAATTAAGAGAGAAAGGAGAGTGTCACAATTAAGAGAGAAAGGAGGGTGTCACAATTAAGAGAGAAAGGAGGGTGTCACAATTAAGAGAGAAAGGAGGGTGTCACAATTAAGAGAGAAAGGAGGGTGTCACAATTAAGAGAGAAAGGAGGGTGTCACAATTAAGAGAGAAAGGAGAGTGTCACAATTAAGAGAGAAAGGAGGGTGTCACAATTAAGAGAGAAAGGAGAGTGTCACAATTAAGAGAGAAAGGAGAGTGTCACAATTAAGAGAGAAAGGAGAGTGTCACAATTAAGAGAGAAAGGAGAGTGTCACAATTAAGAGAGAAAGGAGGGTGTCACAATTAAGAGGGAAAGGATGGTGTCACAATTAAGAGAGAAAGGAGAGTGTCACAATTAAGAGAGAAAGGAGGGTGTCACAATTAAGAGAGAAAGGAGGGTGTCACAATTAAGAGAGAAAGGAGAGTGTCACAATTAAGAGAGAAACAAGAGTGTCACAATACTGAGTCACCAATAGTAAACATGTTGTGTCCAGGTGGAGGAGGAGAAGAGGACCAACAACCCCGCTGCATATATGACCCGGGACAAGTGGGACGCGTACGACCCCAACCTCATCTCGGAGGGTCTGTTTGCCGCCGCCAACATCTTCAGTTCCCTCAAGCTCATCTACATCTTCACGGTGAACCCCCACCTGGGGCCCCTACAGATCACCCTGGGGCGCATGGTGATGGACATCATGAAGTTTGGGGTCATCGCCGTGCTGGTGGTGTTCTCGTACGCGTGTGGGGTGAATCAGCTCTACTGGTACTATGCGGAGCAACGCACGCAGGAGTGTGAGATATGCCTTAAGACCGCCTCACATCCCAACGACTGCGAGTGTGACAAGACACTGGCCAAGTACGTCGCTTTCAGCTCTGTTCATATTGCGTTGCAGCTCTTACATTTTTCCAGCGTTATATTATAAACGTTCCGATTGATGTTTCTGCGCATGCGCGATATATGTGAAATAATCAATGCGCAGCAAAAAGACAAAGCATTTATGGTATAAATACTACGGGTTGTTCATTAGGATGTATATAGCCTCTCAGCAAAGTTTTTCGTCACAAATTAACATGATGCAAACAAGTTGTGAGGCATATTTTGATAGCAAGCGTAAATCACGTTACTGTAGTGCACCATAATCCGTGATAATGATTTATAAAAAAATGTAATATTTTATTGCATTGAACGACATTTTAAGAAACTCTTCAGTGTAATCATCACAGGAGAATTAATTAACAGTCCGTGGCATTTTTAAAATGCTTTGTTGTGCACTGGACATTGATTATTTTGCATTTATTGTGCATGCGCAGAAACGTCAATTGGAACGTTTTTTACGACCGAAAAAAATGTAAACGCAACAGTGTGTGTTTTCCTGACGCCAGCTGTTGTTGTATCCAGGGATTGTGTTGCATTGATTCATTCTTCTCTCCCTGTGTGTCTGGGTGAGGCTGGTCTCTTTCTGTCCCCCAGCACTCACAGTTCTTACCAAGTACATCACTTTCATCGCTGTCCATTTTATGTGTTTTTCCAAAAGATGGTGCTGTACTGTTAGTAAAGTTATGTTTTATTGGCTATTGAAATCATTCTTCTTTCTCTAAATATCCAGGGTTTTCTTGTCTTGTTCTTTCCCCTTAACCTTCTTCCACTGCTCCCTTCAACTGTCTCCACTCCCCTCTCTATTTCCCTCTCTATCTCCAGTCCCCCTCTCTCTTTCCCTCTCTATCTCCCCTCCCCTCTCTATTTCCCTCTCTATCTCCACTCCCCTCTCTCTTTCCCTCTCAATCTCCACTCCCCTCTCTCTTTCCCTCTCAATCTCCACTCCCCTCACTCTTTCCCTCTCTATCTCCACTCCCCTCTTTCCCTCTCAATCTCCACTCCCCTCACTCTTTCCCTCTCTATCTCCACTCCCCTCTTTCCCTCTCAATCTCCACTCCCCTCTCTCTTTCCCTCTCAATCTCCACTCCCCTCTCTCTTTCCCTCTCTATCTCCACTCCCCTCTTTCCCTCTCAATCTCCACTCCCCTCTCTCTTTCCCTCTCAACATCCACTCCCCTCTCTTTCCCTCTCTATTTCCACTCCCCTCTTTCTTTTCCTCTCAATCTCCACTCCCTCACTCTTTCCCTCTCTATCTCCACTCCCCACTCTCTTTCCCTCTCAATCTCCACCCCCCTCTCTCTTTCCCTCTCTATCTCCACTCCCCTCTCTCTTTCCCTCTCAATCTCCACTCCCCTCTCTTTCCCTCTCTATATCTCCACTCCCCACTCTCTTTCCCTCTCAATCTCCACTCCCCTCTCTCTTTCCCGCTCAATCTCCACTCCCCTCTCTCTTTCCCTCTCAATCTCCACTCCCCTCTCTCTTTCCCTCTCTATCTCCACTCCCCTCTCTTTCCCTCTCAATCTCCACTCCCCTCTCTCTTTCCCTCTCTATCTCCACTCCCCTCTCTCTTTCCCTCTCAATCTCCACTCCCCTCACTCTTTCCCTCTCTATCTCCACTCCCCTCTCTTTCCCTCTCAATCTCCACTCCCCTCTCTCTTTCCCTCTCAATCTCCACTCCCCTCACTCTTTCCCTCTCTATCTCCACTCCCCTCTCTCTTTCCCGCTCAATCTCCACTCCCCTCTCTCTTTCCCTCTCAATCTCCACTCCCCTCTCTCTTTCCCTCTCTATCTCCACTCCCCTCTCTTTCCCTCTCAATCTCCACTCCCCTCTCTCTTTCCCTCTCTATCTCCACTCCCCTCTCTCTTTCCCTCTCAATCTCCACTCCCCTCACTCTTTCCCTCTCTATCTCCACTCCCCTCTCTTTCCCTCTCAATCTCCACTCCCCTCTCTCTTTCCCTCTCTATCTCCACTCCCCTCTCTCTTTCCCTCTCAATCTCCACTCCCCTCACTCTTTCCCTCTCTATCTCCACTCCCCTCTCTCTTTCCCGCTCAATCTCCACTCCCCTCTCTCTTTCCCTCTCAATCTCCACTCCCCTCTCTCTTTCCCTCTCTATCTCCACTCCCCTCTCTTTCCCTCTCAATCTCCACTCCCCTCTCTCTTTCCCTCTCTATCTCCACTCCCCTCTCTCTTTCCCTCTCAATCTCCACTCCCCTCACTCTTTCCCTCTCTATCTCCACTCCCCTCTCTCTTTCCCGCTCAATCTCCACTCCCCTCTCTCTTTCCCTCTCAATCTCCACTCCCCTCTCTCTTTCCCTCTCTATCTCCACTCCCCTCTCTTTCCCTCTCAATCTCCACTCCCCTCTCTCTTTCCCTCTCTATCTCCACTCCCCTCTCTCTTTCCCTCTCAATCTCCACTCCCTTCTCTCTTTCCCTCTCTATCTCCACTCCCCTCTCTTTCCCTCTCAATCTCCACACCCCTCTCTCTTTCCCTCTCAATCTCCACTCCCCTCTCTCTTTCCCTCTCATTCTCAAAATAATCTTATCCAAGCCTTTAATTTGTATTTCCTAGTTGAGGGACTAACCAGTGCTGCCGTGTCGCTGAGTCTAAGTAACCAAGGCTCCTCTGTTTGCAGCTTGTTTGAGATACTGCAGACGCTGTACTTTGCCATCTACGGCCTCGTGGACATCAAACACTTTGAGCTGAAGGAGAAGCACGACTTCACGCAGTTCGTGGGCAAGCTCATGTTCGGCACCTACAGCCTCATCACCATCGTAGTCCTGCTCAACATGCTCATTGCCATGCTCAGCAACTCCTACCAGTACATCTCCGTGAGTATACACTCGATAGCACAAACCAGTACATATCTGTGAGTATACACTCGATAGTACAACCAGTACATCTCTGCGAGTATACACTCAATAGTATAAACCAGTACATCTCTGTGATTATCATCATCATCATGCTGTCGGTCGCGAAGCGACAAAGACTGCTTCCATCACTTGACTGTTGCTCTGATTATACACTCGATAGTATAAACCAGTACATCTCTGTGAGTATACATTCGATAGTACAACCAGTACATCTCTGCGAGTATACACTCGATAATACAACCAGTACATCTCTGTGAGTATACACTCGATAGTATGACCAGTACATCTCTGTGAGTATACACTCGATAGTATAAATCAGTACATCTTTGTGAGTATCACACTCAATAGAGCAACCAGTACATCTCTGCATACAGACTGGATTGTACGACCATTACATCTCTGTGAGTGCACACTAGTATGTCCAGTACATCTCTGTTAGTGTACACTCAATAGCATGTATGACCAATACATCTCAGTGAGTATATATTTGATAGTACAACCGGTACATTTATGTGAGTAGACCCTCAGTAGTATGACCAGTATATCTCTGAGTATCACACTCAATAGTACAGCCAGTACATGTTTGTGAATACATTCTCGATATTACAATAAGTACATCTCGATAGTATGACCAGTACATCTCTGTATGAATATGCACTCACTAGTATGACCAGTACATCTCTGTGTGGGTATGCACTCACTAGTATGACCAGTACATCTCGGTGATCAACGCTACGTGCATGGTTGCTATTGTTCCTAATAAATTGGCCAAGACAATGAGCTAGTGGAAATAAGTAAATATATTGTGTCTTCCTCCACATGAGTTCCATAACACTGGCCCCTGTGTCATTCTGTTTGCCTCCTCCATGAACCTTGATATTTATTTATTATTATTTATTATTACAAGCATTTATAAAGCACCATATCTCCAGGACCAATCTGTTCATAGGCGCATACAAACATTACAATAAAACGTACATAGAATCATTAAAAAAATGTATAGCATGGTATATTTTATAATAATAATAATAAACAAAACATATAAATTAATTGATAACAATAAAAAAGAGTTAGAATTATATATATATATATATATATATATATATATATATATATATATATATATATATATATACATGTGTGTAGCAAATAACTAAGATACAGGTTATTGTTTCTAAGATAGTGTTAATTTAAATAGATAAGATTAATAAAACAAATAGTAAAACATAATTATACAACAAAATAATAATTCTGAAATAAATATTACAAAATATATATAATAATAATAATATATTAGTTATAAAATAATACTAATAAAAGTAATGATTTGTAAAATACACTAACGTGAGTGTCACACAGAACAGTTTCTCATTGGATGTACGCTAATTTAAATAAATGTGTCTTGAGGAGAATCTTGAATTTTACTAAAGTGTCGTGTACTTTGTGTCCTGCACTCATATGACAGTGTGACATCGTCTTTGACAGAATGACTCGGACACCGAGTGGAAGTACGCACGCTCAAAGCTGTGGATGAGCTACTTTGAGGACGGGGGTACGGTGCCCCCGCCCTTCAACGTCATCCCCACCCCCAAGATGATGTGGTACATCATCCTGTGGTGCAAGGACAGACTGTGTCGCTGCAACAAGAAGCACCAGCGCAACAAGTGGCAGAGTATACGGGTACGTGACGGGGCAGGGGGGCACACCATGCTTCCATACTCCCACCTTCATCTCTCCCTCATTCCCTGGCAGAATGCTTTCCTCTCTCTTCTCTTCATCCCTTCCATCTATCCCTCCCTCACTCCTCTTGTTCACCTCTTCCCTTGTTCGCTCCTTCACCCTCCCCTCATTCACCCTCCCCTCATTCCTTCTTTCAATCATTCCTTCTCCCTCCCCTCACTCATTCCCTCGTTCACTCCTTCCCTTGTTCACTCATTTCCCTCCTCCCCCCTCCCTTCACTCATTCCCTCATTCACTCCTTCCACCTCCCTTCACTCATTCCCTCATTCACTCCTTCCACCCTCCCTTCACTCATTCCCTCATTCACTCCTTCCCCCTCCCTTCACTCATTCCCTCATTCACTCCTTCCACCCTCCCTTCACTCATTCCCTCATTCACTCCGTCCCCCTCCCTTCACTCATTCCCTCATTCACTCCTTCCCCCTCCCTTCACTCATTCCCTCATTCACTCCTTCCCCCTCCCTTCACTCATTCCCACGTTCACTCCTTCCCCCTCCCTTCACTCATTCCCTCGTTCACTCCTTCCCCCTCCCTTCACTCATTCCCTCATTCACTCCTTCCCCCTCCCTTCACTCATTCCCACGTTCACTCCTTCCACCTCCCTTCACTCATTCCCTCATTCACTCCTTCTCTTGTTTAATCCTTCCCCTCCCCTCACTCATTCACTCCTTCCCCTCCTCTCATTCATTCTCTCGTTCACTCCTGCCTGCTCCCTCACTCCTTCTCTTTCATTCCTTCCCCTTTCCCTCCATCCTTCCCCTCCTCCACCCATACTTCATCCCTCATTTTATGTTGTCAACCAGCTTTCCTACTTCAATGTACTGTACATTTCTAAGATGAGAAGGTTTCATTTTTGATATTGAGAAGTTTCTTTTACCTGTAGACACTTGTGGGATGTTATAGTTGCCCTAAAACAGTATTTGATAATAATAGTTTAGTGTTCCTGAATTAATGCACTATGAAGGAATTAATGTCTTAGTATAAATAAAAAGAGGTAATATTTAATAACAATAAATCATAAATATAAGTACCCGGTAAGAAATTGGATATAATTCTTGTTTGTCAAAAGTTTATCATTACCAGCTTTGTCGGCAATGTGAAAGTGTTTAAAAATGATGTTGTTTTCCAATGTTTACAGAAGCTGGTTAAGAAGATCAGTGAAAGAGATGTCAGATATCAGGTAAGTGATTAAGTTACATAGCCAGGTCATTTATATGATGGTACTTCATTATGAGTGTCACCCCTGAAAGAGTCAGCATTGACTCCATGGAACGTTATATTTCATGTTGGAAAACCCAATTGTTGCATTCTTCCCACTTTTGGAACTATATAATCAATAAATGTGGTGCATACATATACAGAGCTAATGTCAACACATGTTTTTATTGTGTGTGAATCCACACATTGCCTCAAAACACAAGACAATGAAACTGGGATAAAAAGTCATTGAAATATGTTCACCCCAGATCAATTCAACACAATAATGCATGTATACGCTATAAACAGAAACAATAAGGACTTTCTGTAAGTTTATTGTCCCAAGATATGGTTTGTTATACTACTTTCTGTTATAATGATTCTGTAATACATAGATATTATAATTCTCCTGTCTGTGCAATGTTATGTAACACCATCATAAGTTGGCATAGTGAGATCCCACAGATGTCCCGAAAATTAGGCAGAATGTCACTGAAATTGTTGTTGTGTAAACCCTGTCTTGAAAACTAAACAATCACACGTGTATGTTCTGGGAGGAATGTGTGGGTGAGGAAAATTGTAATCTTCCAGAGCATGTGCCTCCTTTCTGATTCGAATTTAAAAGGCCATCCAACCTTGCAGCTTATTTCCCAGGTGTTAATGTTTCCCTACATTACCTCACCATTCTAGTCCAGGGGACCGTTTCACTGGTCGAGCTAAAGAGCTCTGAAGGAAAATTCATCCTTAAACAAAATCTGTTGTCAAATGTAATTTTTTGTAATGCAAATATCCATTGCCATGTTATCATGGACACTATTTCCATGACACACCAGTAAAAATATCCCTCTGGCCCATTATGATGTTGAAAATGTTCAGGTATCCGATGATCACTGTTAAGGATCGAACTTGATTTTAATGTGTAAAATTGAATTGAATTGAATTGAAATTTATTTTCAACAACAACAACAACAACTACTACATTATAAATACAGTTCATACAATACAAATTGTTGAAAAAAAGGGTAAAAGAAGTACAATACTTATCATGTTTACCCTTATAAATTCTTAACTTCATACATAAAGCATCTGAACAGTGCAATAGAATGTGCGACAACACTATTTACGTGTAACCATACAACATTTAATAAAAAAAGACATTGTGACATTTGTTGAAAAGAAAAAAAAAAAACTTTTACAACAATAAACAAACTGAATGTTTAATTTTGTTATCTAATTTGTTAGCAAAAAATGGTCTATGACTCTAACACATAATTATTCAACAGTCTATTTGTGTAACACTTTTTGAAATGATGAACATTTTTACAACTAATCAGTGAATTATCGAAGGAGTTCCAAAGTTTAACTCCAGTAACAGAAATACACATACTTTTTAAGTTAGTACGTATATAGATTTGCTTGAACTTGCATTTATACCTGGATGAATATCGTGAGTCATGTATTCTGAACAATTTTTGTACATTCATTGGTAATATATAACGATATGCCTTAAACATAATTATAGCAGTTTTTAGCTTTACAAGATCTGGTAATTTAAGAATATGTACATTGTGAAAGAGTAAATTTGTGTGATCAAGTCTTTTTGCACCACAAGTTAATCTTATAACTCTTTTTTGTAATAAAACTAAACAATGAATATTTGTAGCATATGTGTTACCCCATACTTCAGCACAATACATAATATAAGGCATGAAAAGAGAATAGTACAAAATATGCATACCATGTTTGTTAATCAAAGAACTGGCTCTATACATAATAGCACAGCATTTTGACAGTTTAGATCTTACTGATAAAATGTGACTTTTCCAGTTTAATTTGCAATCAATTACTACACCTAAAAATGTTGTGGAATTTACTCTTTTGATTTTCTCCTTATTTATTCTAACACAAATATCTGCAGTTATTTTGCGATTTCCAAAAATCATGTAATTTGTTTTTGATATATTAAGAGACAATCTATTAACAGAAAACCATGTCTGCAGTTGTTCTAAACCACCATTTATCACCCGAACAAGTTTATCTAAGTCTCTATCACAACATAATAGATTTGTATCATCAGCAAATAAAATATACTTGAACACTTGTGAGACTTTACAGATGTCATTAATATACATGATAAATAATTTTGGTCCCAAAATGGAACCCTGAGGGACACCACATGTCACATTTAATATTTCAGAATGACAGCTATTAAAACTGACAAACTGTTTTCTATTTTCTAAATAACTCTGAATCCATTCCTGTGCGACACCACGCAAACCATAGAAATGCAGCTTTTTACACAGTATATCATGATCAACAGTATCAAAGGCCTTTTTTAGGTCAATAAATACTCCAACAGTGTATTTATTTTGTTCTAATGAAGTTGTAATTTCTTCTACCAAATCTAAAAGAGCCTCAGTTGTTGACATGCTAGATCTAAACCCATACTGACTTGGACTGAGTATGTTACATTTATTAAGGAACTTGTCCAATCTGTTGTTATATAGTTTCTCCAGAATTTTTGAGAATTGTGGTAATAAAGATATTGGCCTGTAATTTGTAAAAATGTTTTTTTCTCCAGACTTATATAGTGGAATAACTTTAGCTATTTTCATTTTGTTTGGAAAAACACCTGTTTGAAATGAAACATTACATATATGAGCAAATGGCTTAACTATTTTGGAAATTACTTTCTTAAGCAGGCTCATGCTAATGTCACTGAAATCAGTTGATGTTTTGTTTTTACAATTTTGAACAGTTCTGATAATTTCTAGGTCATCAACAGGATCTAGAAACATAGTATGTTCAATGTTTTCTTCTAAGTAATCATAAATAGTTGTATCGTTTTTAGGTAAGGGGATATTTTTTGCTAAGTTGGAGCCAACATTTGTAAAGAAGTTATTAAATCCATTTGCAATATCATCTTTCTTTGAAATTCTCTTGTTGTTTTTTATAAAGTATTCAGGATATGTTGGCTTATTTTTGCGTTTATTAATTACTTCATTTAGTATTTTCCAGGTCTCTTTAACATTTGCTTTTTGTTTTTCTAGCAATGAGCTATAATAGTTTTTTTCTGTACTTCTTAATATAGATGTTAATTTATTTTTGTATGTTTTGTATTTTTTTTCTGCTTCTGCAGATCTTAGTACAATGAATGCTTTATATAACCTATTTTTCTTCGTACAAGCACGTTTTAAACCATTGGTGAACCAGGGTTGTTTTTCCTCAAAGCTTTTTTGGGTAACTTTTTCCGCTGGACAGTGTTTGTTAAATATATCCATAAATATGTGTAGAAAAGAGTCATATGCTTGATTACCATCATCAGTTTTAAAGACATTTTCCCAGGTTTGTAGAATCAGTTCATTTGAAAATGATGCCATTGTATCCTCGTTCATTTTTCTGATAAATTGAAATTCTTTTACATTATACCTGCTTATGTTATATTCACAGAGTGCAAATATTGGTAAATGATCACTAATGTCATTGTACATGATACCATGTACAATACATGATCGGGTTTAAGATCTCTTAGGAGCGTTAGTTGTATGGTCCCCAAGTTGTGTCAGTAAAAAAAAAGTGAAACCCAGTTCCCCAAACTGGGTGCCGGGTGACATAATAATAAAGCTTTGTTGCCATATTCAACATGCATTACATGATGAATTGGAATGTAGTCTGGTGTTGACTCATATAGTGCCTATATATACAATAAAATGAAATATGGCAAATAAATATAAGAAATTATTTTAATATAATAAATAAATAAAGACAAAATTTAAATAATATATTATATATTTAACAATAATTGTGGTGTAAACTAGTTAATAAATAAATATATATAAAACGTCCTTTAAAATTGTTTAATATATATATATAAAAAAATTCTTCTAAAAATATAATTTAAATTAGTAAACATTAAACATTGGTGTGGGTTTGTTTTGTAGTCGTTCTTGGCTTTATGTCATTATAAGAGGACTAAAATATCATTTAAAATTATATTTACAATTGAATGACCTCACCTTGACCTTTGACCTGTCACAGAGCGTGATGCGTGACCTGATCAAGCGGTACATCATGCAGCGTCAGCACGGCAGCCAGACGCAGGGCGTGACGGAGGACGACATCAACGAGATCAAGCAGGACATCAACTCGTTCCGCTACGAGCTGCTCGAGATCCTGCACAACAGCGGCATGAAGACGCCGTCCTACACGAACCAGGCGGCCAAGCACAGTAAGCATCGACCGCACCACCACAAGAAGATGTTCTAGCGCCGTCGTCGTGGCGGCGACCGCTCGCTCGCTGGCTCCGGTGGCGCCACCTAGTGTCGGTGTTATTGTGTCGGTGCCTGCTCCGTCCGTCCATCCGTCTGCCCGTCAGTGTCTGCATCGTGTTTATGTTAGCCGTGGGAAGGGAACGCCGGTTGTGTTGTTGTACAGTGTCTCCTGTGGTTGTCCGTCGACGAGGGTTCGCCCCACGGAGAGGGTCACATATTCCGCCTCCGCCCACATGCCCAAGTGTCCGGGCTGATGAGATGACAACAGGTATATGATGTCAGGTAGAGCGCAGTCCCCTTAGGTAGTGCATCTCCGTAGATAGTGCATCTCCGTAGATAGTACACCCTCCGGTCGGCATATGTGCTATGCTTGTGTAGCTGTGGGTGTCTGGTGACATCTTGTGTTGGGTCTGATACTGCTTGTGTACACCCCACCCCACCCCACCCCACCCCACCCCACCCCACCCCACCCCATCCCACCCCACCCCACCCCACCCCACCCCACCCCACCCCACCCCACCCCGCTGGAGTGGCTTTCATTGGTCTGTTTGTTTTGTAGTCGTTCTTGGCTCTGTGTCATTTCAACTCTTGAAATAGGTGTATGAACAGGCACTGCGTTGTGCCAGAACTCACGTTTACCATCATGTTAGACACAGGTACTGTACACTTCCTGGGTAAGAATCTATTTCCAAAGTGCATCTCCGACATCTATGACAAATCCTGTGGATCTCTTGAAAACATCACATTCCAAATGTTGAAGTCTTGAGACGGGCTAATATGTCCAGCATAGAAGCCACTCTTCTATGGAGAATTAGCCGAAGGGAAACGTCTTCGTGGTGGACAATGACTGCGATACAAAGATGTAGTCAAATGACTCCTAAAGGCTACACACATCACCTTATACCACTGGGAGACTCTTGCTCATGGTCGACAACAGTGGAGGCAGGCCATTCACAAAGGAGAAAGCCATATTGAAGAAAAGATATCACAAAAATACCAACATGACCACAATCTTCGCCATGGCTTTCTGATGTTTCTGCCCCTAACATCTTCTGTGTCAACTGTGGGAGAGGCTGTAAAGCTCAAATTGGACTATTCTCTCACCAATTAGCAAAGCACGTAACGGACGAAACCCTACATTGATGTCATCATCGGGCACGATGGACAGCAAAGAATAAGAAGAATCTATACAGTGATAACTATATACTTATGTTCCTAATGAATGTCCTCATTGATGTAGTGTAGAATACCACTGTGGCACTGTGTGTTTTTTCAATTTAGAGATTTTTACCAACTTTTAGAACATAACTTTTTAGGAGCGCAATCATTCTCTTCCACACTTACAATACAGATGGAGCAATGTATAATTCACTGAGCATCGAGTGGTTCCTTCTAATGGCCAAGTTTAGATCATGTTTAGCTATATCCAGACCTCTGGCCATCATATGTGTTGATCCCAAAGTGTTATAAGCCAAACATACAAAGTCAAAAGACAAATGACAAAGTCAAACATACAACTCACATTTTAATTCAATACATTAAATCAATTAACATTTTATTTTATGATTTCACAAAACTATACAAAATGTCTACATAAAACAAGCTAAAATATTGTACTGGATGCTAGGAAAGTTTTCTTTTTTCCCCAACAATTGAAATGACAGAATAAACAACAACAAATTAAGAAGATACAGTTAAGAAGTTTATAATTCTGCTAGTATATGTGAACTGTACACTCACTTGGACAAGTGAGTGTACAGTTCACATATACTAGCAGAATTATATCATAATTAGCAGCAACCATTCTTTACCAAAGTGTGCTTTCTTTGACAGTTCATAGTATCGTCTTGTGGCCTTTCGAACATTGGATATGTTCGTTCATTCCACAGTGCGTTCATTGCCTTAGCTGTGTGAATGAGTACCTGTCTATGTATAGTGTTGTTTCCAAGTAGTCTGCAAGGATATTGCTGTGACTGGATGCTTTTCAGAGAAGTTGAAATGGTGTTCGATGGAATATCTTTGCTAGGAAGTGAAGTGTTGTGTTGTGTTGTGTTGTGTTGTGTTGTGTTGTGTTGTGTTGTGTTGTGTTGTGTTGTGTTGTGTTGTGTTGTGTTGTGTTGTGTTGTGTTGTGTTGTGTTGTGTTGTGTTGTGTTGTGTTGTGTTGTGTTGTGTTGTGTTGTGTTGTGTTGTAAGTAGACAGAGGGCTGTATACTGTGCTATGTGAGCACACCTGTAGTTTTTACTTATCATTGTGTGATTTACAAAGCTGACATGACATTTACATGTTAATTAATCATTTTTAGGAAAAACTTTATTTAATTTTGTTTTTCTCCCATATATTGGATTTATACAATGTACTAGCCTCGGTTACCCAGACTCGGTGAGGTGGCAGCACTTTTAAGCCCCTCAACTCCGCCTGGGACAGTATATGGGCTTAAGTTTCTACATCCGGGCAGCCTTACCCCAGATTAGGGTAGAGACGCTGATTGGCTCTCAGGCCAACTATGAAATAAAAATTAAAATAACGATATACTTTTAAAAGATAATGATATCCTATGAAAAGTATTCAACATTGAACTTATATTAACACAAAAATAAGTAAAAATTCAAATCTACAGTTGTTTATAAAATAAGAATTACGGCAGGATTAACCAGTATCCGTGAGGTGGCAGCATTGTCTAGCCCCACACGGATAGCATGCAAATTTAAATAAGGATACCTTTTTATCAAATAATGCTGTAGTATAAAAACTATTCAGAATTAAACTTATATATATTAACACAAAATAAATAGAAATACAAATTTGCAGTTGTTTATAAAATATATGTTACGGCAGTGTCCGTGAGGTGGCGGCATTGTATAGATCATGCTTGATAAACAAACAAAAGCCGTTAATGTAGCCAGACTTTCTTCTCGGCGTAGTTCCGCAGCCGATCGACAGTCGGTTAAGCGAGACTAACAATGTACTGGAACATAAATGTACCTCATTTTAATGGGGTGTATTATTTATTGATGTTTTGAAGAAAATACTTTCTGTTTATTTGTGAACATTTGGTTACAGGCACAGTTTATTTTTGACAGATAGTGCCCCTTTATTTGTTTGTTAAATTAGCATTAAGCAAAGTTGCATTAACTAATTATCATAAATAAGTTTGATGAGTTAGTTATGTCTCCACCTTTTATTTTTTTTATGTTTTATCCGTTAATAATTTTAATGTGTTTATTATACATATTTTTTTTCATTGTTCCTCTGAGTTAACAACTTTGTTGTGTGAATGAAGTTATTAGGACTCTAATAATAATTTACATAAACAGAAATTATAGTCGCTATATATTTATATTACAAATTTATGTTCACAAGTGCTTAAGTATGATAAGGGGAATAACTGTGTGTTGTTGATGTTTATTCTACTACAAAATGTACACGTGATAACTTTTATTGATAACTACTTATTATAATGATAGTCGATTAATTTAATTCTTCTCAAATGAATGTACAGAAACAAAATTAATATTGATAGTAGTCACAACAAAAGATAAAAGTAATATTTTAAGCGTTTAACAATTGTTTTAATAAAATACCATAATATATGTGTGAATCTATGTATGTAAAGCACCTGAGAGCATAATTTTTTATTCAATTGACTGGGTGTGACTAAACTTCTTTTATTTTTATAAAATAACTAACATTATTCTGTTAGATCAGAGAGAAGTTATATATTTTATAATTTTATTTTCATAACATTACATTTTATGTAAATTACTATTTTATATGTGTATCTATGTACATTATCACCTGAGAGCAAATTCAATGAACTGGGTGTGACATAAATAAATACTTTTATTTTAATAAAATATACGCTTTAATAAGTGACAACATTCTGTTTACTTTGTCATATAAAATATACCTTGTAATAAGTGACAATATTCCGTTCCTTCACAGAAACGTGTCTTTGTTTGCCACAGAGAATAAGCTGATCCGTCGCAAGGGCAGCCATGTTGTGATGGGGCGGATGGGAATGAAAGTGAACGAAACAATCCCTGAGGGCAACAACTCTGGGGACTCTGACTCGAATGATGTTCCATGGATGCGGACCCAGACGATGGCCGAGAGCTACACGGCTGTCCACCCCAACAGGGCGCGGATGAAGGGGAAGATCTCAACCCCCACTGCCAACAACACAAAGGGAACACTGCCAACAACGGCCGGGGAAGACGAGGGACTGGGGGAGTCGATCGACCAGGGCTCGGATAAGAGCGAGAACAGCATCACGACGACGGCAAAGAGTTCAGGGGGCACACCCCCTGTGGGGGTGTCACACCGGGGGGTGTCACACCGGGAATCGGACGATGAGGAAGATGAGACCACGGAAGGGGAGAATGGAACGACACCGGACGAGATCATGCTGAGTCCGGCGTCGCTGCCAGGTGGCGTTGAGGTGCACGCGGGCGACGCATGGAGCGGAGAGGCGGAGGTGTCGAATCCAGTCGCAGTCGAGTGTAATAATACGGACGACAAACAGAGCGTCAAGAAAACAGTGTCGTTCAGCACTGATTCGCACTGATCGACACCAGCTGACACTGACTGACACCAAATGACACTGCAGTGATCATCGCAAGACATTGAGTAAACAAGTGCGTCATTTAAGGAAATGTAGTCACATATCCATCATGTGATTTACTGCATGTTCTGTGTTGATTACAGTCCAAGACCTTGTGTTATTGTTGTTTTTAATAAGCCACATTTGTTTTTCACGGTTTTGTTATTGCCTTACCTTTGGACAACAAAGGTGAGATTGTTATGCTGTGAACTGCACTGATGTCGTGTATTCAATTGCAGACGTCTATACATTACTGGGGCCACAGGATGGTCTGTGTGTTGTAGTAAGATGTATAAGTCGTATGACTAATGTAGTAACTACAGATGTTATATATATGCATATTAATGTTGACATAGAAGTCATGTGAATGTTGAAGTCATGTGACAGCAGTAAAACGTAGCAGATGTATGTGCACATTTGCTGCACTAAATGACAAATTAGTCCAGCTTGTACAGAACAATATACGTTAATATTTACCCGTCAAACATATATATATATAGGTGTGCTTAGTTAAAGACCAATTTGATGTTTTTATGTTGCACCAAATTATTTATATGCTGCAATTATTAAAACGTATACCATTGCCGTTTATGTCCGTCTGCCATAGGCAGATGACTTTTTGGTGTGCATTTGTTCATATCTCAATGTAAGGACGTACACCGTAGTACGCCAAATGTGGAGATCGATGCTCATTTTTACATTTGTACAAAAGGCACTGTTACTTCGGTCCAGCCAAATACTGTCACCATGCATGAATTTGTGGATGATGGATAAGTGTCCTATTCGGTTTTATTTTACATGTGTGTTGAGTTTACATGACTAGCAATTG
This sequence comes from Oasisia sp. SBJ-2009, assembly GCA_964017155.1. Classification (NCBI taxonomy): domain Eukaryota; kingdom Metazoa; phylum Annelida; class Polychaeta; order Sabellida; family Siboglinidae; genus Oasisia; species Oasisia sp. SBJ-2009. The sequence continues at coordinate 12,407,381 of OZ024860.1, forward strand.
ACGATGCTTTATGCTGAACTGCGCATGACTATATTAGTGTATCCTTTGTTTATGTACATCTGCTTTGTCATACATGTATCTCTCTTGGGGACGTGCAATCTACAATATCTTAGACAATTCTTGCTTTGTGTAATGTGTACAAATTTTGGATACATAAATAGCAGACACACGTCCAGATGTGCGATATTGCTGTAACGTCCAAATTGGCAATATTGCTGTAACATGTAGCCGAAGTCCAAATAGGTAATATTGCTGTAATGTCCAAATGTGCAATATTGTTGTAACATCCAAATGTGCAATGTGGCTGTAATGTATCATAATGTAACCAGTTAATCTTGTGTCACAAGTAATGTATGGTGTGATGAGGCATGTATGTAGAACATACATTGTGGTATATATAAACCAGTCAGTACGTGAATTATTATCTTTTTAACTATTTTTCCCAACCTATAATGGTCTGTTATACGAGTGCTCAGTTGATATAAGCAAAATGGCCCCAAACTTAATCAACCCCAAACCTGAAATGTGTGTTTGTATGTGTGTTTTAATAACACACACACAAACACACAATAATGCATAGGTATAACGTGCACACATTGTTTTGACTTGGAGTTAGCTGTCTTAACTTGAAACGATGATGCAGTTTGTACTAATATTAATAATTAAAATAAATCAATACAAAAGGGGCTGGTTGAGTAAACTAATATTGAACTAATATTGGCTTCATTTCTTTTACAAGTTCAGTGTGTGGGGTTGGTTACCTTGCTTGCCACCCGTCATTACTATAGGTAATATCATCTATATACCAACAACTGAAACCCTAACCACAAACCATGTTTATTTACCCAAACAGCCAAATACTTTTTCATTTTTATAAGACAATTTTTGTTTTATTCACAGCAAGGGACCAACATTGGTGTTCATAATTATCACAGGCAGTATCACGTTCTGGGCAAGACCAGCATCGTGGAACAGTCCAGCTCCTACTGTCAGAGATGCCAACCTTTAGCAACATTCAAAACCCTGCTAAAGACACTGTGACCTTTACCTGTTCTTTTATGACTAAGTTAATCATTTTAATTTGGCTTGTCTTTTTCACATTGGTGTCTAATTTGATGTCGTAATTAAGTTATTTATTTTACTGAATTTTTTATTGATTTATTTTATTGATTTTATATTTTATTGATTTAACTTATTAAGATATTTATTTAGCTATATTTTACTTGTTTTACATTCTTAGCGCCTCGTAGCATATTTTATTTATAATAATTAACAGATTTGCAATGTTGCTACATGCCTTTGTTTACAGGGCAATTCCGTGGTGACTACTAAGTACAGCACTAAGTAGGTTTGATGTGAGTGGCCTGTAATAACTAAACATGGACATTTAACGAATATGTGAATGTCTATCTTTTGGATGTCTCTCTGGAGGAAGAAAAGCCTTATATTTTTGGAATGATTTAGTGCACATGTTAAGTAATTTACAACAGAATGGTGTCACGTACAGTATTGTATGTATCATTATGTGTTGCATATTGTCATGATACATTACTTCAGACTGCAGCCCTAACAATGGCATCTTGTGCATTAAACAAACTGGTAAAATCTCTCATTCACAGAACAGTGTATTCATTGGTAATGTAAACAAGTATATACCCTGGTGGTTTATTGTCAGTCACAGGGTCAAATGCCAAGCGAGAGGCACATGTGTCCTGTGACAAAGAAGTGAGTTTGAACTTGCAAACATTGTCAAATGGAGTTTTGATTGATTTTGAATCACAAATGACACCTCGTGTTCAGGTATCTTCCTTATTTTTTATTTATTGCTAGTTTTTGAAAAAAATTACATTAAAAAAGGTCATTTAAAAAAATTAGGTAATGAGGTGAGTAAACACATGCGTTTCTTAATTTAAGATTATTTGTTGAGAATTTTTTTTTACATCAAAACGAGATTATTAGGTATGCATTTTGCCAAAATCCCAGAATTTATGTGCAACTTTACACCACCCATTTCACTATTATGGGTCACATTATATGATTGAATATTTTAATCAAAATGTTGGATTGTCTGTCTCAATTGTGCATATATATATATATATATATATTAACAGCAATTAATATTTATTCAGAACCCAACATATGACAAGTGCAGTGGATGTGTGAAGCTTTGTTTAACTACTTTATAGTAGAGCATAAACCACGCACAATGCACTGATCATTTGTGTTCAGTGCAATTGTTAGAATTGTTTTACCTCTGAACAGTACAGGATTCTGGAAATGTTTGAAAAGATTAAGACATCAAATCCTGACAGATGGAATTCAGAATGTGGTTATTCAGAAACTGCAGTGCTCATTTCCAACAAATATCTGTAAACTGGTGGATTGAACAGCGAGTGATGTTGTAGTTGTGGAAGTTGGGTGTTTGTTATCTTCTGCAGATGTTAAGATGAGGTTTACAGAAACCTGCGCATGTTACAGGATGTCTTTGTAAATAAGTCTTCAAATGAATGATGATGTTTGTCTAATGCGCACATGTACGATAATAATTATATATATTGGGTAGTCATGACATCAATAAAGTAATGCTGACAAAATGCAGAATGTGTACACTTCATTTATTTTTGCTTTGTGTATGTTGTAATTGTCATGAATTTGAATTATTATGGATGGTCTGGCTATCAACCTGTAGAGACTGATCAGCTCGTCACCTTGGGAGATATTAGTGACTGCAATGAAAATTATTACATCACTGTAACACTTCAATAATACACAAACAAGTCAGTGCTGAAACATCTATAGTTTATGATTAAATGCTTTATCTCCCATTATAAAGAAGATTGTTAACAAACTTAATACAAATTGGGTATCTTTTTTAATTTCTCCTCATGATTAGTGTAATTCCATAATTAGTATACACAGGACAACATTTTACAACATACATACAGGATATACTGTCTGCTAGAAACAGTTTGGTACTCTAAGATAGTCATAAGATCTATTCTAAATAAGTGTTCAATCGTGTCAAACAGTACTAGAATCATCCACTCTAAGCAACCGATACAAATTGAGATTCTGTTATCAGGATATGTTTTCGTGATTAGCAGAATTTTTTATTTTGAACTGACACAGGAAAGAACGCCATACTCACACAGGGATCTTGTTTCTTCAAATAACATTTTGAGCTCAAAACATACCTGATGAAAAAAACAAATCTCTATAAATGAACTAATATTCAGTGTCCTCAATTAAATAATACACTGTCATTAGAATCACTCACCTGGTGTACATGATGCTACACATTGAAATAATAAATATATACCGTGAACAGTTTGTATTGCAACTGAAAACTGCAAAGCGAATTTATGAACCAAATGATGAAAAACATTGAGTTGTTCACAATTTTACAAAGCGAAATGGCGTCGAGGCTTCTGTATACAGGTGGTTATCAAATATATGCATTTTGTTTATGCCACATCATAACATGTGACAGTCGGGAAAGGTTTTTACATTTCAAAGAAAAAATTTAACATTTTGTATATTGTACACAAACAGCAAAATGTCTGCAACTGTGAAGACTCCGATGCAAGACGAGCAACAAAATGTCCAAGTTAGACGCTAACTGAGCATGCTCAGCTTTGCTGTTCGCTTGCGGTTCGCTATATGAGCCTCTATGATCTTCGCGAAGACGTCACGGCTGAGAAACTGATACGCGAGCGGCAGGAGACTGAGGATGACGTTGTGGAAGCAGTCATCGGCAGTGAAGGAAAACAGGTCAAGGCCAAGTTCAAGGCCTTCTCCGTAGTCGCATTCGTCGTTGGCGAACTGAATCAGCATCACGATCTCCATGAGTGGATCAAGGTTCTCGTTTCGTTCTGTCTCATCTTTGCTCTCGACGATCTTCTTCAGGATCTTCTTGAGGCTGCCTGCAAGTGTGATGTGGACCAAAGTACAATGTGTATGGCACAGATCAAAGACAGGATCCATCAGTCGTACAGACACCGATTTCAGTCCACTAGTTTCAGGTTGCTTTTCATGCATTATTTTTTTAATATGATTCAATGTAACCCATACACTATAATTTTTTATTATATTACTTTCCTTAATTCTGTATATACCTTTTAACATAATATAAAATTTTAAAGATAAAATGGCACAAAGTATAAAACCTTATCTTATATCAGTAATAGTCATACATTTATTATTCAGTGACCGATAATTTGGCTAAGTATAACTGATCAAATAAGTAGCAAGTATGATCAAATAACTAAAATTAATAACATTCTTGTACATAGACATTCTTTATGTATAATATGGAAGATTGATACACTAAAAATACCGCAACTTGTATTTCGTGTAATTGACCTGAGCACGAGTGATTCAGCTTTGACAATCTCCTACCTGTGGTTTCTGGCAGTGGTCTGTACCCTACCCCAGTCTGGTCTACAGGTACAACAATACCAGCCCCATGGAACGTTCTGGCCACTACGTTCTTGTCCCGTGCTTTCATTGCCTTGGTCTTCTGCTCTAGAGAGAGGTCATGACCTCTCGCGCACTCGCTGACCTTCACCTTCAACTCAGTGAGGGTCTTTGTTTTCCCGTCCTTCAGTCGGTTGTCAATGAACCAACTGTAGCACACAGGCACATTAACATTACTTAGTCTGTGGGCTGTCTTCCGTGACAACAAACTCATTGTTGGCATCAATAAATCAATATGCTTCCGCCATAAAACTTGGAATGTTAGAGGAAAATAGAAAAATAATAATATATTTTATTTATATTTATATAAATTTTATATATATTTATATTTTATTCAATTTAATTGTTCGTGGCGCTTTACGTTCATTAAAACCCTAAAATACAAATACACCCCAGAAGAAAAACATGGATACACTAGTGACATATATAAACAATAAAAACAATATCAATATCATTATAATAACACAAATTATTTAACCTGAATAAATGTATAAATATATAAATAGGTTAAATGAAATATAAAAAGTAATGCTTATTTCAATATGATTCCTCACTGTACACTTAGAAATTCAACAAGTGCTCAGCATGCAACACAAGGCTGTACCACAAACATACAGCACATAAACCAAAGTTTAAGATTACATTATAGCACATAACCAATTCTTGGCATCACACGGTAATTAGTTGACCTTATTCTGTGGGCAGTTACGGGCTGTTTGGAGCATGACAGATCAGAACACATGACTGTCGGGCTATTATAGACAAACGTTTGGGACCATGACTTATAATGTGGCTACAACTGGCCGTTAGTATGAGAGATAAACGCGTGGAGTGTAGAGATTTGACAGATGGACCAGTTGCAGGTACACAGATGTGAGACAACTTACCTGATGGCTGCAAATAGGTTCTCCCCACGTGGTGTCAATGTACAGTTCTCTGAGGCTGAGTTTGACGCCACAAAGACTGGCATCTCATTTGGGTCGTCTCTGAAACCAACAGATGTCCTTAACCTCAGACAGTTTATTTTTACAGAATAATTGTGGGTACTGGGTTAGTCTACAATGTAAAATTAATGACAATAAAATTTCTTATCTTGTACCTATATTAGCTGACATTACCTCTCAAAAGACAAGAGGTTACTATTTTTGATGTTACAATACCTCTCAAGAGGTTACTATTTTTTTTTTGAATATTTGGCAGCATAATTTTATATCGCTGAAGTGATACCAAAGAAACCTACCACAGTGGTCAAGCTATGACAATAGTAATAACTACAACCTTTCCTCTGTTGTCCTGGCTGTTGGTGTAGACTAGTAGACAATATTTATGGAGAACCACGTTTGTACAAAATAATCAAACAGCTTTAGACCGTGTCTCACAACTAATAATAGTGAATCCGACACCCACCTGTAATATCCAAAGTGGAATTGACTTTTCTCACAGCCCTTGACAACAGTAAGGAACTCTGGCGGGTCGTAGCAGTATCTGTAGTGAGTGAGGTAACAGACGGCAGAGGAACTCTGTCTCCTGCACTTCCCTGCCAGGACATCATATGGCCCAACCAGTGTCAGACCCAGACTGGCCTTGAAGGCATCTGTAGAGATCAATAGGAGTCAGACCACATTTGCATTTTCCATAGGCGACCATTATAACGTTTCCTTCATTTCCTACTAACCTTGATGAGATCTGGTATTCACAATTTCACAGCATATTTACTCTCCACAGACAGAGATTCAGTGAAAAATGCGTGAATGTTTAGTACCTCAGGCTCCCACAAACTTCTTTCAAACCTGACACCCCTCCATTTCTGCTTGAATCACCCACAGATTGCCCCTGATTACATCACCAAGCAAAATGACAACTGTATTAATACGCAGAAATGCACTGACTGACAGCTGTCATCCTTTGACAGCTCTGGTGCCACGCTGCATAAAAACATAATTTCTACTCACTGCACGTGCTCACAGAAATTCAAACAACCTGCATAATACTGCTATTATAGGGTACTCTTTGGTCGGGTAATGGCGGATGAACACCTTATTGTGGTCTTACATCAATACAAGCAAGTGTACATGCTAAGTACACAGTTGTGGACACAGATGAAGTCTTTGTGCAATAACTTATGGCTGAATTCCTCCCAGAAAAGTCAAATTGGTTTTCAGACAGATGAAGTGCCAAGTTGTCTAAATGGACCAACGGACTAGACATTGTGCTATGTAAGAATTCATAGATGGCTTTTATCTTTAAATCTATACCAACAGATGAATAAGTGATTTTTTGTTAAATGTGAACATTACTGCATTACATTATTTGAACAAGATTGTTCAGTTAATACATCAGAAATATTTAATCTTTCATAGTTGTTGTAATTTAATTGTTTCAATACACAGTATGGTCTATTGCCGTTTCCACAGAGTAGTTGTAAATGGTATTAACCTTGGGGATTTTTAGGATGAAGGCTCTTGGCAAATTCCCAGAATTGGTAGAAATCTTCAGGCATCTCCACCAAAAATTTGCTTTTGAGATCTTTTCTGATGTCTGCTGAATCAGCTGGGATATTTTGTAAGTTTGAAGGAGCATCTTCCTTGTCTCTCTCTTCATCAGCCTCCAACGCAATGTCTTCTGCAAAAAGTGACACATCTAAAGGCATTTCCACAGCTACCTCCCTACTTTTTTGGACAAATGTCCAACTGTTGGAAGGTTGCTGAATTAAAACACTACACGGTGCCATGTTACTAAGTATACTAACTATAAAATATACTGATATATGGTCATTACAAATCCTAACTAAATGTAAAAAGGTTTCGTACGAAAACATGCATATAAACCACACCACTCAGAAGAACATGGCAGACATTTCATTAGAACTAAATTATGATTTCGCAATAATGTTATTGTTACTGTACATCACACACAACAAATATACTATATGAAAGCTATTCTCGATTATACTGTGTGACTGTGTGCTAAAGTAATAATTTAGTTAATAAAATAAATAGAATAAATAGAATAAATAGAATAAATAGAATAAATAGAATAAATAGAATAAATAGAATAAATAGAATAAATAGAATAAATAGAATAAATAGAATAAATAGAATAAATAGAATAAATAGAATAAATAGAATAAATAGAATAAATAGAATAAATAGAATAAATAGAATAAATAGAATAAATAGAATAAATAGAATAAATAGAATAAATAGAATAAATAGAATAAATAGAATAAATAGAATAAATAGAATAAATAGAATAAATAGAATAAATAGAATAAATAGAATAAATAGAATAAATAGAATAAATAGAATAAATAGAATAAATAGAATAAATACAATAAATACAATAAATACAATAAATACAATAAATACAATAAATACAATAAATACAATAAATACAATAAATACAATAAATACAATAAATACAATAAATACAATAAATAAATTATTTCTACATTAAATTTCACGGTCATGTAATGTAAAGGAGTGACACTGTGAGCTAAAATAATAAGAATATTATAATAAATAGATCAATAACATTATTAGTACATTAAATAAAAAGCAGGCAGTCCATGATTAACACTAAAACAATCTACTGTAATGTCAATGTCTGAATGACTGGGATGGCGGCTCTCTGGAACTGAGGATGTGTCAACACTCAACAGAACAGGATAAAGCATTTGAATAATTTTCTACCACCGTAGTTAGCCACTAGTTACCCTTATCAGGGTTGACAGCCACTTCAGTCACTGCACTTGTTGTTGCCTCGTCTGTAGGTTTCTTTGCCTTGTCAGTAGATTTCTTCTTCCCCCCATTGAAGAAGTCTTCTATTTTTGCCTTTTTCTTCACTGGCTCTTCGACACCCTAAAAATATACATACATACATACATACATACATATATATAGATTACTGTGGGTTTTGTGGATATAACAATGTTGCTTAGTGTTAAAATTAGCACATGACAACTTATAACAGAGTGGATAACATTTATTCAGATTGTAAAGTTGTTAAGATTGCCTTGGCAGAAAAAACTTATGTATGTTTATCTGCACTCCAACAAGTGTCAGAAAGGTCTACATTATCGTATATGATGTGCAGCATGCCATACGCCTCTTCATAAATAATTTATTTGAGAATGGTCAAATGGTCCCCTGGACTTATATTTCTGTATAGTTTGTTCAACCCTACCATCGTGTTTCTGAACATTCATATCCATCTACCCTTCCACTGCCTTCACGAAGTTAAGGTCTGAAACGGTTAAAGAATCGATGACGTTGGTGGATTCATTGAATTTTTCTAACTACTCTAATCACAGGTTTAATGCGATTGTAAATCACTAACTTGACTAAGTCTAAGACAAGTCAGTGTAAATCTAAGTAATTGTGTGTATGAGCAATTTTTCTAGTGTGTACTCATTGTATTGACACTGAAAGTGTCCACTGCCCAACACCAAATATAAAAACAAAATTAAATCAACGTAGTCGAAGTTTGTGACTTAATTACTTTAGTCTAGCACAGTGCAGAGAGCAGTTTGTGCTGCCTTTTCCAAAGCTAAATTGTCTTTGGCGCCAGTTTTATTGAGCGATAATTGGTTAAACTTTGTAACAGCGCACTATGTAGAACAACAGTATAATTTGGCAGTTACGTACAGTATTGTGTGTTTTTATATGTGGATGACTGTAATTATCCAGGTGACTTTTGTTCTTCCTGTAACATTTTGAGCCGTATTTACAAACAGGTAACTTATTATCGTCGCCCATTGTTAAGTATATGTACCTTTACCAAACACTGCTTGTTTAGTTTATGTACTTCTAAATTTAGCCATACAATAATTCAATTCAATGTCTTTATTTCAGACTGTCATACAGATGTCCCAGTGATCTCGGCCTGAATAGTCAGTGATTGACAGGTCGAGATCACTGGCCGAGTTCACCGAAACAGAAACAGGCCGAGATCGCGAAAGGCCGAGATCACCATAGGCATAGCCATAGGCATAGTCTGGCATAGAGCCATGAATTGTGAATTTTACTTTCTCTATATAAAAAACAATTCGAATTCAGCAAACAAAACGTGGTCCAACGTTGACCAGATGGCAGACCACCGACTTATATACATGTATATAAGTCCGTGGGCAGACGCTATACTAGCATGACAACAGTGAACACTGTAGACTAGTGTAGGGCTGTAGGCATCAAAAAAGCTAATACCCAAACCCGGGTAACGGAGGCGTGTGTTTGGATCTCAACATAAGGTCAAGGTTATTGATGCCTGGAGCTCATACGAAAAGGTTTGTTTTCATTAAATGAAAATCGTATTAGTAGCACCTTACAAGTAATGACAGTTGAGTACTTAGTTGCATTACATCGGTTTATTGGGCAATATTTGCCTTGCGGTCGGTAGCATATTTGTGATCTTAGCCTTAGGCTTAGGTGAAACCGAATGATTTCATTCACTTGACACTTTCGCGTTCGCTCTCTGACTCTGAGTCTCTGACTCTAGTCTACTCGGCTGCTCGTGAATCATGGCTTGGGGCTTGGGCTGAATCGTCCGTCCTGCGTATGATGCGAAATCTGATTTTTGGCTACCTGTAATTTGTCTGACTGGCGATCTTTTTAATATATATATTATTCGGGAAATTATCAGTCTTAGTCTTACTATTGCAATATTTCTTTAAGTTTAACGTATATAAGTATCTCTAACGTACTATAAAATTATATACTTGTACATGTATACTATATACATCCTGTATATTATTATTATTTTTTAATACATTTGTTATACATTAAATAACCACATTTTTTAGCAGACTGCATATATATATGCGGGTTCCCGTCCATGTAACCTGTACAAAGAATGTAGGCAGCCAAATCATCCATCCTTAGATTTCCACTGGCACTGCATGCTAAACTACTGTCCCCTCGATTGACAGTCTCAATATCCATACCATAATGTAATATGTATAAATATACTCTATTCGATATATTATACCTTGTATACCTGGTAGTTACTGCTATAATACAGTATGTATCAGCACTGGTGCTTAGGATAAACATGCGTCAGCCAGCCTTTCAGTTATTTACTTTCAGTAAGTTATCCTGGTAAGAATACAAATCATGCATCCTAAATGTTATCCCGTTTTAACAAAACACTTATTTCTCCAGTGAGGCTATCGACGGTGCACACCACTCGGCCTAGACATGTGCTCCGGCATAGCACGAAGACACTTCTGGCTCCTGACAAGAACACTGTGCGCAGATCCATGTCTCACTAGATCTCGTCACATCGCCCCATGTGTCCGTCGATACACCACAGTCAGTGCCACCAAGCACCTACACAGGACAACGTCCTGTTGCCAGGACATTAACAAACCCGGGGATGCCGTCCCCTACCTGAGGGAGGAAGTCTCCCCAGATGACCCTTTGGTACAGCGGCTCTTAAAAGGGCTGTTGGAGGGGAAGCGGGGTCTGTTGGCAGAGTCCATCACCCTGATCGAGTCGACACATCCTCGCAAACAGGCCCAGGCCCAGTTACTGCTCTCAAAGGTGATGCAGCACGCAAGAGACACGGCGAAGCAGACAAAGAAAAATATTACGTCTTTCAGGATTGGTGAGATTCTGTTATGTCTATCGTTTGTAAATTGGTTTATGTGGATGATTGCAAAAGATAGTGTATGCACTGGATATTATAATAATATATTATAATTATTGTACTACCATGTAAATTATTATGATTAAAGAAATATTTCTGCATTTACTCATCACCTTGACCATTACAAGACCCTCATGGAAATGTCCATTAAAAATTAAAAGCCTTGCAATTGGCAACTGTTATGTAATCATACATTGTCATTGATACAGAGTGTCCTAATTCTCCAACCTCTTGAAGTAATAATTTTAAAGTTTTTATTTGTAAGTTTTAATGTGGTGCATAATTGTTTTAATGTTTACAAACATTTATTTAAAAAAACTGTTGTTATGCAATTAACAGTATACATCTGACCAACTGTTTAATTTGACTGAAATAAGTGAAGTGTTGTTGTCAGGTGTGACTAGAGGATCATCACTGAAATAAGTGAAGTGTTGTTGTCAGGTGTGACTAAAGGATCATGACTGAAATAAGTGAAGTGTTGTTGTCAGGTGTGACTAGAGGATCATCACTGAAATAAGTGAAGTGTTGTTGTCAGGTGTGACTAAAAGATCATGACTGAAATAAGTGAAGTGTTGTTGTCAGGTGTGACTAAATGATCATCACTGAAATAAGTGAAGTGTTGTTGTCAGGTGTGACTAGAGGATCATCATCGAAATAAGTGATGTGATGTCAGGTTTGACTAGAGGATAATCACTGAAATAAGTGGAGTGTTGTTGTCAGGTTTGACTAGAGGATCATCACTGAAATTAGTGAAGTGTTGTTGTCAGGTGTTACTAGAGGATCATGACTGAAATATGTGAAGTGTTGTTGTCAGGTTTGACTGGACCCCCGGGGGCAGGGAAAAGCACGTTCATTGAAACGTTCGGCAAGATGTTGACAGGGGCGGGCCACAAGGTGGCAGTGCTGGCGGTTGATCCCTCGTCTTCCCGATCTGGAGGTAAGATCATGTTGTTACTGGCAGCTCTAGGGTGTTAAAGGTTTTTCTTAATGTGCATAATATACTGTCACTGGATCATTGCATACAGTTGCATAATGCCAATGGTGGACCCATAACTGGGTACGATTATTAAGAACCCACGATCAGTCGTAAATTTTGAAAAAATAAACAACATGATTATTTATTACCATGTGCAAGGGCAGACCAACCAGCCCTTTACCATTCCTTTTTCTATGCGACACTCTGGGAATGGAATAGGCTCCCCACAAACGTATCGGTCACCTCAGGCCCAGAGGCTCTCAGGGCTGTCCTAGCTGCCAGTAGATAATTTCATCATGATACATCACATATAGATTACAATTATAATCTAGATTACAATTATAATCTTTCTATCTCCCAACCTTGTGCATTACTGAAGTCCCCTGCACTGTACTGTAGTTCTTTATCCTTGACTCAGCTTCTGTTGCATGCCCATATTTCATCCTAAGTTCCACTGTACATATCTATGGAACATTGTAAGTGGTTTTATCCATTAGTTTATCACTTTAGTATAGTGTGTGTGTGCTTGCTAGCTAAATGAACACACACACACACACACACACACACACACACACACACACACACACACACACACACACACACACACACACACACACACACATACACACACACACACACACACACACACACTCACATACTCACACGCACTCACACGCACACACACACTCACACACACTCACACGCTCACACACACACGCACACACACGCACACACACTCACACTCACACACACTCACACACACACACACTCACACACACACGCACTACAGGTTCTGCCAGACAACGTTAGCCCAAATGCCCATTTACAATATAACAATGTATGAGTCTGCTGTCATCCATAGGTTCCCTGCTTGGAGACAAGACTCGTATGCACGAGTTGTCTCGGGACATGAATGCTTATATCCGCCCCTCTCCCAGTTCTGGCAACCTTGGAGGGGTGACACGGAACACAAATGATGTCATCGTGTTGTGTGAAGGTGCAGGGTTTGACATCATTCTCATTGAGACAATGGGTAAGAGGATGTACAGTAATAATAATAATAATAATTCTGTTGCTTAATATAGCGCTTTTTAGCTAACTAAATATCAATCAAAGCGCTTCACATTAATACGATGTGTTCACTAAATCTAAAATCTAAATTAACTAAATATATAAGGTAAGATAACAATAAATAAGCTAAGATAAATGTAGAAATTTATCAAAAGTCAACTACCCCGGGTATTCCAAATATAGAACCAGTTGGCAGATTGGTGGGAAAGTGTGCAAGGAAGTGAGTGAACATAGAAAGAGATGAGTGGATCTTGGCACCCAAGAGGTAATGCTCATACAATGCTCCAAAGTTGGCGTATCAATGTGCAGTTTGTATTGATGATTCCGTTGGCAGGTGTGGGGCAGTCAGAGTTTGCTGTGGCAGACATGGTTGACATGTTTGTGTTGCTCATACCACCAGCGGGGGGAGATGAATTGCAAGGTAAGTGTTGCCTTTTTGTGTTTATTTAGTTGTTCATTATGTATGCAAGCGTGTGTGTGTGCGTGCGTGTGTGCGTGCGTGCGTGCGTGCGTGTGCATTCATTTTTTATGCAGATGCGTGAAAGCCTGCATGTATATATCTAAGACAATATCTGTGTTCTACACTTGATAGGCTGATTTAATTTACACTAACCCAGTAGATATATTTAATAACAATATAAACTTCACCCAGAAATGTAATGTTGTTACATGAATTGGTATACCTTTGTAGTTTACATGCTGTTTTGTCACATTTCCATTGTTAAGTCACTGCACAGGTTCACATACACTTGTCATACTACACAAATGATGTTTCACCACTGAAGCTTAATAGTTGTCATTACAGTGTATGTTACACTGTTGCTACCTACTTAAAGCAACACTTCAAATTTCATTCACAAAATCCAAACAAAACCCACAGCATTCAATATTATTAACCGAAATACATACCGAGGCATATCCACACTGTTGTGTTACAGAATGATTATAAATATTACATTATTTCATATTACAGAATGATTATAAATATTACATTATTTCACACCGCATAAAGTACGCATTTGTAGTATTTTCCCACATTAATGAATGCCTCAAATGAGCAACATTTACATAATATTACTGTAAAACCTTGAAGGCAAACAGGTCGATCTTGATATATATATATATATATATATATATATATATATATATATACATGTATATATATATATACATGCCTATTTCTAGTGTTATTATAATCATAATTATAATCATATAATCAATTATATGATTATAATTAATACTTCTTCTGTATATTTTTTTATATTTTGTAAAATATTTTGCAGGGGTGGACACTTGTAAGTGTATAACTTCATGTCTAGTCCCTTTCAAAGCATATTTCTTCATATTGTTCTATCTATTACCATGTGATTTATTATTAGGTAGTTATTTGCTTGATTTGTTTTGTTTCTTATGTTGTGTGTTTTGAAATATATTGGGTGATTGATTGACTGATTGACTGATTGACTGATTGACTGATTGACTGATTGACTGATTGACTGATTGACTGATTGACTGATTGACTGATTGACTGATTGACTGATTGACTGATTGACTGATTGACTGATTGACTGATTGACTGATTGACTGATTGACTGATTGACTGATTGACTGATTGACTGATTGACTGATTGACTGATTGACTGATTGACTGATTGACTGATTGACTGATTGACTGATTGACTGATTGACTGATTGACTGATTGACTGATTGAACAATTGAGTGATTGATCGTTTACTCAGGTATCAAGAAAGGTATCGTCGAGGTGGCAGATTTGATCGCAGTTAACAAGAGTGACGGCAATCTGGTCATGGCTGCAAAATTCATCGAAGTTGAATACCGCAGCGCCATAAAATTTACCCAGCCCAAGAGTCCCTTCTGGAGGGCAAAGGTGAATGTCCAGATATGAACAGCCATAGCAGATTAAATAACATTTCCATCTAATGTCTCGTTGGACTCCCAGATCATGAGCTTTAAAACGATACCTCGTGGCCAAGTGAAACCTCATCATAAGTCCATAAAATAAACTAAACCTCATTGTATACATACTAATCAGTTAGCAGAACTTTGCTGAGAACCGGAAACAACTAATAAAGAATAATAGGTAATGATGACATTTTATGTAGCTTGGTGGCGCTCATGGTGCTTTCACAGTATTTCATTCATTAAAGACATATAGAAAGTCATATTAAAGCAATAATAATATTAATAAAGCGATATTTAAAAAACAAAACAAAACA
Source organism: Oasisia sp. SBJ-2009 (assembly GCA_964017155.1). Taxonomy (NCBI): domain Eukaryota; kingdom Metazoa; phylum Annelida; class Polychaeta; order Sabellida; family Siboglinidae; genus Oasisia; species Oasisia sp. SBJ-2009. The sequence goes on from OZ024860.1 coordinate 12,422,787, forward strand.
TCACAAAAAATATATATAATTACCATTTATTACAGAATCGGTAAAGACTGTAACATCGTTATCAAAGTAATGTACATTCGTTAAATATACCATTCTAAAATGCATATGTTGTATAAAACGGCTTGTGTAATATAACAAATGGTTGAAAAATTTGTTTCATAAAATGTGTACAGTCAGTATGATACAGGGCTTTATGCAGGATAAAATTATTGCCAGTCACACATGTTTTGGTGGACCCTTGGATGTTAACTGTTAAGCCAGTTTACAAACTTTCAAATGTGCCTGATGATCTGAAATGGGCTACAAACACACATATGACACCATTTACACTCACTTTCAAGGCATGACTAACAATATCTATGGTTTTGGAAGACCTATTTTTGCTCCTTCATTTTTACCCATCCACCACCTGTCTACACATATTTCTACCTGTCCATATTCGTTTTTACCAGTCCAAATGACGGGTGGACGGGTCCTACATAAAGCTGTGGTGTGATATATCGTTATGAAAGTCACGTACATGTACATTCGTTAAATATACCACTTTCTAAAAATGCATACGGCTGTTATAATATAAAAAAACAGCTGTTATAATGTAACAATTGGTTAAAAAATCAGCTTCATAAAATGGGTATATATATATATATATACATATATATATATATTGGTGTACACATCATTGTTGTATGACTGATTGACACTAATTAGTATATAATTTACATTTAAAAAATCCAAGATGGCCGACAATAAATATGAAAATGACAGAAACCCGAACCAACATCTGCCTGTGTTTGTGTTGACAGGTGAAGCGGATCTCGGCGAGGACGAAGGAGGGCGTGCCGGAGCTGTGGGAGATGATGGAGGAGTTCCGCGACCTGATGCTGATGAACGGGGAGCTGGAGCGGCGGAGGAAGGACCAGCTCCGCGTGTGGATGTGGAACTACATCCAGCAGCACATCCTGCAGGTGTTCCAGTCCCACCCGGCCGTCCAGGAGGCGCTCGCAGACGTGGAGGAGAAGGTGACCAAGGGCACCATGACCGCCGGCTACGCTGCTGATGTCCTTATGAGGGAGTTTTACAAGTGCCGCTGAAGTCTTGGACACTTTGCTGACACTGGAAAATGGACCAAGTGTCACTGAGGTCTTGGACACTTTGCTGACACTGGAAAATGGACCAAGTGTCACTGAGGTCTTGGACACTTTGCTGACACTGGAAAATGGACCAAGTGCCGCTGAAGTCTTGGACACTTTGCTGACACTGGAAAATGGACCAAGTGTCACTGAGGTCTTGGACACTTTGCTGACACTGGAAAATGGACCAAGTGTCACTGAGGTCTTGGACACGTTACTGACAGTGGAAAATGGACCAAGTGTCACTGAGGTCTTGGACACGTTACTGACACTGAGGTCTTGGACACTTTGCTGACACTGGAACATGGACTAAGTGTCACTGAGGACCAAGTTCCACACAAGTGTCATTGAGGCCTTGGACACTTTACTGACACTGGAACATGGACCAAGTTCTATACAAGTGTCATTGAGGTCTTGGACACCTTACTGACACTGGAACATGGACCAAGTTCTATACAAGTGTCATTGAGGTCTTGGACACTTTACTGACACTGGAACATGGACCAAGTTCTACACAAGTGCCACACTGCACGGCTCATCTTTAGTGTGAGACTGGTGACAGAAGTCCAAAAGCACAAATGATCCCATGGGATGACCTACATCAGCTGGTTTGAGACACATGCTCAGAAAGTGTTGCTGTGCAAACTGGGATGTATTAATTTGATTTCCGAGGACAATATAGTAGGTTAAACTAGTTTGCGATGTATATTGGAGAACAAAATGAAGGTGGTTATTTAAGATTTAAGACTCAGTGGACAGATTAAGAAGTTGGTTAGTCATGCTTCAGCTGGCACAGCAAGTACAAAATACACTGATGGTGCTAACTTGTTGTAAATGCTCAACACAAAGGAGTGGCCTGTGCCTGTATGTGAGAAATAGAGAGAATGAGACACAGGTGAATGGTAAGAGTTCACAGCTATGTGAAGTCTTAGCAGTTATGCTTCAGACTGCCTGTCAATAGTCAACATACCGAGTTGGTAACACTGGACTGGGCACAAGAGAGGTTTTTGGGTTTTGTATGTAGCGTATATTTTTGATGACAAAACATATGTGCAAAGTTAAAAATAGAAATCTCTCCAAATCGACAGTCGTAGGGACAGGGATACCGGAGTCTTTTAGAATGTTCTATTTGGGGGTGTCTGGTAGCACAGCAGAGCCACATATTCACAGTGAAGTGGGAGCAAAATAAGGAAATGTTGGCATTCCAGCAGGTTGGTATGCAAAATGCATGCACTGGGTTTTTAAATAATGTACATTGCATTAGGACCATGATCTGAATATACACCGCAGTGGAACCATAAGATGAATGTATTTAGCATTGGGACCATACAGTGAATATACATCGCATTGGGACCATACAATGAATGTATTTAGCATTGGGACCATGCGATGAATGTACATCGCATTGGGACCATACAATGAATGTATTTAGCATTGGGACCATACGGTGAATGAACATTGCATTGGGACCATATGCTGAATGTACATCGCATTGGAACCAAATGGTAAATACCTGGTATACATAGCATTGGGACCATATGGTTAATGTTCATCGCATTGGAACCAAATATTATGGTGAATGTACATCGCATTTGGTGAATGTACATCGCATTAAGATGTACATAGATAAATTGTTACTTTTATATGCAATAAATATTTAATGTGCAATGGGAGATGTTTGCATATAGTAGTTGATATCATTTAAAGATAACCATTAATTATTGGTTTGCTTTTTAATTTGATACTAATAGTTCTAAAGTTAAACTAATTGTTTTGCTGTTATGCTACAATTTGAGTTGCAGTCATCATGTTTCTATTTGTGTCTGCTATAATAAATGAAATAACTTGTGTATTTATAGTGATCAGTGCCTCTGTGAGTTTACCATGTTTCTCTTTTTAGTCCTTTTGGCAGATTTATGGCATCACTCTGCATGCACTATCAGTCTTTAGCTCTCAGATCTCGGAATACACTGAACATATATTTTTTCAAATTTTGCACAGACATTTCTGGGGGTCTTGTCATCATCCACAAGAAATTTAAATTTGATCGACTCATTTTTAAGCTTGCTAGGGTCCTCTTGGGCCTAACATGGGTACATCTTCAGTTTCCCTAGATGTTCAAAAACTGCTTGCCCTCCAATTTTGCATAGACGTATTTGAGGGTACTTTCATTGTATACAAGACATTTTTTACTTGTAAGGGCATCTCAAGGCCTCTCAAAAAGCAGTGTTCAAAATTTGCCCGTTTCAGCTTGGACTTTTAATAGCTGCTCTCGGGATATGACCTGTTGTTATCAGTGTATTAGCCCCATTAGCAGTTATCTCTGCCCATAGCACCAGTGAAGCTGGGCATTCCCAGCCTTCTACTTTTGCATGGGGAACCTTTGTTCAGTTCGATAATTATCAATTGACTGACTGACTGATTGGTTAGTTGATTGGTTGGTTGGCTGGCTGGCTGGCTGGCTGGCTGGCTGGCTGGCTGGCTGGCTGGCTGGCTGGCTGGCTGGCTGGCTGGCTGGCTGGCTGGCTGGTTGGTAATTTAATTTGTGCTAAATGGCATTCTTAGTTTCGATGGTCAGGAATGACTTGTCGACGATATTCTACACAGTATTTTGCAGAAGTTGCGATGGCCCCAGTGGTTCGATCGGTGGATCTTCTTCATCATCCAATCAATCCTCGCGTGTACTGTTTTTAGCGTACCGGGGAGCTGTTTGAATACCGACGGGTGCTTTTTGATTTGCTCCACAACTGCACGAGCGCCAACGAATTTCATCACGTTGCACCAACCACCTTCGACGGAAACGACCAAGTATCGATGTCGTGCACATGACTTGTTCCGGCCATTGTGGAGGTATACCAAATCGGCAACTTCCAACGCGGCCGTGTCGGTAACCATTGCCGTTGGTGCTTTCGTTTTCTCTCGCTGAGTGGATGGTTGGAGTTTGTACATAGGGTGACTGTCGTACCTGTACCTTGAGGGATGCAGGTGGTAGACTTGGGTTGACATCTCCACTCGCATCAGTTAATGTGTCACCTGTATCAATCAATCAATCACGATACTCCCGACAATCTGTCTAGCCTTTGTAATGTATCGGCGATCATGTTCCGGTAGATCTCTACACTCACTGATAAAATGCTTGTGCTCGGCCCAATCAGCATAGATGACACATTTGTCTGGTGTTCTCTTCCGTTCTAATATGTCAGTCGCATAGGTTCAAGGAACTCTGACGCTGGAGTACGCATTACCTTCGTGTCTTCTGCAGTGTAGATCTCAGCAAGTAGAGTCGAGTGTTTGTGATATTTCTGGTTTTATTGAAGCAAGTGTGCGGTCTGTTTGACTAGCTTGGGAAGTGAAGGATGGATCAATCTTAACCATGTGAGCAGACTTAGCACGATAAGGTTTTCCGATGTGGGGAACAGTTCCCCCTTTTCTTCGATCGCTTCACCGTGATGCGCTACGCCGTTGTTTCTGAGTAAACTGTTTTCAATCAATGCCGTAAGACGTTGGTCTTCTGGGCGCTCACATGTCTCCAAGTACATATCCGAGAATTCTAACAAGTGTGCTCATGTCGCTTGGAACCCAAAACGGAGTCGGATGCATGATTTGCCATACGTATTGTAACAAGGTGACGCGATGTGTCTCCTGCATGTCAGCATGTGTGACACACATATCCAGCGTTCGCTCGCATTTGTTCGTCGCGTTCGTTCGAATTCGTTCGCGATCGTGGTGTCTCTTCGGCGAATTTATTCTCTTGATAGTATTCTACTATATTTGGCTTTGACGACTATGTGTGCGTCGTGCGTCAAACAGAAGGTAATCTTCTTATCCGCACGTAGTTTCCTTGTCTGGAAAGTTACCAGTGCGCGTCGTTGTGTTAGATCTTCATTCACGAAGATACATTGCGCTGGGTTTTCAGTTTTTGTAAACGTCATGAAATGCACCCGAGCGCTCTATACAGAGTCGTGAATTATTTCCGATTTGAAGCGTACCGTCATTGGTCTGGCTAGCCGATGGCAGCGCTCTGTGTACACACCAGTCGGCGGTGGCGCACATTTCTCATGCCATTTGTAATGTCAAGAGGTTTCGTCCGGGCGTCTTCACCAGTGCCTGACTCTGGAATCCCGTAGACACATATTTCCACGACGACTTTACTGTTATTGCTCCGTGGCATCTACGGTAACTTCTATTCGGCCGACTCTTTTATTGCAGTTTGGTGATAACCTTGTCTTTGGCATCAATCATATTGCTCAGTTACCTGGGCGAAGCACACTTTTGATCTTTTATACCACCTCACTATCACCGTGCAACTCACTCGTACAACTTGTACATCGTCTTCTGCGTTGCCGCTCCACTTTATCAGCGTTGAAGTCAGCATGATTATGTACTATGCAACATTGCCAGCCATATCCGTCACGGTTGGCTAGTCAGCTGACTGATCGGCTCTAGTATGTCCTATTACCGCCCAACAGGCAACTACAGTTGTAGGGAGAAATAGGGAGAACATGTTGCGAAGGGAAGGGGTAGAGCAAGAACTAATCTAGAGAGAGGCAAGAGAAAGAAAAACAGACAACCCGACCACACACCAATTTGTCCACTCTGACACATTGTGTATCAGAACGACAATGATTTCAACGCAACTCATTAGGGCCTAATACATTTGTTACATATACATGCTAAGCTGCATACGGCAGGGTTTGCTTAGTCGTAATAGTATTCCATATACAATATTACATATATGGGTGATTTTTGCAGTAATAAAATATTCTGTTAAAGGAGGGAGCGAGGGGGAAGAGAGAGAGAGGGAGAGAGAGAGAAACAGAGAGAGAGAGAGAAAGGGGGAGTGCGGGGAGAGACACAGGAAAGGAAGGGATATCAGAAAAAGAGAGGGAGTGAGGCAGAGAGAAATAGAGAAACAGACATACAGACATACAGACATACAGACATACAGACATACAGACACACAGACAGCAGACAGACAGACAGAGAGAGAGACAGAGAGAGACATAGAGAGACAGAGAGAGACAGAGAGAGATAATGGATGTGTATTTTCAGCAAATATCGTTTGCATCCCTAGCGCCAAATATACATATAATATATATATATATACAGTGTGTATATATACAGTGTATATATATATATATATATTATATATGTATATATTAGTTATATATATATATATATATATATATATATATATATATATATATATATATATATATGTATATATATATATATATATATATATATATATATATATATATATATATATATATATATATATATATATTATAATTGGATCACGTTTACATGTATAATTCAAAATCCTGACCTAACGGACAAATATGACTTCAGATTTGGAATCAGCATTTTGGATTTAATTAAAAATACTGCTTTTTCCCACTTTTATTTTATTGAACATTTATCACCAACAATCGTCGTAAAAATAAAATGTTGCGAAAATAACATGTCGGTAACGCGATTCAGTAGATAGCACTACGCGAATTACTAACGAACACGATCGCTAGATGTCGCCACTCGAAGTGTTACTGGTGTGTCAGACAGTGGAAGTATGTTCTTCTGTCATATCCATCCAGATGAAGCGTGTAATTGTGTAGGCATATAACGTGTGCCATTTTCAGGTGTGATATTTCTGAAATAAAGATGGATATTGCGTGTCATAACAACAATCATTCAACTAGCACATAATTATGGTATGCTAATTGTTAGGCTCCTTGATAGTCTGATTCGGTAAGCATATGCACGCATAAATGCAGAATACACGCACGCACGCACGCACGCACGCACGCACGCACGCACGCACGCACGCACGCACACACACACACACACACACACATACACGTCTATGCCGTGTCAATATATTTGCACTGTAAATTAATCCCTTTCCTTCAAAGCTCCGTAGCTTTATATAGAGACCCGTCCACACGTCATTTGGACGGGTAGAAACGAATATGGATGGGTAGAAATATAGGTGGATGGGTGGTAGCCGGGTAAAAACGAAGGAGCAGAAAAGGTCTTCCCAAAACCATAGATATTGTTAGTTATTCCTTCAAAGTGGGTGTAAATGGTGTCATGTGTGTGTGCGTGCGTGCGTGCGGGCGTGCGTGCGTGCGTGCGTGCGTGCGTGCGTGTTTTTTTGTAGCCCGTTTAAGGTCATCAGGCACATTTGAAAGTTTGTAAACTGGCTTAACAGTTATGTGTCCATGTCCATGTGTCCACCAAAACATGTGTGACTCGCAATCATTTTATCCTGAATAAAGCCCTGCTCCAAGCGAACTGTCAATTAATCCCTTCCATTTAAGCAAACATTCTACGGCTTCTACCCCGTTTATCCTTAAGTTGCAATATGTAATCGTATAAGTTTTTCTTAGATATTTATGTAAATAATTATACTTGAAATAAGTCTTCCGAAATGCTGGGCCCGGCCATCTTTGTAAGTTGACAGACCAACTCATACACGGCGTATTGTTACGCGGAACTTTCTTTTCTGGCAAACCTTGCTAAATATCTTTTATCTAGTGAACATTATAAATGTGATATGTGGTAGTATCTTGTAGTTACACTATTTATGATTCGTTGGTTTAAGAACTAAAAAATTACGCGTTGTTTGTTTTAGAAAATGACTTTGTTGAGATTAGGCGCAATGATCATATGAAAAAACCCACAAACAAGCCAGCCACCAGAAGAGAGCCTATGTTTTGTAGTTCGGCTAAATGTGGCTATTTATGTATCATATATTTATGTATCTCGTCATCGATGTTGGTAGACTATAAGGGATGAAATCGTTGGGTTGTGTAATGTTAACACGTCCATTTTGGCGGAATACGTTTTGTTATCACTTGTACGGTGACCTCGTATAATATCATACACTGTTTCAAGACAGTTCACCGCGGTATAAGAAATCATACAATGTAAGCAATTACTGATTATAGCTCTAGTGCTAAATAGACGTACTGATTACATTGCAATTTACATGTTTTCATTCCGTGTTTCCAAGATCACTAGACATGATAACCAAGCTACGAAGCGAACGGAGAAATATATGAATCGACTGGAAATCTAACTTTATTGGGAACGCCAATTAGAGAGAGTCAGTTGCTGCCGAGTGATAACATTAATAAACACCGCCTTGCTCTTGTCGTCTGGCGTTGAGGCGACACCTGACGGACAAGTAGGGAACAACATGCGCCACCTAGCGTGTGCAATCTCTACAAGACCGTGCATCTGATGTCAGTCTGAATTGTGCAAACGCATCTGACACCTCGGCGATTCTCGAGCCCGGTCCAGTGCCAACGGTTCCATCGCCAGCCCCAGACTTCGGCGCCTCGGTTGCCTCTGCTTATGCAGCCCCACCGCTTCAGCCAGACGCGTCCCGATGACCAGTAGTAGCAGAGACAGGGAAGGATCGGACAGTTGCGATATTTATAGCGGTAACTCCCCGGGCCCTTCGCTCCTCTGTGTCGTGGTGACGAAGGTTTGGTCGGACACGGAACTGGAACGCGTGCAAGTTACCATTTGAAAAGTGCGATGTTTTGATGTCTGCTCGAATTTATAGAGGTATTAAAACGAAGTGTATGTATATTATTAAAATAAAAGTAAGTGCTATACCATATTCATTTCTGCTTAAAACTGCAGGTTTTTATTTAATAAAACAAACGGATGTTTCCGTATGATTCCTCTTAATCGTTCATGGGCGAACACATGTTGGATGTGCAACATGATCATCTAAACTAACATAATTCATAGTATGTTTGTGTGTGAGAACATAATATGTTTGTGTGTGAGTGTACTGTATATTATTTTATATCTACCAATATATGTAAGTACAATTATTATTTCTTACACTAACATATTGCTATAGCCCGCGCGTGTGTGTCAGTGTATGTATGTGTGTGCGTGCGTGCATGCGTGTGTATGTGTATGTGTGTGTGTGTGTGGGTGTGTGTGTGTGTTTGTGTGCAAAGTATGTGTGCGAAAAATATTATATATATATATATATACATATATATATATATATATATATATATATATATATATATATATATATATATATATATATATATATATATATATATATAAAACAAGTCATGATAATGTTATATACATAACTAATCACACCCGTACACTACCTTTTCTTTTGGAACGACCGCCATAAACTGTAACGAAAAAAACGTAACGCATCAGAAACAGCCTTGACATACTGACTCGCTAGTCAATATAAACATCAAAGCAACATGATAGTTACAGTTGCGGCGTTGTAGCATTAATCGAATAATTCGTAAAATAAAGATGATAATGATATACATTCCACCGAACGCATAAATACATACGCGCACGCACGCACACACGCACATACACGCACACACACACACACATATGTACATACATACATACATGCATGCATGCATACATGCATACATACATACATATACACACATACATACACACACATACATACACACACATACATACACACACATACATATGTACATACATACACACATACACACATATACATATATATATATATATAAACACATACACATACATATAAACACACACACGCGCGCACGCACGCACGCACGCACACACACAGATATATATATATATATATATATATATATATATATATATATATATATACATACATATACATTTACATTTACATTTACATTTACATTTACATTTACATTTACATTTACATTTACATTTACATTTACATTTACATATACACTCACTCACTCACTCACTCACTCACTCACTCACTCACTCACTCACTCACTCACTCACTCACTCACTCACTCACTCACTCACTCACGCACGCACGCACGCACTCACTCACTCACTCACTCACTCACTCACTCACTCACTCACTGGATACGTCTTCGCTGTCTTCTTTCAAGGATGCGCTTGTTTCATCCCCTTCTTCCTGTTGATCAGATCCAAAATTAATCACTTTAATGATATATTTGAGCGTTGTGGTGTGTCTGGTCTAAAATACACGAATTTCGGCTAACAGCGTTCAAACGAAATGTTCTGTGTTTTACCAACACAAACAACTTTGCATATGTATGTACGCTAGATGACGATACGACACAAGAACACGACTGGAGACACGGTACCGGTACCGACTCTCACACTCCTGACGAGCCGCCCGGTTACTGCGCTGTCGCTAACTAGCAGTTGTCCGAAGACGTTTGCTCTATACGATGGAAACGTTGTCGCGCTTACAATTTTCCGGTCGTTATAAACTTTCCGATTGACGTTTCTGCGCATGCGCGATAAATGTAAAATCATCAATATGCAGCAAAACTACAATGCATTTTTTTATAAAAGCCACGGGCTGTTCGATAACTCTCTTGTGACACTACAGTGACGTGATTTACCCCTGCTATCAAAACATGCTTCTAAACTTGTTTGCCTCGTGTAAATATGCGACAAATTACTTTGCTGATAGGTTTATGCATCCTAACGAACAACCCGTAGTATTTATACCGTACATGTTTTGTTCTTTCGCTGTACATTGATGATTTTACATTTAACGCGCATGCGTAGAAACGTCAGTAGGAACGTTTATAACTCCGGAAAAATGTAAGCGCTACAACGTATCCAGAAGGAGCATGTTGAATGAGAAAAAATGTGATAAGAATAACTATTTAACAAATACAATAGCAATGCACGCTTTCTGCAGTATATACCGTAACCAATTACACAACTATTCCGGCGAGATAACGAGTCATGTTAGCGATGATACTTACTTTATCAACAGCGTCAGCTGCTACAGTCACCAACACCAGGAAGACGAAAATTACGACGACACTCGCACGCATTTTCTCTACAAGGCGTCTCTGAAAGAGAAAACGATCTGGAATTATTGTGAAAGATGTAATTGTTATTCAACAATGCTAATCAATATATGTACAAACCTCTAACCTGAAACAAAACATGTCAAACGAGGCATTATGTCACCGTTACCGACCTCACGCCATCAGCGAAGCAATCTTAACTAGAAAATAACAAACGCAAACGTCAAACTCACCTAAACCTACCTAATTCTAAAATAAGAAGATCTTCTTTCAGAGACGTCTTGGTGTGTCGGGGTTGAGGGCCACAGATCGTCTCCTTATATAGCAACCAACCCTTGCTGACGAGCGGTGGCTACGTCATTCTTGTCTCCGACCAAAACACCAAACCAACGTTTTTATTAAAATGGGCATGTGACCGTTGTCACGATATCAAACAAACCACACGTTGTTTCGACATGAAGAAGTATTCGCTGCCACATAAACGATTTGTTAATGCGTTCTCGAATTTTCCGTCACACACATATGGGCTTTCCCCCAAAAAAGAACATTTGCATCGAGATGAAATACAGTTTCTTTGAGCGAGTGCCTAAACGTCTTGAACAGGTTTGACTTGGTAGCCAAGTTCCCGCTAACGGCCTATAATCAAATTATCAAAATATATATCGATAGCATTTGAATGTTGTCGCAGCCAACATGTCGTCAGCAATCACACAATAGTAATTATCATACTTCTGTGTGTTTGTTCAATTATAGGTTATCATTTGCCAACTTAGTTATTTCTGTAGGAGACGTAATTCCTTTAGACGAACATTCAGTATAACTACTTATTGACAGCTACAACATTGTCGTAGAGGTTTAATAAAAAGTGTATGAAAATAACTATACTATACAGTATTACATAGAGTAATAGAGTATTCCACAGAATGTCCATTTCATTGTCACTTTAATTTATACTGAATTTTTAATACATTTTATATATATATATATATATATATATATATATATATATATATATATATACATATATATATATATATATATATATATATATATATATATATGTATATATATATATGTATATATATATATATATATATATATATATATATATACATATATATATATATATATACATATATATATATATATATATATACATATATATACATATATATATGTATATATATATATATATATATATATATATATATATATATATATATATATATATATATATATATATATATATATATATATATATATATATATATATAATTAAATAGTGTTTGTAGTGACAACACTGTTTTATTGTTTTAGTGCAGATCACATTCTATATAAAATACCCCACAAGGATACTACAGAATAAAAATATACTACGAAGAATATACCTGTTTAAAAAATAATTAAACAAATATTATCTTAGCTGCCCAGTTCTCTGTCGCGTGACGCTTTTGCAAATCGATCTCCTTTTTTACACTAATTTTACCCTGTGTATGATTTGTTTGTGTGTGTTATGATGCTATGTTATGAAATCAGCACTGTTACAAAATGTGCCACGCCAAAAAGGCAGCAAAACAACTGCGCCAAAAGAAAATACGGAGTGGCAGAGATATATTCACAGGGTACCGTATTCACATCTGATTTCGTGCTCTTGTATACTTTGTCACGATAAACGATGGGATTTGTTGACTGGAGCATACGATGGTGGCAACATTTGTTTGTCACAACGTAGCTGTCATAATGCCCACAGTGGTAATGTTCCTGTCCTGTTGTGTGAGACACACGCATGAGCATGTTTGAATGGGCATTAGTTTGCAATGAATAAACTTCAAATTTAGGTAATTACTTGTCGAAAAGCATTAAGTTTGCGTTAAGTTACACAAAGAAATCGATTAAAATA
>OZ024860.1:12440640-12448140 GCA_964017155.1 Oasisia sp. SBJ-2009
ATGGCAAAATTGAAGCGGGTCGGAATTCTGCATAAGTGTAACTGGTTCTGCCTCTGGACGATGTCGATGAGGTATGAAGTCGATGGATATCAAAATTATATGTTAGGTATATAAAAAAAATTGAATATGTTATACCATCATTTAGATGGTGCCATGTGATAGATAATAATATGTAGTTAATTACACTTTTTTGACTCATAATGACTGCATAAAATAGGTTGGAAACCAGTAATAACATTGGAACCATTTAACTTACGCATGTGAAACTAAAAATGGGTCAACCCTTTGGGAAATATAATTTGTTGTGACCTTGATTTGACCTTCAAAGTTGACCTATATATTATATCTGACCTAGATTTGACCCACAGTATGGTGTTAATTATTCATTGTTTAGTTTTATTACAGAAAAGGGTTATAAGATTAATTTGTGGTGCCAAAAGACTTGATCGCACAAACTTACTCTTTCACAAAGTACATATTCTTAAAATACCAGATCTTGTCAAACTAAAAACTGCTATAATTATGTTTAAGGCATATTGTTATATAAATTACCAATGAATGTACAAAAATTATTCAGAATACATGAATCACGATATTCATCCAGGCATGAATGTAACTTCAAGCAAATCTATGTACGTATTAACTTTTAAAATATGTGTATTTCTGTTACTGGGATTAAACTTTGGCACACCCTCGATAATTCACTGGTTAATGTATAAATGTTCACCATTTCAAAAAGTGTTCTACAGATAGACTAATGGTATAATGGTATAATGTTGGTAAACTTGTTTAGGTAATGAGCCTTGCTAACATTTAAATATCAAAATTGTGAATATAGCAACTTTATGGACACTTTAAACGGTTATTAGAACTTGACCTAATTATTTGACCTATATTTCACATCTGACCTACATACTGGAATTTATTGCATAATTAATTCATAAAGTCACCATGAATCTTGATATTGTGAATTATTTTGTGACCTTGACTTGACCTTTACAGTTACATTCCCATGTTTTTCTATAATATCTCCCACCTCCCTCTCCTTCCCTCCCACCTCCCTCTCCTTCCCTCCCACCTCCCTCTCCATCCATCCCACCTCCCTCTCCTTCCCTCCCACCTCCCTCTCCTTCCCTCCCACCTCCCTCTCCTTCCCTCCCACCTCCCTCTCCTTCCTTCCCACCTCCCTCTCCTTCCCTCCCACCTCCCTCTCCTTCCCTCCCACCTCCCTCTCCAACCCACCTCCTTCTCTGTGGCCGTGTCTTCGTGTTGCTCCTCCTCAGCTCCTTGAGTTCCCTGGCTGCATCCTCCCTCTTCCCCAGTAAGTCCCTCTCCACCTCCCTCATGTGGTGGAGCTGAGACTTCTGCCGTCCCACAGCCAGGTCAAGGGCTTCCAACTCAGCCCGGCGGTCCTACAACACACGGTCCATGGTCTCACTGGAGGGTGACTTAGAGACCCAGAGAACAGTCACTGGTCTCACTGGAGGGTGACTTAGAGACCCAGAGAACAGTCACCGGTCTCACTGGAGGGTGACTTAGTGACCCAGAGAACAGTCACAGATCTCACTGGAGGGTGACATAGAGACCCAGAGAAGAGTCATTGGTCTCACTGGAGGGTGACTTAGAGACCCAGAGAGCAGTCACTGGTCTCACTGGAGGGTGACTTAGAGACCCAGAGAGCAGTCACTGGTCTCACTGGAGGGTGACTTAGAGACCCAGAGAACAGTCACCGGTCTCACTGGAGGGTGACTTAGAGACCCAGCGAACAGTCACAGGTCTCACTGGAGGGTGACTTAGAGACCCAGAGAACAGTCACTGGTCTCACTGGAGGGTGACTTAGAGGACCAGAGAAGAGTCATTGGTCTCACTGGAGGGTGACTTAGAGACCCAGAGAACAGTCACCAGTCTCACTGGAGGGTGACTTAGAGACCCAGAGAACAGTCACTGGTCTCACTGGAGGGTGACTTAGAGACCCAGAGAACAGTCACTGGTCTCACTGGAGGGTGACTTAGAGACCCAGAGAGCAATCACTGGTCTCACTGGAGGGTGACTTAGAGACCCAGAGAACAGTCACTGGTCTCACTGGAGGGTGACTTAGAGACCCAGAGAACAGTCACCGGTTTCACTGGAGGGTGACTAAGAGCATTTTGCTGTAATTTATTCATTTTTTTGTCGCAATTAATTAATTGATCTTCTTTTATATATATATATATGTATATATATATATATATATATATATATATATGGTGAGTAACGTTGAAGTCTGAATGCATAATATATATATATATATATATATGTATATATATATATATATATATGTATATATATATATATATATATTGTCCCATTATATTTTTGTGTAATGGGCTTCATTCTAAAACCATACTTTACAATTTGACTATCCTAATATTAGTGGGGTTACCAACTCCTAGGGTGTTTTCATTTACTATTTTATTCTTATGACTACAACATGCATGTTGAAGGTTTACTGCCTGATTACCCAGTATTTGTGTGTAGTTACTTTATTAAGCTCAGAAAAAAAATTTCAATTTGAAAGATTCTGCCTGCAACTCTTTCAAACTATAAACAGAACATCCAGTTTCAAAATAAAAATTGATTGGCAGTAATGCCAAGGCAATCAGAGTTAACCGCAATGGCCTTTGATGTTTAATTTTCCCATGCAGTAGGTTCCCATTACAAATTACTGCTTTGCACTAATGGTTCTGTTGTCAGAGACATTTGTATGAGGTGTATACTTATAAATGACTCATGTCACAGACCAGACATGTACTAAAAATATGAAAACACTTGCTTGTACATAGAATATTTATAATAAAATTATGTAAATATTTTTTTTGGCACTGTGTTCAACTGGCCATGAGATGAGATATGGTTTGAATAATACAACCAAAGTGATATTGCTAACAGCAGTTGTGAGGGACATTGTTTGAAGTACTGCTGATACTGGCAAGCAGAGAGATGTTGTTCTCATCATGCTGCTGCTTGACTCAAATGTCTTATAGGACGTGCACGGTTAAAACATACATCTGTATAAACATGCGATTGTCTTGCAGTTTCTTAAAAGTGTTACTTTGCATATAGGAGTCATTTATCACAGAATGGATGACATTGTACAGTGTCTGTTTAATTTACACATTAAGTGAATATGTAGAATCTCGATGGATAAGTAAGGTTTCACTGTTGTCCATATGGTTATACATATGTTAGCTAATGTTGAAAACCAACTTGATGCGAGATCCAGTGGGTTGTCTAAATTCTGGTGGGCTACCTTATTCTAGTGGACTTAATATGTTGGTGGGTTATCTTTATTCTGGTGGGCTATCTTTGTTCTGTTGGGATGTATATTTTGGTGGTTTATCTTTATTTAAGTGGGCCATCAGTATTCTGGTGGACTGTTTAATTTAGTTGATATGTTATTTTTATTCTGCTGAACTGTCTACTGAAATAGTGTTTGTGACTGGTTATAAGTTGTGTGTCCACACTTTGCACAGCATTCTTCAATACGTTTGTTTTATTGTGTTACCATGTCAACCCTTGAAAATATGACCTGACACAGGTCATTCATTATGATGTGACAAGATGGTAGCTACAACATTGTAAGGTGATAAACTATGTTCAGTGTTTTATGTATCACCTGTGAGCATATTGGGTTGAGTAGTAACTGTAGTAATATAGGTTTTTGTGTGTAAAAGTACGACACTAATGCTATGTTCCATTCCCAAGGCAGTCTAGATGCCATAAACAAATGCATATCTGGACAGCTCGAAGAGATGGCAGGAGTAGTGAAGTTAGAATTATACACAGATCAGTCATATATAAAGGTGGAGGGGATTTAAGAATGTATGATCATGGTTTCATATATACAGAAATTTGTTATTAATAATACTTTAACTAAGAAATTAGATCAACCGTAACATATTACTATTCGTTTTATATTTATTCTCTAATCTCTCCTGTGAATGTTTACGTGCTATTTACACAAATATTTCCACTCCATTGGAAGAAAGATTCAAATTGACTGAAATATAATTGTCAAAACATTTCATAAATGGCAAACGTTACCTTGTAGATACAAAAAAGATTATTAAACGCATACCTTAGTGCCACACTGCTGTGTGATACAACCTTAGTAGCATGAAGCAACATACATATGCACTGAAAAACGATTCATGCTTACACGTTCGTGCATATGGATGGTTTCACAAGTTGTCGGCAGATGGTTTTAAAGGTACTCAATCCACTCGTTTGCTAATCGCCAAACCGGTTCTTTTATTACCAGATGTGTAATGTGTTAATAGTTTAACTAGTATGCACAGTCAGTTAATTTTTTTAATGCGTACTTGTCATTTTATAATTGTAAAAAAAGAATCGCCGTTACACCGGGTATAACTGGCGAAACAATCAGCAGCTGCCGACGCCCTGTGCTTTTTGTGTCACGTGTTTTATGCGAGATCGACTTACTACGGTACAATAACAAATCGCACGTGCTTTTGCGCGTCATTACTAAGATTTCCAGTCAAAGGCAGTGATTCTTCTATGAAGGTACGCATTAAGTGCATTAAGTGCATTAACGCAGTCAGCAACAAGAGCGAGTAGTCGGGGGCTAATTCACTCTTGTGAACGTTGACTCGATGCGGATTCTCTAACTTGTAAGATTAGAATAAATATAAGTCTGAGTGTCACTGACAAGGCAAGCCAGTTTGACTTTGTCTTTGAGTTGACAGTCACCATCGATATCGCTCAGCATCACAACCTGTTTTGATATGTACCGGTATTGTATTTGATTACGCAGGATCTTGTTAATAAACTTAGTAATTGCGAAAGTACATATCCAGAGAGAATAGATGACGTGAGGGACGAAATTAAAAATAAAATTGACATGGGAGACTGGTAATAGCTTGGGGGCAAGGCTTGGCTCTTGACAGTCTTGTCGGTCGGGCAAGAAACGTTGTATTTTTAGGGGAGCATCCGTTATCTCGTGTAACAGAACGTCAAACGGAGAATTATATTATATTTCACAATTATAAAAAAAGTCTTTTGCGACTCACATGTCAGTACTATTACTGAATTTTGTTGATTTCTATTATATGTTATGCAAAATAATTTAATTTTTTATAACAGTGATGATTGATGGTGATGATTTTTTTCAATAAAAAATAAACATGAAAATAAAATGTTAATACAGTAGGTGTACATTATATCATGCAAGTATTACATATAACATTCTTGCACTTGTCTCCATTGTAGTCAATGCCTGGCTGTAGTCTATGTACCTGGTATCTTTCAACTCACACGTTCCAGCTGTTTTCAAATATTTATCAAAATTTTCATCACAGCATTATATGAATGCATAATATATTCGAATTATAATATTGCTACAGGCCATACTACAATGCAAAAGTGACACAAGGCAGAGGAGAGGCTAATATTAAGATAGTCACATGGGTATGGCAGATGCAGTGATGATACGTAGTCTGCGGGAGGCTCACATCTGATCAAGCCAGGTAATTTAAACATTTTAACAATCAACAATGTATAAATTATCAAAAATATTTTAATATGTCCATTTAAATATACATTTGTGTTCATTAACATATTATCTTGAACATGGAAAACTAGAATAACCTTTGCTGTTGTACAATGCATATTATACCCAGTGTGTCAACACAGACATTAATGCACATACACTGTGTGAGTCGTGGGGCATGGCTACATAGATCAATTTTTAAAATTACCTTCAAAATGGTGCATTTTGAAGGATGCTTTAACTTATTCCCTGGGAAATAGAGAGGATACAAATGCACAGCTACAAGTGTAAACATGTTTATAGCAAGAAATACCTATGAGGTGGCCATCCTGGCATATTTTGTGCAAAATGATCTAGTGTTCTAACTGATTACTGCTAACTGCTATCCACTGTCCAGATGTTATTATTATTATAAATCATCAGATGACTTTCTCATGTGTTGAATGAACCATTTAATACTGGATTGATACTACTATATATATATATATATATATATATATATATATATATATATATATATATATATATATATACATATATATATATACATGTCACCCCAGCCCCCTGGGGACCAGCCCCCTGCTGGAGGACTTGCCCAGGAGCAGGGGTCGCTCCCTGGGCTGTGGGAATCATGAATCCACCAGGCGCCTGAACGAACACAGGTTGTTGATTCTGTGGGAATTGTTGTCGATTCTGTGGGAATTGTTGTTGATTCAGCTGGTATTGTTGTTGATTCGGTTGGAATAAATCACCACCAGGTGGCGCATTGGTGCTCTGAGCTGCAAACAGCGCGAGAAAAGAACACGTAAGTTCTCGTTGTCTCCTCCCTTCGGCATATGTCTATATATTAGTTTGATGTATTTATTGATTTATTTATTTTATTCATCGTCGTTAATTCTATATAATATTTAATTAACAGTTTTAATATGAATAATTTAACGTTTCTACATTTTTGTTTATCTGAAAGTTAATTTTACAGTTGTATTTATTATTATTAATATTAGTTTTAACACATAATAAATAGCTTTATATGTTATTGTACAGCGCTTTGAGCATATTTGGATACTGCGCTTTGTAAATAATAAATAATATTATTATTATTATATGTTGTTGTTACAATGTTATGATCCTATGAAATCTCATTGAACTAATCAGTCTTTTTCACAACATTTACACCAAGCCGACCTTTCTATGTTGGCACTGAGGGTGGTCACTGCAAGGGTACTTGTCGTCCTCAGTGGTTCTTTTATGTCCCAAATTGAGACAGGACTGACATTAACATGATTATCAGATTCACGATGGATACGCAGTCCCCAATGTTGAGAGCCAGGTTTTAACAGCAAATATACCATGCCTGTGCAGCTGTGCTAAAAACTACATGCCCTGCACCTCTCAGTCAAAGCTACTTTGCAGGTCCTCTTTTACAAAGCTACAACTGTCGTACATTCCATTCTCACAATTACCAAACCCTTCAGGCAACCTACTGCACCCACCTGTAATTTCAACATAACATCAACTTTTTGAAATCCAATTATATCATGAAAATATGATAATGACAATAATATGAACATTTTTATAGGGCCATTTTCAGCCAAAATTATTCAAAGGCGCTTTGCAGGTTTAATCATTAAAAAAACAAATCACAAATACTAATAGATTAAGATCATTAAAATCGTCATAGACACTAAAACATAAAACTGCAGTATTTTTTTAAACTACAGGTGTACGCAAAATGTATACACATTTATATATTTATAAAGCAGTATCAAGAAATACCCCCTACCTCCATTAGGCAAGAGTCTATATTGGGCCCCAGCTGTTGTGACTTGAGGCATGGTTTGATCATACCCGGGGCCGGCCATAAGTCCTGGCTGGTCAAACCCGAGTTGACCAGCATCAGTCATGTCCACCCTGTAGTGCTGGTCAGCCGGGGGAGGGGCGACTGCCTGACC
>OZ024860.1:12450640-12465640 GCA_964017155.1 Oasisia sp. SBJ-2009
AGAATTAAAGCAAAGTTGTTATGTACAAATTTAAACTTTATTTTAAAATACATACAGTTAAATCAACTGGTAGTAGCATGCAACGCAAGTATAAATTTAAGATAATCTAAAAAAATCGAAAAAATCAATGTCTTGATTTTTTCAAGTTGATTAAATCAATGATTTAATCGATGATTTAATCAATTTGATTAAATCAATGCCAACCCTGGTGTTGAGGTCAGCTTAGAATTTAGAATATGTTGAGGACTGCAGTAATGATATTAAGAAGTCAAGGGGTAAGTAAGGCCCATATTCCAGTGTTGCACTGTTGTACGCGTTTAATGAACTGTATCAACAAAGTAATGTTTGCCATTTATAAAATGTTTTGACAATTATGTTTCAATAAATTTGAATCTTTCTTCCAAGGGAGTGGAATTGTTTTTGTGTAAATAACACGTGAACGTTCACAGCAGAGAGTCTAGAGAATAAATATAAAACTATATAGTAATATGTTACGGTTGATCTAATTTCTTAGTTACTCTATGTTACATGGAAATTAGAAAAATCCATATAAATGAAACCATGACCATACATTCTGAAATCCTTTATATAAAACCGACATGTGCATAATTCTTACTTCACTACACCCACTCACTCTTCTAGCTATATATATATATATATATATATATATATATATATATATATATATATATATATATATATATATATATATATATATAGACTCCTAAAGGCAGCTTATGTCGACCGATTATGCACAAGGACCGGCTTATGTAGACCGCTGTTTTATGTAGACCCTCTCTCTTTATATATATATATATAAAATACACATGGTTATATCAGCGTTCGGCGTGTTTGTAAACACGTTCTGGTTGCCCGATGATATTCCCTGGGTCAGCACTTCGAGGCATGAATAGATGCGGCAAGAGACAAGTTGCTGCGCTGATCGAAGCGACATCGGTCGCTGGCGCTCCAGTACATGTTGCGTAATTTTGGACCGGGCGACGGTCGTGGGGCGTGGCAGAGACTCGCTGTTCGAGCACGTTTGGCTGTCTGTCGAACGATCATGGGATGTGCCGATTATGTTGCGCCGAGCCGGGTCAAACTCGAAAGAAGCGCATTTAACGTGTTCTAAGCTGATACAGTTCTAAATAATGGTTTAATTTGAAAGAAATGATCTAACTAATAACATTGAAAGTCTTCGAAAAGGCATCGATTGACGGCTTGTCTCTCCGGGTAGATTACCCGGACGTGAATCAGCACCATGACATTTAAGGTGGGTAAAGGCGGAGCAGATCTATATACTCTTTAAGGTGTATACCCAGCCAATACACTGGTAAGGCTCCACTTGGCTCTATGCTCTTTAATTAATTGCAGAATATTTGTTTGACGAATAGATATTATATTTTAGTTCTAATATATACAATATTAACACTTCCGTCAGCAAATGTGTTTAACAGTGATCCTCTTTTCAAAGCTTCGGGTGTACTGTTCCAAAGAAATGGATATGCCAATTTTTTTATTTGTTCCACCTTGTTTGGTACTGAGGTAAGACTCCCTACGTACCAACCTGACCTCCCCTACGGGACTCCAGTGTTCCCATAGTCATTTTTCTTTGGATTGTAGCTATAGGCCGTCTCCAGGTATATGAATCTAATTGCCATATCCTCCTGTCCTTCCAGTTTCTTCTCTACTACCTACCTCTGGACAAACATCCCATCCGTTGTTCCTCTTCCTTGTCTAAACTCCAGCTGTTCTTCAACGATTTCCCCTTACACTATTGCTTTTATTCTGCCATCCAGAATTCTTTCCAGCAACTTCAACATATGGCTTAGCAACGTAATGCCTCAATCGTTTTCCAGGGTCATGCACATCTCCCTTTCTTTTCTATATTCAGACAATTAGCCCCGTTCTTTATTCCGCTGTGAACTTCCCGTCTCTCTTGCAGGTGTTCAGCAATTGTTTTGTCGATCATCTTCCAACTCGCTCAGCCACCGCCACCATATATACTCAATGCCTGTTTATCTTTCCAAATAGGCCTACACGATAAACCGTAAGAATGGCCCGGGCTGTGACAAGTTTCATAAAGCTTACATTACCTCCTACCACTGTGTGTGTGTGGGGGGGGGGGGGGGTGCGTGTACGTGTGTGTCGTATTTACATTCATTGCTTCTATTAGAAAACCTATGCAGCATCGATCATCTGGTTGTGTTTTACATTTTACCCCAACAGTAAATACAAATATGGGGAATAGGTGCTCTTTCTGTGACTGTATTACTCGTTGGAATAGAGGTCTATGCTTCCTTCGATCAAGTGTTAGATCAGACGCAGGCTGAATTATTATGCGATTCTTAAATATTTTAAATATCTTGCTTTTACAATTTTGAATTAGTAATGGTTTATGAAAAATAGATATAAAATCAAATTACTTTACTAAACCGTTACGTTGCGGTTTGTGTACGTGACAATCAATTGCTGCACGTGACCTTAGTCAAGCATAACCATTGCCAATAGTATTTATAATGGTAACGTATGGGCGGCATCATATATGCTATATCAAACTGATCCCATTTTGTGTGGACACACCGGTGATATGCAAGAGGTTACGTGACGTGATAATGTTAGTGTACGCTGCGCACGTGTTTGATGATAATATACTATATTTTTGCTCAAAAATCAGTAAGAAACTATATTATCGGTAATGTCTATGCTAATATAAAGTCTTCTTCGGAAGGAGGGTGCAGATTAATACAAAAAAGAAATGTGACGAAGACAACAGTATACCCCAACACAATCTCTTACACATAAAAGCACGCTCTTTTTTTCTCCCGTTAGTCTCTCCCCTCAGTCTCCCCTCTCTCCCTCTCCTTCCTTCATCCCTCTCCTTCCCTCCCTCTACCCCCTCACTGCATTATCAGAATAATGTTTGTTAGTGCTAATATCACCCATCTATCTAATCCCTTACATAGAATACCATTATAAAGAAGTGTCTTGGTGATTTGGCGCAGGAATTGTGGAACAAATTATAGTGAACATTCATGCATCCGGGACATTATGTATTGTTGGAAAGTGTTTAAAGGCATATCTTTTTATTAGACATTTCAATTAATTCAAATTGTTTTGAAATGACGGACAATGCTTTAGAATTTCATTTTAGTGCCATACACGTTTTAATCAGTGTTTATGTTTTAGATTAATTTATATATATATATATATATTTACGTACACAGTTTTAGTAAAGGTTTTAATTCTATATTAATTTATATAATTTACGGACCTAGTTTTAGTAGTATTCATCTTAAAAACAGTGTTTAATTTATTTTAAGTTAATTTATATAATTTACATACAAGGGTTTACTAGTATATCTTAAAACCAAAAAATTAATATCATTTATATAAATTTATATAATTTACATTTCTATTTATTAATATACATTTAGTATATTTCTTGTGCAGAGCAACGATCAGTCATGTGGGAATTAGCGCTATATAAAAACTGTATTATTATTATTAATATTTAAACCGTTCAGTGTCCATTTTTAGCAAATAGATGAAAGAAATGCACAAATGAGTAGCGCTGCAATCCGTTTTCGTTCTGATGCACAATGTGTCAGAGTGAACAAGTTTGTGAGGTTGTTTTTCTCTCTTTGTTTGTCTCTCTTCTGATTTACCTCTCCCCATCCCATCCTTTTAAAAATACTCAACATTTTCTCCCTTCCTCCCTGCTTGGCGGCCCTTCGCCGTCTCCCTCTCCCACTCCCTCACTTTCTTTATCCTCTACTATTTCCCTTCTCACTGTCCCTCTACACCCGTCTTCCTCCATACTTTCATCAACCAATCCTTTTCAACCCTCCCGTCATTCTAATTAAGCCGCAATTCGGTACGGTCATGGGTATTTGCACATTCGACAAGAACAGCGAAGCTACTTGTGCCATTCAAGGCAAACTTGATTTGCCCGTGTGTAATACCTGTCATGTGTCATTGTCAGTTTAACACAGACAATGCAATGTTTCACTGCCGTGGACATTCTTAGACTGACGTGCGACCTCCGACAATGGTATGTTCTTGGTCCCGCTCAAGAACGCACTAATTGACAATGTATAATTAGCAACATCTGTCGCGTTGAACATGGCAGTTGCTACAAACAAATGCCTTAAGCGTTCGATCGAAAGCATGGATTTGTCGAATTTTAAGTGCAGTTGTAGTCGAAATGCAGTTCTCCAGGTTTTCAGTACAAGACCAACTTCACGTGTTTACGGATGCTTCGTTTAGGGTCGGGTGCAGCGTATCGTATGATATTCAGCAAACGATATACATTTGACGCTCTATGTGGTTTGACAGTTGGTCTCGAATGAGCTGCACATGTTGCAGTTTGGGGAGTCATCAGACATTGGGATATACAATTAGACGCCAAAAAGAGAGCGACGACTGCTACAGACAATTGCTTTAAGGTAGGCCATGTGTGTAATGTTGTTTTAGAACGGCAACTGTTGGTAGTACATTACATTAGTTGCCATGTGGTACATGCAGTGTCGACATTCTGTATCGCTAACATGCATAGTTAAACCAGCAAGGCATTACGGAAGACAAACATTATCATCATTATGCATAACTGTTAGCATCGTTCTACTGTGAATATAATTATACAGATAATACATTTCTCAGTAATCAAAACATTACTTGGCAACATAGTTTATATGTAATGAATGGATCCACTTGCTGATTTGCGTCGATGTAAATAGTAGGTAAGCATTGTATTTATTTATCAAAGAAAATAACTAATAATGTTTTAATCCACCTGTGTTTATTATTTTAAATTATGAATTATCGTATATCAAGGCGAGTTATATTATTCACTGTAGGGTGTACTGTATTATGGATCTGCGTTTAAAAATAATGCCTTATTTAATTTTATGAAGGAGGAAATGTCGGCGACGCCATATTGTTGCCCAACTTCCGCTATAGAACCATGAATCTGGTTAAGTCTACATTAATAATTATAGTTATGCATGTTAACATGTTTTATGTATGATATGATATAGCATGACATATAAGCGAAGTTGTAATGTAACGCTACAAAATAAATAACGTCAGATATATCAGCTTACGTGTTTTACAAGTTGACACCACAATTTCACCAGCTAAGGCTCGGCATGGGTTTATAAGCAAACAAAATGGCTACCTTCTGCAACTGAGTGTTCCGACCGCACGTGGCGGAAGGGGTTACCAGTGACGCTCATCCTATGGAGGTCACAACCGGTGCGGCGAACCGGGGTTTGGGCCAGGTAATTTCCCTCCCATAGGAACACTTCCGGCGGAAGTCGGTCAGTTGTGAGGGAGTAAGGATTGTGACCAACCGTGCCAGGGAACGTTATGAGGAGCAACCGATGAGGTACCCCTGGCCGAACTAGTTACATTAGATTGTACTACAGGCTATATACCCAGTGTCTCCCACTTCCTCATTCCCTCTCTTTTGTTTTTCAAAGTGTTTTTCTTGTAGGAAACAGTTATACTCGCAACAGCACATTGACTTATTTTAAGGTATATTGTAAATGTTTTAATAGCCTTAGTCGTACACAACTCAGCCTCACGGTAAGCTTTAGTTAATTTGTTGTACGTACGTAAATATTATTGAAAGATATAAAAATGCTTGAACTCTCTTACATTTCAAATGTGGAACGTCCACGCCTAAGTATACGTCGCCTTGTATGTAACTACAAGGGGACGTACCTAATTATATGTTGGAATTATATTATGTTGTATTAAAAATATTTATTTTAATATCTTGATATATTTCATGATTTTTTCATTCTATAGTAATAATTATTATATTTTTCGTATATCGCGCTTATCCAAATAACTGTTTTGGCTGGAATTATAATTGTAAAAAAATTAATACCATGCATAAAATCATCAATATTTTATTGATAGTAATTTTTTAAGATTCAATCATTTCTACTATACAAAATAAACTACATTGTCTTTAGTCATCAATAAGTAAATAAATATAACTATGGTATATTAATAATAGTACATTGAATGTATGAATAAATAACTGCAATCATTCATTGTTAAGATACCTTTAAAAATGAGTTTGCATAAGTTTACACAGGTATAATATTACCTAGAATAACCTTTGGTTATAATCTTTTCTTTGAGATATTCATTATTATTATTAATATTGTTTCTTAATAATTAAGAAACACAGTTAATACAAATACCCAGTCAGTATAATCGTGTACATTACCAACCTTTCATACGTGTACATAACACCTGCATCAATAAAACAACTATTAAATACACATAACAAAAATGTCGAACATACTTTGAACTTGCATAGTTTTCTTTTTATTATATATAATGTAGGATTATACATACATTATTCATTATTACACACACACCACACGGACACACACACCCCACACACCACACAGACACACACACACAGACACACACACACACACACACACACACACGCCCGCACACACACGCCCGCACACACACGCCCGCACACACACGCCCGCACACACACGCCCGCACACCTAGCGAGTATTTTATTGAAGATAACGAACTAGAGGACATTTTGTATAGTGTTAGACGATGCTACATGTTCTGGTTTAATAATCATAACTCATGCTTGTAGGAAACAGTTATACTCGTTTTGTAATTTTTCTGGCAAAAACAATCTTTGAAATTAGGTGTTGGGCAGCTATAATGACGTGATATGAAGAGTTCAAAACCACAACTAGCAGTCTTGTCCATAAAAATGAGTTGGTGCATGCTTTTACAGATCGTGTACTAATTATTATGTATTCCTGTCAGTTCATGTACCTGTATATTAATTTTCTAATAATACAGTTGTGTCATAATACAGTTGTGACTGATTGCAGTCAGAATACTGTGTTTTAATACAAAAACACTGCTAAATGTTTCTCTAAACCAATTGTTTTTACTTGTACAGTTTAGGGTAATGTCGGTTCAGTGTTGTGTGTGGTAGGTTCATACCCTGCTGGTGTTCTTTATGCAAACACTACATGTTGTGTGCACACACATTGATTCCATTTCATTAGTTCAGGTGGTGTTGTGATATCTTAGAAATGTATTAACTGTAGTCAAACTGATAATGTGTGTGTGTGTGTGTGTGTGTGTGTGTGTGTGTGTGTGTGTGTGTGTGTGTGTGTGTGTGGGTGTGGGTGGGTGGGTGGGTGTGTGTGTGTGGGTGGTGTGTGTGGTGTGTGTGTGAGAGTGAGTGAGTGAGTGAGTGAGTGTGTGTGTGTGTGTGTGTGTGTGTGTGTGTGTGTGTGTGTGTGTGTGTGATTGTGTGGGTGTGTGGGTGTGTGGGTGTGTGGGTGTGGTGTGTGTGTGTGTGTGTGTGTGTGTGCGTGTGTGTGTGTGTGTGTGTGTGTGTGTGTGATTGTGTGGGTGTGTGGGTGTGTGGGTGTGGTGTGTGGTGTGTGTGTGAGAGTGAGTGAGTGAGTGAGTGAGTGTGTGTGTGTGTGTGTGTGTGTGTGTGTGTGTGTGTGTGTGTGTGTGTGTGTGTGTGTGTGTGTGTGTGTTTGTGTTTGTGTAAGCAGGAATATGAACTTCGTCTTGATAAATGTTGCCAAACAAAGAGGGATTAATATACAACGTCAGAGTTCTGCCAAGTCATCAAGTTAAATACAACAATCATAACTCTTGTTGAGATCAGCTTAGAATATGTTGAGGACTGCAGTAATGATATTAAGAAGTCAAGGGGTAAGTAAGGCCCATATCCCAGTGTTGCAATGTTGTACGCGTTTAATGAACTGTATCAACAAAGTAATGTTTGCCATTTATGAAATGTTTTGACAATTATGTTTCAGTAAATTTGAATCTTTTTTCCAAGGGAGTGGAATTGCTTTTGTGTAAATAACATGTGAACGTTCACAGCAGAGAGGTTAGAGAATAAATATGAAACTATATAGTAGTATGTTACGGTTGATCTAATTTCTTAGTTGCTCTGTAACATATAAATAAGAAAAATCCATATAAATGAAACCATGACCATACATTCTGAAATCCCTTCCACCTTTATATAAAACCGACATTTGTATAATTCTTGCTTCACTACGCCCACTCATTCTTCTAGACATACATTTATTTTTGGGATCTAGATTGCCTTGGGAATGGAACATAGCAACAGGAGGTCATGTTTATTAAGTAATCGTTTTTATGGGTTCAACACACATTAATATTGTACTTTTACACAAAAACCTATATTACTAGTCACTACTCAACCCCTGGCACATACACATATTGTGCACAGATAGGCATTAGCATTCTGCATTTGTTAACATAAATTGATATTAAGGATAAAATAGCAGAAGTTCAAGAAGTTTTCAGAAGTGCCCAATTTCTAAAATCGATTGATTGATGGTGACCTTGGATTAATGCAAACTACACCAGTTCGCAACTCTACGACAGGAATAATCGTAACGGGGAGATGCAGGGCTTTCTAATTATGTATAATTTAAGTGTGTGTGGGGGTGGTGTAAAAATCGATCTGTTAGAGAGATCTGCCACTCCCCTAATATATCAGTTACACTTATGTAAAGCTGGACCAGGAAAGAAATAACCACTAACTCTTGCACTTCGATATATCTGATAATTTATTTAACAAGACATTTGCCACAGTGGCAACAACCGATGGACAAACAAATAAACTTATCCTCATAACATGTATAGTTTGTTGTAAAAGTTCACATCATTTAAACTAATAAAATGTATGCCATGAGAACACGCAATATTTGTATATAACAATAACATGTAGGTAGGTGCATACTATACAATGAAGCAAGATGGACGGAAATTGAAACAAAGAATGGTTACCTTAACATTTAAAATAAAATTACTACATATGACTGATCATAACAATTGTGTTACAAGAAATCAAAACAACATCACAATTATAAAAGCATGCAAGTTATAATGTACACAGTGTACCAAGCTTTATCATAAACTTACGACGTATACAAAGCATATAATAAACTAAGCAATAAATAATAAACTAGTGAATGAAAAAGTGATACCATCATAAAGATGGTAGTCGTTCATACATTTTACCACATTAAAGAGTCAGAAATTAAAATGTGTACTAAAATACTGCTGCACTGATCCTGATGATAAATAAGTTGAGCTTCTATAAAACAGTTTGTCTCGCATGCACAGTTATGTAAAATATAAAATAAAATAAAAAATTATGTGGAAGTATACAATACTATAAGTGGAAGTATGCAACACTATCAGTGGAAGTATAGAATACTGTCAGCGGAAGTATATATAATACTATCAGTATACAATACTATCAGTGGAAATACCCAATACTACATTCAATGTATTCTGTTGGTGCTACACAGCTTTGGTTGAGGGTCAGAGTTCCATTTGTAGACTCACTTTTGAATATTTAAAGAAACAGTAGGTCCATTACAAAAGATCACAGTACAGACCCTCAGTCTCAATGGCCCCTCCCCGGCATATACCTCTGGAATTATGCAATTTTTTTCAGAATAAATTCATAATCAAAATTTGTAATTTAAATCAGTTTGCATAGACCAGTGGCACTTCTTGGCAACATATTGGTCATAATGTATCAGGTACAGACACGAAAACTAACTAGTTTTAAGCTATTTCATTTACATGTAATTCACATGATTAATACGGCCGATGTTCTTAAATTTACCCGATGCGATTAAGCCCTTCTGCTGAAACAGTAAACTTGGTGAGAGATGCCATCTACTTCCGTCCACATGACCAACTTGGTTGTCGATTCACGACGATGGACCCTTTTCAGCAATGTTTGATGCACTCCCGGCTGAGTGCAGCCTCCGACTGCTGTGACGATTCGGTGAGTATGCTCGCTTTGGATATGCCCCCTCACTTGGATATGCCCCCTCACTTGGATACGCCCCCTCACTGGTCAGTCTGTCTGTGTCCTGTTGACCACAGAAGGGTAGCGAATCAGACAAGAGGTCATCATGGCATCAGTTTGGAACGCTATGCCAACTATTTTCACTTCTAAAACTTTACTTTGATCTTCTAAGGCATCTGTAAAGATGCTTATTTAATTCACGGAAGCATTTTTGCTGTAATTTATTAAATATTTAGTTTTAATTAATTAATTAATTTCTAAGTGTTATAACTGAATGAACTGCTTTTATGTATTTCTTTTGCACTATAATTTGTTATTATAAACGAATGTCATTAAATTATGTATTTATATAGTTACATGTTTTCTTATTTCGTATTATATTTTATGTTAAGTACTAAATTGCTGTGGATATGGAACTATACAAAATAAATATTATTATTTCACATCAAAAATCGTGTTTCTAGTTCATAGTGTATGAACGGATTAAAGTGGCTTCCTTGATTAAATCCAATTTTTTTGGTGTCCAAATATAAATATGTAATCTAAATAAATTTATTTAATATATGTCAGTGATTTAATGCTCTAAAGTCTTCCGGGTTTTTGAGAGAATAAGGAAGCCAACAACAGGAAATGGGACAATCACGTCGTGATGCAAGAATATTTGAATTGAATATTCTGCAGCAATTAAATAAGTAAGCAGTTTTTCAATTGATTTTATCAACGCTACACTTTAAAATCACAGACACAAGCTTGCATGTGGTAATGAATACTTTGTAGATTTGCTTTTCTGTAAAAATAACTGAACACGAGATGAAAGCAAGATAGATTACAATCGAGTCCACCTTTGCACCACTGCACTATTACGCCCCAGAATACCATGCTAAGATGTCACCACAAGCTGTCAGCTTGTCAGCACAACAAGCTGTCAGCATCACTCCCTTACCTGCATATCAAACTCTCCCGCCGGAGTCGGAGTTCGGGAGCGGTTCAACAGGACATCACTCGATGGCGTAGTAGGTCGATGTGAATCACCTTGGCATAGAACCTGTCGAGAAACAATGTCATATAGCAACAACTGTGTCGATTATGAACACACTGTCGTCTAGCTGTTGAAACACCAAAAATTTGACTCTCATACGTCAGCTTAAAGCAAATGTAACAGTTTTGCATTAAAAACAATTACCAAGAAGACAATCAAATACACAGCCACCCCAAATAATGCTCCATGAAACATTAACCGATTGGCAGTCAAGTCGGGCATTGACGGTCACCCCGAATCTCCTCAGGTTGGCCATAGCCGGCCAGCGAATACAGCACACCGTTTGAATTTGGTTTACGTGGTTCTAGTGATTAAGAGAAGCAATAAATGCGACACCTATCTAGACATAGAACATTAATTTGTGGCTATTTTGGATATTTCCGTTTTCAAAAAATATTTACTGCATTTTTGAAAATGTGACAACAAACGTTTTTGTTTTTGATATTTTAAAATGCCCTCCAGCCAGGAAGTTGGCCACGTATACTGCTAAAAAGGGTAACATATTATAACAAATTATATACCAGTGTGTAGATAATTTAATGGTCTTTTAAATAAACACAAGTTGTAGAAGTAAAAAGCCAAGCATAAAACAATTACACCGCAATAAAGTATTTTTTTTACAAACAAATTCAAAATGTCTTAGTGTCAATCAAGAAATGGTCAACATATCTTAAAGTTACAACACCAGTTTTGACACCAGTGTGTAGGTACGTTTATTATCTACAACATGCATAAAACATGCAATTGCGAGAATTGAATAATAAAGGCATTGGAGCAAAGAAAATGGGAAAAGCAATATTTTAAACATCTATGTCAAATATTTGATGAGGCACAGGCTTCCCGTTAAAATTGGCTGAGTGCTAATGGGTTAAATGAAAACAATTGGCCCTATGATTTGAGAGCTTAGAGAAAAATAAAACCGAACGTGGCATAACTGATGAGGAAACCATCTTTGTGGGACAGAACAAGGGAAAGGATGTGTAAAGCACTGAAGGTCAAGTGAAGGTCACCTGTTCAAGGTTATTCAGCTTCCGTTGCAGCTGCTGGATGCTGTCATGTGACACCTGTCTCCGACTCTCCATCACCTCAGCGTGACGACTCATCTTCTGCTCAAGCTGTAGCAAACACTTACGTTACAGTGTTACAGATGTAACACCGTTACATACACACTTTTGTGTAACGCCCACTCCTGTGTGTGTTAAAGATAATCATGTTACAGACATACCCTTGTGCTACAGACACAGACACAAGACCCTTGTGTTACAGACACCCATGTGTTACAGACACAGGTGTTACAGACACACTTGTGTTACAGACACACTTGTGTTACAGACACACTTGTGTTACAGACACACTTGTGTTACAGACACACTTGTGTTACAGACACACTTGTGTTACAGACACACTTGTGTTACAGACACACTTGTAATAAATAAATAAACTGAGATAAATAATTAAGGAAGCTAAGATAAATAAATAATAAATATGCTAAGATAAATAAATAAAATTAGGGTGTAAAAATACAGTTTCAAACAGAACAATTTAAAACCAGTCAATGCTATGAAATATAAACCAGTGCCATCAAGGCATTTAATACAAACGAAATAGATAAGTTTTGAGTTGTTTCAGGAAAGTTGCCAATGTTCCAGTTGACCACTTCACATATGTCTCTACCCAAAAGTTGCACCATTGTGTCAGTGACATCTCTGAGACGTTGACAGAACTAGTCACCTTCAGCTGGTATTGTTGTTCTTCAAAGTAGTTAGTGTTTCCCGTTGCCGTTGCGTCCTGTGGCACTGGGGTGTTGGCGCCACTCCGGATCTGAAACAGAACTCACCAGTCATTGATCGGTTCATGTTGTAAGTTCACAAAGATATTCCATTAACATGTTTCACTCTCAAGGTTTCACTCTCAGTGATTCACTCCCGAGATTCTGACTTAGTGGCCATTGTGACAATGGATGACTGACCGCTTGAGTGGACATAGTGACCACAACAACAATCTTATATGATTCAAAAGAAATATATCTCAGCCAGGTCCAACAGTTGGGATCTGAACAGGAAACGAGATCCCCATGAACCTTGCCACAGAAAACATATAGTGTTCACTTAATAAAACCAAGTAATGTTTAGCAATGGTGGTAGCTTCTGGTATTTCTTGCATCAAGCCATTATTAATATTATTATTTTAACAAGGAGAATAAACCAAGTTTTCAATAAAATATAAAATTTAAATTTCGATGACATTTTTCTTCATCGCTGGGAAATGATCATTTAAAGCGACATGGTCCATTTGTGGCTTTTTATTTTTATTGCAAAATCATGTTGTACAGTATAAATTATACCTATTATAGCATAAAGACAGTCAAAATATGTTTTCATGTATCATTTAGGAGTTGAAAATAGACGCAGTAAGGGGTGCTTAACTCTGTTTACACATCGAACACGAGGCGTTTTCGAAACTAATGTAGGCGAGGCTAAGAGACCAGGAAATGCATGATCACGTGATGCAGTATCACGTGAACACAAGTTGACGCCACTAACGCCACACCCAGCCAGGTGCACCACGAACGGACCATGCCGCTTTAAAAGTGCTACAAATCTGAAGAAAAAGACAGAAACACAAGCGTGACGAAGCGTGACGAGGCGTGACGACACGTGCACACATGCGAGAGAGTTACCACGACAAGGGTTTGTTTGAGCACGCTCAGATGCTCCTGCATGTTGTCCTTCTGGTCGTGGACCTGCTCCAGCTCCGTGGCCATCTTGATGCGGGATCGCTCCAGCTCCAGCATCCCCTCCGTCACCTCCTGGGCACACGGGCGATAGGGTGACTCACAGATAGGGTGAGAGTGAGATAGGGTGAGATAGTGAGATCAGGTGAGAGCGAAATAGGGTGTGAGTGAGATAAGGTGTGAGTGAAATAGGGTGTGAGTGAAATAGGGTGAAAGTGAGATAGGGTGTGAGTGAGATAGGGTGAAAGTGAGATAGGGTGTGAGTGAAATAGGGTGACAATGAGATAGGGTGAGAGCGAGATAGGGTGAAAGTGAGATAGGGTGTGAGTGAAATAGGGTGACAATGAGATGGGTGTGAGTGAGATAGGGTGAGAGCGAGATAGGGTGAGAGCGAGATAGGGTGAGAGCGAGATAGGGTGAGAGTGAGATAGGGTGAGAGCGAGATAGGGTGAGAGCGAGATAGGGTGAGAGCGAGATAGGGTGAGAGTGAGATAGGGTGAGAGCGAGATAGGGTGAGAGCGAGATAGAATGAGAGTGAGATAGGGTGAGAGGGAGATAGGGTGAGAGCGAGATAGGGTGAGAGCGAGATAGGGTGAGAGTGAGATAGGGTGAGAGCGAGATAGGGTGAGAGCGAGATAGGGTGAGAGTGAGATAGGGTGAGAGGGAGATAGGGTGAGAGCGAGATAGGGTGAGAGTGAGATAGGGTGAGAGCGAGATAGGGTGAGAGCGAGATAGGGTGAGATAGGGTGTGAGTGAGATAGGGTGTGAGTGAGATAGGGGGTGAGTGAGATATGGTGTGAGTGAGATAGGGTGTCCGGGGATAGAGGGTGACAGGATAATAGGATGTCTGGGCAATAGGGTGACAGGCTGATGGGGTGTCTGGTAATAGGGTGACATGTTGATATGGTGTCTGGGCTATATCCCAATGTAAAATCCCCCATTGCTTCAAAAAGTCACCTATTATCCCTGTTCCCAAATATGCTACAGCCTTTTGTTTAAATGCTTGGTCCTCCAGTTTCAGAATTCAATTATCGATCAATTGCTTGACTGATTTCGGTTTGCATATCGTGAAAATAGATCTGTCAACACCAGTGATGACAACAACACAAGAGATAACAGCAGTGATGACAACAACACAAGAGGTAACAGCAGTGAGGACAACTACACAAGAGATAACAATAAGCCGTGTCGCCTAACCGATACATTTATCAAAACAAACATATCCACTTCAATTTTTAAAATCTTTATAATAATTAAATTTGAGTACTTTCAGAAATAAAATTTATTAATACAAGCTTAGGAATGCATGCTCTTGCTCTTTAGTAACTTGAAACTGTTTTG
>OZ024860.1:12470640-12473140 GCA_964017155.1 Oasisia sp. SBJ-2009
TAAGGCAGAGAATATAGTTGTTATTATAATTATTGTTTATTCGAATATACATATTTTCTCTTGAAAATGTACGTGTTTTGAATGTGTTGTGAGTGTGTTGTGTCAATGTGGTGTGTCAATCAATGTGTTGTGAATGTGCTGTGAATGTGTTGTGTCAATGTGTTGTCAATGTGTTGTTTCAATGTGTTGTGAACACGCAACTTGAAGTAACGTCATTTATTTGATTGTAGAAACAGTTTTTGTAATTTTACCAACACAGTTGGTGTTATTCGATAGTTCAAGCAGTCATATTAAAAGGATACTAGAATACATAAGGAAGGATATAGAATACTATGTAGTTGTATCAATATGACGCTCATATAACGTATGCCCTTGTGCAGGAGTGTATGTTTTGTATGTGTATGATCCCTCGCGTCCGAATGAGTCAGTAAGTGTGCGAGTGATTGCTTGGCTTATTGATTGGTTGGTTGATTGATTAGTTGATTGATTGTTGTCTTGCTTAATTGATTGAGCGATTGGGCGATGGATCGATTGATAGATGGATCGATTGATTGATTGATTGACTGATTGATTGATCGATCGATCGATTTATTTATTGATTGAGCAATTGATTGATTTAGCAATTGATTGATTGAGCGATTGCTTGAGCGATTAATTGAGCGATTGAGCGATTGACTGAGCGATTTGGCGGTGGTTTGGGCAATTGAGCGAGCGAGCGAGCGAGCGAGCGAGCGAGCGAGCGAGCGAGCGAGCGAGTGAGTGAATGACTGAGTGATTGATTGAGTGACTGAGTGACTGAGTGACTGAGTGACTGAGTGACTGAGTGACTGAGTGACTGACTGAGTGAGTGAGTGAGTGAGTGAGTGAGTGTGTGAGTGTGTGAGTGAGTGACTGGGTGAGTGAGTGAGTGAGTGAGTGAGTGAGTGAGTGAGTGAGTGAGTGAGTGAGTGAGTGAGTGAGTGAGTGAGTGAGTGAGTGAGTGAGTGAGTGAGTGAGTGAGTGAGTGAGTGAGATAACGATGTACGTGTCCATTTATTAAATGCGTGCTTCCATATAACATTAGTATGTCGAAACACGCTGCTCATCAGAAGTGTGAGTGACGTCATTACTGGTGCACTTCTTTGTCCACGAGGCGCCTCGTCGTCTGTTTGTTGATCAATCTTCAAATAGCCTGTGTGTGCCCAGTCTGTCCTGCCGGCTCGTTACCTCCTGGGTTCCCTCCAGGCGCCCAAGTCAATCCCGGTGATCGCCTCACACGGGAGCCGTTCGTTCTGAGAGCCGTAGGTGAGACGGTTGAACGTCGCCAGGTTGTCGATCTTGTGCTGGGTTCTGAAACGACCAAACATCCGCCGATGTAATGAATTCGCGATGTACAAACTGAAAACGTAGAGGACAAGTCTGGGTATACACGCTAATACACTTGTAGGTAAGGCTATTACCTTCATGAAAGTAAATAAATTATCTCATTCCCTGTTGCAATGCTATGTAGGTGGTCTTAAGCAACACACCGCTCAATAGAATATACCACGATATGTTATTTTTGACATTTTTAACGTATTTTTTAAGTAATAAAACAGCTTCAAAAAGACGTGAATATTTCATGTGATATAATGACAACGGGACGCTCTGTGGACTATTTAGTCAATAGTACATACATCGTTATCAAACAGATAGATACGTACACTATTCACACACACACATACGCGCATACAACATACATACACACACACCCACACACCCACACACCCACACACCCACACACCCACGCACCCACGCACCCACACACCCACACACACACACACACACACACACACACACACACACACACACACACATACACACACACACATTTGTGACGGACCTGATGTTTTCTAAGACGGTAGACAAGGGGTGCAGGAAGATGCGAGGCTGCACCTTGTTGAACGAGTCCATGTTGTTACAAAACAACTTGGCAAAGCTCGCCTTGCGTATCTCCGCCAACTGACCTGTAGGACGAAGATGCAGCGATATCACTTTCTGCAAGTTCCTGTATCTAACGCTAGCTATCTGCAACCTTTTATGTTAATATCATATATTTGCCACGCACCGAGCAACCACGAATGGTGCACCTCAATTTAAATTTAAGTATTCATTCAGTTGCCGATTTTATCTTGTTATGGTCCTCGAAACAAATAGTTTATTTTAATGATAATTGTTTAATTATCGCTAAACGGAAATTGCAGTGGCAGAAACGAGACATGATAGCAACAATACAAAATTGTGGTATAATTATATATATACATACATATATATATATATATATATATATATATATATATATATATATATATATATATATATATATATATATATATATACATATATATATATATATATATATATATATATATATATATATATATATATATTGCACGGTTACCTATGGAGTTACGTTACCCGTAGAGTTACATTACCTGTAGAGTTACGTTATCTGCAGAGCTAAGTTACCTTTAGAGTATAT
>OZ024860.1:12478140-12505640 GCA_964017155.1 Oasisia sp. SBJ-2009
CTTTCGGATGTCGCTACATTCCTGCAAATAAATGCACTCGTTGTTACACGTTGCTATGCATTATTATAAACTGTCCAGGTTAAACGTGTTACATTGTCATAAACTGGCCAGGTTAAACGTGTTACATTGTCATAAACTGGCCAGGTTAAACGTGTTACATTGTCATAAACTGTCCAGGTTAAACGTGTTACATTGTCATAAACTGGCCAGGTTAAACGTGTTACATTGTCATAAACTGTCCAGGTTAAACGTGTTACATTGTCATAAACTGGCCAGGTTAAACGTGTTACATTGTCATAAACTGTCCAGGTTAAACGTGTTACATTGTCATAAACTGGCCAGGTTAAACGTGTTACATTGTCATAAACTGTCCAGGTTAAACGTGTTACATTGTCATAAACTGGCCAGGTTAAACGTGTTACATTGTCATAAACTGTCCAGGTTAAACGTGTTACATTGTCATAAACTGGCCAGGTTAAACGTGTTACATTGTCATAAACTGGCCAGGTTAAACGTGTTACATTGTCATAAACTGTCCAGGTTAAACGTGTTACATTGTCATAAACTGGCCAGGTTAAACGTGTTACATTGTCATAAACTGGCCAGGTTAAACGTGTTACATTATTATAAACTGGCCAGGTTAAACGTGTTACATTGTCATAAACTGTCCAGGTTAAACGTGTTACATTGTCATAAACTGGCCAGGTTAAACGTGTTACATTGTCATAAACTGGCCAGGTTAAACGTGTTACATTGTCATAAACTGGCCAGGTTAAACGTGTTACATTGTCATAAACTGTCCAGGTTAAACGTGTTACATTGTCATAAACTGGCCAGGTTAAACGTGTTACATTGTCATAAACTGTCCAGGTTAAACGTGTTACATTGTCATAAACTGTCCAGGTTAAACGTGTTACATTGTCATAAACTGGCCAGGTTAAACGTGTTACATTGTCATAAACTGTCCAGGTTAAACGTGTTACATTGTCATAAACTGGCCAGGTTAAACGTGTTACATTGTCATAAACTGTCCAGGTTAAACGTGTTACATTGTCATAAACTGTCCAGGTTAAACGTGTTACATTGTCATAAACTGGCCAGGTTAAACGTGTTACATTGTCATAAACTGGCCAGGTTAAACGTGTTACATTGTCATAAACTGTCCAGGTTAAACGTGTTACATTGTCATAAACTGGCCAGGTTAAACGTGTTACATTGTCATAAACTGTCCAGGTTAAACGTGTTACATTGTCATAAACTGTCCAGGTTAAACGTGTTACATTGTCATAAACTGGCCAGGTTAAACGTGTTACATTGTCATAAACTGTCCAGGTTAAACGTGTTACATTGTCATAAACTGTCCAGGTTAAACGTGTTACATTGTCATAAACTGGCCAGGTTAAACGTGTTACATTGTCATAAACTGTCCAGGTTAAACGTGTTACATTGTCATAAACTGTCCAGGTTAAACGTGTTACATTGTCATAAACTGTCCAGGTTAAACGTGTTACATTGTCATAAACTGTCCAGGTTAAACGTGTTACATTGTCATAAACTGTCCAGGTTAAACGTGTTACATTGTCATAAACTGTCCAGGTTAAACGTGTTACATTGTCATAAACTGGCCAGGTTAAACGTGTTACATTGTCATAAACTGTCCAGGTTAAACGTGTTACATTGTCATAAACTGGCCAGGTTAAACGTGTTACATTGTCATAAACTGTCCAGGTTAAACGTGTTACATTGTCATAAACTGTCCAGGTTAAACGTGTTACATTGTCATAAACTGTCCAGGTTAAACGTGTTACATTGTCATAAACTGTCCAGGTTAAACGTGTTACATTGTCATAAACTGTCCAGGTTAAACGTGTTACATTGTCATAAACTGTCCAGGTTAAACGTGTTACATTGTCATAAACTGGCCAGGTTAAACGTGTTACATTGTCATAAACTGGCCAGGTTAAACGTGTTACATTGTCATAAACTGTCCAGGTTAAACGTGTTACATTGTCATAAACTGGCCAGGTTAAACGTGTTACATTGTCATAAACTGTCCAGGTTAAACGTGTTACATTGTCATAAACTGGCCAGGTTAAACGTGTTACATTGTCATAAACTGGCCAGGTTAAACGTGTTACATTGTCATAAACTGTCCAGGTTAAACGTGTTACATTGTCATAAACTGTCCAGGTTAAACGTGTTACATTGTCATAAACTGGCCAGGTT
This sequence comes from Oasisia sp. SBJ-2009, assembly GCA_964017155.1. NCBI lineage: Eukaryota > Metazoa > Annelida > Polychaeta > Sabellida > Siboglinidae > Oasisia > Oasisia sp. SBJ-2009. Next base: position 12,480,367 of record OZ024860.1, read on the forward strand.
AAACGTGTTACATTATTATAAACTGGCCAGGTTAAACGTGTTACATTGTCATAAACTGGCCAGGTTAAACGTGTTACATTGTCATAAACTGGCCAGGTTAAACGTGCCACAGTGTATTACAACAGCCTGCCCTCGAAGCAGTGCATATGTCTCGAACGATCCGTCTATTTTTCGGCATCGCCACTTTCACCCCTTCATACCGGCAAACAGGATGATATTTAACGTACTCACCAGCCGCAAAACACATGACCTTGTCTGTCTTGAATTTGCACATTTTGAACTCCGGATCTTGTGGGAGAAGATCTTGATAGCGCGGATCATACTGGCTCGGGGTCATCCTTAGACGGCCTCGTGCTGGATGGACACGGATCATTGTCATTGTTAACATCTAACAACTGGTATTCGGACCTAGTACATGTGATTGTATTTATTGATTTATTTACTTATTTTATTTAAAGTAGTAGTGTAATGTCATGTAAACATTGGTACGACGATCCAACATTACAACGCATTCCAGTGTATCAGCAATGAAAACACATGGCAATAAAGCTGATCTTATCTTACTTTATCATCGCTGTCAGATTGACACATATAATGCAAAACAGGGAGTACAGTTAGTTACTTTAAATAGTTTTCAGAAAGGATGCGTTGATAGTTGAAAGAGTTCTAACCCCTGCTAATTTTGCTATTACAACGTTTCCTATTGTTGGATCATAATTCACGATTCAATATATTATATATTTTACTTATTTCCTCATTTATAATGGCACCACTTACATGGGTTTTGCAAGTCTCGTAGCTTCATGGTCTCCTTCTTGGTGCTGCCGTAGACTTGGGATGCGTCCAGGTATGACGTCACCTGGTTCAGCTGCTCTGGTGGCGCTGGGAGACATTACAACATATGGTTAGACCGATGGCTTCTTAAAGGGAGGGTGACAGCTCCTCTGCCCAGAAATGACCGATCAGTAATTTGTAACGGGAAGTCTGCTGTCTAGAACGTAGGAAATTTAAACATCAAAGGGTATTGCGGTTAAGTTTGCTCGCCTCGGCATTATTATCAAACAGTTTTGTTTTGAAACTGGGTGTTTTGTTTACCAGTTGAACGTGTTGAAACAGAATCGTTCAGATTCCGAAAATTGTTCCGAATTTAGTAACGTAGTTAAACACAAATTGGCAGGCAGTAAACCTGCAACATGCATGTTGTAGTCATAAGAACGTAATATTAAATGACAAAAATAAAATCTAGGTACTGGCAAACTCGCTTTAAGTCGAATCCGTCTGTTCATCGTTTCATAATAATAGTAACTGCGGCATTACTGTTGCCTTCCACCAGCGGGAAGTGTGTTTCGCCGTTTGAAGTTTTTGACAACGAAATGTTAGTAATATTATTACTGATACAACGTTCTCATTCTTAACTCGCTGTATTATCAATTGTACAAAACAGAGATGTTTTGTTTTTAACTAATTAATGTTATAGTCGTATCCGTTTTGCTAATATAACACGACATCCCGTCCTTGGAACAACTGAAAGCGCTTTACATTTTCATTTCCTGGCAGATCTGTTCAATAGAACACCATCGCGACTTCTGTAGAAAATATTCAGCCATTCTACAATTGCTACGCGACGGGTTCGACTTACACAGCTGGCACGTGTAGGCGCTCGGCACCTGCTGCGACCGCACGAACATGAGACAGGGTTTGTGACCTCCGCCGAACACCGTGTCGTTGTAGGGGATGGGGATGGGCAGACACGCCTGGTTCTCCAGGCCTTGAGTCTGACACCCGTCGTAGCCGCAGTCGACGTCCTCCATCTCCTCGCCGTAACCTGCAAGCACATCCGTAACGTACATGACTGTACGTGACCTGCAAGCACATCCGTAACGTACTTGACTATACGTAACCTGCAAGCACATCCGTAATGACATGACTATCCTGGACCTGCAAGCACACCAGTTACGTACATGACTATCCGTGAGCTGTAAGCACATACGTAACGTACATGACTATCCGTGACCTGTAAGCACATCTGTAATGACATGACTATCCGTGACCTGTAAGCACATCCGTAATGATATGACTATCCGTGACCTGCAAGAACATCCTTAATGACATGACTATCCGTGACCTGCAAGAACATCCTTAATGACATGACTATCCGTGACCTGCAAGCACATCCTTAATGACATGACTATCGGTGACCTGCAAGCACATCCTTAATGACATGACTATCGGTGACCTGCAAGCACATCCCTAACGTAAATGACTATACATGACCAGCAGGCACATCCGTAACGTACATAACTATCCGTAACCTGTAAGCACATCCCTAACGTACAATACTTTCGCGACCTGTAAACACATCCGTCACGTACATGACTATACGTTACCAGCAAGCACATCCGTAACGTACATGACTATCCATAACCTGCAAGCACATCCGCAACAAACATCACTCTCCGTGGCATGTAAGCACATCCGTAACACGTACGACTCCCGCAATGCTTTTGAAACATATAAACATGCTTGGAAGTATGTGGAAGGACAGAACTAATGGCTAATGCACTGTTGTTTAAAGTTTAGCCCAATATGTAGCTATGACGACAAAATCGAGATGAGCCAGAATAGCTACTTCAATCAGCGGGCGGACCTCTCTATCATCTGCGAGCCGACCTTACCTCCGTCGTCCACCTCGAGAGTGACCACGGCCGTGCGCGAGATGTCGTGGTCAATGAACTGACCGACGGACATGAGGACGAGGGTGTAGATGTGGTGCGGGTTGTTGCGGTCCCAGTGGATGGTGGCGCTCACGAGGCGCGCGCTCGGCAGCAGGGACCCGGATGTAGACAGACGCGGGAAGGCGATACCTGCAAGATGGCGGCCGCACTGATAAATGTACTCTTTAAAAATCGGTCTACACATGCGTACGAAATCACTTCCGGTCAGGTGATACAACATGATAATTTGTGGCGAGTACCTGCAATTACTTATTCGTTAATTAAATGCGTCATTCTAATATATTTGTTTATTACTGTAGAACTAATAGCATATGCAAATGTTTTGACAGATGGAAATTCTGTTAAACTGCTTCTTGATTTATGATTTAGCCGAATTTAAAGTCTCCAAAGTATTGAAAGTGTCGACTACGTGTTTTTTTCAGTAGATCAATGAAAGTCGGCAACATCAACAACGACGAAACACATGTATAACCGTATAGTGCATTCACGTGAATATTCAAATTTGTAATCCATGTATGTTAATCATTCGTCGCGTCATTCCAATAAGTAGAAGTTGCACACATTGCTAATGTATCCTAGTGTATTTTGAAAACTTTGTTTTTTTATGTAATTATTATCTTGTATATGTCTTACACTAATTTTACACAATGTCTTCACACAGTTATTACAATTACAATGCACCCTTCATTTTAATAATCATCTTTATTTGTAACTTATTTATTTATCATTAAATTGTATTAAATTGTATTATTTTTAATACATTTGCATTTACTTTAACAAATTTGATATTATTAATTTTACGTAACTTATTAATATTCTGTATATATATATATATATATATATATATATACACGTATACATATTTATGTACTCACAGCCAGAGCTGTAACAAGTAGATTTATTTTGTACTTGAGTAAAAGTAAAAGTAACCCTAGAAAAAGCTACTCAAGTAAAGGTAAAAGTACTTCTAAAATAATGTACTTGAAGTACAAGTAAAAAGTAAAAATATGTACTTGAAGTAAACACAAAAGTACTTTTCTCCTTAAACTAGTTCTCACTGTTGTGAATAAAACAAAACATTCACAATTATAATTTAGTGTGTACACGCTATGCATAAAATATAATATGTAATACTAAGAACTATAATGATGCAAACAATACTGCATAGGCCAACTAGACCTACAAGCTGTATATACACCATGTTTTATTAATAATAGGCCCACAGCAACCATCGTATTCATAAGTTGAACTAGAAGTAATTCACGTTGTCATAGGGGTGTTACATCTTTCTTAAAACGTTCTTATCATCGTGGGTTATAGATGGATGTATGATTAATGTTATCCTGTGTTACTTGAAGGAGGCATTCGGTCTAGATGAATGCTTATAATAACGTGTCTTTTGAAATATGTCTTCATTTGTAATAATTACTAATTGTAATATTTATAAAAAAAACTTCAGTTAAATTAAACAGTTACAAACACAGATCTATATTAAAAATAAATAGAAATTATAAAGATGTGGTTCCACAAGACCGGCAGGTTTGCGGTGGGCGATAACGGGGAGCCTTCGATATATATAGCATGTGCAGTCCACAATGAACATCTAAAGCTAATCAACTGTGTCAACAATATGCAAGACACAAGAAGACAAGTAAGGCAGCTGTTTTTGATGTCTACTCAATGCAAGGCTTTAAATAATCTCAGGGCCAATGCCATTCATGGGCATTGTTGTCTTAGACTTAGAGGCCCAGTCAGGAAGTCTTGTAACACTCAGTTCAGGCTCAGCAGCACCAGTGCCAGACCCCAGATTGCAATTATCTCACTGGCTTCATCGGGTGACAAAGCAAATCGTTTGTACAACTGATCTGGCCAGTCCAGGACACTTAACATATCTGTTTGTTTTAAGTTCCGGCTGATATTTGTAAATAAATCTATGCTAACTGCAGACATTACCTTGCTTCCGACAGGTGCTTTTAGGACATTTGCAAATTTAACAAAGAAATTATGAGTACTTCACTACATTTAGATAAAGTACACATATTTTGTACTTCGTTACAAGTAAAAGTACTTCCACAAAAATGTACTTTGTTACTCAAGAAAAGTAAACTTTTCTACTTAAGTAAAATAACGAAGTAAAAGTACTTCGTTACATTACGGCTCTGCTCACAGCGCCTCCGAATAGATTTTATCTAGATTTATGGCGCTAATATTATGTAATAAACGAAGGAGGCCCCGTTAAAACCACACCAACCAAGACAGACACTCACCGTCCCCGTAGAGCGGGGGCAGTAGTCGGGCGAGGGGTTTGTTCGATGACCCACGCAGAGGGTAGCGCAGGTTGTTGCACGTGCCGTCGTAGGTGCGGTAGATGGCGTACGGGTTACAGTTGACCTTGGTGGGGTAGGGGCAGAGAGAGGGGCTCGGTCGCGGGTAGGGTGAGTCGGGCTCGAAGACGTCGGCGTTGGAGCCAAGTATGGGGCCCGCCTTGGCGATCAGGTCGTACACCTGGGCGTTGTTCAGGTGATATCTGGCGACAAAGGTTATTAGTAGGCTCATAATCATGAAATGATAATATCACGTAACCTCTCATTCGGAAATGAGTATTAAATTTCCAAAAAAGGAAATATATTGTTTATTTGTTCTATTTTTTGGCCGATCCAAAGTATCGTTACATTTAAAATGATCCCGCAATTGTGAAATTACAGCCAATCCTTCTTGGGTTATCGCTAAAACTGAAGCAAATTGCACAACAATGAAGTTTTGGGAAACAAAAATAATTGTCATTCAAATTATCATATTTTAGATATATATCTGGCTTCTTAGATGCTAGTGTTTTATTAGTTTTTGATTATGTGTTGAGGAAATAACCTACACTCTGAAATTATGAGATTATATTATACCTTAATTTGGCCAAACGAATTGAGTATTGAAAACCCATTATACAAACGACTCGATCGCTTTTGCAGCTGTAGTAAAACCAGCAAATGGAAATATTTTCATTTCATAATACATATTATTGGTATACAAAACTCCCATAAATTCACAGAAACACATACCAATTAGTTTGTAATGTAACAGTTTTCTTTCGTGCCAAATGTAATATCCAGTTCTGCGAGAATGTTCCGTCTATTAAAGTGAGATATAACAAGAGTGTACCATCACTAGATGAACAGAAAATGTCACTGCATGTTTGATTATTCGCCTCACGTATTTTGTGTTTGTAATTCGACTGAGCATTGATACGAATGAAAGCAGAGGTTCATACACCGCCTGACAAAACAAGAGACAACTAACGTGGCCGTGTCCTTGAATGAATGTTCAGGCTATATCGGCGGCTTAACATTCGACGATTTGAGGACGTTGTGAGTAGGCCTATAATCCCGCTATATTTAAACATGCAAATAACCCTCAAAGTCAGTTGTCAGTACCATCGCAAATACTCTGTTCAAGTCTGTTGTCATAAAGCTGGAGGTCGCGTTCTTTTCGATCACTTCCACATATTTGTCCGTAGCTGCGTGGGTCATTTGTGGCGAGGTGTTACTAGTGTTTGAATTGGACCATGGAGAATGACACGGTTGTATTGTCGACGGCGTCGTCGGTTCTGGAGGATGGAGTCGCATCTAATGACAACAACACAGACGCCTACCCTTACGATCCGGCCATCGGCCTATGGCGGTACGGCTGGCCGCCGCTGTGCGTGATGGGACTCGTCGGTAACACGCTCGTGCTGCTCGTGCTGAGGCGGGACGGACTCGTGCGGACGTCGGCCAACGTCTACTTGAGCGCCCTGGCCGTCGGTGACAGTATCGTGCTGGTGGCGGGATCTGTCGCGTGGTACCCGGGGTTAGTTTGGCATTGGTGGTTGGAAGATATGAGTGAACTGGCATGTCGTACGTTGCGGCAGTTGCTTAGTACGCTGGCAGGGGCGTCCTGTTTGTTCGTTGTCGCGTTCACTGTCGAGCGCTGCGTCGTCGTCCGCTTCCCGCTACTCAAGCTACGCCTGTGCACCCCGCGCAACGCCGGCTTGTGCTGTTTGTCGCTGTCGCTGTTCGTCTTCTTTACCAATGTCTACATAATCTTCATATACGACCTGACCGCCGTCGGCTCTGGCGGTGGCATTTGCCAACAGCAGCTCCGCTACCAGGATTTTGCTAAGAACTGCCAACTATTTAGCATCGTCGTCAGCATCATCATCCCGACGTGTACCGTGGTTGTCTGTAACTGGGCGATACTACAAACACTCAGACGGAATCTGGTGCCAGCTGCCGCGAACGACACCGTTAGGCGTACGACTTTCATGTGCCTGGGCGTGTCAATCGCCTACATCGTCTGCATCATTCCTTATGGTGTTGTCTTGGGTTACTACACCATCTGGCCAACAACTGAAAAGGTTCAGAATGGTGTGGTGTTGTATGTCCTGTTCCTGCGATATGTCCATCACGCCATCAACTTCTTCCTGTACAGCCTGACGGGAGCTCACTTCCGGTGCGAGTTAGTCGCGTTGTATCGCAGTTGGATCCGGAGCGCTACTTCAGTTACTGCGGTATGCCGGAAGCCACATCGACGATTTGAAGACGAGATGGAAATGCGATTATAAGACAGTTTCACCAAAGCGACATTGCTTTTTCCGATACACCTATGTAATACATTTGTGACTGCTTGAACGGGTATGTACGGTGTTCATGGATGACGATCTTTCGATTGTTCTTTGTCGAAGATTGATTGAATTGATTAAAACGATACACGCACGCATGCTCGATCCTGGCCACGCATTGACGCACGCACGGGTGCGCAAACACGTTTTTTGTTTTAACTTGTATTTTGGTAATAATATTTTAAAATCATTTTCATCACGTCGCATATAAACTAAGAGTTAATTAAGTTCCTAGATTTAAATATTATTATTTATTTACATACTAGCCGAGTTATCCAGCGACACTTTGGAAAAGGCAGTCGTCCGCGCTGACACATTTGAAAATTGCGTCCCTAAGATCCCATCCCAGCCGCCTTGGGGCCGGTTTCATAAAGCCGCGTAACTTTACGAGCAATTGTGTGGTCTACTGGTCGCAGCTAACAGCGACTAGTCAGTGTAGCTTCAAGCCAGTTTCATGAGATCAAGGTAGCATTCGCGTAAATAAATCGACGTAGAATTGACCTAATTAGGTTGCGATGGGGAAACCCTGTATTTGTTTTGTCTGTAGACACCTTTTTCGCATTAGCTGCCGCCTTTGCCGTTCGTATATCAAATGACAAGCTATGATGAATGTAAAGGATATCCAGTGTAAACATAAAAATAATAAGTTGAGAGCGGGCATGTCGGGAGCATCAACGAATATGGGGAGCATCACGTAAAAATTTCAACTTGTGTAAGGTTACGCCTACTAAATACATGACGCAGCCTAAGTGCGACCAAGGATCTTATAGCTATAGAATCCTTGGTGCAACTATGGAGCAGACTCGTGAAACGCAACTAGCGTAACTTTACAACGTTTTAGGCTTTCGTCGAGTTATCGCCCGCTACGACGTCGTAAGCAGACTCAATGAGACCGGCCCCTGGATAAATATGCTAGCAGAGTTATCTTAGCGAGCACTTGCGCACAATCGCGCTTCTGGAAAAGGGCAGTCTCCCGCACTAAAATGCTTCAACATTGCGTTGCATTATTACAGGGTGTCACAGAAATAGGACGCGCATTCATGACATGAAGCAACAATTTTTTTACGTGCGACATATTCCATTCACAACTTTCTTAAATATGATTAAGCCCTCCGGTGAACGAATTTTGAAAAAAAAGTCTAAATCCACGAACCATTCGAGAGTGTAACAAAATCACATGCAAAATGTCATGCCGATATATGCAAAACTGCGGATCCACAAACAAACAAATAAACACGCATACACACATACATACATACATAAATACATGCATGCTTGCATACATACATACATACATACATACATGCATGCATGCATGCATGCATGCATGCATGCATGCATGCATGCATGCATGCATACATACATACATACATACATACATACATACATACATACATACATACATACATACATACATACATACATACATACATACATACATACATACATACACTATTTTATAACATAGATTATATGAAATGTGTACATAAATTATTAACGTACTGTGGTGTATTATTAGGTGTACATTTATTGTTTCTGCAGTTAATTCTATGACAATGGATTTCGTGCTTTACCTCTTGCGGCTGAACCGTGCGTAATTGTTCAAATATATTCTAAGTAGGTCTGACCGCGTTGACAGTGCTAAGACAATAAAATTAATTAAACGAATCTACGTTTTGATTTTTCTTTGTATTGGCTATAAAAACAGGAATGGTTACATCACGAGTGTCGGATGACGAAAATGGAAAGGGATTTGGTACTGGCACGTGTGTGTGTGCGTGTGTGTGTGTGTGTGTGTGCGTGTGCGTGTGCGTGTGCGTGTGCGTGTGCGTGTGCGTGTGCGTGTGCGTGTGCGTGTGCGTGTGCGCGTGCGCGTGTGCGCGTGCGCGTGCGTGCGTGTGTGTACGCGCGCAAGTGTGTGTATGTGTTTGCGTGTTTATGTGTTGTTGTGCGTGCGTGCGTGTGTGCGTGCGTGCGTGCGTGCGTGCGTGCGTGCGTGCGTGCGTGCGTGCGTGCGTGCGTGTGTGTGACGTACCTCTCCCTGGCCAGTTGAAGGGCGTGTGTCTGCACAAAGGCCGGGTATGAGAGCTGCTTGGCGTAGGGACTGGAGCCGAGGAAGGCGAGTAGGAACTTGAAGGACGCCCGGCCCGGTCGGCCTTGCCGTGCTGCGAACAGTGAGGGACCAGGAAGGTTTGTTTATACTAAACATTAAAGGATTCCTTTAAAATGTTAAACTCCACTAATTCACTCATCTGTATGAGTGAACATCTGTGTATAGGCAGTGGCATATATTTACGTACGAATACTCTTCGCGCATTAATGGGCTTCCACAAATCCACGTTAGTCGCTAGAGGCGCTAATGTGCAACTAGACCCTAGTTGTGTATCAGCGCCTCCAGCGACTAACGTGGATTTGTTTGCATGTTTTGCTGAACGATTGTTTAAATCATCCTCAATTAGCTATTTACCGTTCAGGCGCGTAGCCAGCGATAGTTTGTATGTTGGCATGCCGTATGCGTGGTCAAAAGACAGAACAGCAAGCCGTATGTTCAACAGACAGAACAGCCAAAACAAAGCCATCTTAGCACTGAATTCAATCGAACGTCCCGCGACGTTTCATCGACTGAAAATGTACATTAATGTAGACATTATGCTTTCATATTGACGGAAATGTTATACAATATCAATATTTAACAATGTGTGACGACGTAGCAGTCTCGTGCGATGCATACGGCGAGCTATATATGATTTTAAACATCCTTTCCGGCATCGAGCCAGCAAACATGTCGTCGGGCCACCAGTCGACGTTCCATCGGTTGTAGATGTTCATTAATGTACTTATTGTACCTTCACATTGACGGACATGTCAGACTGTATCCATATTTAGCTATGTGTGAGGCTTCGGAATCATGCGAGTTCAACAGTTGATTGTAGGATGATTTAAACAAGCGTTTCACAAAATGTTTGCAAAACGGTGCCGCATTTCACACACGTCAAGAATACGTAAAAGACGGCACAAAGACCCTAGTTGTGTCAGAGCGCCATCTGTCGGATTAGTTATTGTGGTACCTCATTGCAGCGTGGTTGAGGGTTTCCGAGATGGCGTCTGTTTGAACAGGTCTGCCAGGGAGTAAAGTGTAAAGCGCTTTGAGCAGTGCTGAAGATTGGATACTGCGCTTTATAAGAACTTGCTTTTATTACTTAAGTAAAACCAATTGAGGCGTCACATTAAACACAGCCAGATTCCGTCATGAAGGTGAATTGCCCGCGAAAATGGACATACTACGACAATACACCAGCACCGAAAGGAAATACACTTAGGAGGGGACTCATCTGTATATTCGGCATCATTCCGCCATAGGTGTCCGTCTGTCTGGGATAGGCACACCGGAAAAAAGGAGGGATATTGTTGGAGATTTTTGCTGACGTTATTTTTTCACAGCTCTTGAGGCGATTTGCTCAAAAGTATCCCTCCCTCATCAAATTCCCCTAAACAGTGGGTGACTGCGTCTAGAATCACTCACCGCTGTGTCTCATGGAGTAGGCCCGCGATGACTCCTCGTGGATCGTGTCCTGGAGCAGACGCATGGCGTGGTCGACGAAGGACGGAATCTCCCTGAGGATCTCACTCAGCAGGCCGGGCGACAAGACGGACACTGCGGGAGAACAGGCAGAACGTCGACAGGCGTGGTTCTATAATCGGCCAGTCGGTGTGTCGCTCGCTCGCTTGGTCGTTCGCTGGCCCGCCCGCCCGCCCGCCCGCCCGCCCGCCCGCCCGCCCGCCAGCCAGCCCGCCCGCCCGCCCGCCCGCCCGCCCGCCCGCCCGCCCGCCCGCCCGCCCGGCCGGCCGGCCGTCCGTCCGTCCGTCAGTCCGTCAGTCCGTCAGTCCGTCAGTCCGTCAGTCCGTCAGTCCGTCAGTCCGTCAGTCCGTCAGTCCGTCAGTCCGTCAGTCCGTCAGTCCGTCAGTCCGTCAGTCCGTCAGTCCGTCAGTCCGTCAGTCCGTCAGTCCGTCAGTCCGTCAGTCCGTCCGTCGGTTAATTACTTTATACAGCTCCTTTCCTATACATACATCAACTGACAAACCTGCGTATATCACACAACGTACGTGTTACAATATAATTTAGTTTTTATTTATAAAGTTTGCGAAAACTATCGTTGACGTCTTTCGACCGATATATAACATATCAGTTGGTTCATCTGCGTGAGCATCTACCTCGTTACTTACCGTCTGCGGCCGTAGTCGCCGTCACGACCCACAGCACCAGCACACACCTACAACACGCACGGAGCCGGGTATTTCACGCATTGCATGAAGTCTTACACTTAAGCGGGACTTGCTAAAATGCATGCAGATGCAACTAAGATATGATACTAACCGAAATACATTCATCAACGAAGGAACATGTTTATATATGTAATTACGCACCGTATTGACATATACACAACATGTATGTGAGCACGTACAGGTAGGAAGCACGCATATTTATATGCAAGTATATATCCATAAATTCAAAGACATCCCTATTTTGTCCTGAACTATCCATACATTCAAAGACATCCCTATTTTGTCCTGAACTTAGGGTTATAAAGTTGGGTGTAAGCATCAAACACACTCATCGGTAGGTCGACATGACAATAGTTATACTACGCCTGATTGTTCATGATTAATAATAACATTATCTATATAACGCAAACATTCATAAATATTCTGGCGAATAACACAACATGTCAATGTAATATTGAAAAGACATATCCTAACGTTTACGTAGACAGCGATGAAATAAATATAATTTTTACCTACCTGAACAATCCGATGGTTCTCATGACGCCACGGTTTGTGACACAAATCATACAATACGGCTGGCTGAGAGTAACAGCTGTTGAAACATCCACTGGTCGAAACAATCAAAATGTGTTCTAATTGCGTGAAAGCGTTTATAATGTGCATCCGCAGCGCCTCGCAGCGGCGCCTGGGGCAGCTAACCGGATGACGTCACTCGTGTTGTAGTCGCTATTGGTCTGTGCTGTTGCGTCTGGTATTTTTATTGTCTCTGGTCTCTGGAACTCTAGCGTCGAAGGACGTCGAACTCACGTCAAGGGCAAGTGAGGCAGGATGTTGAAAGGCCGCCATTAAAAACGTGGATGATCACGTAATGTTACGTAAGTTATAAAGATAAAACACACAACACATTTTATAAATCATAGCCATAGGCAAAACGCACCCAGGGTTCAATATTCAACGCTAGATGTTGTTTCTATTAATCATACTTTTATCAAGCGTACTTTAAGTAATGTTTTCCTCATTCTGAATATTTAAAAATAGTGCACCAGTCAGCCGTGAGCGCTGTCGTGGTGTGTTTTTAAGACATAACCAATTACCAGATGTTTAATTGGTCAACGAAATGCAATTAGTGGACCACATAACGATAAATGCCAGTCGAACTATTATAATGAAGATGTGCTATTTAAAATCCAATGCTGAGCTCAATGGGTAAATAAACCACACTGTGTAATTGTGTAACATTAATCAATCATAAGGTGCCATACATCAATTTGTATATGACTTATCGACATTATTTTGTCATTTGTTCGGACACTACTGAACACTACTTAACTTCCCTTTTCTATGAAAATACTATTACACATGTTTGTGTACTCGGCTAAGTCAAATTAGCGGGAGTTGTCTCATCTTAACACGAGTTAACCTTCGTTGATAATCCAAGAGAAAGCTAACTTATAAAGAGATGGAATAGTATACAAAACATAACTAAAATCTTGAATATTTCACACGATAAAGCCACGTCATAACTTACACATTATAATGAACATGCGAAATGTGCGAATTCTGCCTCATCCGCTCTCCTTCATACCATTCTTTCTTTTGCATCAGCCTATTGTGTTTGTTAAGACTATCATGTATGTACCACTAACTAGAATCATCTTCTCAACCAGAGGAAAGTAATCGCATTAGCAGGAATGTTTAATATTGGCAGGAGGTTATATTATTAGCAGGAGGTTATATTATTAGCAGGAGGTTATATTATTAGCAGGAGGTTATATTATTAGCAGGAGGTTATACTATTAGCAGGAGGATATAGTATTAGCAGATGGTTATATTATTAGCAGGTGGTTAAATTATTAGCAGGTGGTTATATTATTAGCAGGAGGTTATATTATTAGCAGGAGGTTTAAGTATTAGAAAAGTTAAAAGTATTAGCAGGAGATCGTAGTATTTTCAAGAGGTCAACATGTTAGCACCAAGAAGATAACGTATTAACAGGAGGTTATTAGCAGGCTGCTTGTTGAATCAGACATGCATAATAAAAGTTGCTTTCTTGTGGGAAATAGCCGGGAATCAAAAAATAATCCCATGAACTTGAGGTTATCCCGTCTTTTTAAACAACACAAGTATGCAATTATGTTGTTGCTTGCGTACGCTTAATGTTAATCGTAACTCAGCCCTCACCACAAAAAATCATACTGCAGCCCCTATGCATGTTATATAATTCACTTATGCGGCTCTGAGCTTCACTATATTAAAATAATGTTCTGTTTTATTCCCATGCATCTTTACCAATTGACGATAAATCTGGTTTATCAATTTCAGCTAGTACGCGCAATAAACAATACTTGATTTAGCTGTCGTACAAACTGATACACTATTTTACCGAGTCTGTAAAACCTTTGCCAGCGACCTCATTACTAGCGCATAGTGTCACATGCATTGCATTTTCGAGGTGTAATTAAATGGTCACACCTGGCTATTAAGCTGACGCCAGGTATGTGGCTAGTGGCTCGGGTTATGTAATGCCATTGCATTTGGGCCAACTAAACTACGGCTGATATGCCTTTAAACAAAGGTACCGATGTAACAACGAATCTACGGACATAAAATACGTTATGAGTATTATTACAGAGGGGAACATTCTACTGACTTTGCAAAAGGTAGATCATGTAATTTCATATTCAAATGTGAAATTACACCCGGCCAACGCGGCCAACGGCCAGGGTTGCATAAAGAATCAACCCCCCCCCACTTCAGCGGCCAATCGGCAGTCGAAAACTGCAGTCAATGCTTCATTTGTCAGTAACAAATTAAGTAGGCCTACCATACACATTCATCGTTCTCGGCAAAACACCACCATTATTATAATGTTTGATGTCTCCAATGTTAACAACGGCCACTTTGGCTTTCCTGGAGGATTGACCGTATAAGAAGTGTACTACTATTATAGGATTAAGCGGTAATAATAATGCAATTTATGTGTATAGCGCCCGAATCAAAAACATTGCTCTCAGGCGCTTTACATAAATGTACAAATAATAGTTAAAACTGGATGATAAATTATTATTAAAATTAATATATGCGTATATATGAAATAGTAAAATAAATAAGACATTCGTTGCATAACGTATTTTTCCTAAAAAAACATTATACAGCTAAATTGCAACATTAAACACAGTAATATAATCATTATTTTATGTAAAATAATTTCATTACAATACTACAACATTAACCTTTGTTGAATAGAGTATCGGCTAAACATTAGCAAAGCAGTGCTAACTAAAAATTAATTGTGGTTTGTTTTAAATCAAATATACGGCTAACATTCAATAAATAGCATGTGTGGTGGACAAGTGCGCACATTTTCCGCCTTAAATTAAAATAATCCCACATTTCGTTTTTAGACAAATCTATCAAAGCGTCACTAAGCAAGCCATCGGTTGTGCCTTCAACACGTTTGAGTTGTATATGTCCGTGCGTGAGTGTTGAGTTATTAGGTGAGTGCGTCACTCGCACATTTCCAGGCCGCGTGAGCAACGTAATAGCTACGTATGTGTGTGTACGTGACCTGTCCCAGCCAACTGTCCGGTCAGTCCGTCGCTCCAGGCGAAGTTCTCACAGCTGTCCTCGGCCTGATGAGGTACCAGCTGTCTGACCCTCCCCGCACCCAGCCCACCTGCTTACTTCAGCTACGTGTAGGTTACAATAGTGCGTATTTTATGATTCTCACGTCTGTGCCAGTTCGGCTTCTTGTAGCTAGATTTGTTGTGGAATTTTTCACGTTGCTCTTGTTAAATACAGTAGGGCGTGTGGATAATAGCCGGCCATAATGTACATACCTGGTAT
Source organism: Oasisia sp. SBJ-2009 (assembly GCA_964017155.1). NCBI lineage: Eukaryota > Metazoa > Annelida > Polychaeta > Sabellida > Siboglinidae > Oasisia > Oasisia sp. SBJ-2009. Next base: position 12,495,886 of record OZ024860.1, read on the forward strand.
CATAGCGAATATTCGGATTCACACGTATGCGTGTGTGCGTGTGTGCGTGTGTGCGTGTGTGCGTGTGTGCGTGTGTGCGTGTGTGCGTGTGTGCGTGTGTGCGTGTGTGCGTGTGTGCGTGTGTGCGTGTGTGCGTGTGTGCGTGTGTGCGTGTGTGCGTGTGTGCGTGTGTGCGTGTGTGCGTGTGTGCGTGTGTGCGTGTGTGCGTGTGTGCGTGTGTGCGTGTGTGCGTGTGTGCGTGTGTGCGTGTGTGCGTGTGTGCGTGTGTGCGTGTGTGCGTGTGTGCGTGTGTGCGTGTGTGCGTGTGTGCGTGTGTGCGTGTGTGCGTGTGTGCGTGTGTGCGTGTGTGCGTGTGTGCGTGTGTGCGTGTGTGCGTGTGTGCGTGTGTGCGTGTGTGCGTGTGTGCGTGTGTGCGTGTGTGCGTGTGTGCGTGTGTGCGTGTGTGCGTGTGTGCGTGTGTGCGTGTGTGCGTGTGTGCGTGTGTGCGTGTGTGCGTGTGTGCGTGTGTGCGTGTGTGCGTGTGTGCGTGTGTGCGTGTGTGCGTGTGTGCGTGTGTGCGTGTGTGCGTGCGTGCGTGCGTGCGTGTGTGTGTGTGTGTGCGCGCGTGTGCGAGTGTGCGTGTGTGCGTGTGTGCGTGTGTGCGTGTGTGCGTGTGTGCGTTTGTGCGTGTGTGTGTGCGTGTGTGTGTGTGTGCGTGTGTGTGTGCGTGTGTGTGTGCGTGTGTGTGTGCGTGTGCGTGTGCGTGTGCGTGTGTGTGGGCGTATGTGTAGGTAAACCAGATAAGTGGTATTCTGGTCGTTTCTATGTTATTTAATATATCGCCAGACTGTTGATGTTCTGTTAACAGGTTTCTTGCGTACTTGTATTTATACTTAGAGATACTTATGAACCTTCCTTCATTTAGTTTAATTAAAATAAGTAGCAGACATGACTCTGATGAGTGTTGTAAGCCCGATCTTTGTTCACTGTTTACGTGCGTATGTGGGTGTTTGCTTACTATATATATATATATATATATATATATATATATATATATATATATATATATATATGTGTGTGTGTTTGAGCGCGTGTGCGTGCGTGCAGACGTTCATGTATACACGTGTGGGTGCGTGTGTGTGCGTGTGTGCGTGCATGCGTGCATGCGTGTGTGCGTGCGCGTGCGTGTATGACGGGCCATACGTGCCTTTGCGTCTCTCGCAGTTCTGTTGATCGGTTGTTTCGAGAGAAATAAATGTTATACATCGATCGATTGATGGATGGATGGATGGATGGATGGATGGATGGATGGATGGATGGATGGATGGATGGATGGATGGATGGATGGATGGATGGAATGAATGGAATGAATGGAATGAATGGAATGAATGGAATGAATGGAATGAATGGAATGAATGGAATGAATGGATGGATGGATGGATGGATGGATGGATGGATGGATGGATGGATGAATGGAATGAATGAATGAATGGATGGATGGATGGATGGATGGATGGATGGATGGATGGATGGATGGATGGATGGATGGATGGATGGATGGATGGATGGATGGATGGATGGATGGATGGATGGATGGATGGATCGATCGATCGATCGATGGATCGATGGATCGATGGATCGATGGATCGATCGATGGATCGATCGATTGTCCTAGTATTAGCACGTGTGTCGCGGGCCATTTAGAAACCGTCCGCGGGCCAAATATGGCTCTCGGACCCCATGGCCTGCGGAAGTTTCAGCTAGTCAAATCGAAGGTTTAGAAATTGAATAGAACAAGATGATGATATGCTGTGCTCTATCATGCCGATTTCGGCATCCAAGAAAGTAATTTTTTTGTCTGACTTCTAAATGAGTATTATATATACACTTCTCCTTTCAGGGTCGCAGGAAGTGGTATATTATACGTTGACATGCAAACAAATGATGGGCAATTTGCGGTATACTGTAGGGAGACAGTTGGCCTAAGAAATAGGTGGAAGTATGACCCCAAAACATATAGATAGTGGCGGTTGAGAAACATGTCACATCTCTTTTCTTCTGCTTACTTCGTATCGAACAAAGTAACTGAACTCAATAAAGTGGCGTGTTATATAAAGAAGATATAAGTAATCTTAGTTTGGACACATGAACATTTAATATGACACCAAGTTGCATAAGCTTGAACTTAGACACAATATAAACCCAACTATTGCCAGAGATTCCCTGTGAGCGTCTTTCGTGTCTACGCCTCCTGATAGTTGTCCTGCATCCGGGTACTTTTGTCTTGTGTCAAACCAAGACGGTGCAGGCACTTCGAGTATCTTATCTTCGATTGTAGTTTTCGTTGTCTTGCTTCCTTCTCGATTAGTTTCCAAATCGTTTGTATTCGTCTGAACGGGGTGAGGTAACGGGTGTGTAGCTTCCTTTCTGGTCGTTGCTAATGACAATGTACTTTTGTGCGATTTATTGGTCATTCGAGGTGAATCTAACTCAGTATCACAAGTTAGCGTCTCGGCGATATACTCTGTAAACGAGGAACGTGTTTTTATTAATACACGTGTTATTAGTAATACACATTTACACAATTGTCATTACCATGAACAAGTTGCTGATATGATGTGATGTGATGTGATGTGATGTGATGTGATGTGATGTGATGTGATGTGATGTGATGTGATGTGATGTGATGTGATGTGATGTGATGTGATGTGATGTGATGTGATGTGATGTGATGTGATGTGATGTGATGTGATGTGATGTGATGTGATGTGATGTGATGTGATGTGATGTGATGTGATGTGATGTGATGTGATGTGATGTGATGTGATATGATATGATATGATATGATATGATATGATATGATATGATATGATATGATATGATATGATATGATATGATATGATATGATATGATATGATATGATATGATATGATATGATATGATATGATATGATATGAGTCGTTTTACCGAACTGTTTTATTCCTTTGATACTGTCGTAGCTGCTCCACAGAAAACGAAGGTTACAACAAAACTGCACCAAAAACAACTATCATTGCGAATTGAAATCAGCTTCTTAAATTAGCATAATCTAACCAGACGGTCGCTGCAGAAACTTATTAATAAAATCGATATCTTTCACCAGCCTTTGTATGAGGCAGCTCTCATCGTTCCAAAAATATTAATGCACGATGCAGTCTTCAATTTGTTCTCATCGGTCATGAACTATCATTATTATTGTCGTTAAACAAACGTCTCATTGTAGTCGATGAACGATGAAGGTACACAAAGCACCACTTACTTTTGTAGACATCTATGTGTGAGACGAAAGACTCTGACGTCACATACGTGGTCGCCGTCTCGCAGGACACTCGCACAAACTGACGAGCACTGGAGATGTTCGCTTGGTTCGCAAGCATAATAAACTGAAACCATGTATTTTTTGGATAGAAATACGTTCTTGTCAGCAATACCACTTAAACATCGAAACTTGCTCAGTCTTAAACACAATGGTCTTAGCACGAGAATAAATATTTTATTGGTAAATCGCTTTTCACAAATGTTATTGTTTTTCTCGCCGTTTTAACTGTTGCATTCACACCGCAGGCCTTATATACAAAATATCCGTGTTTTGAACGCTTTCGCATAGCTCGAACGTTCTAGATAACTCAGTCTGCGAACAGTCTGCTGAGAATAACTAATCTTTGCACTATGTTGTGTCAATTGCGGAAAATATTGATCGGTGTATTTAGTTTAAATTTCGTGGCAGCATTGTAACATCAGCAGATATTCAGCAAATATATTCTACGTACCCAGCAAACATATAATCCACTCTTGTTGTCTTTTGTTACTAGAAACTGGGTTTGCTTGTCGAAACGAACAAGAGCCGTACAGTGGAAGTCTGAAAGAGGAATATCAATGCATAGTTTAGCAGAAATGTCAATGTTAAGGTAACAACGAATATTTGAAATAGCTATAGTGTTATATAGCATTACCTTTTTATATGTCAAAATGCATTTAAATATTGTAATTTTTTCTTATTTGTGATTTCAAACATTCTTGTGCCACTTTCTAATTTTGTATAGCTCCTTTTCCATTGTTGATAAAGTTGTTGTTTATGCAATATTAAAGCTAATTACATCGACGTCTGTATTAGGCCTACTTCTTAAACGTTGACAACTTTCTCAAACAGCTACTACCGTGGCGCAATTCGCAAGTGGAAGCCACATTTTAGCTTATGGTTGTTTTGAGCAATACATATTAGTAGTATGTTTGTTTTAGATTTAAAAATAAAATTGATAAATGTTGTTCTTTAGTTTCATTATACTCTGAGATGGGGATGACGTGGACATCTATCCCCTTCTTTTTTTTACCTGTCATGCTATTGCTAAATCCTATGACAGTGTGGTTTAATTATTTGTAAGTCCCGTACCTTGCAACTTGACAGCATGGTGACACCCTGGTAGAACCAGTCGCAGCATCGGGTGGACTTTGCACGTTGCAGGGCGCACATCACTGAAGGAGCCGTTACAGGTGGCGCCACCAGAGAAGGTTACCATGACGACCGCCCGTCCGCCCAATCCGCATCTGCCACGTAGCATGCTTGACATTGCTGGAGATAAACAGAAAGTAAAAATGTAAAGTTAATGTTTTTATGTAGCGCTGTGTCCTTAGGATTAGTCAAAACACTCTAGGCGCATGTGTTTACTGACTATTGAATTAATCGACTGCCATCTCGACTTCTCTGGTATGCTGCATTTAATACGCGAATTTTCGTTCACAAACGCCGATCAATGAATAGTAGGCTTACTAGTCTACTCGTGCATACAAATTAACAAGCTGGAGCAGCATAGAGTGGACAAACTCAAGGTTCGACAAGGCGACATAAGATTTGATCTATTGGTCCTTTGTCTAAGTCAGTTATCCGGATTCACCCAAATATAATAATTACATTTGCAGGACGTTAGATGAATCCGTTTACTTGGTTAGACGGCTCAGACCACCGGCTTAGCGTGAAGAACTCACGAACAAAAGCATCTACATGGACGGAAGCGTGTCTCTTCGATGTACATGAACGATACTAATATCGGTAACAGCAAATGTGTATTGTCTGTGTTGTGTTTATAAATGTAACCAATTTGCGATTACAGTTACCCTCCGGCGGACACTGCCCCGAGCTTACCAGACCCAGTTCGGCTGAAAAACACGCTAAAACCGTCTTTGCGTTATTGTAATAAAAAGAACATAATAAATAAGTGTCTCTACGCGATGAATGGATATAGTGGTTTACATTTTAAACGTACAGCTGTACTGTTTTCAATTATTACGTGGTATCCCTGGTGTTTTCCACGCGTAAACACGACTAAATTGGTATGCGCCAGGTGGCGCCACTACTATGCAAAAAACTGTGTCTGCAACGTTTCATCTTCTAAAATTCAGGGTGTCGTGGTGGAAATAACACGATACTTTGTGCAAGACGTTGTTAGTTGCATTATAATTTCACATCAATATTGTGAGATCATAATCGTCAACACCTGTGTCGGTAAAAAGCAATCACAACTTTGATGGATATATGTGTTATGGAACAAAGCTAAGGGAATGTCAAACTACGATTATTGTTCATCATGATCCAGACGCAAAGCACATAGATGGACCAACTGTGACGTCATTGCCTTTTGTTTTTGTGGATATTACTTTCGAATATGTTCCCATTAACACATTATTACTCTGGTCATATGGGTATAAGTGTAAATCGACAGATAGTCGATGAGAACACAGTGCGCTATGCGTAGTAGATATCTTTAAAACGTTTACTCACTGTACATTGTTCTCCTACATTAAGCTGGGTGAAAGACCACTTGGCCATATACACTGGTGGATAGATTCGTGCATTAAATGCAACGTGGCTTAGTACTTCCCACAGAATTCGAGATACCGTGGATTAAACAGTTCTGACTGGGAGTAAAGTGCAATTTAATACTCCCAATGACCGGAGACGCCACTATATGAATGTATATTAATGTTACTTTTGTTTCCTTTCACTACATCTTGAAAATCCTCCGCAACGAAGGTCACGTGATGGTATCGTTCTAAATAATAAATTAGGATTACGTTTCCCAAATACACTGGTCCGGCTTGATACTACGATACATATACAATAGTAACACAATCCCAAATACTCGTCCTGTGTCTGTACTGATTGTGTTTTCCGACGCGTCTATCACACGTGACATCAAACGTAATGTAGATTCTCTATGGCTGAACTTACGTAGCAGATATCTGGATGTTGCAGTGTTGACATCGAGCTTCTGTAAATTGACGCCCACTGACCGGAACTGACACAAACTGGACATCGCGGTGTCGATCGGGGTGGATCTTGCTGCAAGGAGAATGGCAATGATATTTGATTCAACTTTTAATGTGATTGTGCTCAACCTTTTTAAAGAATTGTTGTAAACGATACACAATCATACGTATGCAGCCTCGTACGCATGCAGGTACGCGCGCGCACCCCCCCCCCCCAACACACACACACACACACACACAAACAAACAAACACACACACACACACACACACACACACACACAAACACAAACACACACAAACACGCACGCACGCTCTCTCTCTCTCTCTCACACATACACACACACATACATAAACCCGCACGCACGCTCTCTCCCTCACACACACACACACACACACACACACACACACACACACACACACACACACACACACACACACACACACACACACACACACACACACACACACACACACACACACACACACACACACACACACACACACACACACACACACACACACACACATACACACACTGTCGTTTTGTCAAACGAATTAGTTAACATGATCATGCCTATCTTCTTTTGACTATTGTAATAATCGGGTAATATTCCACGGGTTTGTCAATGTTGGTTAGGATGCTGGTACATCGTAAAATTCATAAACCGATAATCCAAAAACCTAGGTGTGGGTCATAATTTTAGGCAAACGTTCCCAAAAGATACAATAGCTAGTTACGTGTACAATTCGTTTATCCGGAAAAGTTTCAAGGTGGACTCATTAACGAGATTATCTTATATACGAATGGAGATTGCATAAGTATTGTCAACATCATTTCAATTGTGGGGTTATTTATGTGGACTGAACAATATATATATAATAAACTTACATATTTTGAACTCGAGCATTTCTTCTCCTGCGCCTAATGTCAACTCTATGCAGCTGAATCTTGGTCTGCTGAAATTAAATAATTCGTAATTAATCCGGACCTGTCTTTTTAATGGCGAGCGCAAAGCTAAAAGGCAAGATACTGTAATCTAACTAACTTTGTGTATAATTTAAGTACTAATTCGCCTAACTATTTCGAGCGTTATCGCTACCAAATGTCGTTTACCAACCGTGTTTACGCAAAGTGTTTACCATTATTACGCACTTCATTTGTCAGGTAAATTGTTCGCTTTTTAAAGTTTGCCTTTCTTTTGTTGGCAAAATAAACATACATTATTACAATCATTATTCTAACAATTTTCAATGCAAACAATAGCATTTGGTAACAGAATGTGTCAGAAAATTACTGACAACTTCGCATGTTGGCTGCCATTTTGTAAGCTTAACGGACCTCGTCCCTCGACACACAGTGACGTTGTAGCGCTTACATTTTTCCGGCGTTATCAACGTTACGACTGACGTTTCTGCGCATGCGCGATAAATGTAAATCATCTATGTGCAGCGAAACGACAAAGCATTTATGGTATAAATACTACGGATTGTTCATTAGGATTTACATAACCTCTCAGCAAAGTTATTTGTAGCAAATTACCACGAGGCAAACAAGTTTTGAAGCATGTTTTGATAGCAAGCACAAATCACGTGACTTTAGTGCGCCATAATCCGTGACAGTGATTTATTTGACAGTGGTATATTTTAATGCACTGAACGACATTTTAAGTAACTCTTCACAGTAATCATCACAGGAGACTTAACTAACAGCCCTTGGCATTTATAGCAAAAATGCGTTGTCGTTTCGCTGCACATTAATGGTTTTACATATATCGCGCATGCGCAGAAACGTCAATCGGAAAGTTTATAGCGCCGGAAAAATTTAAGCGCTACAACAACGTAACGGATGCAGCAGTCGGTCTCACCATCCGTTGCTGTAGGCAGACATCACTTTGACGTAGTCGTGGGTCCAGTGTTTGCTCTTGCAGACGAAGCGGCCGAGAGTGGAGAAGGTGACGGCGTCTCCCTCCACGGCCACCTCGTACGTGCTGCGGCCGTCCCGCCCCAGCAGCAGCCAGTCGCCGACGACGTGACGGGAGAACCGGCACTCCGGCCTCGGCATGGACGCCGGCTCTACGAGCACATACGGACGGTCATTCGCACGATTCAAAGCGAGTGTGTCAGCTTTGTGGTTTTATCTTTTTCGTTTAATATTACGTTCTTATCATTACAACATGCATGTTAGATGGCCTAGATGTGGAAATATTGATTAGGGCCTAGGCTCCAGTCGTAACAACTTCAAAGTGAATATATTACCTAATAGACGATCGCATGCAGAACATACGCCATGTTTCTAGAATATGTTAAGGCAAATGGAATCTTTCAGATGAAATTTGGTTGCACCTCGTTCGTTGTCTGGATGCTTTGCACAAATGCGCCTCAAGTCGGCGATACAATATCTTCGCTAATCTGCGAACAATCATCTTTCAAAACAATATTGCAACTACGCATGAGATGACGTCAGAAAATTGCATTTACTTGTATCTCATCGCCACCGGTTGCTAATTTGTTAATCTTTAAGTTATTTGACATTTTCAACTCCATTATGTATTTATTTATTTATTACATTTAACACAGCTTTACTCACTTTTTAGCCATTTTTTCTAACAAAATTTTACTTATTATTGACATGTTATATATTTATTTATAATTATATAAGTAATCATCATCATAAAAACAATAATGATGCATTTCGTGGAATGGCACAAGCGAAATATAATGTGAATCATATCACATCTGGTACGCGAAAAAGCACTTACTAAAATAATACTGTTGTTACAAATCATCGCAGCAACTTACTTTGATCGTCAGATAAAAAAAGTTTCTGAAGTGAAAATAAACGCACAATTCGGCACATAGACGAGACCAATATATTATTAATAACGCCGGTATTTTATACTTACTTGTTATTAAAACGACTAGCAATCAAAGCGTTTCAAAGTGTGGACGAAACGCATTTCGGAAAGTCGTTCAATATTCGAAAGCTTGTCATGACAAAGCTTCCCTGACCAGTTGGTCTCGTGGGCATTGTTAGATTGAACAGTGCGCCGTCGCACGCAGATCATAAAGCACTAGTCGCCACATAGAACACTACTGTACTGTTGAGGTAGTCCGGTGCCAAACCATAAAAGATCTTAAATAATGTAGGTGCACATTGTAAACATAGAACGAATCTTAGTCAGCATCCAGCTTGGTAGTTGAGGTATTCCAATGGTGTGACCTCGCCATTTGGTCGTGTATTGCACGCGTCGAAGGCAATTGATTTGTTCGTTGTTCTATACATCTATAGGGCGTGTAAGTCTCGCGCGCGAAAACGAGGCTGGGTCCATTGTGGGCAGGAAGTCTATATTTTCCATGTTGACATATAAGGACTTTGTTTTGTTTTTTGTTGTAATAATCGAACTGTTCCCAAATAGCGTATTTCGGTTATATTGTCCAAAGGATTATTACAAGCATAAGCAATTGAACACTT
>OZ024860.1:12510640-12518140 GCA_964017155.1 Oasisia sp. SBJ-2009
GATTACCTTCGTCCGGCTTAACGAGGTTCCGGTCTATCAGACTTGGCTGTTGGTGTGAATGGTGAATGGTCAGTAACGAGTAGCCATGACTCACCAAAACGTATCTCGCGTCCGTGTCGCCGTCAGCCAGCACGACAAATCTGTGGTCTCGCTCCTGCCAACTTGCCCAGCATTGCAAACGGACCTCTGGTAACACAAAACGTGGATCTCAAAACGGCAACGGAATAGTCATCCTAATATGTCCGCAAAGATCAACGATACTGAAAGAGTAATGCAGTTTATGTTACACTTATAGACAGGCATAGAGATACACATCACTGTTAAAGATACACTCAGTGCTTAGCTGCAGTGAAATGGAGAGAGTATTCAAGAAAATTGGAAAGTGGCTGAACTGGAAAGGTGGCCGTAGTGCATGCGGTGACTGCACAAATGTATGCATCTAAATTGGCATGACGTCGACGCTATAGGCGTTACAAATGTGCCTTACTAATAACTCATAACCATGAAAACATATCGAAAAAATAACTCTAGTTCGGGTTCCGCCTATAATAATGTAAGGCATGATTGTGAATATTCAGTTCCGTTCGCCAGACGTCGTTTTTCCCGACAAGTTCACTATGTTTAAAGTCAACAGTGATTGCATGAATATTCATCATTCGGCTGCATAATTAATCATCCACGTGGCTGCAAGCTCAACGTGATTTGCATAATTTATACAGTTATGTGTCTGCTTGTTGCATATACAACACCAAAGTTATGAATAGACAAAGGTGGCAGAGAAATACTTATAGAACATGACACAGTACACGTCGAGTGTATATATGCCTAAGCTTACTAAGATTCCATTTAAATGTCTGAAACCCTGAATCACCAACCATTCAGCCACGTAGTCAATAGACTGTCAATGGTGATGACTTACTCTCATGAAAGCATCTGAACGGTTTTGTAGGAGTTAAGTAGAAATCTGACAGCACCCATTGAAAACTTCGAATCGGCTGTCGATATGTAATTTATACATCATTTTCATTCTATCATAAGAATGTATACTTGTTATATAATATAAATAACTAAATTATGTATAAGCGGTTATTTGCAACGAATCATTGAACAAACAATTGCGTCATGTGTCTGTGCGAATTTAATACAAACCCTTGACACGTGGATGAAAGAAACTGCAGTTTGGTTGTGTGAAGTAGAAGACAACTCCTTCTCCTTTGAAGCAGTCGCTTTCCATCCTCGATGGGCGCCAATCTTCCCCACACAGCTCCTGCGTGGAAATGGGAGGTTCAGGGAACATTTATAACAAATATCCCTGCTACTGCATAACCCATCATATTGGAGAAAGTCTGCCAAATTGAGAAATTCACAGAATAATAATAATGCAGGCATTTATATAGCGCCGTAAATCAATGGTTTCCTTGTTCGAAGACAATATTACAAAACATAAATATAGCACTAAACAAATTCAGGATTACAAAAACATGACATCAAATATCAAATAAAATTATCATTAAGAAACAAAGTTATATTTATAAATATTTAAAAGAACTATAAAATTTAGATAATAAAAATGGCATAGAAAAACAGATAGTAATAATATATCAATAATAAATTAAGTAATAAAATACGAGAAGTCAAATCAAGAGAAAGGAAACTGGTATACGGTTTGGACACATAACATGTCTCGTCAGAAACTGGTATACGGTTTGGACACATAACATGTCTCGTCAGAAACTTATATACGGTTTGGACACATAACATGTCTCGTCAGAAATTGGTATACAGTTTGGACACATAACATGTCTCGTCAGAAAGTGGTATACGGTTTGGACACATAACATGTCTCGTCAGAAACTGGTATACGGTTTGGACACATAACATGTCTCGTCAGAAACTGGTATACGGTTTGGACACATAACATTTCTCGTCAGAAACTGGTATACAGTTTGGACACATAACATTTCTGGACATCTGACCGACAGGACCGGCGGACATCTGACGGACAGGACTGGTGGTCATCTGACTGACAGGACGGGCGGCCATAACGGCGGCAGCGTCAACTAAATAAGTAAGTAAGAATGATTTAATTACCTCCGTGGTTCGGCCGTGTCTGGCGCCAAAGTCAAATCCTCCTTGGACTTCACAGAACGTGTTCTCTACTTGTGTCGTGGCTGCAACAAACAATGGTTGATCTGTGGTTCTTTGACAAGTTTTGCGAGTTGTTTGTTGGTATGGCATTTCATCATCGTTATTAGTAAATGAAATGATTGACGTCAGAATTGTTTAAACATTCGACCTTGACATTTTCCCTGCCAAACTTAGGTAATTCACCGAAAGGAAAGAGACATGCTTGCAAAGGCAGATCAACTAGCGTAGTTAAAAGCCATGCTTTTGGGTGTTTTAGGTCATGCATGAAAAGTGGAAGATGTACATCTAGGAAATACAGTTTAGGACATTCGTACTAGATGGTGAATGAAACACATATATCGTGAAGAAAAACATATATGTTTAAACTGTGAACAAAGACTATCAGATGTTTAAGTGTGGAGAATGTAAATTTGAACGAAATACAGATAAGCCGATGCAAAGAGATGACGTCAGTTTCATTTAAAGAGCAAAAGACGTATTAAAGAACAGTACAGAGGAATCAATAAACTAACTGCGAAAAAACGTCGCCAGGCCACAAACAAATCACAAGGGAGTTCACCAAATCGACCGTCACCGATCATACGCGTAAACACAATTACATTACAGGCTAGAAAGGAACGAATGCATTGGTCAGGGAACCGTTTGAATACGCAAATGAATTCAACCTGATGTGTGGAAACGTAGACTTGACTTCTGCGAAAGACCGCAGCTGTCTCAGTTGAAACGTGAATAAGCGCATTGGGCGAGTGGAAAGTAATTAATAGTTTTCAAAAATACATATTTACTTGTTTACTTTGTATATCACCACGCAACAGCTATCTATATAACAACGTATGCAGTATATCAGAAATGGTGAGAGGAGACACAATGGTGGGTTAATAATCCACTTTCTAAGCTCAGAGGTAAAAACATATATATCCAGTTATTTAGAAAAGCGTTTAATCAAACTGTCAATAGGCTATGAGCAAATGGTAAATCCAACACTGGTTGTGCAGTACCTGGTAAAATAAAGTGCATTATATTCATCCACGCCTACTTACCGAGCCACATGTATTGCTGTCTAACTAAATTGTCGTCATAGCAAAGACGGTCTTCGTTCACGTGATTTGGTTCCGCTGTAAACGGATATGCGCATGCGCCAGGATTAGAGGTCAATAAACATTGCTAGCCTACACCTAATTATGCGATAACATACTGTGACAAAGCAAGTACAGACATGTAATAATTGGGTTTCGTGATATTTTTATTTAATCTTAATCCACTCAGGGAAGTCTGACGTGGATTTATATAATGCTAGTATGTTGGTATCATTAGCAGAAACAACTATTAGCAGAAAATAACTGGGTAAGAAAAATGCTGAGTAAAATGAGAGGATAGAAGGAAGATGAAGGAAGTGAGAGATGAGATTGGATTTTAAAAACCCGCCTAAACAGGACAGTATTCGGGAACAGAATGATTATGGGCAGAAAACATTACAAAATGGGCGATAGCAAACTACCACATAGTGTGGCGAGTAAAGCAGGGAGACGAAGGAAGAAGGGAAAGAACAAGGCTGAAGTGGGAAGACAGATTGAAAGGAAACACGGGAAGGGCTGGTACGAACACAGATGGGTGGTCATTGGAGAGGACAGAGAGACGTCGAACAAATTGACAGGAAACAAGTCAATATCGTCAAATAACACCGCTGTGTTTCTGTCAAATACGTCATCGCCGTAGATTAGTACAGCAGACACAATGGTTAAAGGAAACGAATATGAAAAGGTGTGAGTGAACTCACCTATAGCGACACCTATAGCGTGACATACTGTCAGAATATCATTAACGTGTTGATAGAAAGATGAGAGTGATGACAACAACAGCGATGATGTTTCAGTTAATTTTCAGTGAACACCTCAATAGGTGGACCATTACAACATTTGTTGTTAGCTTTTAACAAATCGCTGTAACGCTTATACCTGATACTGTTAGAGTTATTTATGCATAATAACAATAACGCACGATTAAATCCGACACGCTTCAAACTGTATTTGGTTGATTAATAAGGTGTTGTATTTGAAAGCGAACATTACAGCACTACTATGTGCCAACGACGATATCATTTAGGTCACGCTATTCCTTACAATGCATTTACATTCAGTATCTCTGTCATACCCACCCACCAGAATACACCTGGATCACATTCAGGCTCCGCGCTATGAACTTCATACACGAAAACACTTCGTATCTACAATGTAACGTAAAAGCAGAAACATGAATATCAATCTTGTATAAGGCTGTAATAAACTAGCTACCACGACTAATAATGACACGGGCATGGCACTGTGTAGGATAACGTGGGTGTGTAATCATTCGTGCGTCCGGGACATTACCCATATTTAGAAAGTATTTAAAGACATATCTTTTTAGTAGACATTTCAATTAATTTAAATTGTTTTAAAATGACGGACATTGCATTATAATTTCTTTTTAGTGTAATAATATTTTAATTAGTGTTTATGTTTTAGATTAATTTATAGATTTATATGTATGTTTACGTACAGAGTTTTAGAAAGGGTTTTAATTTTATATTAATATATATATATAATTTGCATACCATGTTTTAGTACTATACATCTTAAAAGCAGTGTTTAATATAATTTATTTATATAATTTACATACAAAGATTTGCGAGTTAGTATGATTTATATTAATTTATATAATTTACATTTTTATTTATTAATATACATTAATTTTAGTATTTTTCTTGTGCAGCGCATCGATCCGCCATGCGGGAATTAGCGCTATATAAAAACTGTATTATTATTATTATATTATTATAATCTAAGTCAAAGATATCGCCCGTCCTATTTTTACGCCATATAGACACGGTGACAAAAATGCTACGAAGATACTGTCACATATGATATAATATTACACACAGGATACACAAGTAGATTTTCTTAACCCATAATATGAATATGCATATATGTTTACTATGGATCGTGGGAAATAATAACAATAATACGGGGGCCTATCTGTTTGTTTGAGCAAGATTATAATATGCATTTTACAATCGTGAAGTGTTACTTCCACTGCATTACGTAGCTTAACGAATGTTCAACGACACTATTACCTACCCTTCACCGCGCATGTGCACTCGGAACTTCCCGTTCGGCTCTTCCGATAAACACATGACCGCGTGCACTTTGATTACCCGGCAGCGCTCTCGCTTAGTCACGTGATCAGCACATGACTTGTTGCGGCTGGTCGTGGTGAGAATGAAATCCGTTTCTCTAACGGTCACGTCGGTCCGTTCTGACCACGTGCTACCGGCCTGCACGATGCGGCCAGTCCACCTGCGACCGTTGTCGCGTGCTGGAGCTTCCCACAGGAATGCCGGGAAGACACAGTAGCCGTCAATGCCACAGACTGCAGCGCGAAATGCATGAGTGTTAATAAAGATGTCATGCCTTGCCATTTTCCTTACTGCATATCTATCACTGATTTTGTTAAATCAGTGATACACACACACACACACACACACACACACACACACACACACACACACACACACACACACACACACACACACACACACACACACACACACATATATATATATATATATATATATATATACACACAAACAAACAAACACACGCACGCACACACACACACACGCACGCACGCACGCACGCACGCACACACACACACACACACACACACATATATATATATATATATATATATATATATATATATATATATATATATATATATATATATATATATATATATATATATATATATCGTTGACAACATAAAGTAACATCAACACTTTGCAATAGGGAACCCGACGCAAAGTGGAACAGAAATATTTGATAAGCCATATTGCTATGCAAATATGCGCCGAAGATAAATTGATATATTGATATATATTTTCCTTTCACTTAAGACTAAGACTAATAGATGGCACAAACAAAATTCTTTAAAAAAACGGCTTTATTGAAATATACGAAGTTATAAAAACGACTAAATTTCCACCATAGTGATAGGGCAAAGTGAAACGTTATTTTGCTCCAAGGTTTGCGTTGGATTGCGTCCAGATCAATGTCCAGTGTTTCACTATGTCCCTTGTGTAACTTTACCACGGGTTCCCCTATGCATAGAAACACATGTAAGATGCCTTTGTCCTGGTGAGAACAACTAGATATACATGTGATGGTATGCCATACAATAACAAAAGAAATCGAACCAAATGCCAAGCAACGCTAGGTGTGTTTTTATCAATCATATCACGCTGCTGTCGTCAAGGTTATTATAACTTTGTATAATGATTCTGTCTCAGTCGTAGGAACCAAGATTGTTTGATAATAACTATGCATTCAGTAAGATAGGCACATTATGTTAATATTATTGTTACGTTATGTGGTAAAAAGAAAACATGGCTAAACGCTGAGTTACTTCTTCTGACGATATGCCCGAGTAACCTTTTTTTATAATTGATACATCCTAGATATATCATTGGCAAAAATGTATATGAACGTATGTGAACCTTATATGGATAGATATAATCATAATGAAATCACATATAAGTCAGACTGCGATAGGTGATTACCAGTTAAATCCTCGGTAATACTGTAGATATATCACCCATATCTTATACACATTTTGAATGTTTGTATTCGTATAGCAACTTCCGGAGATCCTGAACTGTTATACGCATCGTGGCCTCAATTCTCCAGCGTAGAATTAAACAGATTATCTGGCTCACTAGACGACCGTTAACAGTAGTCGGTGCGTATATTGTCACCACGTTCATCAAATCGCGGCCATTTTCACTGACATCGCTGTACATATATGGCCAATGATGGATGGGTCGTTGATTACGTGCTTACAACGGGAATAATCAATTGCACATAACAGTCATTTGTCAGACTCTGACACCGTCATGAGGGTGTCAAGACGGCTGTACTTGATGTCCGTAAAACATGCATCATTCTTTGTCATACGAACATCACTAGGGTAAACTATTCGTGACAATCGTCGTCATCTTAGTCGTCGCCGTCGTCGTCGTCGTCGTCGTCGTCGCCGCCGTCGTCGTCGTCGTCGTCGTCGTCGTCGTCGTCGTCGTCGTCGTCGTCGTCGTCGTCGTCGTCGTCGTCGTCGTCGTCGTCGTCGTCGTCGTCGTCGTCGTCGTCGTCGTCGTCGTCGTCGTCGTCGTCGTCGTCGTCGTCGTCGTCGTCGTCGTCGTCGTCGTCGTCGTCGTCGTCGTCGTCGTCGTCGTCGTCGTCGTCGTCGTCGTCGTCGTCGTCGTCGTCGTCGTCGTCGTCGTCGTCGTCGTCGTCGTCGTCGTCGTCGTCGTCGTCGTCG
>OZ024860.1:12525640-12530640 GCA_964017155.1 Oasisia sp. SBJ-2009
ACCCGCATAATGCAGTTTCTATAGGGTACTCTTTGGTGAACACCTTATTGTGATCTTACATCATATCATAATTATGTTTATGCCCGTCTGAAGAGAAAGCGGCGCGGTCACGATGTTTACCATTGAAACAAATTACTACTACTAATGTAATATGGCACAACATATGGAAGGTTAAACATTAGCATTTTATGAAAACATATTAAGTAACTCAGAGGTGGAGCTTCGTACTCACGACTTAGAGGACCCGGGTTCGAATGCTGTGCTGCGATGTTGAAACTTTGGACAAGTTTTTCACTTTACATTGCTCCAGTTCACTCAGCTATATAAATGAGTGCCTGGCTATAGGCAGTGGTGGATATGTGTACGAGCAGCCAGTACCTTCCCAGAGAAGTTGAGATGGTGTCTGATTGAGCAGGTCTGCCAGGGAAGTAAAGTGTAAAGCGCTTTGTGCAATCCTGAGAATTGGACACGTTTACCCTTTTTGTCATGTTAATAAAATATTGTTGTCATTAATAAATTAGCTAACAACATATAATTATGTTCATTGCTAGAAATAATGTTATATAAATACAGTATGTTGCCCAATATAGAAATGATTGCACTAGGCGACGAAAACGCGGGTTACATGTAAATGCCATATCGTTTTGCTCGAGCCGTGGTAAATGTAAATTCATTTCGTTTGCCGTTGGCCACCTACCTTTTTCTGTTGCCGTTGGGAGGTCTAGTGCAGTCAGGAAAACAGCGACAAAGCGACGGTCATGCGAGAGGCGAGACCAGACTGAGTGCGGAGACACCAGATAATCTCAATGGTCAAAAGGAGGCGCAGGTTAAATAGGTAAATGCATCTCCCTCGGGCATCTGCCATATCCGGAAGCTGCTACCATGGACCCATGGAATGGCCATTAGGATTTGGCGAGACAAAACGGAAAGGTCGGCTCGAAGTAAATGGGGCATAATGGGCGCGTGTGATGTCTTAGTCTCGCTTAACCGACTGTCGTTCGGCTGCGGAACTACGCCGAGAAGACAGTCTGGCTACATTAACGGCTTTTGTTTGGGTAGCAGCCGTGATCTATTAAATGCTGCCACCTCACGGACACTGCCGTAATATATATTTTTATAAACAACTGCAAATTTGTATTTCTATTTATTTTGTGTTAATATAAGTTTAATTTTTAATATTTTTTATAATACAGCATTATTTGATCAAAAGGTTTCCTTATTTAATTTGTATGCTATCCGTGTCGAGCTAGACAATGCTGCCACCTCACGGATACTGGTTAATCCTGCCGTAATTCTTATTTTATAAACAACGGTAAATTTGAATTTTTACTTACTTTTGTGTTAATATAAGTTCAATGGTGGATACTTTTCATGTGATATTATTATCTTGTAAAAGTATATCGTTATTTTAATTTTTATTTCGTAGTTGGCCTGAGAGCCAATCAGCGTCTCTACCCTAATCTGGGGTAAGGCTGCCCAGATGTAGAAACTTAAGCCCATATACTGTCCCAGGCGGAGTTGAGGGGGCTTAAAAGTGCTGCCACCTCACGGAGTCTGGGTAACCGAGGCTAGTGATGTCTTTAAAGGGATACTCCAGTCAGTGAGAGGTTCACAGTATTAACTTACAAATGCATAATACAATGAGTGTGCCTAGTAATTGTGCATAAAGATCGTTAATAAACAGTTAATTATAGTTTAATAGTATCAAAAACATGCTATTTTAAATTCAGGGCGCTGCCATCTTGACACTTATGCGCCAGTGACGTAAGCCAAATCGTTTACATCACTGGCGCATTGTTGAAAAGTGCAAGCATTGGCGGAATCTTCGCTAATAGTTGTGATAGTGACGTAAGCAATCCGCGACGTACTGGATACATTAAATGCCACTGGACCTTGTCAACTTTGAATGGTGCATCAAAGTGCGCGAGGTTGAGGAGCCGAAGACGAGGCGGTGTCATCACAGCCGGCACTGGTGCCATCACAGCCGGCACTGGTGTCATCACAGCCGGCACTGGTGTCATCACAGCCGGCACTGGTGCCATCACAGCCGGCACTGGTGTCATCACAGCCGGCACTGGTGTCATCACAGCCGGCACTGGTGCCATCACAACCGGCACTGGTGCCATCACAGCCGGCACTGGTGCCATCACAACCGGCACTGGTGCCATCACAACCGGCACTGGTGCCATCACTGCCGGCACTGGTGCCATCACAGCCGGCACTGGTGCCATCACAGCCGGCACTGGTGCCATCACAGCCGGCATTGGTGCCATCACAACCGGCACTGGTGCCATCACAACCGGCACTGGTGCCATCACAACCGGCACTGGTGCCATCACAGCGGGCACTGGTGCCATCACAGCCGGAACTGGTGCCATCACGGCCGGCATTGGTGCCATCACAGCCGGCACTGGTGCCATCACAACCGGCACTGGTGCCATCACAGCCGGCAGTGGTGCCATCACAGCCGGCACTGGTGCCATCACAGCCGGCAGTGGTGCCATCACAGCCGGCACTGGTGCCATCACAACCGGCACTGGTGCCATCACAACCGGCACTGGTGCCATCACAGCCGGCACTGGTGCCATCATAGCCGGCACTGGTGCCATCACAGCCGGCACTGGTGCCATCATAGCCGGCACTGGTGCCATCACAGCCGGCACTGGTGCCATCACAGCCGGCATTGGTGCCGCTAAGATTTCAGCAAGCAGCTGAATATCTACTGGCACTGTGCGACTTCGGCTTGTTCACAAATCAGCCACAGTTCAGTGCTTCAATATGCCCGGTAGAAGAATTATTTGAAACTGAACAACGCATAACAGCAAATTTCTTTAAGCAGACAACTATAGATGCGTTTTATATTTGTACAAAGTGGTGATTTAAAACAGAAATGTGAATCTGACATTACCAATGATGAACAATGCTATAACTTATGTTAACATGTATCCCAATGTGTTTGTACCTTGTTTTATGCATATCCATAACGATGTTTTATACTATTACATTGCTTACCTGCCTGCCTGTGTAGATTATATACACAGACACGTGTACAAACATTCATAATTATCTGAACTGATGTTGTGCGCAAATGCGCGTGTGTGATATATATATATATATATATATATATATATATATATATATATATATATATATATGTGTGTGTGTGTGTGTGTGTGTGTGTGTGTGGGTGTGTGTGTGTATGTGTGTGTATGTATGTGTGTGTGTGTGTGTGTGTGTGTGTGTGTGTGTGTGTATGTGTGTGTATACGTGTGTGTATGTGTGTGAGCGATCGTGTGTGCGTGTGTGTGAGTGTGTGTTTGGTGTATGTATGCGTGTGTTGTGCGTGCACGTATGCACGTGCATGCGTACGTGCGTGCGCGCGCATTGTCCACATGAGCGCACGTTGCGATCTTTCTCGTCGTTGCCGCTCGTGGTCGTGGGCGTGGGCGTGGCTGTGTGGGCGACGTGTCACCCGGTATTATAATTATAATTATTGTTGTTGTTGTTGTTGTTGTTGTTGTTGTTGTTGTTGTTGTTGTTGTTGTTGTTGTTATTGCAGCCGTCTACAAACGTTACAAATAGACAGGCCTACTTTTGGTACACGTCTTGTTCTCTTTCTTTTCACCCGTGACATGGTCCGTCGGGTTAACCTAGCACATGTCCTCTTTAGCCAAACTTGCGTGGGAATGTGACGCACCGCAAATGATTAACACTCTGATACCGACAAAGTGGGCCAATTTAATTCTACTGGTGGCCGCGCGTTGGTGTTTCTATGGTATGTCTACATTGTGGGATGGACGAAAAGGGCGACGACCATCGCAGGGAATTTACGTTTCTGCGTGTGCAAGACGCACACAGCCTATGTTTCCCGCGGACGTCGAGTTGCGGGCCAATGCCGGACGCCGACACAAAGTTTCACACTGATTTCATTGAGTGTCCAGACAGTAGATATGCTTGAATCGTGTTTGTGTTAGGAGAGCAGACCATGGTGTATGTGTTTGTCAAATACACTAATGCACTAATTATCTGCGAGAGATATGTGGGAATCCTTTGGAATGAAAAAGTTTGGATCGGTTATGGAACCCACCCGCAATCCTGAAATGTGTTGTTTTTATCAGAACTAATCCCAGTCACCTTTATGTGAGTCAAACCACTGACAATCACATGTGACCAAACCCCTAGCAGTTGAACAGACGCTACGCCCCGAGTATATTTTTGTTTACGCCAATTAGTAGCGATCACCCGCGACACACTATTTGTGACCACGTATCACCCCCACCCTCCTTTACCCTGTCACAGGCCTGGTATTTCATTAACCGCGTTCTGTCGTACCTGTTACCCCACTTAATCCGGTCACAGTGACCTCACTAAGTTCATTTACCAGATGCTACAACCCAGTATTTGACCCCATCCAGTATTTGATTTGATTGACATCCCATTGTTGCTACTTCGTATATGAGGACACAAGACGGCGGGCAACAGTCAACACGCCAGCGCAGTCGAATTCATCACAGCGGAGAGACGCCTCAACCACGTATCGAACAGGTAAATGAAGCGAGAGCTGACTACCGCTAGACGAGTATCAATGTATTTGTTGCAGATGACGCGTTGGCAAGCTTTGATTAATGTTCATAATAATATGTATATTGACTAATGATAACACCTAATAATATAAATATCTAAGTTGACTAATGATAACATATAATAATATCAATAAAAAGGTAATTTCTACTGCGCCGAAATCCTTGGCCATTTCATGCGTGGTTTATTTTAATTTTCACTGTCCATAGAAATGCTTGCGACACTTCTGTTAGATTTAAGTGCAAATGCTTTGTGGTTCGGTCACATTTCAGTGCCCTAGAATATGGAAGCGCTCCATAAGATTCATTGCATAGGTATCATTGATAAGGACGTTGTTTTTTAGTAAGATAGTCCTTTATCCCCAAGATTATATCTAAGTAACTCATATAGAATATTATTTATCCAGGGCAATGATGGGC
>OZ024860.1:12533140-12535640 GCA_964017155.1 Oasisia sp. SBJ-2009
ATTCATTTAAAGTGCTTTAAGTGTATTGATCTATTTTGTAATCATTTTTTTTATTAACTTATTTATTAATTTAAACCACATTGACGTGTCTTTTATTATGCATGACAGTTACAGTTATTGTACAATTAATTTATTTATCTATTTATTTTATTAACTTATTTATCGTTTTAACCCACGGTGACGTAATAAACTGTAGGACAGGGCCACTTAGTGTACAGTTTGTTGTATTTACCTGTTTGTAATTTTTATTTTATTCACTTATTTATTATGATTATGCTAGCACACAATGACGCTACGCACTACAGGATAGTGAAATATCACTTTTAGGAGTGTATTCTTGACGTCTTGGGGTTACTACTGTATGCGCAACTGTGTGTGCATGTATAAGCTTTCATTCGTAATCGTGCAAATAAGATATGTTGCGATTAATAACAAACGTTGTTATTTCATACAGTTAATGTCCACATAAATTAAGTAAGTAGATGCATAACTCAATTTTTTTTTATAAATTACATACCCTAACCCATTGAAACCGGAAATTTTACTACTTGTAATAAAGCTCCCGATAAAGCGATTCTATTCATAATGCTATAATTGCATTTTTGGTTATATAATTTTTTTCATGAATTTAACTTAGCAGTAACAAGAACGTGCCTAGTGTTCCTAAAGGTGGATACAATGTGTATTGTGCCATTTGAAATTCTGATATCAAATGGCTTTCCTAGGTTAAACTCCACTGAAAAACCTATTATACGTAACCTATTGAAATGTAAGTTGGATTTGACCTTTGCTATGGCGGATACAAATTATCGTCGTCCAGAACATGTCCGATTGTGTGTATTTATAAATTGTCATCGGCCAAGACCATGCTCGATTTCCAAAATATTTGCGGTATTTTCCATTTTCTGTCGCAACTCTTCTCGTTATTGTAGACTTATTGAATTGTGTTATATCCACCTGTTTACTGTCAGTTATGTAAGGTCAATAAACACAGACACCCATCCATCCATCCATCCATCCATCCATCCATCCATCCATCCATCCATCCATCCATCCATCCATCCATCCATCCATCCATCCATCCATCCATCCATCCATCCATCCATCCACCCAGCCATTAATCCTTCCGTCCGTCCGTCCGTCCGTCCGTCCGTCCGTCCGTCCGTCCGTCCGTCCGTCCGTCCGTCCGTCCGTCCGTCCGTCCGTCCGTCCGTCCGTCCGTCCGTCCGTCCGTCCGTCCGTCCGTCCGTCCGTCCGTCCGTCCGTCCGTCCGTCCGTCCGTCCGTCCGTCCGTCCGTCCGTCCGTCCGTCCGTCCGTCCGTCCGTCCGTCCGTCCGTCCGTCCGTCCGTCCGTCCGTCCGTCCGTCCGTCCGTCCGTCCGTCCGTCCGTCCGTCCGTCCGTCCGTCCGTCCGTCCGTCCGTCCGTCCGTCCGTCCGTCCGTCCGTCCGTCCGTCCGTCCGTCCGTCCGTCCGTCCGTCCGTCCGTCCGTCCGTCCGTCCGTCCGTCCGTCCGTCCGTCCGTCCGTCCGTCCGTCCGTCCGTCCGTCCGTCCGTCCGTCCGTCCGTCCGTCCGTCCGTCCGTCCGTCCGTCCGTCCGTCCGTCCGTCCGTCCGTCCGTCCGTCCGTCCGTCCGTCCGTCCGTCCCTCCGTCCCTCCGTCCCTCCGTCCCTCCGTCCCTCCGTCCCTCCGTCCCTCCGTCCCTCCGTCCCTCCGTCCCTCCGTCCCTCCGTCCCTCCGTCCCTCCGTCCCTCCGTCCCTCCGTCCCTCCGTCCCTCCGTCCCTCCGTCCGCCCTTCCTCCACTCACCCTCCCATCCTCCCTCCTCCTTTATATACTTCCTTCCTATATTAATTAATTAATTAATTCAAGGACAGTGGCGCAATTGAAGTTATCTCGTTATCATTCCTGCTCTATGTAGGTAGAAGCGTTGGCCTGACACATAAGCCTCTTGTGTTTACAGATATTTGTGCCGCTAATTGTGTCAGCTGTAGGCGTTCCGGAGCGGGCAGGTGTGACTGGTGTATTCGTGGGTACAGACGGACAGGGTCCGGTACATGCGGTAAGTGTGGTTATGTATGTCTATAGATTGATATCAACCACAGAAGTTTGATTAGGCCACTGTGAATATTGGTTATTTTGTACAAACAAACAAAGTATTAGACAGGTAGTGAGTATTGTCGCGTGTGTCTGTAGGTAATTAACAATGTGTAAAGAATGCGGTGGGTATGATTACGGTTTTTACTGATACAGGACTGAATTTATTTCTGGAAATATTTCATGTTGAAGATAAACCCATGGTTTTCGTTCTTAATTAGCAAAATAATAATAAAACAAATAAATAAAACACAGGATTTGTGGGGAATTTTTTGTACACGTATCAAACGAGAGTACAAAAATAACAAGATGATAGTTCACGTAATTTAAGTTATACAAGTCGTAAAGTATATTATAGTAATACATGTACAACGAATTACTTATGTAAATTGAAATCCCAAATCTGT
>OZ024860.1:12540640-12543140 GCA_964017155.1 Oasisia sp. SBJ-2009
AATGTGGTTGCCATCGAAAAGGTCATCAAGCAAAATATGATATTATGTATATTTTGTTTTGGCTGTTATGTTTTACATTCGACCAAGTTCAAATGTTGACATGTTATCCATTCAAACAATGCGGGACTGGCGTCACGTGACGTTCATTGTTTCTGCCAGACAACCAACTGAACGTACGACGTCGTGTTAGATATATTTCTAGATCTGGACCCAGAACAGTCTTCTCCTGCTATACGAAGACCTAGGATCGGACTCCTCTACAAATGTCTTCCATGACTTCAGCGGTCTTCAACAGCCAGTATTTCCAACGTTCGGTTCAATAATATTGATTACCACGACACGGAAAAGACTGGCTGGTTGTCGACGGTGTTTTTGTTTTTGTCATTCGATGTATCATTTCATGTAAAAATAAAACTTAACAACAATTTAAATGTGTTTTATTGTTTGTTCCACAGATGAAAAATGTGCATCAATCGCACGGTATTTGAGAAGTAAAGTAATAAATACTGAACCCAGCGTGGATATCTTCTCTCAACTGTATAACTATGCCATTGCCAAAGTATTGTTTCATTACAAACAACAACGTGACACTTTCTATTTAACTAAACCCATTTATTGTAAGCCAATTACCTGCATATGTGTCTAAAGCTAATGATGCAAATATACGTTTTACTGTGATCTAAGATTGGCAATCATTTAAAATCATAGCACAACACCCATGGCTTGATTTATTGTCAAAGCAGTTGCGTTGGTGTGGTTTTATTCTACCGCATATTCCAAATATTCAAATATAAGTCAATATGTTCAGACTCTACATAGGAGATCGTAACATAGTAATAATTAGAATATATATATATATATATATATATATATATATATATATATATATATATATATATATACATATTATGTTGGGTAAATAGCACTCGAATTGTAATTTATTAAGAAAATGCATTGGTTTACGCCAACAGACGTGTTGTTGCTAAGAGTAAAAGTCATTTTAAATGGCACAATAACCGTGGCATAGTGACGACACCAACATCTCTCACGTATAACATTAAACATCAACACTGCATATATTCAAATAATTTCAAATACAAATATAATGCAATCACGTTAAGCTGACTCTACCTAAGAGATAATAGATAAGTAGTCCTTAAAATGTAATTTTTGCCATCTAATCACGTTAACGTGACTCTACCTACAATACCATAGATTAGTAGTCCTTACAACTAGAATATTTCCCATCTAATCACGTTAACCTGACGCTAGCGAAACTATCATAGATTAGTAGTCTTTATAACTAGAATGTTTGGCATCAAATCATGTTAACCTGACTCCAGCTAAAAGATCATGGATTAGTAGTCTTTATAACTAGAATATTTGTCATCTACTAAAGTTATCATTGGATATACTTCTAATTAATGAAACTCGTACGTTTATCGACAAGAATGCCATGGATTCTCAACTAATCTGCCCGGATGAGTTTTCTAAGTCTTGCGGCTCGAGGTTTGTCGGCCTGCTGTGTCGACGATGTTCAGCCACCATACTAGTACTTGTCATACCAGTGCTTGACTGAAACACAACATATAACGTATCTTTACCATTTTGTGTTCTGCGTTCATAAAACTAACTTTTCTAAGATATGATATTAAATTTTACAATTTAACGTCAGTGATTTACTAAAATTATGATCTAACAATGGTGTATTCATCAGAAATGTTCGATGAAATGAATGCTGGCAACATATTGCCGATGGATGCAGCACAAACAACCAATAAACGAACAGCGTTGATTTTAAGCGCACCAATGAACGAGCAGCGTTGTTTTAAACGGACCAATGAACGAGCAGCGGTGCTTTTAAACGGATGTCTCATACGCAATCAATTTCTTCTTGAACTGGCTTGATTAATATTTTCGGCATCCACGTCGCGTGAACGATGGTGTAGCCTGTTTTTATTAACATGGCCTTTTAGAAATTCAGAACATTTTATAATACCACTTATTTGTTATGTCAAATTAATGAATTTCTTTTTCATAATGGCAGCAAGTCCGAGCCCTATCTGATGTCATCCTAATATTGATTGTACTATATTTTTATATTTTATGTAAGAAAAAGCTGACATTTTTATAACATCAATAAAAAGGTTAAACAAAGCAAGTCTATCCGACAGATTGGTAAAAAGCGGTATATACCGAATTGGTCGCATGTACTGTAGCGTGTCAGGCTGTACCCAGGAGCGCACCAGTCACACTTGCCCGCTCCGGAACGCGTGCAGCTCATACAATTAGGGACACATCCATCTGTAAACACAAGTGGCTTATGTGTCAGGCCAACGCTTCTATCTACATAGAGCAGGAATGATAACGAGCTAACTTCAATTGCGCCACTGTCCTTGAATTAATTAATTAATATAGGAAGAACGTATATGAAGGAGGAAGGAAAGATGGGTGGGTGGGTGGGTGGGTGGGTGGATGGATGGATGGATGGATGGATGGA
>OZ024860.1:12545640-12555640 GCA_964017155.1 Oasisia sp. SBJ-2009
TTCCGTTCCGTTCCGTTCCGTTCCGTTCCGTTCCGTTCCGTTCCGTTCCGTTCCGTTCCGTTCCGTTCCGTTCCGTTCCGTTCCGTTCCGTTCCGTTCCGTTCCGTTCCGTTCCGTTCCGTTCCGTTCCGTTCCGTTCCGATACAGTTTATCGACACGTGCTGTTATAGATCACGCAACTTCACTTGCTGTCAACAAGTCGCCACGAATCCACAGCATAGAGGGTTCAAACTGCCAGCCGTTTAATACTGGCAATACTGCTGAAATTTGGCGTCGCAATTTCGAATTTACTTCGAAGCAGCGGAACTAGCAACGAAACCGCCGAAACACATGTAGCTATCCTACTGCATTGTGCAGGCCCCGAAGCACAGGACATATTTACAAACTTTGTCTTTGTAAACACCGTTGACGATAAAGATGCAAATTGGGAGCATGTCATGAAAATGTTCAAAACCTACTGTGAACCACTGAAAAACGAGGTATTTGAACGGTACAAATTATGGCAGCGTGATCAACGTCAAGGGCAGAACATCGATCAGTGGGTTAATGATCTACGAATACTACTGTCAACCTGTGAATATGGACAGCAGAAAGAAAGCAGTCGTGTTTGGAGTAGCGGACATTCGTGTAAAAGAAAGACTACTTCGAGAAAGTGATTTGACGCTAGAAAAAGCAATAGATATCTGCCACGCAGTAGAGGCCAGTAAAGAACAGATGAAAGTAATGGCAAGCGATAGCCAGTGTCATGAAATGATTGGCATCATCAGGTCCAA
Source organism: Oasisia sp. SBJ-2009 (assembly GCA_964017155.1). NCBI lineage: Eukaryota > Metazoa > Annelida > Polychaeta > Sabellida > Siboglinidae > Oasisia > Oasisia sp. SBJ-2009. Next base: position 12,546,413 of record OZ024860.1, read on the forward strand.
ATATATGTCAGTGAACAGAAGAAAGCCAACAAGACCTGTAATCAATGCAGAGGCCAGCAACGTGTCTAACCACCACTCTAACCAAGGCGGTGTGGTGGTCCAGGTTTCGACCAGTCCAAGATTCGACCGAATCTGGGACCGCGACGGTAGCGGTCCAGGATTCGACTCGGTCCAGGATTCGACCTTTGTTACTAACGTAGTTTCCGTTAATAATACGTCAAGTATTGATATAATATTGTTATCACAAACATCTTTAATAAAAATAGATTAACTTATGTGATCATTTTCACTCACTCGAACGTGTTGTATTATTTAGAGCGTTGTTTTCGTCAGTCGATGTTATAATTAGTATCGAGGCTACAGCAATAGGCTGCGCGTGGCGCTGTCTATATGCACAGCCGCAGTGTCCTGCTTCGTTTTAGTGGGAGATGGCTAATTGCTACCTCCCCACGAACAAATGCATGTAAACGCCTGGTGTAAATCTTGTCAAACGTACCTTCAGTCCAGTGGCGTAACCAGGATTTAACACTGCAGGGGCCATCCGGCAACCAAGCAAACTCGGTGTGTGTGTGTGTGTGTGTGTGTGTGTGTGTGTGTGTGTGTGTGTGTGTGTGTGTGTGTGTGTGTGTGTGTGTGTGTGTGTGTATATTATATATATTTATATATATATATATATTATATATGTCTATACATTTATATGTATATATATATATATATATACATACATACATATAAATGTATAGACATATATATATATAAATCGGTCTCCATATGTAATCATGTTATATATATATATATATATATATATATATATATATATATATATATAATATTACTAAAATATATTATATATATATATATATATATATATATATATATATATATATATATGTTATATTACTAAAAACAATGTTATGCATTCAGATGTTGTGTATGTATATATACATGTGTGTGTGTGTATATATATATATATATATATATATATATATATATATATATATATATATATATATATATATATATATATAAGCATCATCTGAATGCATATCACATTGTTTTTAGTAAAATAATATATATAATCATTTAGTGTTGGTCTGTTGCTAATTATAAAATAAACAAAGGTGTTTATTGTATGCTTATGTTGACTACATGACTATATTGTATGTTATTTAAAATAGTTATGTTGGCTACGTGTATTTGAATATTGTGACTGTGAAACAAATTGAATGATCAACACAATTTTATAATTGTAAATAACATTCGAGTAGCAGAGGGGAGACTCGAGGATCATGGCCTGCCCTCAATCACATAAAATATAGACTGAGGACCTATGGTTGCCTGATGCATAGATTGACAAGGTGCAGAGGCTACAGGGGTGCCTATCTAGGACTTCACAATCCTGTCTTTTGACAAAGACATTTTACATCACTCAAATAGCACTAAGTTACACAATGTGCAGGAATCCACTGTTTTAGCCACACGTGATAAGCATCCTATTAAACTGAAGTATATCAAGTTGCATTCTGTTTTCAACCAAGCAATTTATCTAGTCGATGTTTCCTCTGGGTAGTGGGAATTTCATATTGTGAGTTTATTATTTTCAGCTACTAGATCTATGCAGGGGCTTATGAGATAGGTGAGAGGGAGATTTTTTCTGGAATGAAGATGTGAAGGGGACATTTCCTATGCTGTCCAACTAAAGCTAAAAAGTGGGGGGTCACCCTCATCCCCCACTAATCAATGCCCATGCAAGCATTATGACAAAACATATACAGATGCTGCCATGCACAAGAGGTTATTCTAATATGTTAGTATAACAGATTCCACCATCGAGGACGAAAACCCTCGGTTGAGTGTCCCATTAAATGCTGATATTAATACTAGTAAATAATATATAACTTCTATTGTGCCTAAATCCTTAGAAATTATGCTGGTCAATATAAAAATCGATAAGAGGCATTTAATTTGTCAACAGATTTATGTATACGACAGGGATCTATGGTGGTTATGAAGGCGTGACTTTAACTAATGGCAGAATTTGGCTACAGGTTTTACTGATTTAATACAATTTTCACATGAATATCAGCATAATTACAAGGGGAATGCAATGTTTCGGTCAATAAACCCATATTTTGCACAAAGGCATACAAGTTGGAATTGAGCCAACAAATGAAACCGAGACATTAGTACTTACTCTTAATTACAATGCAAATATATAATTCAATTGATTAATCCACATGACAAGTTAATTGTCTTTGTAAAACTACTTTATTTTGTGAATGCATGCCCACTTCTCTCTTGACTCCCCTTTGTCCAGGTTGGTGAAACAGTACTGGTGACTTACAACAGGTAGAAGATATAACGAAAAAACAAGTTAACAACTACATAATGATTATGTTCTCTGCAGGAAGTCCATCAGACAATTAAACAACAAGTTGTTAAAAATAAGAAAATTTGCAACATAGCATTTTCATGCCTTTATTATTAAAGCCAATAAAGCATCAATACACTCATTTTTTACTATTTCACAACACAATTATCAATAACAGATTTCTGTTTTTAATAAGTGAAACATACATACAGAAAAGAAGACAACATTATGAATATGTGCATGATATTTAATTTTTGTTAATAAAGTATTTACTAATACAGTGTCTGATTGTGTTCATGCTTGGGGGCTGAAGTACTTGTTAGTACTATTAGTATTCGTGGTTAACCGAGAACAAACTATTATTGTCTTTATGCAATAAGTAAACTGGAAAGTATGTTCCGACAATAACATTTTCATCAAGTAGGTAGGTATATAAATAAAAATGAAAACAATCTTATATTAAGAGCTTGAGTCCAAAAGGGTTATGTTTTATTTTTACAATATCCTCATATCAATCACAAATATGACTACTTTCAAAAGTACTCATACTTGTTAGACAACTATCTGGGATAAAATCCTCATTACTCATACACATGTCACATGACTTTTCCTGGTTACACAGTATAAACAAGATACACGGTTTTAGAGAGCAAGCATATATTGCAACATCTTCATTTTTACTGTTTTATATTCGTATAAGTACATCACTCCAAAGAATGTTTTAAAATATTTTTATGAACACCAATCATGGAATTACAGACACAGCACACTGATATACTGTGAAAGATTGTTCTGTTTTGTGTAGTACCAATGAAGTGGTTTGATGCGCTGAGCATCTGTGTGAATAGCCTCTGCCCTTTGGGAAGTGTCGTTGCAACAAGCTTGCGTCATAACGGGCTCTGACGTACATTGCGCATGTTCACATCTTCATTCCAGAAAAAATCTCCCTCTCACCTATCTCATAATAATAAACTCACAATATGAAATTCCCACTACCCAGAGGAAACATCGACTAGATAAATTGCTTGGTTGAAAACAGAATGCAACTTGATATACTTCAGTTTAATAGGATGCTTATCACGTGTGGCTAAAACAGTGGATTCCTGCACATTGTGTAACTTAGTGCTATTTGAGTGATGTAAAATGTCTTTGTCAAAAGACAGGATTGTGAAGTCCTAGATAGGCACCCCTGTAGCCTCTGCACCTTGTCACTCTATGCATCAGGCAACCATAGGTCCTCAGTCTATATTTTATGTGATTGAGGGCAGGCCATGATCCTCGAGTCTCCCCTCTGCTACTCGAATGTTATTTACAATTATAAAATTGTGTTGATCATTCAATTTGTTTCACAGTCACAATATTCAAATACACGTAGCCAACATAACTATTTTAAATAACATACAATATAGTCATGTAGTCAACATAAGCATACAATAAACACCTTTGTTTATTTTATAATTAGCAACAGACCAACACTAAATGATTATATATATTATTTTACTAAAAACAATGTGATATGCATTCAGATGATGCTTATATATATATATATATATATATATATATATATATATATATATATATATATATATATATATATATATACACACACACATGTATATATACATACACAACATCTGAATGCATAACATTGTTTTTAGTAATATAACATATATATATATATATATATATATATATATATATATATATATATATATATATATATATATATAATATATTTTAGTAATATTATATATATATATATATATATAACATGATTACATATGGAGACCGATTTATATATATATATGTCTATACATTTATATGTATGTATGTATATATATATATATACATATAAATGTATAGACATATATAGTATATATATATATATAAATATATATAATATACACACACACACACACACACACACACACACACACACACACACACACACACACACACACACACACACACACACACACAAACCGAGTTTGCTTGGTTGCCGGATGGCCCCTGCAGTGTTAAATCCTGGTTACGCCACTGGACTGAAGGTACGTTTGACAAGATTTACACCAGGCGTTTACATGCATTTGTTCGTGGGGAGGTAGCAATTAGCCATCTCCCACTAAAACGAAGCAGGACACTGCGGCTGTGCATATAGACAGCGCCACGCGCAGCCTATTGCTGTAGCCTCGATACTAATTATAACATCGACTGACGAAAACAACGCTCTAAATAATACAACACGTTCGAGTGAGTGAAAATGATCACATAAGTTAATCTATTTTTATTAAAGATGTTTGTGATAACAATATTATATCAATACTTGACGTATTATTAACGGAAACTACGTTAGTAACAAAGGTCGAATCCTGGACCGAGTCGAATCCTGGACCGCTACCGTCGCGGTCCCAGATTCGGTCGAATCTTGGACTGGTCGAAACCTGGACCACCACACCGCCTTGGTTAGAGTGGTGGTTAGACACGTTGCTGGCCTCTGCATTGATTACAGGTCTTGTTGGCTTTCTTCTGTTCACTGACATATATTTGGACCTGATGATGCGATTGACGCAGTCAGTGAAACGGATGATGGCCAGGAGGGGTTTTACTGCTTTGGTGGTGTATCTTGACGATTTCTTAATCTGTGCACCCACCATGAAGGAATGTACGACAGCACTGTCCACCCTGGTTAGTTTGTTGCGACACTTAGGATTTTGCATAAATTGGGATAAAGTTGTTGACCCCACTAGGTGTATTACTTTTCTGGGAATTGAAATTAACACAGAAACTATGAGCAAACGCTTGCCTGTAGACAAATTATTAGCGCTTAGGTCAGAGTTACAAGTTTTTGCAAAGCGAAAACGTGCATGCAAAAGGCAGCTACAGTCCCTTGCAGGGAAGCTAAGTTGGGCGGCGAAAGTGGTGTACGGCGGGAGAGTATTCCTCCGGCGAATTTTTGATGCTATTTCCACTTTAATTGCGGCGAATCACAAACGTGTATTAACATAAGCAGTGCGGCTGGATATCCAGTGGTGGGAGCGTTTCATGTCATCGTTTAATGGGTGTTCGCTTATTTTGGACAATGTCCCCGTTACAATGGTGTATACTGATGCATGTGAGACAGCAGGCGGTAGTTACTGCGAGGGTGATTGGTTATACTGTAACTGGTTGAAAGATTACCCTGAGATCAGTGATGCACATATAAATGTGAAAGAATTTGCTACAGTGGTCCTCTCGGCACAGCGATGGGGTCCATTGTGGGCCAATAGCCAAGTATTGGTCAGATCAGATAACAGCACAACTGTGTCATGTATTAACCGGGGTACATCACGCAGCCCACTCATTATGAAACTTATGAGGTACATGTTTTGGCTTTCAGCTGTGTATAACCTTCATTTGATAGCACTACATGTTCCAGGTACTGAACATATTCTTGCAGACAAGATATCTCGTTTGCACGAATCCTATTCTAGGCATTGTCTGCATGATCTGCTTGTAGCATCGCCACCATGTTGGCACATGTCATACAAGGGATATGTTTACATTCTCGACAGGTCCTGCCCAACAGGAGGAGTTCCTGAGCACTCTAGATGACAAGGTCCTATTATTTAAAGGTCATGTATTTGCACCTAGTACTCGCCTTACCTATGCATCGCATACAATTTTGCATTTTAGCTGGACTAAGCCCAGTCCCTTTGTCGCCCATCAATGCCTGCAGATACATAGCTTTCCTTTCTCAGAAGTTAGCTTTCAATTCTATTAAGCAGTATATCAATGTTGTGCGCATCATGCATCTAGAAACAGGCCACGGAAACCCTTTTCATAATTCGTGGCATATAGATACGTTGCTAAAAGACGCAAACCAGGTGTTAGGTTCCTCCAGAAAACAAAAGCTGCCCATTACACCATACATTCTTCGCCAAATGTTCATACTAGTGGATTTCTCTTCACCCTTAGAGGTAACTTTCTGGGCTTCATGCTTGGTAGCCTTCTTTTCTTTTTTCCGGAAATCCAACCTTTTAGTGACAAACTTGGAGTCACTTAATCCAGATTGGCACCTGTGTCGCAGGGACGCAAGCTTTTCTCTTGATGGGGTTACTTTAGCTGTACGTTGGTCCAAGACTATACAATACAGACAGCGCATTTTGCATATCCCAATTCCACGCATACAGGGTTCCCCTCTGTGCCCTTCCCAGGCACTTATTCTAGCGTTACGGCTATGTGACGCTCCTCCATCTGCCCCCTTATTCACTTATATGACCCCTAAAGGCTGGCTGCCTCTGACAGGTCATACTTTCCAGTGCAAACTTCACAGTTTTTTGACTAGGTTAAATATAGACCCATCTGATTATTCTGGGCATAGTTTTCGGAGAGATGGTGCGTCCTTTGCATTAGAATGTGGTCTGCCTACTGAAGTCATCAAGGCACAAGGGGACTGGGCAAGCAGTGCTTATGAAAGCTATGTAAATCCATCTTGGGATATGCGTAAACAACTAGCGGAAACGTTGGGTAGCCATATCAAATAGGTGATGTGGTAACACCGCCACAAGGGTGACCCTAAGAAGTTGCTACTATTACTTTCTACCAGGGTTGGGGGGTAGGTTTGGGAGATCACGGTTTTGTGCAATATTTTGATTACTGTATAATTATGTATGTGATGCCATGTTTTGTAAACATTAAAAAAACCTGATCTACAAGTTCACCCACAACCCTGGTCTTGTATTTGATACGTCTGTTTATTTACATTCATATTATATGTCTACATATTATTTAGCTTTCGTGCTTAATGTGGTAATTAATATTGTTTAATTATTTATTAATCAGGGATGCGTGGTTTGCATGTTGTGCATGGTTTGGCACACCATAGTATAGTGTTTACCTCACACATAGCCCATGCGGTCACACGACGTGGCTGGCCGTACGCAGCAGGCAGCATGTGACTGTCATATGCACGTGTCGGCACGTGCTGGCCGTGCGAGGGAGCGTCAGGGAGTGCCAGGGAGTGCCCGGAAACACCGGCGGCACTTGCGTATTTAAGACTGGTTTTGAGGGAAACAACTTATTCCGAATTGGGCATGCAGCGGCAGCGGCAGCGGCAGCAGCGATTAATAGATGCCGGCTTTTAAGTAAATTTCCCATCCACCCTCCCTGCTTTGGCAGACATTGTATTAGATAGTGTTATGTAAAATTACTGTAGTTAGTTAGTGTAGCCGACTTGTAGGTCTTGTGAGATCACGGTTTTGTGCAATATTTTGATTACTGTATAATTATGTATGTGATGCCATGTTTTGTAAACATTAAAAAACCTGATCTACAAGTTCACCCACAACCCTGGTCTTGTATTTGATAAGTCTGTGTATTTACATTCATATTATATGTCTACATATTATTTAGCTTTCGTGATTAATTGGTACAACTAATTATTCATAATGACAAATATGATGTTTAGAATCAAACCAGTTACGCTAAAATTGTATTATTATTTTTTTTAAGTGAAGACAGGTGTAGCAGGATTTGGACCACACCACTATTCGAAAATGGGGTGCGAGGTTGTCACCGCTGCATGGCAGTAACAATGGAAACCCGACTTTGGGGATCGAGCCAGAATTTACTTGTATAAAACATATTACCACTGATCTCTATATAATAAATCATTGCCTTAACCCTAATCCAAATCCAAAACCCAAACGCAAACCCACACCCCCATTTTGGAATAGTGGTTTGGGTCCAAACATGATCCCAGCAGCCGCCTGTTGGCCTTGTAATTATGCTGTGGTATAGCCTATACGCATACATTAGCTTAACACACTTTTGCTAAGTTGCACAAATTCCATCTTATCTGACAAACGTATAACACTAGCACAAACATAATGTTAAGTTAAAAACACTTTTAGAAAAAAGGTAACGACCCTACTATACAGCGGATTGATGGCTGACGAATTATCATCTTAAAGTGGCATTTTAAATACTTTTTGGTTAATTTAATCTTACTACGTTCTATCATGTTATTATATTTTAGTAGAGCACCTTTTTATGTTAGATCGTTGTCTTATTGTTGACATTTGTTTACCTGTATTTGCAAATATTTACATTTTAATTATTATATTAAAGTTTTAATTTTTTATTTTTTTCTAAAATTTATTCTTAGTATTTTTTGGAGAACCACATTGGAAACAGGTTTGCTATTGTGTGCTTTAATGTGTTTATCCTCGGTAAATATTATATATATATATATATATATATATATATATATATATATATATATATATATATATATATATATAATATAATATATATATATATATATATATATATATATATATATATATATATTTATCTTATATATATATATATATATATTTATCTTATATATATATATATATATATATATATATATATATATATATATATATATATATATATATATATATATATATTTATCTATGCTTATTTCGTTATTTTCTTTGCATCGAAAACAATTTTGAAATGTGAATAGTGATACAAATATGAACATAAACATGAACATTCATAACAAGATAAACTAAACTGTCAAAGAACAACATGCATAAACATAAACTTTTTAAACATATATATAACATAAACCATAAACAAGACACATAACCTCAGTGCTTATTATACAATATACCATGCAGGTAGTTGTTGTGTATCAAGTATGTTATTTGAATCAGTAAGCCACGGGTGTCTATGTAACCAGTGTCTATTATAATACATGACATCCGAAATAATATTGTTTCATTAACCAGTTAAGAGAAGTGAGAGTGTGTTTTATCACTATCATAAACACACTCTCACTGATGATTAAACACTATTGTTCCACAGTTATCACAGCTAGAGTAATT
>OZ024860.1:12560640-12570640 GCA_964017155.1 Oasisia sp. SBJ-2009
AATTACGCCGAGAAGATAGTCTGGTTACTTTTACGGCTATTGTTTGTTTAACCGCGTGATTTATACAATGCTGCCACATCACGGACACTGCCGTACTTTTTATATTTTTTATAAACAACTGCAAATTTGTATTTATTTTTATTTTGTGTTAATCTAAGTTTAATTTGGAATAGTTTTTATAATAGAGCATTATTTGATAAAATGTACCCTTATTTAATGTGTATGCTATCCGTGTGGGGCTAGGCAATGCTGCCACCTCACGGATACTGGTTAATCCTGCCGTAATTCTAATTTTATAAAAAACTGTAAATTAATTTTTTTACTTACTTTTGTGTTAATATAGGTTAATATAAGTTCCCAATCAGCGTCTTTATCCTAATCTGGGGTAAGGCCGCTCTGGCGGGTCGACAATGCAGACCCACTCTTTCCCTAATTCTAATTTTATAAACAACTGTAAATTTTAATTTTTACTTACTTTTGTGTTAATATAGGTTAATATAAGTTCCCAATCAGCGTTTCTATCCTAATCTGGTATACGGCCGCTCTGGCGGGTCGCAATGCAGACCCACTCTTTCCCCAGGCGGATTTGAGGGGCTTATAGGTGCTGCCACCTCACGAAGCCTGAGTAACCGAGGCTATGTTAATCATGCCGTAATCACCGGGCAGGGCAAATGCCACATGTGTCACCAGGGATACGCGCTGAGTACACGGACTCGCATACATACATCCACCGACTCATCCAACTATCGATCCATCGATCCATCGATCCATCGATCCATCGATCCATCGATCCATCGATCCATCGATCCATCGATCCATCGATCCATCGATCCATCGATCCATCGATCCATCCATCCATCCATCCATCCATCCATCCATCCATCCATCCATCCATCCATCCATCCATCCATCCATCCATCCATCCATCCACCCATCCATCCATCCATCCATCCATCCATCGATCCATCGATCCATCGATCCATCGATCCATCGATCCATCCATCGATCGATCGATCCATCGATCGATCCATCCATCCATCCATCCATCCATCCATCCATCCATCCATCCATCCATCCATCCATCCATCCATCCATCCACCCATCCATCCATCCATCCACCCACCCATCCATCCATCTATCCATCCATCCATCAATCCACTTACTCTCCCCTTCTTCATTCCTCTCTGATATTCTTCCTTCCTCCATGAATTAATGATTTCATTCTTTAATTTCTACGTTCGTTCTTTTTTTCCATCCCCCCATCGTCTTTGACAACTTGAATGCCGCACGCGGATATTTAAATTGATCAACCATTTTCATTTGGTGCGTTTCTGAACTTTCTTTCCAAAGGACAGTGGCACAATTGAAGTCAGCTAGTTATAATTCCTGCTCTATGTAGCTACAAGAGTTGGCCTGACACATAAGCTTGTTATGTTTTCAGTAAAGTGTGCCTCTCATTGAGTGAGCTGCACTTCGAATGGAGCGGGCAAGTGTGACTTGTGCCAGACTAGATACGCGCTAGATACAAGGACTCTCACCTGCGGTATGTGTTACTGTGTATGTTTAAAAAGTAATACCAGCTATGACCTGCGGCGACTTTAACCATGCGTACACGTGTCCTTACATACGTACGCGTGTGCATTTACGGAATGAGGGATCCGTTTAGTGGATACTGACCGTGTAATGGGACCTCAAGCTGGTGCAATAGATTATGATAGATAAGGATAGGACGAATATTTGATTCGTATTCTAAATTTCGAATTTTCGAACGTATTCCCGCTAATCGATTCGATTCGAAATTCGAAAATTCGCAGCTATATAAAGAAATATCGTTGGAATATTTTTCTTCATGCCTACTCCGCCGCAAAATTGGTCCCAGTTTACCTTTACGGTTTATTGTTTGACTTAAATATGAATGACTACAACGGCCAAACAACTCCTCATATATCTTATGATGTATAGACATACACACACTTGGTTACACAATAAAATCGCTAACATTACTTACACTTCACAAAACAAACTCGCGTAAACCTCTCGGTGTTATCGCCGTCGGTGGCTGCTACGCGTAGCTTATCGTAATATCGGTATTGTGTCGATTTTGTTGTTGTTAGCAGTGTCCGATTAAGGTTTAAGGCTAGAGTTTCGGGTAAGTTTAGGACTAGTTGAAGTTAACCTAGCGTTAGTTACGGTTACGGTTACTTCAGAGTTAGCATAAAACCGAAATGTGTGAAGGTCATTTATTTAGCGACGCCTGCAATGACTCAATTACCGATGTTACGGTAAACACCGAGCTCCGCGTAGCCCTAGTGTTATAGTAGATCATGTCGAGTTTTACGCGAGCTTGTTTTCTTAATTTTATTATTTACAGGAATGTAAACTATTTTATTTTTGTAACATAGTGTATTTGTATGTACATAAGTTATGTGAGGATACGTTTGGCGGGTGTAAGAAGTCGTTTTCATGGTTACGCCAGAAAGTAAACAAAAAGATCGTTTCATATTGCCACGATGCCGACGACTCCGGCACGGATTTGTGCCGCTTCCCGGCAAAACATATCGACACCGTTCAGTACTCTAATCGAATTCGTATTCGGATTTTCGAGGATATTCGATTCGATATTTTATTCGAATGAAATTACAGATTCCTCCGCTGTCGCGCTTACATTTTTCAGGTCGTTAAAAACGTTCCTATTGACGTTCCTGCACATGCGCAATAAATGTAAAATCATCATTGTCCAGCGAAGCCACAAAACATTTTAGTATAAATGCCACGAGCTATTCGTTAACTCTCCTGTGATGATTACTGTGAAGAGTTTCTTAAAATGTCGTTCAATGCAATAAAATATTACGTTTTTTTAATAAATCACTGTCACGGATTATGGCGCACTACAAACACGTGATTTACGCTGTCTATCAAAATATGACTCAAAACTTGTTTGCCTCGTGTTAATTTGCGACAATTAACTTTGCTGAGAGGTTATATACATCTTAATGAACAACATTGATGCTTCTCATTGATGATTTTACATTTATCGCGCATGCGCAGAAACGTCAATCGAAACGTTTATAACGCCGGAAAAATGTAAGCGCTACAACCTTCCTAAATTATTAGGGGACCGCCTCCTAACATTTATTGATATTCTTGTGGTTTATCTGTAACATGTGTTTTCCCGTGAGAAACAAAGTGTGGCAACACGACTAGTACATGTATATGTTAAACAGTTGTTTTATGTCATACTGTGTGTACATCGCCGTTGACACAAGCCGCGAGCACACAATGACGCTAGGAAATACGGGATAGTGAAATGTGACGTGTTAGGAGTATATTCTTGAAGTCTTGAGGTTCCTATTATGGGTGCATCTGTGGGTGCATGTGTAAACTTTCATTCGTAATCGTTCGCATAAGATTTGTTGCGAATAGTAACAAACGTTTTTATTTCATACAGTTAATGTCCACATAAAATAAGTAGATTCGTAACTCTAAAAAATATATTGATAAATTACACAAAGCCGTAATCCACTGAAACCGCTAATTTTACGTACACGATATTAAGCTCTGGATAAAGCGATTGTAGTCATAATTCTAAAATTACATTTCTGGTTACACATTTATTGAATTTACCTTAGCAGTAACAATCATGTGCCTGTGGTTTCTAAACGTGGATACAATATGATTTATGAGATTTGAAATTCTGATATCAGTTGGGATTCCAAGATTTGACTCCACTGAATAAAGACTTTATATGTAAGCTATTTTTATATAAGTTGGATGTGTTGACATGACGCACAACTCACATGTTACCGTTGTGTAACTGGATACGCTCTACATTATGACATATGCGGTGAAGTTGGTTATGTTTATGTAGGGTATAAATCAACATCTGACCAAGACCAGAGGTAAATGTATGTAGACACCTCTATGTAGACCTGTTTGTTAGGCGCTACTAGCTCACAGAGGCAGCGTAAACGAATTAAGAACTTTATATATCCGGCTGTAGTCTATCAGTTATGTAAGGTCAATCAACATACAAAACACACAAATAAGTAATTATGCGTACATATTTCGCCTCCTACCCACCCATTCACCCACCCACCCACCCATCCATCCATCCATCCATCCATCCATCCATCCATCCACCAATCCACTTACTCTCCCCTTCTTCATTCCTCTCTGATATTCTTCCTTCCTCCACGAATTAATGAATTCATTCTTTAATTTCTACATTCCTTCTTTCTTTCCATCCATCCACTGTCGTTGACAATTTGAATGCCGCACGCGGATATTTAAATTAATCAACCATTTTCATTTGGTGCGTTTCTGAACTTGCTTTCCAAAGGATAGTGGCACAATTGAAGTTAGCTAGTTATAATTCCTGCTGTACGTAGCTACAAGCGTTGGCGTGACTCATAAGCCTGTTATGTTTTCAGTAACGTGTGCCTCTCATTGTGTGAGCTGCACTTCGAATGGAGCGGGCAAGTGTGACTTGTGCCAGACTAGATACGCGCTAGATACAAGGACTCTCACCTGCGGTATGTGTTACTGTGTATGTTTAAAAATTAATACCAGCCATGACCTTCGGGAACTTTAACCATGTGTACATGTGTCCTTACATATGTATGCGTGTGCATTTACAGAAAGAGGGATCCGTTTAGTGGATACTGACCGTGTAATGGGATCTCAAGCTGGAGCAATAGATTAGGGGATAAGGATAGGACGAATATTCGATTCGTATTCTAAATTTCGAATTTTCGAACGTATTCCCGCTAATCGATTCGAAATTCGAAAATTCGCAGCTATATAAACAAATATCGTTCGAATATTTTCCTTAATGCCTACTCCGCCGCAAAATTGGTCCCAGTTTACCTTTACGGTTTATTTTCTGACTTAAATATGAAAGACTACAACGGCCAAACTACTCATATATCTTATGATGTATAGACATACACACTCTTGGTTACACAATAAAATCACTAACATTACTTCACAAAACAAACTCGCGTAAAACTCTCGGTGTTATCGCCGTCGGTGGCTGCTACGCGTAACTTATCGCAATATCGGTATTGTGTCGATTTTGTTGTTGTTAGCAGTGTCCGATTAAGGTTTAAGGCTACAGTTTCGCGTAAGTCTAGGAGTAGTTGAAGTTAACCTAGCTTTAGTTACGGTTACGGTTACTTCAGAGTTAGCGTAAAACCGAAATGTGTGAAGGTCATTTATTTAGCGACGCCTGCAATGAATCAATTACCGATGTTACGGTAAACACGGAGCTCCGCGTAGCCCTAGTGTTATAGTAGATCATGTCGAGTTTTACGCGAGCTTGTTTTCTTAATTTTATTATTTATAGGAATGTAAATTATTTTATTTTTGTAACCTACTGTGTGTGCATGTACATAAGTTATGTGAGGATACGTTTGGCCAGAAAGTGAACAAAAAGATCGTTTCATATTGCCACGATGCCGACGACTCCGGCACGGATTTGTGCCGCGTCCCGGCAAAACATATCGACACCGTTCAGTACTCTAATCGAATTTGAAGCCACTGAATATTCGTATTCGATTCGATATTCGATTCGTATTCGGATTTTCGAGGATATTCGATTCGATATTTGATTCGAATGAAATTACAGATTCCTCCGCTGTCGCGCTTACATTTTTCCGGTCGTTAAAAACGTTCCTATTGACGTTCCTGCACATGCGCAATAAATGTAAAATCATCAATGTCCAGCGAAGCCACAAAACATTTTTGGTATAAATGCCACGAGCTATTCGTTAACTCTCCTGTGATGATTACTGTGAAGAGTTTCTTAAAATGTCGTTCAATGCAATAAAATATTACGTTTTTTAAATAAATCACTGTCACGGATTATGGCGCACTACAGTCACGTGATTTACGCTGTCTATCAAAATATGACTCAAAACTTGTTTGCCTCGTGTTAATTTGCGACAACTAACTTTGCTGAAAGGTTATTTACATCTTAACGAACAACATTGATGCTGCTCATTGATGATTTTATAGTAATAGAGCATGCGCAGAAACGTCAATCGGAACGTTTATAACGCCGGAAAAATGTAAGCGCTACAGCCTTCCTAAAATATTAGGGGACCGCCTCCTAACATTTATTGATATTCTTGTGGTTTATTTGTAACATGTGTTTTCCCGTGAGAAACAAAGCGTGGCAACACGACTAGTACATGTATATGTTAAACAGTTGTTTTCTGTCATACTGTGTGTACATCGCCGTTGA
Organism: Oasisia sp. SBJ-2009; assembly: GCA_964017155.1. Lineage (NCBI taxonomy): Eukaryota > Metazoa > Annelida > Polychaeta > Sabellida > Siboglinidae > Oasisia > Oasisia sp. SBJ-2009. Next base: position 12,566,885 of record OZ024860.1, read on the forward strand.
CACAAGCCGCGAGGGTCGACCGTTAATACGTCGTTACTGTGTGATGTGTTTCAGTGCCATGCCATGCCAATTGCCAATTGTGCGCTCCGTCCAGTGGAGGTATAGAGTGTCGAATTTGTGATTCTGGTTATGAGAAAACGCCGGAACGCACCTGCGTAAAAGGTGAAACTCATTAATTTGTAATTATTGAATGAAATGTTTTGTGTTACGCTTCTGCTGTAGAAGTGTTCCTTAGAGCCGCTCTCAAAGTTATTCCGTCATTGACATAATAGACGTCTGTTTTAGAATACATAATTAATGAATGTTTTGTATTTATTTAATGTACTATTACCTTTATTGATCTATTTATTATTTTATTGCATTAACTTATTTATAATTTTAGGCCACAGTGACGAATCTTTTACACTGCAAACAGTGAAAGTCTTCGAACAATTAATACATTTATTTATTTTATTACTTATTTATCATTAATTTTTAGCCCATGGTGACGTAACAAATTGCAGGTTAGGGCCACTTAATGTAAAATTAATTGTGTTTATTTATTGTTATATTTATTTTATTAACTTATTTAATACTTTAGCACCCAATGACGCTAGGAAATACGGGATAGTGAAATGTCACGTTTTAGGTGTAGGTATATTCTTGAAGTCATGAGGTTCCTATTCTGGGCGCATCTGTGGGTGCGTGTGTAAGCTTTCATTCGTAATCGTTCGCATAAGATATGTTGCGATTAATAACAAAGTTTCTATTTCATACAGTTAATGTCCACATAAAATAAGTAGATTCGTAACTCTAAAACATATATTTATAAATTACACAAAGCCGTAATCCATTGAAACCGCAAATTTTACGCACTCGAAATTAAGTTCTGGATAAAGCGATTGTAGTCATAATTCTAAAATTACATTTATGGTTACACATTTATTGAATTTACCTTAGCAGTAACAATCATGTGCCTGTGGTTTCTAAACGTGGATACAATATGATTTATGAGATTTGAAATTCTGATATCTGTTGGGATTCCAAGATTTGACTCCACTGAATAAAGACTTTATATGTAAGCTATTTTTATATAAGTTGGATGTGTTGACATGACGCACAGCTCACATGTTACCGTTGTGTAACTGGATACGCTCTAAATTATGACATATGCGGTGAAGTTGGTTATGTTTATGTAGGGTATAAATCAACATATGACCAAGACCAGAGGTAAATGTATGTAGACACCTCTGTGTAGACCTGTTTGTTAGGCGCTACTAGCTCACAGAGACTGCGTAAACGAAGTAAGAACGTTTTATATCCTCCTGTAGTCTGTCAGTTATGTAAGGTCAATCAACATACAACACACACAAATAAGTAATTATGCGTACATATTTCACCTCCTACACATCCACTCATACAACCATCCACCCACGCACCCACCCACCCACCCACCACCCACCACCCACCACCCACCACTCACCGATTCATCCATCCATCCATCCATCCATCCATCCATCCATCCATCCATCCATCCATCCATCCACCCACCCATCCATCCATCCATCCACCCACCCACCCACCCATCCATCCATCCATCCATCCACCCACCCATCAATCCATCCATCTATCCATCCATCAATCCATTTACTCTCCCCTTCTTCATTCCTCTCTGATATTCTTCCTTCCTCCATGAATTAATGATTTCATTCTTTAATTTCTACGTTCCTTCTTTCTTTCCATCCATCCACCGTCGTTGACAATTTGAATGCCGCACGCGGATATTTAAATTAATCAACCATTTTCATTTGGTGCGTTTCTGAACTTGCTTTCCAAAGGACAGTGGCAAAATTGAAATTAGCTAGTTATAATTCCTGCTGTACATAGCTACAAGCGTTGGCGTGACTCATAAGCCTGTTATGTTTTCAGTAACGTGTGCCTCTCATTGTGTGAGCTGCACTTCGAATGGAGCGGGCAAGTGTGACTGGTGCCAGCCTGGATACGCGCTAAATACACGGACTCGCACCTGCGGTATGTTTTACTGTGTATGTTTAAAAATTAATACCAGCCATGACCTGCGGCGACTTTAAGCAATCGTACACGTGTCCTTACATACGTACGCGTGTGCATTTACGGAATGAGGGATCCGTTTAGTGGATACTGACCGTGTAATGGGACCTCAAGGTGGTGCAATAGATTATGATAGATAAGGATAGGACGAATATTTGATTCGTATTCTAAATTTCGAATTTTCGAACGTATTCCCGCTAATCGATTCGATTCGAAATTCGAAAATTCGCAGCTATATAAAGAAATATCGTTCGAATATTTTTCTTCATGCCTACTCCGCCGCAAAATTGGTCCCAGTTTACCTTTACGGTTTATTGTTTGACTTAAATAAGAATGACTACAACGGCCAAACTACTCCTCATATATCTTATGATGTATAGACATACACACACTTGGTTACACAATAAAATCGCTAACATTACTTACCCTTCACAAAACAAACTCGCGTAAACCTCTCGGTGTTATCGCCGTCGGTGGCTGCTACGCGTAGCTTATCGTAATATCGGTATTGAGTCGATTTTGTTGTTGTTAGCAGTGTCCGATTATGGTTTAAGGCTAGAGTTTCGGGTAAGTTTAGGACTAGTTGAAGTTAACCTAGCTTTAGTTACGGTTACGGTTACTTCAGAGTTAGCATAAAACCGAAATGTGTGAAGGTCATTTATTTAGCGACGCCTGCAATGACTCAATTACCGATGTTACGGTAAACACCGAGCTCCGCGTAGCCCTAGTGTTATAGTAGATCATGTCGAGTTTTACGCGAGCTTGTTTTCTTAATTTTATTATTTACAGGAATGTAAACTATTTTATTTTTGTAACATAGTGTATGTGTATGTACATAAGTTATGTGAGGATACGTTTGGCGGGTGTAAGAAGTCGTTCTCATGGTTACGCCAGAAAGTAAACAAAAAGATCGTTTCATATTGCTACGATGCCGACGACTCCGGCACGGATTTGTGCCGCGTCCCGGCAAAACATATTGACACCGTTCAGTACTCTAATCGAATTTGAAGCCACTGAATATTCGTATTCGATTCGATATTCGATTCGTATTCGGATTTTCGAGGATATTCGATTCGATATTTTATTCGAATGAAATTACAGATTCCTCCGCTGTCGCGCTTACATTTTTCCGGTCGTTAAAAACGTTCCTATTGACGTTCCTGCACATGCGCAATAATTGTAAAATCATCATTGTCCAGCGAAGCCACAAAACATTTTAGTATAAATGCCACGAGCTATTCGTTAACTCTCCTGTGATGATTACTGTGAAGAGTTTCTTAAAATGTCGTTCAATGCAATAAAATATTACGTTTTTTTAATAAATCACTGTCACGGATTATGGCGCACTACAAACACGTGGTTTACGCTGTCTATCAAAATATGACTCAAAACTTGTTTGCCTCGTGTTAATTTGCGACAATTAACTTTGCTGAGAGGTTATATACATCTTAATGAACAACATTGATGCTTCTCATTGATGATTTTACATTTATCGCGCATGCGCAGAAACGTCAATCGGAACGTTTATAACGCCGGAAAAATGTAAGCGCTACAGCCTTCCTAAATTATTAGGGGACCGCCTCCTAACATTTATTGATATTCTTGTGGTTTATCTGTAACATGTGTTTTCCCGTGAGAAACAAAGCGTGGCAACACGACTAGTACATGTATATGTTAAACAGTTGTTTTCTGTCATACTGTGTGTAC
>OZ024860.1:12575640-12585640 GCA_964017155.1 Oasisia sp. SBJ-2009
TCCTTCCTCCACGAATTAATGAATTCATTCTTTAATTTCTACGTTCCTTCTTTCTTTCCATCCATCCACTGTCGTTGACAATTTGAATGCCGCACGCGGATATTTAAATTAATCAACCATTTTCATTTGGTGCGTTTCTGAACTTGCTTTCCAAAGGATAGTGGCACAATTGAAGTTAGCTAGTTATAATTCCTGCTGTACGTAGCTACAAGCGTTGGCGTGACACATAAGCCTGTTATGTTTTCAGTAACGTGTGCCTCTCATTGTGTGAGCTGCACTTCGAATGGAGCGGGCAAGTGTGACTTTTGCCAGACTGGATACGCGCTAGATACACGGACTCGCACCTGCGGTATGTGTTACTGTGTATGTTTAAAAATTAATACCAGCCATGACCTTCGGGGACATTAACCATGTGTACATGTGTCCTTACATATGTACGCGTGTGCATTTACAGAAAGAGGGATCCGTTTAGTGGATACTGACCGTGTAATGGGATCTCAAGCTGGAGCAATAGATTAGGGGATAAGGATAGGACGAATATTCGATTCGTATTCTAAATTTCGAATTTTCGAACGTATTCCCGCTAATCGATTCGATTCGAAATTCGAAAATTCGCAGCTATATAAACAAATATCGTTCGAATATTTTCCTTCATGCCTACTCCGCCGCAAAATTGGTCCCAGTTTACCTTTACGGTTTATTTTCTGACTTAAATATAAATGACTACAACGGCCAAACTACTCCTCGTATATCTTATGATGTATAGACATACACACTCTTGGTTACACAATAAAATCACTAACATTACTTCACAAAACAAACTCGCGTAAAACTCTCGGTGTTATCGCCGTCGGTGGCTGCTACGCGTAACTTATCGTAATATCGGTATTGTGTCGATTTTGTTGTTGTTAGCAGTGTCCGATTAAGGTTTAAGGCTACAGTTTCGGGTAAGTCTAGGAGTAGTTGAAGTTAACCTAGCTTTAGTTACGGTTACGGTTACTTCAGAGTTAGCGTAAAACCGAAATGTGTGAAGGTCATTTATTTAGCGACGCCTGCAATGACTCAATTACCGATGTTACGGTAAACACGGAGCTCCGCGTAGCCCTAGTGTTATAGTAGATCATGTCGAGTTTTACGCGAGCTTGTTTTCTTAATTTTATTATTTATAGGAATGTAAATTATTTTATTTTTGTAACCTACTGTGTGTGCATGTACATAAGTTATGTGAGGATACGTTTGGCCAGAAAGTGAACAAAAAGATCGTTTCATATTGCCACGATGCCGACGACTCCGGCACGGATTTGTGCCGCGTCCCGGCAAAACATATCGACACCGTTCAGTACTCTAATCGAATTTGAAGCCACTGAATATTCGTATTCGATTCGATATTCGATTCGTATTCGGATTTTCGAGGATATTCGATTCGATATTTGATTCGAATGAAATTACAGATTCCTCCGCTGTCGCGCTTACATTTTTCCGGTCGTTAAAAACGTTCCTATTGACGTTCCTGCACATGCGCAATAAATATAAAATCATCAATGTCCTGCGAAGCCACAAAACATTTTTGGTATAAATATCAGCGTGTTGATCATTTGCGGTGGGCCAGATTGCCACGCAAGTTGAGCTAAAGAGGACGTATGTGTCAACCCGACGGACAATGTCAAGGATGAAAAGAAAGAGAACAAGACGTGTACCAAAAGTAGGCTTGTTTATTTGGAACGTTTGTAGATGGCTGCAAGTAATAATAACAACAACAACAATAATATTACCTGGTGACTATTTCTTTTGAATGGGCTGACACGTCACACACGCACACGGCCACGCACGGCAACCACAAGAAAGAACTCAGCGTGCGCTCATTTGGACAATGCGCGCGCGCACACACTCTCTCTCACACACACACACACACACACACACACACACACACACACACACACACACACACACACACACACACACACACACACACACACACACGAATGCACACATACACACATAGGTTGCACACAACATCAGTTCGGCATATGTATACAATAATTAAAATATAAGTATACTATAATCATAATAATAATATAATAATTATTATATAATAATAATGGGTCACAATCATTAATAATTGTACACGTATGTGTGTATAAACTACACTGGCAGGCAGGTAAACATTGTTCTAGTATAAAAAAAAAACATCGTCAGAACTATGTGTAAAATAAGGTGCAAACACATTAGAATACATGTTAATATAATGTATGGTGTATTATGTTCATCGTTCATTTATGTCCATCAGATATACGTTTTTGTCCTCTGAAAAATCTTCGAACAAATTTCACCTAAAATCATCACTGTTTATAAATAACGCATCTATAGTTGTCTGCTTAAAGCAGTTTGCTTTTATGCATTGTTCAGTTTCAATAAGACATTTTTCAACAGGCAAATTAAAGCACTGAACTATGGCTGATTTGTGAACAAGCCGAAGTCGCACAGTGCCCGCAGATGTTCAGTTGCTTGTTGAAACGTGAGCGGCATCAGTGCCGGCTGTGAGCGGCACCAGTGCCGCCTGTGAGCGGCACCAGTGCCGGCTGTGATGGCACCAGTGCCGGCTGTGATGGCACCAGTGCCGACTGTGATGGCACCAGTGCCGGCTGTGATGGCACCAGTGCAGACTGCTATGGCACCAGTGCCGGCTGTGATGGCACCACTGCCGGCTGTGATGGCACCAGTGCCGGCTGTGATGGCACCAGTGCCGGCTGCGATGGCACCAGTGCCGGCTGTGATGGCACCAGTGCCGACTGCTATGGCACCAGTGCCGGCTGTGATGGCACCAGTGCCGACTGCTATGGCACCAGTGCCGGGTGTGATGGCACCAGTGCCGACTGCTATGGCACCAGTGCCGGCTGTGATGGCACCAGTGCCGGCTGTGATGGCACCAGTGCCGACTGTGATGGCACCAGTGCCGGCTGTGATGGCACCAGTGCCGGCTGTGATGGCACCAGTGCCGGCTGTGACGGCACTTCCTCGACGGTGTCCCCCTCATCCTCATCTACTTGAACTCGACCAATAACATATAATGTCTCAACATATGAGGAATTCACAAATCGCAGATTTAAAAACACCAGACAAATTTGCGGGAACTTGCGAGAAGGGCGATAACTGTGATTGCAAACTGCGAGAAGGGAGATTACTGTGGTTGCAAAAGAGGCGACGAAAATGGCACCTGCTATCTTGCATGTTGCGTTGACGGTGGTGGTCGTGTCTGACGTTATTTGACCTAGTTTCCTTTCAGCCCGCACCAAGACAAAAGACCGAAACATGGATTGACTAAGTCGCTCTACCAACGTTCAGTTCAATAATATTGATTACCGCCACGACACGGAAAAGACAGGCAGGTTGTCGACGGGTTTTTTTTCTTTGTCATTCGATGTATCATTTCATGTAAAAATAAAACTTAACAACAATTTAAATGTGTTTTATTGTTTGTTCCACAGATGAAACGATTTGCATCAATCGCACGGTATTTGAGAGGTATAGTAATCAATACTTAACCCAGTGTGGATATCTTCTTTCAACTGTGTTACTGTGCCATAGCCAAAGTATTGTTTCATTACAAACAACAACGTGACACTTTCTATTTAACTAAACCCATTTATTGGAAGCTAATTACCTACGTATATGTCTAAAGCTAGTGATGCATATATGCGTTTTACTGTGATCTAAGATTGGCAATCATTTAAAGTCATAGCACAACACCCATGGCTTGATTTTTGTCAAAGCAGTTGTGTTGGTGTGATTATATTCTACCGTATATTCAAAATATTCAAATATAAGTCAATATCTACAGACTCTACCTAACAGATCATAACATAGTAACAATTAGAATATTTATTTTATATATATATATATATATATATATATATATATACATACATACATATATATATATATATATACATATATATATATATACATATACATATACATATATATATATATATATATATATATATATATATATATATATATATATATATATATATATATATATATATATATATATTGTTGGGAAAATAGCACTCGAATTGTCAAAGTCATTTATTAAGAAAATGCATTGGTTTAGCCAACAGACGTGTTGTTGCTAAGAATAACAGTCATTTTAAATGGCACAATAACCGTAGCATGGTGATGACACCAAAACCTCTCATGTATAAAATGTATTAAACATCAACACTGCATATATTCAAATAATTTCAAATACAAATATAATGTAATCATGTTAAGCTGCCTCTAGCTAAGAGATCATAGATACGTAGTCCTTAAAATATAATGTATGCCATCTAATCACGTTAACGTGACTCTACCTAAAATATCATAGATTAGTAGTCCTTATAACTAGAATATTTGCCATATAATCATGATAACGTGATTCTAGCTAAAATATCATGGATTGTTAGTCCTTACATCTAGAATGCTAGCCATCTAATCACGTTAACGTGATTCTAGCTAAAATATCATGGATTAGTAGTCTTTATAACTAGAATGTTTGCCATCTAATCATGATAACCTGACTCTAGCTAAACTATCATAGATTAGTAGTCTATAACTATAATGTTTGCCATCTAAACATGTTAACCTGACTCTAGCTAAAAATCATGGATTACTAGTCCTTATAACTAAAATATTTGTCACCTACTAAAGTTATTATTGGATATTCTTCTAATTAACGAAACTCGAACGTTAATCGACAAGAATAACATGGATTCTCAACTAATATGCCCGGATGAATTTTCGAGGTCTTACGGCTTGAGTTATGTCGGGATAATCGGCTTGCTGTGTCGACGATGTTCAACCACCATACTAGTACCTGACTGAAACAAAACATATAACGTATGTTTACCATGTTATGTTATGCGTTCATAATACTATCCTTTCTGAGTTATGATATTAAATTTTACAATTTATCGTCAGTGATTTACTAAAAATGTGATCTCAAAATGGTGGATTCATGAGAAATGTTCGATGACATGAATGCTGACATCATTCTGCCAGTGGATGCAGTGACTTGGTACAAACAACCAATAAACGAACAGCGTTGTTTTTAAACGGACCAATGAACGAGCAGCGTTGTTTTTAACCTGATGCCCCATACGCAATCAATTTCTTCTTGAACTGGCTCAGTTACCAATGGCATGGCTGACGGTAGTTCAAGATCGATGCGCTACGCAGAAGCAATTTCATAGTGTGCTGCACATTTTTCTGGATGCGTTTGTATCAATGTTACAGTAACAAGTATTTGAACGCCTCTAATGTGTACAGAAATGAAACTGCGGATTTTAAACTGTGTAAATTGTAGTTGGAAATTTTCGCCGAATGAGTGTTCCGTTTTGAAGAAATGTGCTTTGAAGTAGGTTATTTTAAATCATCAATTAATGAGACAATTAAAACATTAAAACACTAAAGAGAAAAATGCTGCGTAACGCTATTAATGTTTTCGGCAACCACGTCGCGTCAACGACGGTGTAGCCAGTTTTTATTAACATGGCCTTTTAGAAATTCAGAACGTTTTATAATACCATAGCAGGACTTATTTGTTGTGTTAAATAAATGAATTTCTTTGTCTTAATGGAAACAAGTGCGAGCCCTATCTGGTGTCATCCTTATATTGATTGTACTATGTATATATATATGTATATATATTTTTTATGTAAGTACAAGCTGATATTTTGTTTGTTTGTTTGTTTGTTTGTTTGTTTGTTTGTTTGTTTGTTTGTACAAAAGAACCAATATTCACAGTGGTCTAATCAAACTTCTGTGGTTGATATCAACTATAAACATACACAACCACACTTACCGCATCCCCTGGCCCCTGTCAGTCTGTACCCACGAGCGCACCAGTCACACCTGCCCGCTCCTGCATACGTGCAGATGTAGCAATTAGGGGCACACATATCTGAAAACACAACAGGCTTATGTGTCAGGCCAACGCTTCTATCAACATAGAACAGGAACGATAACGAGATAACTTCAATTGCGACACTGTCCTTGAATTAATTAATTAATTAATTAATTAATTAATTAATATAGGAAGGAAGTACATAAAGGATGAAGGAAGGATAGGAGGGTAAGTGGATGAATGGATGCATGAATGCATGGATGGACGGACGGACGCACGCACGGACGCACGCACGGACGCACGCACGCACGGACGCACGCACGCACGCACGGACGGACGGACGGACGGACGGATGGTGGGATACCACCAAGTGAAACCGTAGGACGTCATTGGTTATGGGGAACATTTAGAAAGATATGTTGAAGGTAATAATAATAAAATTAGTTTAGAGAAAAACAGTTGTTTTAACTCGAAACAAACCAGAAGATACTTACGAGTTTTAATCCCAAAAAAGTAAGGAAGGAAGAGTATGCTTACTAGAATCTATGTTTACCACTATTGCTGTACTAAACATGCTCACTTTTCTGGCAGGTGTTTTCTTGTGTTCTTACGTAACGTTCGGCACATCGGTCACATTTGTCTCTTCCATTCCTTGAACACGTGACACAGTGGGGAGCGCAAACACCTGAAAGATATCACGGAGGAATTGTTTGGTAATACTAAACTTGAATGAACAGATGACTATCCGCATGTTAAGAAGAAAATATCTGTCATCACTGCGCATAACAATAATTTTACAAGATTTAACTAGATTTAACAACATTGCCACCTAGAGATTCAACTCTAGATGGCAGGTGGACAAGGAAGCCGTTTGGCTTAACGAGAGTCCAACCTATCTATCTAAGTATACCCGGCACGTCTTAGGTATATGTCGATTTCATTTTTAAATATGTTAACACTACTAGCACCTACACAATCAACTGAAAATCTTTCATACCACATCTTCTCCTTACCTTTTCCAAAGGCTCAAAACAAAACAGGCTCAAAACTGATTTTATTATTTATACAATACCAACGCATATCTTTCCGACGTGGCATCGAGTGAGAAAAACACGGGGACCGAGAATCAACCCCTGCTAATTGAAACCTCAAAAATCTTTGTAACTTCTTGATATATATAAGAGCAATACTGCTGAAAATATTCAGTCATTTATAACGAGAAGAGTTGCAACAGAAAGTGGCAAATACCGTAAATATTTTGTAAATCGAGCATGATCTTGGCCGATGACAATTTATAGATACACGTAATCGGACATGTTCTGGACGATGATAATTTGTATCCGCCACAACAAAGGTCAAATCCAACTTATATATATATAAATTGGTTACGTATAATGACTTTTTTCAGTGGAGTTTAACCTTGGAATTCCATTTGATATCAGAATTTCAAATGGCACAACACATATTGTATCCACCTTTAGAAACACTAGGCACATTCTTGTTACTGCTAAGGTAAATTCATTAAAATATGTAAACAGAAATGCAATTTCAGCATTATGAGTATAATCGCTACATCGGGAGCTTCATTACGAGTACACTGTACGTCAAATTTCCGGTTTCAATGGTTACGGTATGTAATTTATAAATATATTTTTTAGAGTTATGCATGTACTTATTTTATGTGGACATTAACTGTATGAAATAAAAACGTTTGTTACTAATCGCAACATATTTAATGCGCACGATTACGAATGAAAGTTTACACATGCACCCACAGATACGCCCACAGTAGGAACCTCAAGACTTCAAGAATATAATCCTAAAAGTGATATTTCACTATAGTGCGTAGTGTCATTGTGTGCTTGCATATCATTTCACTATCTCTTAGCGTCATTGTGTGCTGAAGTAATAAATAAGTTAATAAAATAAATAGGACAATAAATAAACACAATTAACTCTACATTAATTGGCCCTATCCTGCAATTTGTTACGTCACCATGGGCTAAACATTAATGATAAATAAGTAATAAAATAAATATAATAAGTAGACAAATTTATTAATTGTTCAAAGACTTTCACTATCTGTGGGCTAAAATAATCAATAAGTTAATACAATAAAATAATAAATAGATCAATAAAATTAATAGTATATTTAAAAAAAAAAATATGCAATGAATTATTTATACTAAAACAGACGCCTATTATGTCAATGACTGAATAACTTTGAGAGCTGTTCTATGGAACACTTCTACAGTAGATGCGGAACATAAAACATTTCAATCAATAATTACAAATTAATCAGTTTCACCTTTTGCGTCAGTTTCAACTCCATGTTTTGCGCAGGTGCCTTCTGGCGTTTTGTCATAACCAAAATCACAAATTCGACACTCTATACCTCCACTGGACGGAGCGCACAATTGGCAATTGGCATGGCATGGCACTGAAACACATCACACAGTAACGACGTATTAACGGTCGACCCTCGCGGCTTGTGTCAACGGCGATGTACACACAGTATGACAGAAAACAACTGTTTAACATATACATGTACTAGTCGTGTTGCCACGCTTTGTTTCTCACGGGAAAACACATGTTACAAATAAACCACAAGAATATCAATAAATGTTAGGAGGCGGTCCCCTAATAAGAAACGGACGAACTGAAATTTCATTCGAATCGAATATCGAATCGAATATCCTCGAAATTTCGAATACGAATCGAATATCGAATCGAATACGAATATTCAGTGGCTTCAAATTCGATTAGAATACTGAACGGTGTCGATATGTCTTGCCGGGACGCGGCACAAATCCGTGCTGGAGTCATCGGCATCGTGGCAATATGAAACGATCTTTTTGTTTCCTTTTGACGTAACTATGAAAACGACTTCTTACAACCGCCAAACTTATCCTCACATATCTTATGTACATACACACACATTAGGTACAAAATAAAATAATTTACATTCCTGTATATAATAAAATTAAGAAAACAAGCTCGCGTAAAACTCGACGTGATCTACTGTAATATTGGGGCTACGCGGATTTTACCGTAACATTGGTAGTTGATCATTGTAGGCGTATATGTTTTATGCTAACCCTGAAGGAACCGTAACCGTAACTAACGCTAGGCTAACTTCAACTAGTCCTAAACTTACGCGAAACCGTAGCCTTAAACCTTAATCGGACACTGCTAACAAAAGACCCCTCGACTAATACCGATATTACGATAAGCTACGCGTAGCAGCCACCGACGGCGATAACACCGTGAGTTTTACGCGAGTTTGTTTTGTGAAGTTTAAGTTTACGTAATGTTAGTGATTTTATTTTGTAACCAAGTATGTGTATACCTATACATCATAAGATATGTGAGGAGTAGTTTGGCCGTTGTAGTCTTTCATAGTTAAGTCAGAAAGTAAACCGTAAAATTAAACTGGGACCAATTTTGCGGGGAAGTACACGAAGGAAAATATTTGAACGATATTTGTTTACATAGCTGCGAATTTTCGAATCGAATCGAATCAAATAGCAGGAAAACGTTTGAATATTCGAAATTTCGAATACCAATCGAATATACGTCTTATCCTTATCCCTTAACCTATTGCACCAGCTTTGGATCTCATTTCCCGTTCATTATCCACTAAACGGATCCCTCGTTCTGTAAATGTATACGCGTGCGTATGTAAGGACACATATACGCCGCTTAAAGTCGCCGGAGGTTATGGCTGGTATTATTTTTTAAACATACACAATAACACATACCGCAGGTGTAAGACCGTCTATCCAGCGCGTATCCCTGTTGACACAAGCCGCATTGGCCGTTGGACCTGCAGTTGGTACAATGTTCAGCACATCGCGCTGAAAACACAACCGGGTTGTTTGCTAGACCAACGCTTATTTAAACAGATATCAACTATAATAACTGTGTAACTTCTAATTAAAAGCATATGTGAGTCGAGACCAAAAGATTGGTTGTTCAAACCAACATTATGAAATTCAAATTGCCATCACAAGGATGGGTGAAAGGGTGGATGGATGGATGGATGGATGGACGGACGGACGGACGGACGGACGGACGGACGGACGGACGGACGGACGGACGGACGGACGGACG
>OZ024860.1:12588140-12590640 GCA_964017155.1 Oasisia sp. SBJ-2009
GAGAGAGAGAGAGAGAGAGAGAGAGAGAGAGAGAGAGAGAGAGAGTACGTATAATGACTTTTTCAGTAGAGTTTAATCTTGGAATGCCATTTGATATCAGAATTTCAAGTGGCATAACACATACTGTATCCACTTTTAGGAACACTGGGCACATTCTTGTTACTGCTAAGGTAAATTCATTAAAATATGTAACCAGAAATGCAATTTTAGCATTGTGAGCAGAATCGCTTTATCAGGAGCTTTATTACGAGTCGTATCAATTGCGGTTTCAATGGGTTACGGCCTTATGTAATTTATGAATATATTTTTTAGAGTTACGAATCTACTTATTTTATGTGGACATTAACTGTATGAAATAAAAACGTTTGTTATTAAACGCAACATATCGTATGCGCATGATTACGAATGAATGTTTACACATGCACCCACAGATGCGTCCACAGTATGAACCTCAAGACTTCAAGAATATACTCCTAAAAAGTGATATTTCAATATCCTGTAGTGCGTAGCGTCATTGTGTGCTAGCATAATAAATAAGTTAATAAAATAAAAATTACAAATAGGTAAATACAACTAACTGTACACCAAGTGGCCCTGTACTGTAGTTTGGTATTCCACCGTGGGCTAAATCGATAAATAAGTTAATACAATAAATAGATAAATAAATTAATTGTACAATAACTGTAACTGTTAAAAAGATACAATAAAAGATTAAAAGATACGTCAACGTGGGTTAAATTAGTAAATACGTTAATAACAAATTAATAAGAAATAGATCAATACAATTAATGGCACTTTTAATTTTAAAAAACATGCAATTCTTGATTTATACTAAAACAGACGACTATAATGTCAATGACTGCAAGACTGGGAAAGCGGCTCTATGAAAAACGTCTGCAGTAGATGCTGAACGCATAACATTTCTATCAATATCTATGAATTAATCAGTTTCACCTTTTGCGTCTTTTTTGCAGAAACCTCATGGCGATTTTGTATACCCAAAAACACAGGGTCGACACTGTACACCTCAAAAATATCAATAAATGTTAGGAGGCGGTCCCCTAATAAAAAAGGGATGAATCTGGAATTTCATTTGAATCGAATATCTTCGAAATTTTGAATACGAATTCAATATCGAATCGAATACGAATATTCAGTGGCTTCATATTCGATTAGAGTACTGAACGGTGTCGAGATCTCATGCCGGTGTGACGGTCCAGAACGTCGAGCGGTCCAGAACGTCGGTCTACGTGTCAAAAATTAGCGTTTCATATCAAAGGTTAACGGTTCATGTCAAAGGTTAGCGCGACGTGCCAGCCCGCAGGTAACCAGTCTGGAATGTATATCCATTCCAGGATGTCGTTCCACCTAGTTTTGAGTGTTGTTTGTGGACTTCTTACATGTTAATCATTTATTAATATGGTAACATCTTGATTCCCACCCTTTGTACTGATCTTGAAGCACCTCTGTGGGATTTCTGTATCTGTATATATTACTGGCAAAATGTCCTGGGGACACATCACGCCAGTGCGCATGGTGGGTCGTTTGGATTAGTTGTTAAAATGTTGGCTTAAATTTTTTTGAAATGAGTTTAGTGATTTACTTGAGACAGTGTTTGGGGGCTGAGAATTCCATTCTTTAATTGTGGTTGGGAAGAAGCTGTTTCCAAATATGTTTGCAGAGTGTCTAATTTGCAAGAACTGACTGTCATGTTTACGTGAGGATCTCGTGTTGTGTTGTATATAGTGATCTAGCGGGATATCTATAAGGTTATGTTCCATCTTGTATATAATGCTAAGTCTTTTAATTTTTCGTCTTGTTTGAAGGGTGTCCCATTGGAGGTCTTCAAGAAGTTGAGTTACTGTTCCTGGCTCTCTAGAATAGTTTTATGTGCAGAATCTGGCAGCTTGTCTTTGGATTCTTTCTAAGGTTTTAATATGTTTTAGGCAATGTGGATCCCATGATGCTGTCAAGTATTGGTCGGACAAGGGTTGTGTAAGCTATAGATTTAATGTGGGTTGGGCATTTATTTAGATTTCTCCTAATGACTCTGTTGTGTCTGTTGTGCTTTCTTAGCGACTGAGTTGCATTGTGTTGTCCAATTTAAAGTATTTGATATTTGTACTCCAAGATAACAGTGAGATTGAACAGATTTAAGTTGTTGGCCACAGAAGGTGTAGTGGTTTGGTGTCGGTTTTCTTGAGGCTAGTGTCATTGTAAAGCATTTGGTGGGATTGAATTTCATAAGCCAAGTGTTTTGCCATTCTTCGAGTTTGAGTAGATCATTTTGGAGGAGAGAAGTGTCATTGTCGGATTTAACTGGTAGATATAGTAGGCAGTCATCTGCAAAAAGGCGAACATTTGAAATGAGATTATTGGGTAGGTCATTTATGTATAGTAGGGAAAAGAGGGGCCCCAGTACAGTTCCCTGTGGTACCCCTGAGGTGACTTGAATGGGT
This sequence comes from Oasisia sp. SBJ-2009, assembly GCA_964017155.1. NCBI lineage: Eukaryota > Metazoa > Annelida > Polychaeta > Sabellida > Siboglinidae > Oasisia > Oasisia sp. SBJ-2009. The sequence goes on from OZ024860.1 coordinate 12,590,600, forward strand.
GTGGATGCTGATCCATTTATTACAACCTGTTGGGTTCTTTC
>OZ024860.1:12603140-12673140 GCA_964017155.1 Oasisia sp. SBJ-2009
AGAGGGGAATGGAGAATAAAAGTAAATTATACAGGGAATTAGATAGGCCTACTGTTGATAGAGAACGTAGTGACAGAAAATTAGGAAAATATTAAACAATATCTGCATCTGACCTTCCATTCTCGGTTGACAGTGTAGTCTACATCTTTATACGATTGGTCGCTTGTTGCAAGTCCACTGCTAACGACGCGGTGCATTGTAATGAGGAAGTGGAGTCACTCGATCATCACCCTGTTATTGTTGTGTGACGTAATTACATATTAGACCCTATACGCCCGTTGTATTTCAAGACGGCGCAACATTGAGAGATTCTGTTTCATTATTTGACTGCAATTGGTATATTTCCAGAATTTGTGGTAATCAAAAAGAGTGACACCACAATTGAACATCTCCATTTAACTTCATGTTCTGGATTAGTATAAGAAAAGAGTTATATTAATTGCAAAGAAGGATACGCAAAGACCGCATGGCGTAGCTTATGGGCTTCTTGGCAACATTTGGGCCAATAACGTTTTTTGCAAAAACCTTAATGTCGACCCCTCGCTCCTGTTGTGTAATCGGTATTGACGTAAGATCGATCTCAAAATCGCCATGTATTCAACAGTGTCGTTCCAATTAAGTCGAATGTCAGACATATCGTTAGGCTGACAACTTTCTCCAGATAATCTTAAAGTACGTCTGGAGACGCGTGTTCTACACGTAGTTATGTTACTGTGTGCGTGTGTAGGCCCTGCTGCCTAAATCGGTGGCAGCCACGCGTATAATTCGTGGCCAGGTATCGATCAATGTTAGGGTAGGACGCAATAAACACAGGCAATGATCCATGTGTCTCGCGTCCTTCCATATTACACATACATACATACATACGCGTACACGCATAGACACACTCACAGGTATTGTTTTGTGCAATTGAGTTACGTAAACCGCCCACCAACCAGTCGGGATTTACGTAATGTGATACAACCGTAGATAATACGCCCAGCGTCAACTGCAATAAACCTCCTGCGCTTACGTCATGTTCGTTAGGCTAGACATTCATCCTTCCTCTCTTCGTAAAATTCCAAGTCATTTAAGATTAACGTGTATTTTTTTTTATGAATTTGTGCACGGGAACCTAGCCGTTTGGAATGAGTCGACAGTGATTGAAATCCTATCGATTAAATACAGTTTTGTTCACGGTGGACGCAATTACGGTTTCTTGATAGAGACGTTAGGCCGTGCCGTATGTGTTAACTGTACACGTAATGCCTGCTTGATCTACTTACATGAAAGCAAGGGCACGGACTAATTAACTATGATCTACTTCACAGTTAGCACACCTGTGGTGCTCAGTGAAGCCTGAAGGTATTAGATATCCACGTGCACCACACTGATATAGCATACAGTCCAGCAACACATTGTATTTGCTATCACTCATCTGTCAGTGAAAACATTTACAATGGGGTTGGTTGCCCGTTCCGAGTACGATATTTTGCAGTTTAAAAAATATTTTCAATAATTATAGGTATTTATTGTCTTAATGCTTCGTTTACTTTCAAAACCGTAAGACCTGCCGTAATATTCAATTTACTGTTCACGTCTGTTGATCAAACGTTGCTACGGTTTGTGCATTCAAGGATTTTCAGTGACCCACCCAATAAGTTCAGCTAACAGGATTAGCTAAGCTCGACAGGTCATACGGTAGAGGTCAGATAAATAGGAAACAGGCAAAAAATTGATCACCCTACGTAGCACACTACATTAACTATACCACGTCAGTGGAACATATGAAAAATTGAGATACATCCCATTTTAAAAAACACCTGATATTAAAAAAAAATCTGAACTGTCGTAGCAGGCACGCCAGATAACACAAAATGTCATCTTCATTCACGCAGAAGAGAGAGTGCAGATAAAACAGCATAGTTTTGTAATAAACAAACTAAAGGTGTAACAAATGCACTGTTTGACAGAGTAACACCCCCTATAATCTACGTAAACAAGCATGGAAACAATACCATTCGCAGCACATTTTTAATCACTCGAGTTTACAGGCTTTGTGGCATCTAGGAAACATGCATAATGTTAACATAAACGTGAGATCAGACACAAGAGGTCTGAGATTATCTCTGTAAACATCTACTACCAACAGGTACTATCATAGACTGGCGAACTTGGCAGCTCAGGACAGGATCTTGGCTGCCATTCAGACAAGGATGCGACGTTCACAGACAAGGATGCAATGTTCACGGACAAGGATGCGACTAGGGAGTGTTTCAACTTGAGTTGAGATTGCTGAACATTGTGCAACAAAGCGATTAGAGAACACCAGCATGGTTAGTAAGACAACAAATACACAGGATGGTTGTTTGTTGTAGTCTATTCATAGACCCATTCTTCTACGCTCGGCTTCCACTGGCACTGCTCAGCCTTGGAGAACCACAAGTCAATCTCCTTCTTCGCGCTCTCTACCGCGTCGCTGCCATGGCAAATGTTCCTGTCAAATCATAAAAACTCATTGAGAGGAACGCAACTAGGTACAGAAAGGGGGATTATTATTAACAATGATCACAGAATTGGATGTATAAACGTGGGAAATTGCAGCATGAACATCAAAGTGCTTTGCTGTTAAACAAAGGACTGTTATAGATAATCTTAATGTTGCTCATAATCACCAGAGAACTCTCATACTGAGGACAATCTTTCCTCAAACTGTCTTCATTTGATGTGTACTGGTATTTGTAGATGACTTGTTAGGCCAATCAGTGCTCAACAAAACTTCCCACAATAAGTACACCTAGCCAGAATGTGATGGTTTTCGTAGATTTTCAATCTTTAAAATTATTTCTTAATTGGTGTTTTTTAATTAAAATACTATTGACTTTATTAATATATACAATGTATGCAATGTATATTCATGCCGACATAAGCATAACATAGTTCGGTTTTAAGGTACAACCCCTGGTATCCTAGACTGATTACCAACGTATGGAAGTTACCAACATTTGGGTGAGATTAGAGTAATGTAACCCATCAAATTTGTGTAAAATTAAAAACTGACTATTCTGCAGTGTGTGTTTATGTTATTGATATAACACAAATTGGTCTGCTGTTTAAAAAAAATTTTGTTTTGCCAAAAAAACTTTGCGAAAGGCATCAATATTATAAATCAGTAGCTGCTGTCTCATTAATACGATGCAACAAAACTTGTAAAAAGGTATTAAGTGGAATATTTTAAACATAATTTTGCAGAATGCTAAAATCAATACTTCACAAATCGATGTCATGCTCAAATTGGTCATAGCTCTGAATAGCCTCATTCTATGGCTAAACGCATTGCGGAGCTATATCTATTAAATTGCTAAAATACAGAACGACATGCCTGACTGGCACTAGTGGTATTACGACTGATTCCCTGTAGCGCCGAGACGAGTATACTGTTGCAAAATTTGGGGTGCTCCGAGTACCGGAATAGCATTAAAATCAAACCCTGCAGATTATATTGTTTAATTAACACAACATCTTCATATATTTTTACACCACGCTAGCGATATATTCTGTTTTTGTAGTTCAACAGTTATATACAAATAAGAAACAGGAAGCATCCCTTCACTGACCTTCCAACCTCGATGCAGAAGTCGCCCCGGATGGTGCCAGGTAGTGAGTTAGCAGGGTTCGTCTCTCCCAACATGACGCGGCCTGTCTTCACAACATTCAGGCCTTCCCACACCTACAACACACACACAGGGCTCATATACTTGAACAACAGTTACTATAAAACTCACACCGTTTTTCAGTTTCCCTTCCATTAAAGCATCCATTCCATATACTTTAACATATAAAACTCATGCCGTTTCTCAGCTTCCATTAAAACATCCATCCCAAAACAGCCTACTGTTGAGCTGACTTGAGCATGAGTTACATAAAACATACCTCTCTATATTTAATTACCTATGTTTATGCCACTGATATCAGCTAAAAGCAGCATTTAAAAAGCACCACTAGTTTTAACCTTAAAAAAATCACTTTTACAGCAGCACACAAGACCAATTCGAGATGAATGGGTAGTCATTCTCCATTTCCATAGATACCAAACAGAACACGTCTGCCATTTTACTTTAGAAAACAGAACTTCTGGATTTCCATGCCATTTAGAAACTCCAGGCCTCGTTATTTTTTAGCTAAACAGTAATGGAATGCCATGCTGTTCATGAATAATTTCCAAGCCCTGTATGAACCATATTTAATCAAAACATATATTTACAGTAGGGCAACCTGGAGACTTGATCAACACTGCATTACCTCACTTAGCAGAATGGCTTAAATACAAACATTGACACAACTGGTGGCTTGATCACTACTTTAATAAATAAAAAGACTCCGTCAAAAAGCCAAGCATACAAAAATGCAAATATATAACTCTAAATAACTAAAATTTTCTTTAAATGACCCTTGGTAGATCAGAGGTCAGCAGTTTAAGTAAAACAGCATTACACCGATGATCAATGTTTAGCAGTTTTAAATGAACATACCATTGGCACAACTGGACCAGATGACATGTACTTGACAAGTCCGCCAAAGAATGGTTTGGAACTGAGGTCACTGTAGTGCTTCTTCAGATGTTCCTCGCTCGCCTGTAACAGTGACATGTAACGCCTGTAACAGTAACATGTAACGCCTGTAACAACATCAATGCTGCATTGAGGGCATTTGAGGCTGGTGTGTTTCTGCCCTAACCTGCTGCTAGTGTCACACCTTGGTATATACATATATAACACTACAATTCAAAGTGCTTATTTATTTCCTCCTAACCCATAAACCACTTAATGACAAACTTATTTTCAAGGTATTACACAGTTTACTACTATCATTTTATTTAATTGAATTTCATATTCACAAAATGTACCGGTGTCAGATTGAATATGGACGCCCATACAAAAATGGACCTAGTGGTCCATATTCTATTATAGAATTTGGACCCCACTTTACAAAAATTGGTAAAATAGTATAATGCAGTTCATAGATTGTAACTAGAATATCACAACCAAAATTCATAACACTTTTGTCAAAACAGTTTTTATTATTTTTACATTTTAGCCTAACTGTTTCTATGCCATTAAAATGCTAGTCATCTTTGACTGTAAATACTGTGTATCCTATCAACTGCTAAAATGTGTGAATTGTTCCGTATTGTGGGATGGTAGAATAAATATAACTAAGGGTACTATTTACTCATTCATTAATTTACTGTCATCTCAACACGTACAATACACAGGGGAAATAATGGTGTTATTGTTTCATGTAAGACCAATTCAAACTCCATTGGAATCACAGGTACGGCTCAATTTCCAAGTTACATCAGGAATAAATTATATCAACAACACAACCCCGGGTCCATTTTCTAAGGGTGGCCATATTCTATGAGACACCGACACTGTTGAAGTCTATCTGATGAAACCGTCTTGAAACTTGAAAGGCAGAATCAGCTGTACAAGAAGTGTTTTAATGACAATTAGATATTGCATGATCACTCAGTTATGTAAGCACAGAGCCACGCCCACAGTTCCTATTTCCCTGGCATAGCCACACAACCTGCTGTATTGTCAAAAACCGAATCTACAGCGTAAGCCCAAGGCTATTTTAAACAGGAAGACGGAAAACTCATAAAATGAATGCCTGGGCTGGGCCGGCCTAGCATTCGGACTCATGCACTCACTCGTTCAGTGAGTCAGTAGCTTGCAATCCTATTAATTCATAATTACCCAACAGTTCTATTTATCATAGAACCCTGTCCATGGCATTAGTTTCGGGTTATTCAATTGAGGATATTTAGTTATTAAGATTGTTACAGGTTAAAGCCAGGTCTGCACGTTTCGTGACCTTGCCCTTGGCTTTAGCCTTTACCGGCTGAACCAAGTTTGACAGACCAGGTCCAAGTTACACATTCTGTTTCCACTGAAATTATTTTATAATTTGTCGGGATGGCAACATTTTGTAACTGTTTCTATGACAGTTATGCGGATGATCTTATAATCAATTCCGGGTGTACGGCGAAAGACGTATAGTCACAGCCGTCTGAGTGACTAAGACTGACAGAGTGACAAGCAGTAACATTTGACACGTGAATCGTTACCTGAACCAATTTCATCGCGACCAGTTTAAAGCCTTTCTGCTCGAACCTCTTGATAATGTCACCGATTAGCCCACGCTGTACGGCATCAGGCTTGATCATGATGAATGTGCGTTCACGCTGAGCCATTTTTGCAGGTTGGAAATGGGAAGAATCGGCTACGGTTCCAAATACTTCCTACACGAGCGACAGCCAGAAAGAAAGAGAGCGCAAGCGAAATCCAACGCGTGGCTTTGGAATTAGCCTGTGGCGCCTCCTAGCGATCATGGAGTGGCATTATGCGTGCCTCGAAAACCGCACTATCTTTGAAAATACTTGAAAATATTTTATAGCAATTATTGCATCCACAAAACATTCCTGATAGTGTAGCAAATACTGTTAAAAAGAGAGGTATAAAATCAAGCTTGACAGAATGGTCCAAGTTCCAGGACTGTTTCAAATCCAGGCTTGCTGCCCACCGTATAACCACAAATAACAGATCGACCCTCCTCCACTTCCCCCTCCCCTTTTGTTTCTTATGTCTACTACCCTCCTCTACTATGCCACACACCCTTTCACTACGTTTCTGAAGTATATTATATGTAAGTGTGCATGAAAACGAATTAAGCTACTATGTCACCGACCCGCCCGACCGACGTCGCGTTTAAGAGCCTTAGGCTTAGAACGAAAAAGGCCAGATGAGTTAATTATTTTTTTCAGACGCAGACCATATGTAAATATATATGTAAAACGATATATAACAAATTAATAATTATATAAGAACAACTAAATATATATAAAATCTTACACAAGGTATAAAATCTTACAAAAGGTTATACTGACATTATATGAAATATATATATATATATATATATATATATATATATATATATATATATATATATATATATATATATATATATGTATATATGTATATATATATATATATATATATATATATATATATATATATATATATATATATTAGCTAGAACTATATATTGATACATTAACTTAATAAAATTAGCAAAATAAAAGATAGTTAAACATAATATATATACATACACAAAATGTGTGAGCTTCATATCTGACATGTTAGTGCGACAAATGGTGGTGCCATCTCACGGATTCTAGGCAATTAACCAATAAGATACAAACACAGGTGCTTCTCCAACATGGCGGGCCTTGCTAAAATATGTTTGTTGGTTGTGTTGAATTTGTATTTCATGTCCATTGTTGGAGGCGCCGCCAAGAAAAAAGAGGTAGGTATGGTAGCGTATAAATACAAGTAGTGATCTAGACATAGAGCTACACAACGTCCGAAAGAAAGCCCAGTTTCATATAGCAATGACGATCGCCTGATCTCGACTGAAGTTGTGACAACACGTTCACGTTGCAACGAAGTGACGCCGGTGACGCCGGTAGCGTCGCCCCGATTAGCTGTGTGTGGGGGGAGGGGACAGTGGCACCACTGTTTGTCGCACACACATTGGAACAAATTTAATTTACCTGAATAAGGATGACAAATTAAACTGACAAACTAAGGACTATACGAATGAATGGATAAATACATGCCAGAAACAACCCAACGGCAACAGGCGGCCGCGTCGCATTGATTTACTACAAACAATTAATATGTGCACGTAAACGGCACAAAAATATACAATAAAACTTTATATTTGTAAGAACCCATGCATGCATCTGCTCGACAAATAACGAATCAAGTTGGCGTTATTTCTCGAGCAGCTCGATGGATAAGAAAACTCGTTGTTTCTCATAAGAACTGGTAAATACAAGCAAGAAATGAGCTCACAGCTTTGCACTTACTACAATTGACTTAAACAATTAGTATGTGCATGTAGATACTACGAAAATATACCTAACAGCCAGAAACTGCTTGACAAATAACGAGCCAAGCTGGCGTTATTTATCGAACAGCTCATCTGAAGGTATAAATACATGCAAGAAACAACCCAACAGCATCGCATTTACTACAAACAATTAGTATGTACACATACATGCCACAAACATATGTTTCTAAATTAATTACATGCACTTCCAGATTTGCTCGACAAATAATGAACCCCAGATCTGCTAGATAAATAACATAACAATTTGACATTATTTCTCAAGCTGCTCGATAAATAACGGCCCGAGTTGCTGAACATTGTTTCTCAAGCAGCTCGACAAATAACTGTCTGACTTCGTGTTATTTCTCGAGCTGCTCGACAAATAACGACGAGCGATATTCTGAGATTATGGGTGTCACCGATGAACATCAGCTGCAGAACTGTACAAAAATGTACACCTTTGTCCAGGGCTATAAAAGACCAACGTAATTGTGCAACTTATTGCAGAATTATTTTGGAGCCTGGGTGATCAAGGCTATACCTGTGGCAAACGTCTGGTAACTGTGTGTATTTTGTGTGCAGAATGCCTTGGCTGACAAGGTTCAGCAGCTGATGGAATGGAGCAACAAGAAGGCTATGATTCGCATGGATGGCAACAAGTTCCGGCAGTTTGTGAAGGCGCCACCACGCAACTACTCTGTCATCTTGATGTTGACCGCCATGCAGGCCCAGCGCCACTGTTCAGTTTGCAGGTAAGATATGTTAGTAATAAATCACAGTTACACCTACCAAATTGGAACCATCATTATAGTGTTTAGATCATGCATTCATGTCGGTGCCACCTTCTGGCGTGTTGATCATAAAGTTGTGTCATCAGTGACATTTTGTGCACTGATTGGCTGAAAAAAATACATAACTGAATAACTACCTAGTTTAAGATTAATAAATGAAAGTCACGGAAACCTAGTTATCATTTAGGTATGAAATGCTTTGAGTGTTTCTAGTGATTGGTGATCATTGGTCCTAGTTCGTAACTAATATAAATTATGAATATCCTATTCCTGATGTAGATGTTTTTATTTCCGTTGATTTGACATGTACCTCGTTCTACTGGATATTGATCTACTCTGCTTGTGGCAAGTAAATTGTAAGTGTGGAATTTACAAATATAATTAAGAATGAAAACATCATACATGAATTACTTGATTGTATTACGGCACAGTTGCCAGGCCAGAAAACATAATCCAAAAATTACCCCCTATGTATGTCAAAATGTTGCAGTTTGATGTGGACAATATCTGCTGAATGCAATTTATTTTAAATATTTTTACAGCACAGCAAGTGATACAAGATGTGTATTTTTGTGGTCATTTTCAGACATGCATATGAAGAATTTCAGATTGTTGCCAACTCGTGGCGATACAGTCAGCATTATTCAAACAAACTCTTCTTTGCAATGGTGGATTATGATGAGGGGGCTGATGTCTTCAATGCTGTGAGTATCAGCAAATAAGTGTGTCGTTCTACATTTTTACCTTAAAACAATTGAACGCCTTTGACCAAGAAAGAAAAATACTGGTAGAACCCTTTTTTAGTTTGTCTTTAGGGCCTTTCTAAATAATATCTGGTTAAATGCTTCGAAATATTATGGTATGTTGATCAATAGGAGAAGGTTTTTTTATAACTATTTTATAGTAGGTAAGCGTTTGTGAAATGTCTTGGTAATATTGGCATTTTCCTTCTAATGTCAACTCTAATTAACATGTTTGTAATAGTAACTATTTAACACAAAGGAATCTGTATTTTGTATATGATGTCTTCATTATTTCACTCATGCATAAAATGTATTCTTCTTCAGCTGAAGTTGCACGAGGCACCAATCTTCATGCATTTTGGACCCAAGGGGAAACCCAAGAAGGCAGACACAATGGATATACACAGGTTAGTCTGGCAAAGCAACTTCTTTGTTATTTGTACCGATATCTTCCCTGTGTTCACATATAATTATTGGTGGATATATACATAAACAAGTAGTGCGTATACATTAAGTATGTCAGTTGTTTTCCAAAAGTTTATCTACCACCCAGGTACTTAAAAAAAATCTGGTTGACTTGCTTTTTTCAAGATGCTTTTTTACATCTAGTGTACCCTCTCATTTCTGGCCAGTACATTGTAGAATATTATCACATAAAATGCTATATATTTTCTGTGTTATATTTTTAGAGTGGGTTTCGCTGCGGAAGTCGTTGCTCGGTGGATCTACGAAAGGACCGATGTCTTTGTAAGCTAACCATCTGTGAAACGTTTTGATATTTTATCTGCAATTAATGAAATAAGCTGCGTGAAAATGTAAGACAAAATAAAATGTTCAGCTAATCTTAAAATTGTAGGTTAAATATTACAACATTGTTTAATTGGCTGATACCAATTTATTGTATATGAAGGAAATGTATTATATATATATATATATATATATATATATATATATATATATATATATATATACATACATACATATATATACACATATATATATAATACATTTCCTATACTATATATATATATATATATAATATATTTCCTTCATATACCATAAATTGGTATCAGACAATTAGATAATGCTTTGAATTTATGTATGTTCTCTGTGTGGCCAGACATTGCCCAGGAATTTTTTTTTTATAGTGCTTTAGGTAAAATTAACAATTTAAAAAAGTTAACAAATAAAATAAAAAATATGTAAAATGTATTTCTAAGAACAGTTCTCATGGAAAATCTGAAGTTGTACATGTAAGCAGTTTGTTGTTTGTTACAGGTGCGTGTGTTCCGACCACCCAACTACTCAGGCACCCTGGCCGTGGCCCTGCTCTTCTCTCTCATAGGAGGCCTGCTCTACATGAAGCGCAACAACCTGGAGTTCCTTTACAACAAGACCTCATGGGGCGTTGGCGCACTTGTGAGTTACCTGTAAATGACATAGCTTTAGCCATTATGCGTTATGGAACAATCTTCCTCGTAAGGTGATTGTAATAGTAGTTGCAAGACTTACAATAATCATTAAAAAATATGTTGTTGTTTTTTAAATTGGCATGTATCCAACATGGTTGCTTCACTTTCCCTGCATCCTGTTTTAATTACCATAATATGTACCCGATACATATATGTAATTGTATTATTTTATATATTGATCAGCTCCCCAATCCGTGTCTTTCTTTAAACTGCCTTTCCATCTTTTATAGATTCACTGGAATTTTTTTTAAGTCCAATTTAAAAACACATCTTTTTAAGGCTGCATTTGTAAATTACTTGTAGGGTATTTTATAATGAGTTTATTTTAACTGTGATTATAGTTTTGCAATTTTTTTACTTACTTTATTATTAAGTTATTAATATATTATATTATTTATTTATTATTTTATTTTTTCTATTTATTGCTGATAAGTTTAGCTTATGAACTAGGACTTAGAAGCTTTATTTAATTATCAGGTATTATCATTTAACATTTCGTCTTTACATGCAAGTTTAAATCATTATGAATATTTTTTAATATTTATATGTTACAATTTATTTTATGCGCCTCTTGAGCGGAAATATTTCCGGATATACGGAGCTTTACAAATACAAATTATTATTATTTTATGCTGTACCCCATTCTATTATTCACTTACAACGTTGCAGAAATCCTGTTATATTGATAAACGTGTATTTGTGTTGCAGTCCGTGGTGTTTGCCATGACGTCTGGGCAGATGTGGAATCACATCCGTGGGCCGCCTTTTATGCACAAGAACCCTGAGACAGGCCAAGTGGTAAGACACATCACTAAGTCTTCATCTACACTTCTACATAAAACCTACACTTCCTCAACATATAACTAAAGAACATAGGCACTGTAGAAGTTTTACAATTATTATTACTAATTATTATTAGTAGTAGTACATAATTGTACTAATTAGTGTGCAACTTTGCACCTTGGGCTACAAACATCCAGGGATTAATTTACTACATGTTAGAAGAAAAAAATTGTTCTTCTTCTAAAATTAGTATATAATTGAGCCAGTGTTTCTCACCTTTCCCCACCTTCTCCCTTAGCAGGGTGGCGGGTCTTGCAGAATCTCACCCATTTCTTCCTATCCTGAGCCCAATCTTCCTTTATTTTCCATGCCTTTAATTCCTTATTGTATCCTGCCATCTCAACTTGGGCCGCCCTCTCACTCATTTCCTCTCTGTCTTCTTCTCCCTCTCCATGGCAGCTCTTATGTCTTCCCTTTCAACCCATCTTTTCACGTAACCAAACCACTCTAGCCTTCCAATGTATCAGTGTATAACTTTGCACCTAGGGCTCCAAACATCCAGGGATTAATCTACTACATGTTGGAAGAAAAAATAATATATTTTTCTAAAATTCTTTAAATGTTAAGTATTGTTATCATGTTAAGGTACTTATTGTACTTTAAACGTTAGCTACTCGTAGCTTTTCACATATTTTCTGTGATAACTTTGAAGAGCACCAATCGGCTGGAGACATTTTTGCATTAAAACAAAAAACCATCATATTTACATCATAGCAGACATCATTTACGAATATTCAAGAAACTCTTCTGTGTATGTGGTGGTTTCCTTGGTAAAACTATCACTCACAATTTTGTGCTAGAGAACCTTGGTACCCGCTCACGGCAGCTGATGATACATTGTCTGTTGCAGCATTACATCCACGGCAATAGCCAGGGACAGTTCATTGTCGAGACCTACATCGTCATCTTCCTCAGTATCCTTTCTTTTCCATGCTCCAGATGTGTTAGCAGTCAGACGTCTTGACAGCCAAATCTGTTAGCAGTCACACGTCTTGACAGCCAGATCTGTTAGCAGTCAGACGTCTTGACAGCTAAATCTGTTGGCAGTCAGACGTCTTGACAGCCAAATCTGTTAGCAGTCAGACGTCTTGACAGCCAGATCTGTTAGCAGTCAGACGTCTTGACAGCCAGATATGTTAGCAGTCAGACGTCTTGACAGCCAACTCTGTTAGCAGTGAGATGTCTTGCCAGCCAAATCTGTTAGCAGTCAGACGTCTTGACAGCCACATCTGGTAGCAGTCAGACGTCATGACAGCCAAATCTCTTAGCAATCAGACGTCTTGACAGCCAAATCTGTTGGCAGTCAGACGTCTTGACAGCCAAATCTCTTAGCAGTCAGACGTCTTGACAGCTAAATCTGTTGGCAGTCAGACGTCTTGACAGCCAAATCTCTTAGCAGTCAGACGTCTTGACAGCCAAATCTCTTAGCAGTCAGACGTCTTGACAGCTAAATCTGTTAGCAGTCAGACGTCTTGACAGCCAGATCTGTTGGCAGTCAGACGTATTGACAGTTAGATGTGTTGGCAGTCAGATATGTTTATGTAGTTGCAAAAAGTTGGCAAAATTCTCAAATATGAGAAATATGCCGGGGGTTTGGTCATCGCCACACATTGCAGACAAATCAACTGCTGCAGTGATGCCAACTTAAACATACATGTGTACATGTTAACACAAATTGATGCAAACGCCTACTTGCATTTTTTATTGCCAAAAAAGTTTAAATTGCACATAATGAATGATGTCTTGGGGACACGTGTTGAAATAATTTCAAATACATAACCTTTTTATCGACGTTAAAACCACCTGTTCACTTTTACTGTTCTTGGTTACACTGACACATTGGGAGACACACCACTTTGAGGTTGTTATGTTGTTTACCTTTTTTGACAAGTGTTCCTATTGATTTTATTCAAAAGTTTATAATATGGCGATTCACCATAAAGATGCTGCTTTTCGTGATTTATACCCCACATTACTGTATATGACAGCCAATGTTTGTGACCTTGACCCATTGACCTCTAGATTGCGCCATTGTGATTGGGTTCATTCTGCTGAATGAGGCAGGCAAGATGAAAGGAGACGCGGGCAAGAAGCGAAGTAAGAACAACAGATGTTGTACAGCAACACAACACATCATTTCTTGAAAATCTTGCGTGCTCACATGAATATATGCCATTGACAAAGCACTTGAATATATTATTTTTATGGTGATTAATATTTAATTCCTGACAGAGTGCATACAAATTTGCATTTCATTACAATATAATATAAAACAATTAAACTTTAATGTAATTGCTTTACTGCAATTGCCCTTTAATGTCCCAGAAAGGAAATTTGTTATTTTATTAATATTAATGAGGACCAACTAGTGTGGTGCTTGAAATTGTTTCATTGGTTGTAAATCATTGTAATTTAATGAAATTTTTGAGTTTGACCACACAAATTATTTGTTTTACATATAACACCTGGGTTGTGTTGCAGTCTTGGCGCTGGTTGGCCTCGCGTGTGTCGCCTTCTTCTTCAGTCTCCTGCTGTCTGTCTTCAGAGCAAAGTACCAAGGCTACCCCTACAGGTAGGACTGGCTCATCACCCCAGTCACTCTTGTTATTTCCCTCAATAGGAGTTCTGCAGTTGATTACATCTACCTGTTGTTACAGGGGGCGTGAAAGGAGATCCTGCATACTAATTGTTAAGATGGTGGTCGTATGTGAATTCCATAGATGCAGTTATATTATAAATCTAAAATAAATGTTTCTAAGTATGCTTGTAAACAACATGATGGTTATATAAACTGGGTTATAACACAAATTGCAAACTGACAGGCAACTTTCAGTCTGAAATTCATCACCTTTTTAAAATATAGATTTGAGAAGGCGAGAATTAGTTAACAGATGCTACCAGATATTAAGGGGTATTTTTGGTTAAAATTGTTTGTCATAAACTTTTTCAAAAATGTGACCCCTTCACTTCCTCCCAAACAATACGTTGTATGCAAATTTATGCTTCTAAAAGCATCAGTTTGTGTTAATACATATTTCACTCACTAGATGACATAATTTTATTGACTGTTGTGACATGTGGCCACACCTCCTATTTTGTAAACATGCAATTACCCCTAATGCATGCAATTAACCAGCACAAACATACAGGTGTATATTGATTATTGTTTAAAAGTTACTTATTTTGTATTGTTGATTTCAGTTTCCTCATCAAATAGAAGTCTGGGAAGCTTCATCACAGATGCCTATCACGAAGGGGGCAGAGAATAGTGCGAACCAACTCACTAAATGTTACAGTGTTTCATTATCTTAGTGCGTTTCTTTAAATGATATTCCGGTTTTCTAATGTATAATATCTTTGTTGATAAGGGACTGCCTACATTGGTTTAATATTATTAGTGACTTCATAAAAGTGGTATATTTATCATTTGTATATATCGCATGTAAATTTGATAGATACAGACTTGTATTGGAAAATAAAATTGTTTGTTCCTTATAACTTTGGCATTCATTGTATTAATTCTTGCCATCATCCAAACCTCCCTACATGTTTCTACTAGAGGCAATCTAGCCTTGATTACCCAGGCTCCATATTCTGTTGCCACTGTTTAGTATTAATTTATGAACCTTGGAAAACATACACATTTTACTATTATAAACTGCGTAGTCTCTCTGAATTAAGGAAACCAATAAATTGACTCAATACTGTGATTCATCAATTGCTCCCTGTACAATGTACTTGTGACATCAACATATTTTCCTTCTACTTTACAAGCCACTGTCACCTTTCTGAAAACGTGGTATCATTCTCCTATCTTTATTCTGAAGTAATTGAGAAGGTAACTCGTCTGAGAGATAAATAGGCGCATCGGAAAAGCTGCAATCATTATGGCTAAACTTACCTACAGTGTGAGAAACATGATGCTTAGTGAGAACACTTAGATGAGAGTATTTGAGACCTGTGTGTCCTCTATGGTAGGAATCCATGGACCACCTACATCAGTCAGGAATGCCACCTACTTACTTCCACATGTGTCGAAAACAAAATTATCTTCGGTATCACCGGTCTCAATTATGAGGAAACCACTGTTCTTCAAGTCAGTTCTGTCCACCTGTGTCCAGCCTAACTACAGTCTCCAACATTACCAATTGTTTGCAGTAAAATCTGGCATATCTTTGGAATGTCACTGCTTATTTGTTGTGTTGGTTGTATCATAATTGGGCACTGTTTTATAAATACAGGCATCGGTAGATTGGTGCACATTGACATTGAGTCCAACTTCACGTGTACATGTTCATTTCTGCTTACATTTGCCTAGTCTTAGTTTCCAGACTTGTACGATAGATGGCACAGACAAAGATAACTGGTCATTGTTACTGATCATGTTTCGATTATTATTATTAAAAATAAGGCATTTCTAAGACACAAAACATTCCTAAAGCTATAATCACCAAAGTAATAATGACGAGGAAAATGTTTCCATGTTAATTGTTATTAAATATCTATTGATTCTTATTAAATGACGTACCAGATGATTAAAAAAGATTGTTCCATCTACATGTAATTTTAAATGCTCAGATTGTATATAGCATAATCAGTTTTCTTTGATGACTCTGGACATCCAGAAAAAAACAAGTTGCTTCAATGGACTAATAAAAAAGTAACATTACATTGAACCACTGCTTTAGAGAGCAGTGGCTTGGGGGTAGGGCTTCAGATTCTCGACTAAGAGAACTTCTGTTCGAATCCTGTGCTACTGTGTTAAACTTGGGACAATTTTTGTTCGCTCTTCATTGTTCCAGTTCACTCAGCTGTATGAATGAGTAGGCCCCTACATGTAACATGGCTATAGACACTGGTTGATATTTGTACGAACAGCCTTTGCGCATTAATTGCCGCATGAGTGGATGCTTCCCTTCCTTGACACAGTGTTTGATAGAATAGGTCTGCCAGGGAAGTAAAGTATAAATCACTTTGAGCAGTCGTGAGGACTGGATACTGAGCTATAACAACTTTTATAGGGAAAATACGGCTTTTTCTAATTGTCCGGCAGGTGCCGGCACCAGCATCGCATTTTCAAATGGTGCTGCCACCTTGTGTCTGATCGATGCACGACATACAGATGGCGTTGTCGTTGATAGCTTTCACAAACTGTCACATAACAGTTGACCGTGACGCATGACTGAGGTGATCACCGCTGCGTACGTATGCATATCACCAAACATGAGCCACTGTGCACTAATCCATAAACGATGTATTGTCAACTTTTGTAATCAAACCGTGTGCTCAACTCGGACTCAGCATCAGCCCAGCCCCAAACCGGGGCAGGGCCCCAGACATGTTGCGGAGTCGGCGATAAACACGGAAGCAAAGTTGAACTTACTGCCGCTAGCCGTTACATAACATGTCATTGTATAATTATAATATGTGGTGCAGAATCTGCTCAGTTTCCAGATGTTTTGCGCAATCCTCCGATCTGGAGAATAATGCGTGATGTCATGAATGGCATGATCATGAAGAAGAATTTGTGTATTGCACTGCCACTGCAAACATATCTGTGTCTAGCTGTGACTGCCAAAACTCCTATCTAGCCAGTGTAGAATCAGTGGTTGTGCTCAGTTTTCTTTCTGTAGTCAGTGTAGACTCATTGAAACAAGTCCATTACAAGAGACCGGTGGGACAGCCGAAGCAGATATTCTGTTTACTGCTTCAGCCTTCATATATATATAGCTATATATGAATATTTTGGCACATATTGCTTGAATTAAGATGAAGATGTGGGCAATATCCAGCATTCACCATCGCTGTAGACATTCCATACGGACACATATCTAGCTAAACCAGATAATCACCATGTTGATTATCTCCTTATTAGGATAGGCCTGGGCAAGGAATTTATTATAAAATGTCATTTTTGATTTAACACAACTTTTTAACTTATTACTAGAATAACTCAATATTACATGCATCCAAGGACAACAACATGGTCAACATGTACATAAATTATTAGAATGGTATGACTAATATTTCCAGAGATATGCCATATTGAAAATGTGGGAATATGTTATTTTAGCAAATTGACACTTGGCATGAGACAAGCACAAAATTGAAAAAAGTCACTAAAGGCGATAAAAATATGAAATTGTGAAAGATACATATTATATTCGGATAGTAAAACAAGTTTCGTTCAGCCATGTCATGTCGTTTGGGTTTTATATGACATTTTACTTTTTTCCCCGATTACCTCAGGGAAAAATGTCAAAACTTCAAGGTAGGTAGTATAGATTCAAACAAAAATCTTTACTTTTCAACACAGATTAACCAAATTTGGCATGTAACTAGTTTTCAATAGAAATTAGCTATTTTTCATTTATTGCATAAATTATGCAAATTAGGTATCCAATATGGCTGCCATGACAGTGAAAATTAGGTATATTTTGGCCATGCTCTAGCCAAGCATATATTAAAGTTACAAACTTTTAATTTAGCACAGGTATTGTTGTTATGTATATCTACTGCATGATTTTCACATAAATCATATAATTGTGTTGTTTACGTGAAATAAGAGTTATTCTAAAATTCTCTTTTTTTTGTACAATTTTTACATAATGAACTAATCTATAATTTAGAAAGCATTAAATATATAATATATATATATATATATATATTATAATATACATATATATATATATATATTATTTGATTACATATTTTGTCATATATGACCAAATGTAATAAAAGTATTATAAGATTATAATAATAATAATAATACACTTTATTTAGACACTAAAATCCAAAGTACAAACTCTGTTCGGTAGTGTTGACAACATTAAAACATCCTAAGAAATAAATAAAATAAAAGTACAAGTAAAACATTTGTCTAAATCAGTGTTGTACAGAACTACAAGAGAAACTAAAATTAAACAGAGATGGCATTGTTGTAGTCTATATCATATGTCAATGTAGTCAAGAAAATATACATACATATATATATATATATATATATATATATATAAAGTAGTAGAATAAATAAATATATAATAATATGCATAGTACTTAATTATTAACAAATGACTACAGCAATATAATAGTTGTGTCAATTGTAATTATAAAACTCAAATATATGTTAATTTGTAAACTATTAATTAATAAATAATTAAAATGACATGCTGGTTGAGCTAATTAAGAGTAAATAAGTAAATAAATAAAGTAGCAAAATAAATATATAATAATATACATAGTACTTAATTATTAACAAATGACTACAGCAATATCATAGTTGTGTCAATTGTAATTATAAAAACTGAAATATATGTTAATTTGTAAACTATTAATTAATAAATAATAAAAAAATGACATGCTGGTTGAGGTAATTAAGATATAATAACATATATTTATAAAATAATTATATTGATAAATTCCGAAATACATTCCATCATGTGGGTGAATGAATTTCAAAATGATTTGACAACATACATAATTATAATATTAACACAAAAAGGTATAAAAACTATAATGTTATGGAATTACGACGCTAGGTCGATCAATTCGTCTCCAAGAATTTTTATTTCTTGTCTCTGCTTTTTTTAAATAAAATTGTTTTATACTATTTCAAAGGCATTGTAAATGTAATAATCCACGTGTTGCGCGAATTCAAGTAGAAAGTCGGCTTTATCGCAACGGCGCAGACATTGCAGCGGCGTATGTTTGTCGTTGGTCTAGCTGAAATAGCGGCGCATTATGCCGAATTTCGTATCAATTACTGTTGTGTGGACAATACAGTTGTAATATTTGTCATCTATAATACGAGTAAAACAACACGACGTGAAAAATATGTTCATAAAGATCGTTTCTCAAGTAAACGGCGAGCTTCGACAGCTTCCTTGACACCCCTCACAACAAAGATCGACTAGTCCTGGCGCCCACCGTGATGTTGATATCTAGGTCAGCCTATTTCGTTGCAAGGGGAAACCCATAGATTTAGCAACAGGCAAATAGACGAATTATTCGCTATAAATTATCAATAAAATGCAATACGTTGACCATCAGACAATTGGTAGCCGTTATGTGCCTTGATGTTTAGAAATTGCTAACATACGCGTGGAATACGACATTAGCGACTTACGCGTGCGGCGATCTGCCGAAGACTCGGAAGTGTCGCGACTCGGGGAAAAAGTACCACCAGCTTTAAAGGCGTGCGCCCCCACAAATAAAATGTTATATTCATAAAATGATATGTACTGGATAGCAAATTTCACGCCGGATCGAATGGTACCACACACTACGCGATCTGATGCGGAACGGCGACGTTGCTCACGAAATACGACCATGACATAAGTTGTCATGTTTAATTGCGTTTTAGCGGACGATTTCTTATTAGTTCAGCGTAATGTGTATCGCCAATCGATAGAGCAATAATTTTTCTTCAAAATAAGCTTTATTCTGATTGAATTGGTCAAAAATTGACGCGGCGCAACGATTGAGAAGAAAGCCTATTTTACGCTAAAATGTTCACCCTGGTGGTAAACGCGATGAGGCGCGCGCGCTAGCGTAACAACATAGCATCTTAGCACAGGCAGCGTGTCGCAACAGGCCGATTTTTGTTGAGTTGGGGGTTGTTTTAAAATGCTCCTGAACGCGTTATTTTTGAGGAACAAGAACGGAATTTGGCATACAAAGAGATAACATAGTGACGTTTTTATGCATATAAATTGTATTCCACAACGGTTAATATTTCTATGTGTAAGTCATGCAGCAATATGGTAAATTTGAGTGAAAAATCCTTGCCCAAGCCTAATTAGGACACAAAACCATCACAGGACACAGTGCATGATTGAGATGACATTAATTGTACGTGTCCTTCTTCAGACGTTGACAAATCTTGGGAGACAGAATGCCTGCTGCGAAGGAGGGCAGAATCACCCAGTTTAGGAACTGTCTGATCCTGTGGGATCATCAACTGATCCGGGAAGATTTCTGGATCCGTGGTGGGAAGATCATTGATCCCGAGAAGTTGTTCTACGAGGAGCTGAAGGCGGCGGATGTGGTGGTGGAGTGCCACGGAGCCACCATCGCTCCGGGCTTCATTGATGTACAGATCAATGGTGAGTCAATTGTTATAACTTGTACGTTGATAATAATTTTTATAATTATAAAAGATGGTAAATGTGTGCACAATTGCAGCTATAGAAACTATAGAAGTTAAATTGACATCTTGATCTAATAGTTACCAGAAAACTTAAGACAAAGGTTAGTAATTAAAGACTATAAATAATAGAAACAGCTAGTATTAAAGACTATAAATTATAGAATATATAATAAATTTTAGATTAATAATTATATAATTTACAAAGCTATATTAATGATTGTAAATTATATTTAAAAAAATGGATAAATAATTGTATAATTTACAAAGCTATTAATTAAAGACAATCAATTTACATTCATATAGTGTGCATAAGGCATGAGTTGAGCAGTAAAATCGGACAGCAATTTTTGACTCATCTGCAGAATAGGCCTCTATGACTTGATACCTGTTCACTATGGTGGGTCACATGTGGATTCATAATATGTGATTCTGTTGTGCAGGAGCGTTTGGTGTAGACTTCTCCGTGGAGACAGATGACATCAGGGCGGGTGTGGCTAAGGTGGCCAAAGGCCTGTTGTCACACGGCGTCACTTCCTTCTGTCCCACCATTGTCACCAGTCTCCCTGACAGTTACCGCAAGGTGAGGCCTGCCAACTGTCAAGTAAACAATATATTCTGTAAACTTGCAAAGGCAAATATGTAATTTTTCATTGCAAGTACAATTTTATAATATTGAAAAAACAATTATACAAGTAATATGTTATATAATATATATATATATATGTATATATATATATATATACATGTGTATATATATATAAATTATATATATATATATATGTATATATATATATATATATATATATATATATATATATATGTGCAGAGAGCATATATGAAATAGAGCAATATATCTATTTCAAATATTTATTTTATATTGTATCATTAGGTACATAGTTACCGTTATATATTGTATATAATTTGTGACTTGAGTTTGATTGATGATTTGTTTTGATTTGTTCATTCTATAATATTGTTTGATTAAAATTGATTTATTGTAGTGTACCAGGGGTATCTTAAAAGCAGTGTTTAATTTATTTTAAATTAATTTATATAATTTAAATACAAAGGTTTACTAGTACATCTTAAAACAAAAAAATTAATATGATTTATATTAATTTGTATAATTTACATTTTTATTTATTAATATACATTTAGTATATTTCTTGTGCAGCGCATCAATCCGAATTTAGCGCTATATAAAAACTGTATTATTATTATTTTATATTTTCTCAACATCAGTCTTGCACCATTTTCAGCTTTAGGAGTGTATACTCTTGAGAAGAAGAAAACCACATGCATGTCCAAACACCTATGGATACATATTACTCTTTACACCTATTGAATTTGTTTTGTCTGTTTCAGATACTGCCCCAGATTGAGAGGAGAAATGGAAGTTCCAAGGGAGCGGGGGTCTTAGGTACGTTCACCTCTGATAACTCTTCACATTTACACCAATTTGCTACATAAAGGTTTTCCTGTCTTGAGGTAATTACCCTTCATCCAACAGATTCAGTCTATGCGCATTGGTTAATCTGGACAAAAAAGAATACATTTTTTTCCTCAAAATTTATCGCTTTTTTAAGGTTTCTTATTAGTTTTATTATTACATTTCAGATGTAAATTTACTAGCTTTACTCGTTATAACACTGTGCGTATGATCGATTTGAATCTGTAAGAAATGTTTACATAGCCTGCACTGTAAATATGTGCTTAAGTTTATGACACAGAAAAAAACATCCAGTGCGGTGACTTTGGGAAACCGTCTGCTGCATCCGTGAACAAGTAATGCCATCTGGAGGGAACATATTCTAGTCATTCCGGTTACTGTTTATTTCATGGTTTTGACCAACTGTCAATGTTTGACAAATGACTACTATATTTGATTAGAACATAGTACTGGTATATTTGAATCACCCCGGTATATGTATTTGACCAATGTCTATACATTTAATCAGTCACTATATATACATTTGACAAATGACTATATTTGACCAATGACTATACATTTGACCACATATATTTAATGAATGGCTTCAAACCCAGAGTGCAACAGGCTATAGACATTATATAATTATAATTTTTCAAATTGATTAACCTTGACTATACAAACCGGACAAAAGCATATAAAAACAAATGCATCAATAGAGAAATTGCAACATCAGAAAATAAACCTTGAGACGGTCTCTCAATTTTCAATCTTTGGCAACCATTGACCGGACTTGAGGTTAGTTATACCGTATTTGACCAACAGCTGACTAATGACTGTACGTTTGACCAATGACTAAATATTGTTTCAGTGTCTATATAAATTTGACCACTGACCAAAATAAATTAATTCACCACTGGCTTTATTTAATATTTTATAATTGACCTTTGACTATATATATATATATATATATATATATATATATATATATATATATATATATATATATATATATATATACATGTATATATAATATGTATATATATATATATATATACATGTATATAATATATATATATATATATATATATATATATATATATATATATATATATATATAAATATATACTGTATGTTTGACCACTGACTATGTACTCCACCAGGTGTCCATCTAGAGGGACCCTTCATCAGCCCAAAGGAGAAGGGAGCACACACTCCTGAATACATCACTGGGTTTGACCATGGCTTTGCTGACCTCTTGACCATGTATGGTTCACTCGACACAGTCAGCATCCTCACTCTTGCTCCAGAACTGGACAATGCACTGGACATTGTTCAAACCCTTGTCAGCAAGGGGATCACAGTCTCTGTAGGTATGTCAACAGTTCTGTGCAGTTGATCCTGTTTGTACTATCAGAAGCTGTATTGAGGCAGATATGTGTCAGAACATGGTACTGGTATAAATGGGACATATGCCTTCTAAATTAAAATGCATAATTTAGATTCAAAATGTGTACATTCTGAAACAGGGTGTAACTGGTGTAACAGCAATCGATGGTGTAACATGTCTGTCATGTTGTGGGAACATTGACTGGGAGACAGTTTATGACACAGAGAGAACCTTATTACCGGAGGCTAAGGCAGTATGTAACATGGACAATGTGACCCAGTATGTTCTGGCACGTCCATGTTTACAAGGTTGTTATATATATTTTTCACAATGTATGTTTCTGTGATGATTCATATCCTTGAGCCATTTGCCTCTGATCTACCATCTGGTGATGTATTAAGAAATAACAAAGGTTAGAGTTATTTTGTGTTTTCTGCACATACAAAATGTCTTTCTTCCAGAGCACACCACTGTAGCATTACATTATTGTAGTCAATGGTGACAGTAGAAATGACATGGTCGGTGAGGATGGGTCTAGAAGAACAATACTACAAATTTATGATAACAGCTACTGGTTTGAAAGCAGAAGCGGAAAACAGGGATGGATTGGCCACACACACCAGTGTGAAGGGTCGCCAGACCAGCTCTGACATGACATGTGGAAAAGGGGCAGGCCAAAGAACACATGGCAAAGGGTCTTCCAGGTGGATGCCAGGACCATGCATATACTTGGATGCTGCTTGAGAGTAAAGTGAAGTAAATGCAATCTTTTATCTAGCGCAGGACCGTTCAAAGCGCTTTACACTTTCCTTCCCTGACAGACCTGTTCACTCAGACACCATCTTGGCTTCTCTGGGAAGCATCCAGGCATATGCTACAATTAATGCGCGAATGCTGCTCATACATATATCCACCACTCTCTATAGCCAGGTACTCATTTATACGGCTGAGTGAACTGGAGCAATGTAGAATGAAAACACTTGCCCAAGGTTTTAATACCGCAGCTCAGGATTCGAACCCGGGTTCTCGTAGTCGAGAGTCTGAAGCTCTACCCCTGAGCCATTGCGCTCTACTGGAGAGAAGGGCCCAGTATTCTGGAGAACATTCGTTGTCGACCTAAGTCCCTGGAGGGACAGTGAGCATAAGTAAGTGACAACAACCCTTACAGCAGCACTTGCTTATTGTGCTAGGATGAGGAATACTTTCACATGGCTTTGTCATGTTTCAGGTCACTCAATGGCAAACCTGAGTGAGGGCGAAGCGGCAGTGAAGGCTGGAGCAACATTCATCACCCACTTGTTCAATGCCATGCTGCCAGTGAGTAACATGCACACACATCCACTACATCTCTTATACCACATCACCAACTCCTGGGAGCGTTTCTTTAAAATCCTGATGAGCAAAGCCCAATTTTGATCTTTAGAATTAATTTTGGTCCTTAATGGTGACATAGTTTTAAGATAAACCCAAATCTGATCTTTAGAATTAATTTTGGTCCTTAATGGTGACATAGTTTTAAGATAAACCCAATTCTGATCTTTAGAATTAATTTTGGTCCTTAATGGTGACATTCTTTTAAGATAAGCCTAATTTTGATCTTTATAATTTATTTTGGTCCTTAATGGTGACATTCTTTTAAGATAAACCTAATTCTGATCTTTATCATTTATTTTGGACCTTAATGGTGACATTCTTTTAAGATTAGCCCAATTTTGATCTTAAATGTGTTGCTCCTTAATAGTGACATTCTTTTTAAGATACATGTGTAAGCCCAATTTTTTTCTTTAGAGATTATTTCGCTCCTTACAAGTGACCATGTATATCAGTAACTCTAAGCACCAGGATGTGCCACCAAAAAAGCTTTGCTGGTGTGTCACTAAAATAATGTTCCTGGTAAAATATGATACATTTTTGCAATTTGAAAATGTTACTTAAATAAAAAACGATGGGTTTTTCACATGAGCTCATATTGAAACAAATGTTCAGTTCGTATTTGCACTTATCATGAGCATTTTGATGTTGACTTGTTCAGGTTGCACACATATTCAGAACAGGTGGTTCAACAAACTACCTGCTATTACTGAGGAAACTATATACAAGTACATGTGTAATGGAATCTCTACCTTGCCTTAATATGGAAGCGGATTTGTATAATGACACCTAAACAATAGGCTGGGCCCATATTCTCAAAGAAAATTATGTTGTACATAAGAAGTTTAACTAATATGGTGGATACTTAGCTGCAAATATTCACAAGTTGGTATTCTAAAAAAACTTACACATTTTCGCAGCTAAGTAATTCGCATCTTATATATGAAAATCTTGCGGGTTTTTTCCAGGCTTGGAGCGGGCGCGATTACTGATTTTTGCAATGTTTTACCATTTTAGCTTTGCTCACGAGTTCCTGAAGGAAAAAGAACTACATGAATAAAAGGTCACCAGAAACTGGTGATTAATAACTATCTCCTATGTATACATTACATAATGACACTGAGACATTGACCAATATTGGTGCACATATACTAACAGGATTAATACCAGCGAAGCATTTGACGAGAAAGGACAGAAGCATTTGATTGATTGGGAATTTTTCACAACGTCAACATTTACTCGTGACACAGTAAGTACGGGCAGAGGACACGACCTGCTGTATGTGTGTCATGTCGATTACTAAGCAGGTTATACATGCCAAGTGTGAAATCTAATGTAAGTCCAACTTAAAAACACATCTTTTTAAGGCCGCATTTGTAAACTACTTGTTGGGTATTTTATAATGAATTTATTTTAACTGTAATTATAATTTTGCAATTTTTTACTTACTTTATTATTAAGTTATTAATAGATTTTATTATATATTTATTATTTTATTTTATCTATTTATTGCTAATAAGTTTAGTTTATGAACTTTTAGAAGCTTTATTTAATTATATATTTATTATCATTTAACATTTCATGTTTACATGCAAGTTTAAATTGATTATGAATATTTTATGTATGTGTTACAATGTATTTTATATGCCTCTGAGCGGGAATTTTTCCGGATATACGGCACTTTACAAATAAAAAATTATTATATAATTATTATATAATCTGGTCAATCAGTGCTATTGTTATAACTCATTCTATGTTCAGTTTGACTCACTACTGATGCTGATTCAAAGACTAATTTGTACTTGTAACTTTATCTTCGTAAGTCATTCCACAAAAGAAAGAGGTCAGACCACGGAGGCAGTTCTTCCAGTCCCAGATCGGGATTTGGGATTATATAGATTATCTGGCTAAGGGAATGTATTTGTTAACTAATTATGTGCAACATTTGATAAATTACTAATTTATTTAATGCTAAATACTGTCTGAATATTGAAATGAATGTGGACATTTTTATAAAGGTAAAGATTTCTTGCCTAAATTATTTTGGTGATGCCCAGCACCATAACACAGGAAACTGCTGCATGTTTATCATCACTTTATGGGATGTTGTTACTATTATTACAGTTGCTTCAGGCCATATGAGCTGCAGCAGTTCTAGGTACACACAGGAGATTCCTACGCAGGTGGATCACAGGTATGAACAAAGGATCTTTTAGTATTTATTCATTTAATGCAGAAAGAGCAATCCACAAAGCAATCCAGAAATACGGACTGTGACAATCAGTATGTTTATGCGTAGGATTAATGTAGTGAGGCATAAAGATTATCAAAGAACAGTAGTTCGTAGACACTCTACATAATGATATGCAAGCAACACTGTTGCTACAATGCTTGTATTTAGTACTTTGAGCAATGAATACCCAGGGTACACATTATGGTACACAAATTTGAAATAAATACAATAATTGAGAGACACTTTTACTTGCAATGTTTCATTCCATGTTATCAACTATAATATTTTTTTTTTATACTAGCAGCATATCAAATCTAAAAAAAAAACATGCCACATCTAACATTTGAAAATTTGTAAAAAAACAGGTAAGTTACAAGATGTAGTTATTGTATAATGATAATTTTATGTACACATTGTAATCTGTTTGTACCAATTGTATAGTGGTGTAGCTATGTAAACAAGATAAATAAACTATTTATAATATAAATTACTACTAACTACCAAGTGTATCTGTCTAACTCATGTATCAATACTACGGTAATATGGATTCTAAACACGAGTGTGCATCAACGACATGAGTGCAATTGTAATGTGTATGTAAGCTGTAATGTCATTTTAAGAACTGCCTAGTAGGGCTTATTTTTACAAGTGAAATATATTATTTATGATGTACTATATTGAACACATATTTGTATGTATTTTCAGAGAGAAAATGGACATCACAATGACTGATGCAGAGTGAAAGTATAAAGAAAAGCAATTCACAGCTTGACTTGCTGCAGCGCCAAGATGCAGAACAGTCTGAAATGGCCGGCAGTTTTGTGAATCATGCTTGTACTGCACCATATGTTGATGCAGTATGGATATCAACACTTGATTGAATTAACATCATGCTCTGCAATGCTATGTTTGGATGTGGCACACGTCTTCCTTTGCAATGTTCTTGAAGACACACTGAAAACTGAACGTGATGTGAACACTAGGAAGACCAGTATAAATTTGCATTACATCTGTGACTATCATTATGTCCGACTCCTTGGATGCTGATGGAACAGGTTCTAGTAAATATTAATAGTTGTCTTGTATATTTGTTCTGACATTTCGTTATGCAGTCTAACCAACTTTTGAATAAGTGTCTATTCCTATCAATGGTGTTTCTTCTTTTCTAAAGACATCTGAAACTATTATGACACTACACAGTTCATTAATATTAATTATTTTCATATAAGCTTTTAACAAGTATAATCATTTAAAAAATAAAGGTTTTATATTACACATGTCAGTTGCATGTCAAATTAGATAAAGATAACTTACTGGTATTCTAAGATCTAGTACAGCAGTATGATAACAGTCTTTATTTGTTTTTGCATAATACTGTTCAAATATGCGATGTTTGAATAAAACATGCAACCAATCAATATGTGTTGTCACAATATTGTGCACTCAGTGTAGCATTTCCTGATGTTTTTACCAAGAAGCATATCTCAAAAATAAGGAGCTAATCTTGGTTAGTAGTTATATATAAAAAGTGTTTTATGCAAAATGGGCTGGTAATAAAGATAATTTCTATATACAGGTAAAAGTAGATGTGGGGACAATGGGGTCGCTGCACACCCTGGAATTTTGATGGGGCAGAAATGGTTCTGCCCCCCCCCCCACACACACACACCATAAGATACATCAACATGGCTGCAAAGCAATCCAACCACACCCCGTTTTCCAATGTCATGATTGATCATAGTACCAAAATTTATGTTGTTCCTGCTTCAATGCTCCAAATAAGGTACTGGATGTGATTCTGCCGTTGTTTAAGCACGTACCTGTGCAACCTGCATATCCACCATAGCTCCCTGGAGTTTCAGTCTATCTGTTGACGACTGGAATGTTTACTGACTCTGAGATTGGTCAACCTCCTCGTTTTTATGCACCTCTGGGCTTGGTTTCCAAGGATTTAGATGCAAAAGTCATTCTTCTAACATACTTGATCTACTGAGATGCCTCTTGTAAATAAAAAGTTATCCCATCAAGGTTTGTGTCGATGCTACAAAGATTTGACCCAGGCTAAGATAAATTAGATTACACTTAACCGTGGTTGTAATGTCAGGCGTGTACATGCAGTAGTGTAGATGTCATTGTTCTGTTTATCTTATGTTGTAGTTCCATCACAGGGACCCACATCTGGTTGGACTTCTCACCAGCGACCAGGTGAAACACTTACAGGAAATATCCTTTTACCAATCCTTTTTATTAATAAAACACACAATGCTGAAGGGACACTTGTTCATTTTAGTGTCATATTACACAATGTCATAATTAGCAATACATAAATCTAAATCCAATTCTCCAGCAACTCCAGCAAGAAACTCCAGACAGCTACGCTCAACCAGTAGTATCCCTCTTTACATCCCTCGGGTGAAAACGAAAGCGGGGACCCGAGCTTTCTTGGTTGACACACCAACGGTGTGGAACTCGCTTCTTGCCAGTGTTAAATCAGAAGGTAATATAGTTTCATTCCGCTGACGTCTAAAAACCTATCTCTTTAATGCTGCCTATCCTCCTTAGCCTCCTCATCCATCCATTGACGACTCACGCATTGCTTTCGATTACGAGTTTGCTTAATCCCTTGATTTTCGAGGATATTGGCGCAAAAGAAGTCATTATTATTATTATAAGAGATTAGCCACCCAAATGTGTTTAGTGAAGCCAAAGTAACTGATGAAATCAAGAACTGTATAAAATCACCACACCATCTCTGAAATCAACAAATAACAAGCTCAATAATTCCAGGAAGATGGCTTGAAATGTCAATATTTAATATACTTTTTACCTTTTTAAAAGTTTCTTTATCGGATATGTGGGATTTTACTTGCACGTTGCCTCTGTCAGATTCCTGGTGGCCGAAGAGTGTACTATGGCATCATTTCTGATGGCATCCACACCCAGGCGGCAGCACTGAGGATAGCCCATCGAAGCCATCCGAAAGGTACGTAGTCTCGCATGGCAGGGACAGGTTTTACTCTAATACCAATGTGTGAAAACTTATATTGCATCCATTGTAATGACATCATTTACAAACGTCATAAACCAAAACTCCAGCAGATTTACATACACCTCACAGTATGCCAGACACAGGTACACTAAGACAGTAAGTAAAAAAAACTATTATCCCTATTATATTACATTTGTATAGTGCACATCATTTTGACTAAATTTAACGTTTTAGTGTAATTAAAATACATTGGGTATGTCGTACTGTGACACAATGTGCACAATGCAAATATAATATAAATGCAGTAAAATCATGAATAAAGTGTAATTTTTAAAACCTTACACACTGTATGATTGAAAAAATATAAATTATTATAAATAATAATAAATAAAATAGATGACACTGTTAGATGTACAAGAATTGCAGAACAAGTAATTTTTGTAGGATGTATGTTTGTGTGGTGAAACGTGTGAGGCAGTGTGCAGGTGTGAACTACATGTGTGAACTACATGTGTGAACTACAGGTGTGAATTACAGATGTGAACTACAGGTGTGAAGTACAGGTGTGAAGTACAGGTGTCAACTACAGGTGTGAACTGTGTGTGCAGGGCTGGTGTTGGTGACGGATGCGATCGCGGCCATGGGTCTGGGTTACGGGGTCCATCGCCTGGGACACCAGACGATAGAGGTGCGAGACAACAAGGCCGTCATTGCTGGCACAGACAACTTGTGTGGCAGGTGAGGTGATACCCTCTTAGTTTGAATGCCACTGAAGGAGCTTATGTGTTCACTTTGTATTATTATCATCCTACGAGTATGAGGTGGATAAAACGTATGCCTGTGAAATCAGATGTCCCGCCTTCAGCCTGGTGTAAAGTAAGAGATTCCATGCAAGGAAATGTAAAAGTCAGATAGAAGTAAATGGGACTGGAAGTGGAGGTCACGTGGTAGAGTGCCTGACTATCAATCGAGGGAACTGTGGTTCATCGTTTTGAAACATGGGCCATTTTGTTCACCTCACATTTCCTGTCTTTCGGAAGAAACTAAAATCCGGTGATCCCTTCTATCTGGTGTCTATGCCAGGGGTTGTAAAAGGTCCCATACAGGGGGTAAATGTGTAACATGTAGTCACGGACTTATATGCATACAAGTCCGTGATGTAGTGGACTCACTAATTCTAGAGAAGGACAATTCTGATAACCAACTTTGACAATACTCTAGCCACTAACATGTGGCTAACATAGAGTGATGAGCTAACCATACAACCATACACATTGTTGGACTCTAGAGAAGCCTAAGGCTTGATCATGCCCTTTATATGTATCATATAATAACAAGTTTCAAAAGTGACAATGGGCAATTCCGTCGACTTTAATAAGAAAGCAAAGGCAATTCCCTATGCAAGCATAGATGACCAAAGATTGGTTCCTGGGGATTGCCAATGAATGGTTAGCTAGCTAAGCATAGTATATGGGACCCAGAAACAATTTTATAAGCCTGAAACGTTGTTCGTAATGAAACAAAATGCCCATAAAATGTAGCTTGTAGCAGGTTAATTAAATCACAAAGCTCTGTGATGTCCAACATGGTGGCAATGTTCAAATCAGCCATTCCAGTGAACTCCCTGACTGTGCTTGTTAATAACAGATGTATCCAGTACATTACGGTTTCCTTACATCACAATAAAAATTATGCACGAAGCCCCCGTCAAGTTTTGCCTTTACCAATTATCTTGATGATAACAGTTATACATGTGAATGACATTACTGGTACAATGTGAAATCTCCTAGAGCAAACATTACTGCATACAGTTGAAACTTAACAACTCTTATTTGGTTGTTGTTATAAATATAATCTGGAACCAGAAATTAAACGAAATATACAATGAAAAGCACATCTTCAGGCGGCCATTTTTGTAGTTCAGCTTTTGCCCCGGTTAGATCTTTCTTTACATAATAATACATATTGTTTAATGCCCAACTACCTGTTTTTTGCTTCAGCATTGCTACAATGAACCAGTGTATCCAGTTCCTCTATGAAAACACAGGTAACTTTATTTATAGCTTTTCATATACACAGTAATATGTACTTTTATTTCATGAAAACATATTAACTATTGAACATACTAAAAGCAATTCACATTTTTGAATAATCAACTTTATTTTTGTTAGAGTGCGACAAGGTTGAGTCATTAGAGGCCGCTACTCTCCACCCCGCTGAGCTTCTGAACATCACTGATCGGAAAGGAACGTTAGACTATGACACAGATGCCGACTTTGTGATTCTGGACAGTAACAGTCTAAGCCTGCTGAAGACTTACATTGACGGAGAAATGGTCTGGACAAGCAAAGAAACGTAAAATATGTACCTTCTCCATCTGGGAAATTTCCCCTCATTATGTGTTTGGTAATTGTAGCAACTGTTCTTTCAGCGAAGGGGAAAAAAAATTGTGAAAAAACAGATGCACAAAAAAGGAAATCTGAAGAGAATTATGCTGCAACGTTACTCGCCAAGGAGACCGTCGATTACGTAAGTCTTGTCGACATGATGTTATGGTGAGCCATAAGTCCAGTCATATCACTGTAAATTAGAATACACTGATTTTGAGTGTTAGGTTATGGCTGGCTGACTGTGTAATGTTTAAATTTCGGGAAGTCGTAGTTATTAGATAGTGCATTGTTGAGCTCTAGCTCATGTGAACGGGCAGTGTGATAAGTAGGGTGCAATTTTCTGGAGTTGCCCTTTGATATAAGGATAGTGTTTTAATGTTTCCCATGGTTAGTCAACACCAGCAAATGCACTTAGTGGAAAGTACAACTGATTCAGTCGACTTCTGCATTTTTCAGCTAAACAGAATTATTGTGAAACAAAATTAAAAGCCATTCTTTTTAACCAGAATGGCTTTATTTCATAGAAAGAATTAGTAAATGCCCACCATGAGATTTACATCTGACCAAACGTGTATGTGTAATGCAACAGAGATAATAACGATGATTTGACTGATTTTGTACTTTTATATGGAATACGGACACATTTTATTCATTTATTACAGCACCAAGGAATGATAAATGCAGCATGCAAATATATACATATAATGCAAGTGATGTATTGACGCAGTAATTACTTACGCACAAGAGAATATTTGTTTTGTAGAAATAAACTATACACACAATGTTGGTAGTTTTCACCTGATCGTAATTCACGTTTTATGAAGAAACCATTTATGCATTATTCAAACAAAATAGACTTACTACACACACATACATACAGATATGTACTACATGTACAACACATAACTTCAGATTTCTAATATGCTTCTATACACATTTCCAGTAGGGGATAATATAACCTCAATGAACGCTGATATACCTCGTTATAACTTTCAGAAAATGTAATTTAAAAAACTTGCATTCTGCAGACACAAAACCCTAACCCAAAACAATAACTGTAATGTGACAATAATTTAGACTATGCAATGATTGGTTCTGCATAAATAAATGAGTCATTGTATACAGCAAAAATTACCCTGGCAAAATCTGCATACAGCTGTATTCACCCACAGTGTAACCATTTAAAGAAAATACTAGGCAAGTTAAATGCATATTAACTTGTCCAAAAACCAGGGACAAAAGACGAGAAAAGACAACCCACCCATAAATCACACTAATAACATTGTAACTACAAAAAAACGACCATGCATTTCATAAAATATTTTGACAGTGTACGAATGACAAACGACATTGCATATTTTCATCAGCTCTAAAAGGGCAGTTACATAATTGCCCAGTAGTTAAACCAACTCCAAATGTGACTCCATAATTAAACAAACTGCATGATTAATCCATATGATTCTGCATTCAAAGTTGTATCATTTGGATGATATAGAAAGTAATTTGAGGAACAATGACGGATCACAATAACAATAGGGCGCATGGTGTACATATAGCTGTAATCTACATTGTAGCAAACACGGCTGATTATAAAACAACTTACAATTTTTTTTAACATGATATGATATATCCACATGTTTAAATAGGTTCTTGTAACAGAGAAGAACATAGACAATAGCTGTATAGTAACATACCCAGAGGTAGTTATTCCAACTTATTGTGTTCAATCATAGCAGACATCTAAGGTTCTTAGCATACGTCCATGGCTTTACTGACAATGCAATCGCTCGCCAGTGTCAAAATAAAACCAGAAATACAAATACATTGGCTGTGGTCTATCGGAAGAAACATATTTTTCGCATTATTGAATAAGTAAAGATCTGAATGTACCAGACAAGTCAGATAGTTCCAGTGGTAGGCACAGTGAAGGTGAACAGAGGCTCATCAAACTGTCCCTCGTGACAACATGGTCGGTGTGTGGGGAAGGTCATGTTGGCACCTAGAGGTCATCCTGCTGGAAAGGTCACTACGTACAACTTAGTCAGTCTTGTATGTGGACACTTTGAGGTTATCTGACCACGCGACATACACAAACATGGCGAGTACAACATGTAGCACGACGATAGAGAAGATCGCTGCATAGAAATAGCTGTTGAGGCTCGTCAATCCAAGTACCCCTGCAAAACAATAGTTTAATACTGTGAGTACAAAGTAATGACAGACAAACCAAGATGTGTGAAGTTGTTGAGCAGGGCTTTATGCAGGACCAAATTATTGCCAGTCACACATGTTTTGGTGGACGCATGGATGTTAACTGTTAAGCCAGTTTACAAACATTAAAATGTGTCTGAAGACCTGAAATGGACTACAAACACACATGTCACACCATTTACACTCACTTCTGAGGCATAACTGACAATACCTATGGTTTTGGAAGACCTTTTTGCTCCTTCATATTTTTTTCCCGTCCACCCACATTTCTATCCGTCCACATTGGTTTTTACCTGTCCAAATGACAGACGGATGC
Source organism: Oasisia sp. SBJ-2009 (assembly GCA_964017155.1). NCBI lineage: Eukaryota > Metazoa > Annelida > Polychaeta > Sabellida > Siboglinidae > Oasisia > Oasisia sp. SBJ-2009. The sequence continues at coordinate 12,638,405 of OZ024860.1, forward strand.
TATGTCACTTAGCCATTTAAGCTGTCATGCATGTCAATCATAAATATGGTTCCTTGGTGAGCAAAAATGTAGTGTGTTAACAATTTAAATACTACCTGATGTCAGCTTGATAAAACAATGGCTCAATTCGCTTAATGGTCGAAAGAAACTAAGTTAATTGTCTGTTGATTTTAACAAAAGTACATTGAAAATTTGGTTCTCTGTTGCTCATATTCAAAGATAAATGTACTTGTTACAAAGAATGTAACACATAACATAAAAAGGTATGTTTTGTTTAAATTTAAAGATTAACTATTTATTACAGAATAAAATATTATCGGTGCACCAAAACTTACGCTTATGCTTACCTTCAAAGAAAAGGGACTTGCTGCTGAAGTAACAGGTGATGGGAGCTATTATGATGAGGAGGCTGAAGAAGAGCAGCTTCTTCAGAGCTGAACTAGTCGCACTCGAGTTGATCTGTCTGTAAACAACATGGAATAATCTTAATGGACATCGCATACGATACAGAAAGTTGGCAATAACATACAGACACAGCAACATATACAAGCAATCCCCAGTCTGTATGCAATCCATGAATGGATTGTTATTGCTAACTGCATCACAGTGACAATTGATTTAGAAACTTCTACCGACAGAGGTGAAGGCAATAATATGTTGTTTATTAAGTTAAGCTAAGAGGTCCAAGATAAAATGCCTAGATTTTCCTCAGACGAGACAGTGCTCATGATTGTTAGGATCTTGTGAGGAAGTGTGACAGCTCAATTTGAAAGACAGTCTGGAGACCAGAACAGCCTGGTGTCAGACTAAAGAACAAAGTCAAAGGGGATATTGACCTATGGTCACTATCATATGCTAATCCATCCTCTGGATATGAGCAAACAAAAGTTGTGGTTACTGCCAGGGCCTTGGGGAACACCTGCTGTCAAATGTTTTATTCAGTAATTAGCACTGTTGGGTGAAAGACATATATTAAAGTTGCAATCAATGGGTATTTTGACAGTTGAAGCAATATGGGTTTGGGGAAAGGTGATTTGCAGTGAAGGTAATCAATTTGGAAGGCATTACATGTGATCATGAATTAGAAATGTTGATACTGACAATGTATTTAAAAACAGTATTAGAAAATGTCAAATACTCTAGAAAAGTATTTAAAAAGAAATACTTTTAATCCATGAATGTCAAATACAAATACTTTCAAACTTGTAAAATACATGCATGCACAATGTCGTATTTGCCAAAAAACATGGCATGATCTATGTAGTATGTTACGCCAAAAAGCTCAGTCCGCACATCATGTTTAGCTAAAAGTTCACAGTTAATATACTTACTCTTCTTCTGAATATTTGTTTCATAACAACCTGTTAATAATTAGACTGTGGCTGAGCAAAGTAAAAATATTTTATATTTTATTATTCGAAATCGTTAATTATTTCCTAATCATGTTTTCGACATATCATGTCCCTGGTGTTGCAGCATTAAGGGCAGTGAAGATGCGCATAGATCGTACTGCTTACAGATGATTACAACGTTACTAACATTGGTTATTTCATTTGACCCCCCGCCCGGGTAGATACAATTCCCAGATAAGAATGACCATTTTGGCATTTCCCACCGCCTACGTGAGCGATAATACCAGCAGTTTTTAACTGTGTCATTGCTATCAGTTTTTTTACCATAAAATAGCAAACATATGAATGTATACAAGCACCACAGCTCCTCGAACTTAGTTATATTTACCCATGATCGATAAGACTTTGTTGTTCTTGCATATCGATGCCGTATAAGTTTTTTGAGAAGACGACGGAAACGGAAATCAAGTTAGTAAGCGCGTTTACTCGACATCGATGAATCGCGCAACGGAAATGTCCAATTGTTACAAGTTTGGAGACCCTCGATTACCCAGACTCCGTGAGGTGGCAGCACATTTCACCCCCTCATCTGTTCTTCTTCCATAGACACACGGGCTTGTACTGGACTGAGCCCTTTCAGGGCGTTAAAAGTCCAATCGAACCTTGTGCGCTGGGGGGGGGGGGGGCGGTATATGCTATTTTAGTTTTAAAACAGTTAATATAAAAATAAAATGTTAATAAAGTTATTCTATGGACATCTGGTGATTACAATTATTATTATTATGTACATAATACTCTCATGAAGAAATTAAGGCAGATGTTAGTACATTTAATGGGCAATAGGCAACTGTTTCGTGTCATACACTTAATAGAGTTTATACAAAATAAAAATGTCCACATTATACTCGAAAGATTGCACACCTCGCCAATTCAGAAATTGAATAATGATCTATCCCCAATGCAATACCGTGCACTGTCTGTGTTGCCGTCATTCATTGGTTCATCTAGCAACTGAGCTACAATCCTTCCAATGGCGTTCAATGTAACAACAGCATTGACCCTTAACGAACATGGCAGTCAAGGCAAACTGTTTGGTCAAGGTTGGCAGAAAAACGTGGAGTAGTAATTAAGCTTGATGTTTAAAAATTATTTTCTGTATCATTGCTATCAGCAATAAGCATGGCTCTGGGTCGAGACATCGGAAAGTTGAAAAAAGAGGGTTTCTTACGAGGTACTCAAGCACGTCGCATTAGCATTTTCGCTATTTTCGGGGTGTTGGGGTGGTCGACTGTGTACACCGTTTACAAAGTGTAAGTCAACTACTTGTGTGTTTACTATTAGTTATACCGTATAACTGGAATGGGTAAACGCACATTTGCTGGACCTGCACAACCATCTACAGACAGTGCAATAATCTGCTGATCGCGCACATTGTGCAGACTGTCTTGGCACAAGATTGTCTGCAGACCCTGTGCTCGTCGGCAGATCGTGTCCTCATAACCCCCCCCCCCCTCCCCATCTGCCGGTCATGCATCCTAGACCTAGTCAGTCTAGAGACTGAGGCTCATAACCAGGCCCCAATGATGTTTTTTAAGCATCATTGAATTCCTCCATCTACACTGCATATTGTGCACCCATCTGGCATCTCCAGACCAAAATTTCATTCAAAGTCATTGGCAGACCATACATGTCAGTCATGCATCCCTCTGCAGATCGTGCACACATCTGCAGATTGGCTCATTGAGCACTGGTCCACATAATAATGGCATAGTTATAATAGACACTTATGCATAATTATGACCCACCTCAGTTTTGCCTTTATAACTGTATATTTGTCAATACTGGATACCTCACACAAACTCTAATCCTAAACATGCTCAATCATCATTCTAAGGTATATGTATTTTTCACAAATATTGCATTTTGAGATCCAAATAGCATTCGGATTGGTGCCAGTCGCAAGCGCAGCTGTGCATGTGTCACTGCACCATACACATGGAATGAGCGATAACCAGTTTGTTTATGCCGACCGCGCTGTCTTTTCAACCTCAAAGGCTGCTAAGACACGCTGTTTATAAAACATAAATATGCGCAAGATTATGTTAAATGATTGAATTAACAAAATCAAGTATCAAATGTTAGCAAAGATACAGATACAATGGCAAAATTCAGGTGGGTCTGAATTCTGCATAAGTGCCTATAATATTGCATGCATATGCAGATTGTGTACAATTACACAGCAGCACACCTACCTGCAGAAAGTGTGCAGATCATGCAACCATCATCCATAGGCATAGGTGTTGCATCTCTGTGTACTCTGCAGTTCATGCACCCATCAGTAGATTGACACATTGTCACTTCACGTTGAGCACATTTGGTGGAGGGGCATCAGGTCTCGCCTGAAGATCTGAGCAGTGAATGATCAGCCTTAGAATTTGTTTCAAGTGCTGTCTTGGAGATTGTGTAACTGTCTTTGTCTGTTGGACAAATCTTGCAACATCTCTGTGGAACGGGTGTCTATCGCTATCAGTACATTTGAATGATGCCAAGCTGTGATAAATCACTAAATTATTGCTTAAAGATAAACTACCAGCAAACACAGCAAGTTGAACACAATAAAGATTTCCTCATGTAAATCTGGTGCCAATCTCAATGTTCAGTCTGCATACTGCACAACAAAACATGCATATCCAGCAAATGTGCTCAGCATGAAAAATTAAACCCTTCACTCGATACCACTACATACAATTTACACAGATAAAAATCAAGTAGACAGATTTTGCATGTTGTGATAATTTGTTTTCCCTTCATTTTAACAGCAAATGTTTATCTGTCAGTCACACAACTTTATAAGTTGTAATGTATTTTTTTTATTAGTTTTAGAAGTGGTTTAAATAGTTGGGTTTGGCTGAGCTATAATTGACTATGACATCCAAGGTATGATACAAGCTAATAGTACCACTTAATCACCTCAAGAAGGCTGTTATTAGTGAACACAATGTTTTATGTACCATAAGAAAGTTAACTGCACAAATTGACTACCTGGTAATGTAGCCAGCTGATTGCAAATTAAATTAAAAAAATAGTGAATTGACTGCACAATATATAAAGAGTGTTATTATAAACCTGATGAATGATTTATTGGATCTCTTCACATTATCGTGCTAATATTTGTACACTTGACTTAACTTTCCCAGTATTTTTAAGTTTGAAAAATTATACTATGCATGCATAATGTCATATCTGTTGTATTGCCATGAAGTGGACTTATTCCTTTGTTTGTCTCTTTCTGCCGCCAGTTGCACCGTAGACTGGAACACTCATTGGTTAAATCGGCTGATACAAAATATGGATGGACGATTCGCCGATCGTCAAGATCAAGTAAAAAGAATAGAGTTGCGGAAGAAATATGCTGTGGCTCACAAAACAACGTCATCAGATACGCCTTGGGACTACTGACTGAGAGTGAACTGTTTTATTTAACGTGCTGCTGAACACTGTTACTGTGCTCCAGTTGTGTGTGTGCCATAAATGTCTCGTATCTACTCGGTGATCTTCCTTGTGATGTGATTCTGCGGATTAGTAGCATATTCTCTGTCACTTTCCAAGTGCTGTGATATTGCAGATTGGTATTGTGAAGAGAATATTGTTTGTCCACTGTTAGGTGTGGCGGAGCTAGTAATATGAAAGACGTTAGTGACGATCGAAAGATGTCAGCTGATAATGCAACCGGTGAAAGGTCAGAGGTCAATACTAGATGCAGGGTCACGCGTAGCTCAGGCGGAGCCGCAGAAAACGTACAAAATCTCAGAAGTCTGAGGAAGGAGAACATTAAAACGGACAAGAAAACTGATAAATATATTAAGGATGACAAGATTGAAGTGAAGAGTAGCAGATGTAAAGGTAACTGCTTAAAAGATCCTGTGAGCCATGCAACCAAATTGAAACAGATATTCCAGGAGCCGTGTGTGTTGGCGAATAAATTGGACGATTTCTCCAGTGGCTGCACACCGTTTAGAAAGGTTGTTGAGAAGAGAAGTAAACGGAAAAAAACGGAGGTTGCTCCCAGACCCGCAAAGAAACCCTGTTTGGAGAAATTCAGTTCGATCGAGGACGAACAGAACGCATTGCAAACAAAACGTCTGGAGCCTGATTGTGGTATGAATGATGCTGTTAAAGCAACAAGTGACGTGTGTGACAGGAAAAGTGCAGGCAATGTCACCGTCAACCCAGTGAAGAGTTGTATGTACACAGAGGGCTGTGGTTCAGGGGAGATAGTGGTGGACTTGTCAGGGTTCAAGTACCCAGGCAGGAAACGAATGATGTGTGAGAGTACAGAGACATCAGATAGTGACAGAGATACATTGTCTGAAAAGACACGTAAGTTGCAGGTGAATAAAAAGACATCAGATGAACACAGGACTGATCGCAAGAAGTTGTGTGAAACAACAGACTGTGCCGATGCATCAATGACGTCACATGAAAGGATCGAATTGATGCACCGGAAAAACGGGATGAATGTGGAGACGACTGAGGGGGTGAACGGAACAGCGGGAGACGAAGAACTAGCAGCAAGTCTGCAGCGGAGGGAGGACGAGAAGATCATGGAAGAGCAATTGACCGAGTCGAAGTTTATCTTCTGCGATATCTGTCAGAAGCAGCTGAACCACCTCAGTGTACAGAGGCGCCATCTGCATGTCAATAGCTGCACTGTAGAGGTGCGTATCAATTGTTTGTGTCCATCGGTCTAAACATGTGTCAGAACACGCATACATGGAAGCCGCTGTAGATGTGTGTAATGTCCTGAAAAACACAGCAATCCACACATACACATGTGTGACACCATTTTTCAAAGCATAATTGACAACATAATTGAAATATGCTTTTTTCTCCTTAAATTTTAACCCACCCGAACACACATTTTACCCATCCAAAACCACCATTAATACTTCATTATTTGACACCAGTTTCTATCAGTTTATTACCCACGGGTAATTCTCAGCCACCATATATGACATATACTAGTTAACTTCATACTCCACAGGAAACATAAAATGAGAGGGTTTGCTCCTAGCCTCCTACATTTAATTTAATGTTTTTATCACTGTGATGCATGTTAGAGGTTTACTAACGGCCATATTGTGATTTATCACTTCATGCAGCTTGACTTCGTTTTGCGATTGAAAGTTTCCAATGCAATACATTAAAAATTGAGAAATTAAACATCCAGTTTCAAAAGGTACCTTTAATGTCAATGATCCCAATGTGAGCCAAATTACCAACATCATCCTTTGATGTTTAATGTTGGTACATTCTAGACAGCAGACTTTGTATGTTACAAATTGCTATACTGTCTAATTCCATTTGAAAGAACAAAAACCCTTGTTTGTATTACATTGAACTTGCAAAAATTTCCATGTATGGAGGGCAGTTGTGTATGCAGAAGGTGATTTACCGGAGAATAGAGTAACCATTAGTTAAATTGTCCTCGGAAGTGACCTCAGTAGTGAGGTAACCATACTAGCAAAACTGTTTTTTTATATTGTAGTATAATTAACTTACTTTGGAGCTTAATGTCGAAGAGTATGACGTTTCAGTCCGTCAGCTACGGACCTTGTTCACGTACTGGTGTCATGTGTGTGGCCTCAGATTTTGGCAGGATAATTTCATTGTAGATGTAGAAACGTCATACTCTTCGACATTAAGCTCCAAAGTAAGTTAATTATACTACAATAAACCATTCTTGGAGCCATGAGCAATATTTTCACTATGGTTTCTTATAATTTACTCTCATGGAAACAATTTGGCATTTGCAGGTTGACCTTAATTATGAAGTAGCTGTAATAATTGATGAATCGTCGAGGAATGTCTGCATACATTTTAAACTGTCTCACTTTGTGTTGAAGCTTGTGTTTTGTTCTGTGTCTCCTGTCTGACACGGAACAGGAAGGTTTACAATGTGTGCCTTTCTTGATTTCATGTGACATGACAGAAAGAGAAAGCTGAGGCTCGGAGACAGCGAGAAGCAACGAAGGCGAACCTGGCCACTTCCCACACGTTGGACTGCCCTATGTGTGGCGTTCGGCTCAAGACTGCTCCAGTTAGTGCTACAGTCGCTCTCTTCACTGGTCCCTGGGGGAGAATGTGTTATTTCTCGATGACTATGTTCTGTTTATCACATGGCTTTGGGAACTGCAGACTACTGAAGTCTACAGTTGTAGCAGCCTCGTTACACCAGCCAAGGAGCATTTCACTAACATGAGCTCATAAGCCCCAATTTGACTCTTTAAAATAAAGTTTGATCCTTAACAGTGATCATGTATAGTGAAAATATCAACACCAAGACACATTACTTGGACACTTGCTGTTATATCATCAGAAATGTTCTAAAGAGACCTCGACACTATACCCAATTTTGGCATTTGGAAAAAAAATTAACAACATATTTGGTTTAATGGTGGATTTTCCTAATGAGCTCATTATCTTAGTGAAATGATCCTCCATTGTTTCTGTCTTTAAATCCTTAGAAAACACCAGTAAGTCTCTGCATGTAACTGACATGGGTAGAACATGTTTCTAGCAATAGTCTATAGGCACATAAAGGATACAGGTCTATGAAGTTACATCAGTGACTACCATGTCTACACTACAGAATGTATTCGGCATACTGAGAAGTGGTCCCATAAATTTGCCTCGTTCCTCCCCCACTGATATATTTACTGTGTCATTGTTATGTTACATAAGTAAGTGGCCTCTGTAGTCTCAGCCAGTAGCCGCCGGATTCAACTAATATGACAGGGTTACCAAGTCATTACCCACCATGTTGTCCAATTCTTGTATCCACAGTACCATCAATATGCATTAGTGTCTGTTCTACATGATAGGCGGCACCACTGTTATTTTATCTTCCCGCTGATATTTGATGGCCAATTGCCTGAGCGGATACCAATACGAGGGGATTTTAATTTCCTTGAATAAACTACACTTTGTCAATATTTTATGTGTTAGTCCGGACTTGTGAGTTGATATTTATAATCACCCGATGTCTCATTCTTCTGTTGATCTGTAGTAAAATGATTCTACAGCTAGTCTGTTATAGGTAAAATTATTTGGATCCAGCATAATTTTCATCGATTTGAATAGCTTAATTTTAGTCCACATTTGTGTCCATTTCCATCATTCAGAAGTTACCAATGTCCACACCTTCCAATAAACAACACTCCTGGCTGCAGTGGCCTCGGTATGATTTTATAATTACTTACAGTGATGTTTGTTTAAAACTTGCAAAGTTGGTAGACATCTAGTGTTTCATACTGGCACCTAGATTGATTGATTGATTGGGTTTATTTGGTAAAAAAAATTATATACATGTAAATAAGCATAATTTCAATGCAAAAGCAAGTGAAGAAGAAGCATGTATATGTAATCATGCTGAGGATAACACTTTAAAGCACACCGAAGTACACTTACTTCCAATGAGGTCCTCGGACAACCTAGGCAATTTCCCACCCCACCAAAACATGTTAACTTGAGATTATGACCAATTCAGAATGGTCGCCAATACCAGAGCCAGTATTCACCGAGTTCAACTCATATGACAGTTGCCACATCATCACCACACTGCCTGTTTTATCCTTACTAGTCTCCACTCAAACGGTGGCACAACTGTAGTGATATATTTCCTCCCGTGATACATGGTAATGCCAAAACTTCCAATTACCCATCTGCAAGGCTTGAACTTTGTTATCTATTTGCCCAATGAACATGTAGAAAAGAACAATAAAGAATAATTCATCTGTCTCCGAAAATCTTTCAAAAACCTGTTTATCTTTAGTGAGAGTAAAACAGATTAGACGTACCCTAACTTGTAGTTGTCTGCGCTGCCATTTGCTCATTTGACCCCAGACATCTAGCACTTTACAGACGCATTTGTCCCCAGACATCAAGCACTTGACAGACTCATTTGTCCCCAGACATCAAGCACTTGACAGACTCATTTGTCCCCAGACATCAAGCACTTGACAGACTCATTTGTCCCCAGACATCAAGCACTTGACAGACTCATTTGTCCCCAGACATCAAGCACTTGACAGACTCATTTGTCCCCAGACATCTAGCACTTGACAGACTCATTTGTCCCCAGACATCTAGCACTTGACAGACTCATTTGTCCCCAGACATCTAGCACTTGACAGACTCATTTGTCCCCAGACATCAAGCACTTGACAGACTCATTTGTCCCCAGACATCAAGCACTTGACAGACTCATTTGTCCCCAGACATCAAGCACTTGACAGACTCATTTGTCCCCAGACATCTAGCACTTGACAGACTCATTTGTCCCCAGACATCTAGCACTTGACAGACTCATTTGTCCCCAGACATCTAGCACTTGACAGACTCATTTGTCCCCAGACATCTAGCACTTGACAGACTCATTTGTCCCCAGACATCTAGCACTTGACAGACTCATTTGTCCCCAGACACCTAGCACTTGACAGACTCATTTGTCCCCAGACACCTAGCACTTGACAGACTCATTTGTTCCCAGACATCTAGAACTTGACAGACTCATTTGTCCCCAGACATCTAGAACTTGACAGACTCATTTGACTCAGATAACTAGATAATGATAAATAGTAGTTGAGTGTACACTACATGCTATCTGACGTACAAGATAAAATATGTTTAGCAATGAGGAAATAGTTGAATGCAACATTTAAAAGTCACTAAAATCTCCAAATAGTGGGCTAAACTACTCGGTAATTGTAGGGCATTTCTACATATTACATGGTTGATATATATATATACCCGCTTTGTTAGCAATCATATCTGGCACCATGGCTTCAAAAAGCATCTGTGCAAATAAACTGTTTCTTCCCGAAACATGTTTCTGTATTAATACACAATAATTACAACTGACACTGTATAGCATGATTTTTGCCATAAAAATAAATACACAACCTGACTTTATTAACGAATCACGTGTACTTTGTTGGTGCACAGTCAAGGACATCGCACTTGAAGAAGTGTGCTGCCAAATACAAGATCTCCACATCTGATCTCATGACCCTTGTCAGACGACAGGAGAATGACCCTCAAGAGCTGGCAAGGTCAGAAACAAGGACAAGGTCATCTTCATTTTACCATGAGTCGTGGTTGACTTGTCTTAACAACCAGGAATGCATAAATCATCCATCGGCTGGTAGATGAGATAACATGTTTGTGAAAAGTCAAGGCGCTATCTTAGACTTTATTATCCTTACATCTCGTATTTTGCCTCATTTTATCAAATAGTTTTACACATGCAAGAATTCAAAACAGCAAAACATCCAAAAGCAATTCCTGCATACATCCAACAACATATAAATTTAGAAATTACACTTTTAAAGGAAAAATAGATTCAAAGTTTGCAATTCATATTGAGCTTTTAAAAAATGTCAAAGGGGAATTTATTTGAAAAGAACAAGTGATAGCCTAGTCCACAAATTTGTTAAGATTCTACCTGCTGATGTTATTGACTTATATGGGAGACAAACCTAACTCCAGCACAAACACACAGGGTTTTTATTAGAATATATGGACACCTGTAATTTCAAACAGTTTTACCTTTGGGATTTGAGTACATATTAAAACCCTTAGACAACAACTTTTAACAAAGTGCATTTTGATTCCTCATAACATGCTTACAGATATAACCAAATATATTTTCTGATGGCGATTACTCGGAAAGTACTACTTTAAAGCCATGCAGCAAATACACCTAGAGCTTAGCAGATATATGAACTAAGTTACAAAATGACATACAACATACAAATACCCTGTAGGTGACACTTATTGACATAATGTATATGAGTGATTCAAGTCCATATTATCCATGGACTGGTGGTTAGTTTGGGATCATGACAGTTGTAGATGGTTTAAACTACATGGGAGTATAGGATTAAATTATACTTCAAATCTAAAACAGATTTAGTAATAATTTAAAAATTATGGTAATTAATTAATTTTTTAATTAATTGGAAACCAATTACATTTATAATTACTTAAAAATCATGACACAAATTTCAGATTTGGAATTTACATTGATGCGATTTCCCCCGGAATGAGATGCAGTAAATGATATCCAATGCCTTCTTTTGCAGGGTTTTAAATAAGAACCAATCAACATTGAGAGGTGCTACCAACAAACGGCGAGTCAGAAACCGCAGATTGGATCAACCCAAAAGGTAACACAGCCAAGTTCTTGTTAAAGGTGTATCACAACATTTTAGAAACCACCCCCATACCGTTGTCTCGCTGCCTTACGCTGACTCTCTAAAATGACGTTCTTGTTATCAAATGTATGTCTATAGGCTTGTGCAAATGTCTATAATAATTGTTATATTGGCTGCATATTTGTATTAATTCGCATAATAGATGTGGTGCATTAGTTTTATGTGCGAATTCCGGTAAAACTAAAACAATTGTTAAGTCATGTTTGCCCGACAAACACCAACCCCATATAGTTATACTTATCCCCTACCCTTACCCACCAAAGCATAACATTTACACATATTTTCTATGATTGTTTCGCGCACGTAAACGATCACTGACCAGTTGTGCATTTCACAGAACTTTTTATTATAAAAACTAAATTTACATCGATAAACATTCAGTACAAATACATCTAAAAACACGATCTTCAACATATACTTGTATCTAACGCCATCAATATGAGGGGCATTCATGTTAGCGACATTTATTGCATTAACTTGTGTTTTCTCAAACAGTCTGGATGAGGGATTGCAGTTGGCCGTGGCACTTTCTACCTCCCTACAAGAAGAGCAGGAGAGACAGGCTCGAGAAGAATGCATCATTTCAGAAACAACAGATGTAGTAGTTTCCATTGAGAAACCCACCATCCCAGATGCCTTCAAGGTTCTGATGTCTCCCAAAAAATCTAAACCAGCCAAACGAGACAGACATAAACCATTGAAGTAAGTCATGTTGCGTCATCAGGGTACATACCACCAAATGGATTCCTACGCCATTGTGCCATAGTAGTCCTGCTTAAAAGAACTGCATTGTGCACTTTTTGTAAATTTCTGGAAGCACTAAATGTAGGACTGGTTTAATAGAAATGATATTTCTGCGTAGCGTGATATAACACCTGTGAAATAATTATATTTGTCAGACAGTGACAAGGTGCATATGCATACTGGTGTAATTTGGCCTAGAGGTGTCAACATTGGCAATCGGCCACTGATTGAAGCAAAAATGAAGGGCTGTCAGGTTAGAGAGTGGATTGTAGGAGAAAGAGATATGTCATTTTCACGAATTTTGTAAATGACATGTTTCTGTTTAGATTAATTAATGTCTGAAATTTCCAATACCATGGATTCATAATCCTAGTGGGAAATCAAAGAAACGTTACAATGGCAGCCTATGGGAAATCAATTGGTGGTATCTAGCCATCAGAACTATGAGTAAAATAAAAAATTGCATATATTCCATGAAAACGTCTCTGTTCACGTGTTTAATAAACTACCTTTTAGCATTATGCTGACTTATCCTGACTTTATTTTCAATATTGTGTACCTATATACCCTTTTTATGTCTGTCACTCTACATCATAAAATGTGGAAAAGTACAATTTCTCTTTCCACTTTTATCTTGTATTTTGAAGGGAATTTGCCCATTTTGTTATATTGTATCAATGAGATGTGCAAATTATAATCCAGAGGTTCTCTCAAACAATTGTTCTCAGTCCCAAGTCAAGAACAAGGGAACCATCCAATGACAAAAGCATTTATATACATTGATAAGTGCCAAATAACTTTACTATTACTCTTTGTTTTTGTGTACAATTTGAAAAATTTGCTGGCACAACTTTCGAGTTGCAAATACTGTTCCAAGCAAATTGAATGTAATTTGGCACACAGTAAACCTTCAACATATTTATTGTAATATAAATGATTGTATATTTTATTTTTTAATAATTAGAAACTGAGAATGTGAGTTTATTTATTTAATTAAATACAATATTGAAAGAGGACATTGTTGATATTGGATTTCTGTCATAGGGCACCATCAATACTCACACACAGTGTGGAAGAGACACAGCGTCGACTGATGGCAAGAGTCACCAGTCTAGTCCTTCCTCAGGTATGCAAATCTACTATCAAGTAATCAACACAGGTCTTATAAATAAACTAGGAAAATACCCATCCCTCAGGAAGCATATAGTGGTAGTATGTACATGACACAGTACATCACACTACCAAATATAAAATAAACCTACAAAATATCAAAAATAGTGGTTCGATGTGGTCTCCTGGAGGACTCTTACATGTGCAGATACAGTGGACAGTTCCATGAAATATACACTTGTATATCCAGGACATTTGACAAAGTTTGGACAAATATCTTAGACTATATTTAACCATCTTTGCCAGGAGACGCTGCAGCTGATTACGTCTACTCCTGGCACATCACTTTCAGAAACTCCTCTTTTGACATCAGCCAAAGGAATCGCCCACGAGGCCAAGTGGTAATTTGGGGTGATTTCAGCAACATTGCTCATGTTACATGCAACGTTTAGGATGTGGTCATTATTTTGGGATTCCAGCCAGTCGTGTGTCCTTTTTGAAATTAGGGTGTGTATTTGCGATGTTCTCACGGCTGACGCAGTAGCAACTGGCTAAGTCAACTGCTATTGTGTAGTTTTTGATTCCACTCAATCCCCAGCTTGAGGGAGACAATCAGCCAAGGGGTATGGTAACGTATCACAACAACCCCTGGCTTGCAAGGATGTATTTAACAAATGGAGCTCAATAAAGCCAGTATTTTACTGTCCCCACACACACAGATGAAAACATTTGATGTAGACATACATAATCGGTACAACATTGCCTATTCTGACTACTGAATGTAGCGCAACTATTAGAGCTAGCAAAATTGCCAGGACAATGGGGGTGGGTGTATTGAATCACCCAGAAACTCACAAATTGGCATTTTTGTCTAGCTCTGTATAGCTCAACGCCCCTTGTCATGGTTATATACAACTACAGATTCGTAAAACTTAAAGAAATGACTTCTAAATTTAGTTGTTTCAGTATTAAAAGCAGGAGCAATTATTTAGAAAAAACCTGGTTCTGTTCATCTGTAAACGTTGATGTTTCCCAGGCAGAGGAAGACACCTTGACCACATCAACTGGACGTCAGGAGTACAGAGACACTCAACTGGGAGTGACATACACCGTTGTTTGTTCTACAGCAAATGACCCATCGGTGAGTATTTTAGAAAATATCAATCGATAAAATCTAGTTATTGTTAGATCTACATGAAGAAACAACAGTCCTACTGGAAATCAGTCAGCATTATACATTTATTTGATTTATTTATTATAATTGATTAGCGCGTTATTTCCTTGTCTCGTGTGTTGTTATATTGGCAAGATTGTTCACTATATGTTGTTTTAGTTCCCAGAGCTGTATGAATGAGTGCCTGGCTATAGACAGTGGTGGATAGTTGAGATGGTTTTTGATTGCTGGTGAGCAAAGGGTAAGGCGCTTTAAGGGGGCAAGGGATGCAGTTTTATTTTAGTCAGTTTTTGTAAATTTTAATGCCAGCTGCCTAAGATTTTAGGGAAATCACTGTAGAGGTTCAAACTGAAAAGAAAAAATAATTACATGTGTATAAGAAAAAATAATTTGGTTTCCATGGAAACGGTGGTCATATTGGATTTTTAAATATTTTAAAGCAATCTTAAGGTCTGGATTTCGCGCTATAAATGACATTATCTTCAGCAATCATATTCTACGCAAATGTTCCATATAAATATCAGATAATAATAATGAAAGCATTTATATAGCGCCATAAATCCAAGTTACCTTGTTCGAAGGCGTTGTTATAACAAATCATAGAAAGAAACTAAAAGTAAAAAATTATTAAAACATGGCATAAAATATCGAAATAAATTATCATAAAAATACACATATTAATAATAATAAAAAATACTTATAATAATAATAAAAATACATATTATGAATGTAAAAGTACAAAAAGATGACAGTTGTGATTAGTGTTGTTTCCCACTGTGTCTGTAGGTTGTTTCGCTGTGGGAACGGGGCAGTCATGAGGGGGGTGTACCGGTGGACCCCTCCCTCTACTACGTGTCCCAGTTGATGCCCCCCGTTCACCCCTGTCTCAGCTCGGCTGGGGCAAAGCTCAAACGCATGTCCTGTATACCTGGCTGGGCCGCCCAGGACGATAAGCGCATGTCTCTGGTAAATATACCACACTTAGTCTGACTTACTCAGTCCTTCACATTTGAAAAACCCAGGCGAGCAATAAATCGATCGCCCGCCTAAATGCGAAATAATTTCAGGGAGTGATTTTTATTTCTTTTTTTATCCACCACGTGGCATTCTATGTTATCCATATATATACTTGTAATGAAATTCTGAATATTGTAAATTATTTTTAAATGTATATAAAAATGATGTATGTATATATAATTATATATATATATGTATATATATATATATATATATATATATATATATATATATATATATATACACACACACATTAAAAAATATAATATTCAGAATTTCGTTACAAAAATACATTTATTTACTTGAATGTGTATGTTAACTCAAGACAGGATATGTGTTTACATCTTTACTAAAAACCAACATAGAATTCTGCAGTGAGTTGTGAGTGAAACTATTTGGTTTCAGCCGTCTGGTACTAGAGAAGCGTCTAGTCTTGACCAGTCAGCCGTCCAAACGTCCACTCTGTGTTGTCTGCCGGTCACTCAGACGGCCACAGTGCTGTGTGAGTTGGCGGAAGAGGCTGGACAGTCACAGTTGTCACATGACGACACCGTCATAGAGGGCGACACTGGTGATGTCAGCCATCACCCCGAAGCTGCTGGGTATTGTCATGAACATCAGGTTAGTTGTGACTTAAAAGTATTAGTAAAATATTAATCATAATAATAATTATATTATATGTTTATATATATTTAATATATATATATATATATATACTATTAAAAATATTAGTAAAATATTACATTCTGACTTAACTAGTGTCGCCAAGTTTATTTTTATTACTGAACATTTCTCAGGATAGTTCTTCTCCAAATCAAACGTTTCCATGTTACATATAAAAAATCACTATGTTTCTTTTTACCTGTAGAGGTTTTCTTCTGACATTACACATCAACTTCTTCAGTACTAATGACAAATGGCGTCATCGTACATGTAGGGTAGCTTGTAATTGCCACGTGTACGATGATGTCATTCGTCATTAGTACTGAGGAAGTTGACGTGAAACAACCGCTACAGGTAAAAAGAAACATCTCAATTTTAGAAGGGAAAACGTTTGAACTGTCTTTAACTGTTTCTAATCAAATTTATGTGCAGCGTGAACAATAAGTACTCGCTTTTTCTTTATCCTCTCAAGTGTTTTATGTATACTATGTAGGTTTCGCTTGGTAATACGACATACATGTCCAATCCATGACATATAGTTAAATCAGTTGGATGCATCCATGCTAGTAGAATGACTGACTTTCCAAATGACGATGTAGGACAATGGTGAGTATTTATGATGCAGGAATCCAGGGTAGACGGGGCGACAGAGACTCTGCTGGGGGCATTAGCCAAGATGGTAAACAACCCCACCCTCAGTGACGTCACCCTCAGAGTTCAGCAGGGTCGCGAGCTTCACGCGCACAAGTTCATGCTCATTGCCCGTTGCCCTCGACTACTGGAGGTGGGTGAAAACCAGGTCAAGGTCAGGGGACTGTTTGACTAAGTTGACAAGTGACGAAAAAACGTTGTCGCGTTTACATTTTTCAGATCGTTATAAACTTTCCAATTGACGTTTCTGCGCATGCGTGATAAATGTAAAATCATCAATGTGCAGCGAAACGACAAAGCATTTTTTGTATAAATGCCACGGGCTGTTCGATAACTCTCCTGTGATGATTGCTGTGAAGAACTGCTTAAAATGTCGTTCAATACAATAATATTTTACGTTTGTTTAAATCACTGTCCCGGATTATGGCGCACTACAGTCACGTGATTTACAAAATATACCTCAAAACTTATTTGGTTATATACATCCTAACGAGGGAGGTTATATACATCCTAACGAACAACCCGAAATATTTATACTGTATGCATTGTTCTTTCGCTGCACATTAATAATTTTACATTTATGCATGCACAGAAACTTCAATCGGAACGTTTATAACGCCAAAAAAAAGTAAGCGCTACAACGTCACCAAACAGAGTGTTTCAAAATGCAAAATGTTGCTGTCATTAATTGTTCCCAGCGCTGAGCTAAACAACTGGATTCCCAACCAAGAAACCTGAGTTTGAACCCTGTGTTGCCGTGTTAAACCTTACACAAATTTCTTCTCTGTACGATGCGTCAGTTTACTCAGCCTTATGTATCAGTACCTGGCTATAGACAGTAGTGGATATATGTGTATGGATAGTTTTGTGCCTTAATTCTAGTGTGGCTTAATGCTTCCCACAGAAGATTCAAGATTATGTTCGATTGAGCAGGTCTGACAAGGAGTAAAGTGTAAATGCTTTGAGCAGTCCGGAGGACTGGATATTGCGGTATATAAGAACTTACCTACAATGATTTACTGTTTCTGAGTAGCAAGGCACAGCCACATAATGACAAAATTACGTGTATAGTTCACATCATTCTGATCAACCAAGAAACTCCATGCCGTATCGGCCCTCGATCTGCATTGTGGACTCACCACGTTTTATATTTTATCTCCAACATTTTCCATATTGAATTATTCCAGTTTGACTCTTAGTGTTCTAGTTCAAATGTACCCCTGTAATTTTTTGGTCAGACACTTGCATGTCCTTATGTGGCAACGTTTTGAAGTTCACAATGTCTACATATTTTCCAGCTGCCAGTGTCTAGCACCAGAACATTAGATTAAATATGTTTAATGTACATACACAGTGAATTTTTATGTAGCATTCATCTCAATATCGTCTCTGTTCTTTAATGCAGCTTCATTTTAATGCAATGTAATAACACATTTGAAATTTTTATTGTTGCAGTTATTCGAGCGTGGCGCTTTGTCATGGTTGAGTGACTACAAAGAGGAAGCCATGATGGCTGTCCTTAGGTTCATTTATGTTGGTGATGTCTTCGTACCACCAGCCACAGTGCAGCAGACACATGCGTTGGCTGAGAGGTGAGTGTTGGACGCTTCTAGCTAAAAAGTGGCTACCGGTAGTGGGTCGGAAAATTAAGTTGATTTAGTGGCACCGTTACTGTAGATATCCCATGCCTTGGCAACCAAGTTACACCAGATGAGTCTGGTGGACATTGGCAGCAGTTTTGGGAACTGGTTTAAAATGCCAAAAATTGCATGACCCAGTTTATATTGGTGGGGTGGGTAGGATGGTTTGCAAATTCCATGAATGTTACCCCATGCCTACCATTTCTAAACCGGTTCAATCATGTGGGCAAGACAAAATCACTTTTTGTCAGCAAATTAAAGAGGTGTAATGAACTGAAAGTGAAAGCAGGAACATCAAAACAGCAGCAAGACGATTCGCACATGGACCCTCCCTATTGAGACTGTTGTTCTAACTACTATTCCACCATATCTCATATAATAATAATAATACTGTATTTCTATAGCGCTAATTCCTGCATGGCAGATCGATGCGCTGTACAAGACGTATAATAAAAGTGTTAATAAATGTAAATTATATAAATTAAAACAAATTTTTGTTTTAAGATTCACTCTAGTAAACCTTTGTAATGTCAATTATATAAATCATATAAATAAATTTAAAATAAATTAAACACTGTTTTTAAAATGTATAGTACTAAACCTCTGTAAATTATATAAATTAAGATAAAATTCAAACATTTACTAAATCTGTGTATGTAAATTATCTATACATTAATCTAAACCATAACCACTGATTAAAATGTGTATAACACTAAAAAGAAATTCTAAAGCATTGTTCGTCATTTCACAACAATTTGAATTAATAAAAATGTCTAATAAAAAGATATGTCTTTAAACACTTTCTAAACATAGATAATGTTCCAGATGCACGAATGTTCACAGGTAATTCATTCCATATTGGTGGGGTGGGTAGGATGGTTTATATATGTTTACATGAACATGCATGTCCGTTTGTAAACGCTGTCATCAGACCAATGTTTTCAGGTCAGCCGCTAACAAAATGTCATATTTTTATTTGTAGACTAAACCTGGGAGACCTTGCTGGCGTCTGTAAAGAAATCATCGAGTCTCAAGGCGAGACCCCCTACAGTGAAATGGCGGCCATCAGAGGCGACGAGAAGGTGCCAGTTGACCTTGACCTTCAGCATATGCTCAAGGACATTTGGGGCAGTGACAGTGAAGACTCAGACGACTCGAGCGATGGAGAGAAGGATGCAGAGAATGAGGAGGAGGAGATGGAGAAGCTTTACGAGTACATGTCAACACAGAGACAGAAACTGAAAGTGAGTCATCGCCATGGCAACGATAACCAAGCCATTGATGAGGATAGAAAAACAGCAGAAAATGTCACAGATGTTCAGCACTCACCCCAGTCATGCGAGAGCTCTGATGTCGATGCTACCCTTAAAGTAAGCGGGGTGGAACTGACCCTACATGAATGCTCTGGAAATCAGCATTCACCCCATGAGGGGGTAAGCACACCCCGGTCAGTACTGACGAGATCTTTGTCGGCAAGGACGTCTCCTAAGTCAGATCTTCACATGTGTAGGTCAGGCGATGAAACATCCACACTAGAAATACAAGTTTTAAACACCCCCAAAGAAATACAAGTTTTAAACACCCCCAAGTCAGACACCAGTACCCCGAGGACAGACTCGGGTAGTGCTAGCCCAAGCAGGAATACACCGGTGTTGTTATCTGGGTCTACGTCGCCACAGGACAAACAAAGATGGTCTGTCACAAGTGACTGCAGTCCCACTGCTAGTTTTGTGCGCAAAGACTTATTCAGCAGCGCCCAGGGGCGGTCTCCAAACACACACAGTCGCTCACAGACATTGGCCAAGGGGGGCAGTTCTAAGGAATCAACTAGAGATTTGAATCAATCCTGTGTATCTCCAGAATGGAAGTCAAACGATGATAGACTCTGTGAGGACAGAGAAGAGGCACACTTGTCCAGTCCTAGTGATGTCACATTGCCGGGTGTGACCAAAACGGATGTGACATATTCCCCAGGCGGTGACAATGTAGTACAACTACACGAATCACTGACCGAAACATCAACTCTGGAAAACAGTGGCCTGGACCTGTTCGAATCGTTCCTGGCCGACCGCAGCGGCGTAGAACCACCGAGCTCACCGGGTGGCAGCCCAATGCATTCTGGGTCAACTGCAGCGATGGGAAACCCGGAATCAGAATCAATGGAAGTGGAAGATGAGAGTGATTCCATTGGGGTGTTGGAATATTATGAGGACCCGACTAGTCCCAGTGGAATGTTGGCCAACTGTGAAGAGCAGGGTGATTCTGTGGTGGTGGTGGAGAAAGTTGATTCTGTTGTTGCACTTGATGATGAGTCTCTTCATGACTCTGGTGTGATACATGCAGATGGAGTTAGAGAGAAGTCAGGGGATGAAAATGACATCACTGAGGCAACTGATCACCGCACGAATCGGACTAACCCAACTGCGTTGTTGGTACGGCTGTCATCTCTATTGAGTGAAAATAGCAGTGAGGATACTGCCTCCATCACCCCGCCTATCAACACACACTCAGATAACCCACTGACTTCCCCAACTATATACAGACATGGCGACGGTCCCTTAACTGCCCCACCTGTGTGTGTTCACGGAGACAGTCTTGGGTCATCGTGTTCTGGGTTACACACTTCTAGTGTCACCCCAGAGCGTGAAATATTGAGTAGTCCACCGAGAAGGCGAAAACCCGACAAGTCATTACATGTGCCACAGGATCAGCAATACGACGTGAACGTCACTAGTGGTAGTGCATCTGTCCGTACCTTGAGGGAGCCACCATCTGTCAGACGATCAGCCAAGTTGGTGTCTCTCAAACGAAAAAATGGAGACCGTAGTGGCGAAACAGAGACTGTTGTCAGAGACGAAACGTCAATATATGACACCGTAGACTTAACTCAAGATGACGGGTCCGAGCCATCGCCTGCTACGGTCACGCCCCCTGGAGGGGACAGTAGTCAACATGGAGGTGAGTGTTTATGAACAGTTTTCTGTGTGGTCATTATGATGTGTGGCTTTGTGTGCAAGGACATTTTTATGTTGTGAATTATACAAACAAAATGGTTAAGTCCATCCCAATTTGATAATAATAATAAGAACATTTATATAGCGCCATAAATCTAGATAAAATCCATTTGGAGGTGCTGTGAATACATGACTATGTACATGTATACAGCTGTATATGCAAAATATTAATAAGTTACATAAAATTAATAATATTAAATTTGATAAAGTAAATGAAATACATAAAATATGTATCAAAATAATAGTAATAAAAAATGAATGATAAATAAATAAATTAGCAAAAGATGGTAATTAAAATAAAAGCTATATTGATAATACATAAATAAAAACATTTAGTAAAATTAATGTAAAGACAATTAATGTAGAAGATATGTAAAATGTGTAAGAGATGTAAAAATTAAATAAATAATAAAAATTAAATAGATGAGATCACAAATCGTGGTATTTGTAAAAGGGGGAAATTCGTGTTGTTGGGAAATTAAACCAATGCGATGACACCATCTAGTGGGTGGGATATATACTAATGCACATTCACTCTCGCTCCCCACTTTAGATTATACCAACACAGTTATATAGTAGATAGCGTGAACAAACGGATTCATGAAGAAAAGGATTTAATTTTTACAGGTACATTGTTTTATCTAAGCATGCAGTGCTTTATCTAAGCATGCAGTGATTTGAGATGTTCCAACAATGAGTTGACCCTGGTCTGTTTGTGTTTCAGAGGATGGTGGTTGGTCACCAACCTCCAGTGTCACAGACGGTGTCCTGGAGATGACGTCACCCCAGGATCTCACACAACAGGTATGACTGTCATCACAGTAGTGTTATACCTAATATAGATACTTCATTGCCATGATCAAAATAATATGCTGTATTCGTTCTGTGAAGTGAGCACGTTAAGGATGGGACAAATCTGGAATTTCAGTCGAATCAAATCAATATCCTTCCTATTCGAATATGAATCGAATACGAATATTCATTGGCTTCAAATTCGATTAGACTACTGAACGGTGTCAAGATGTTTTTGCTGTGACACGGCGTCATCCCGTGGGCCAGTCCGTGCTGGAGTCTCGGCATCGTGGCAATACACATCGATCTTTTTTGTTTACTTTCTGACCTAATCATTTTAAGTCAGGAAATAAAAGATCGCCCAGAACCGATTTTGCGGGGGAGGACATGAAGGAACTTATTCAAGCAATATTCGTTTATATAGCTGCGAATTTTCGAATATCGAATCGAATAGCGGAAAAACATTCGAATATTTGAAATTTCGAATACGAATCGAATATTCGGCCCATCCTTAGTACACGTCCTAATAAGCATGCACCACTCTGTTTAGCTGCATCCATTACCATGACAGCGGTCATGCCACAGACATACAATATTTAATAAAATTAAATAGTCTAAAATTATCTATACTAATATCCACTAAAATGGCAAGGTTCAGCTAAAATTAACACAAATGAAGAATAAAACACATCTGCCAAAATTAATATTCCAACATTAGGCCAATATTTAATCCGCAAATCTCAGAAGTTATTGTACTTAGGATCTGTACTATCAAAAAGTTCCGTTAGCATCAATTTGGCTTAACATATTTTGCACACTAGGTGGCGCCACTGGAAATATAAATTTTTTAGTTTCTCTAGTTCAGTGTCCATACAACAATGATTTAGCTATACATATTCATGTTTTAGCTGTACTTTTATTTTTGTTTTATTTCTTATAATTTGTTTTTAACTACTGTTGTCAACACTACTGAACGATTGGATTTTAGTGTTTAAATAAAGTGTGTTATTATTATTATACAAGACGACAACAAAATCGTCACCTAGATGATAGTTTTATGTGTTTTATTTTGGGACTTAAAACCTTGGGCAACTTTTTTCACTATACGTTGCTCCAGTTCACTCAGCTGTATAAATGAGTACTTGGCTATAGACATTGGTGGATATGTGTACGAGCAGCCTTCGCGCATTAATTATAGTGTATGGCTGGATGCTTCCCAGAGAAGCCGAGATGGTGTCTGAGTGAACAGGTCTGTCAGGGAAGTAAAGTGTAAAGCGCTTTGAACGGTCCTGAGGACTGGATACTGCGCTATATAAGAACTTGCCTTTTTATGTGTGTGAATTCCACTTTTCTTATAGGCTGCACGGAGTGAGAGAAGAAGTCGGACGCCAAGAAGGAGTCGAGAAATTGTGCGGGAAACGTGCACTGCCTGGCGGACAGGGGAGGTGGAGGATCTGACAAGGGAACAGCTGGAGGATCTCACGGGCGATATGGAGGAGGATCATCTCGAGAACTTGCTGGAGGATCCTACCGGAGAACTCATGAAGGATCTCTCCGACGATCTAGTCCGTGATCCAGTTGATCCGGTGAACGATCTGACAGACGATCGAGTAGATTTCATTCATGATCCAGCCAAGGATCTGATTCATGATGTGTCTGTGGAGTTAACGCAGGATCATGGTCTGGGACATGATCCGGGTGTGGATCCTGTTGAGGATCTGACTGGAGAGGATGTGGATGACAGCTACTATGATCCGCCAACGTTCATGGAGGATGAATGTAGTGACCTAGCGGATGAGACTGGGAGACACTCCCAGGGAGGGAGGACTCCTCATCGGGCATTTCCCCAGTCATCCCTGCAGGCAGGACCAGCGTCTAGACGGCATCCCATAACTCCCAGACCCAACCTGACCACCATGGAGACACCCGAACTGAAGGTATGACATGACACTATCAGGTGGCATCTGTTGTTAAGATAACCAGTGGCTGGGCATTAAAATTCAAGGACTGTAGTCCAGTGGAACCTTGCTATTAGGGTCACCTTCCGGGAAGTGTCCCGAATAGCCAGGGACAACTTATAGGCTGGACTAACTTGCTACATTTTACTGTTATGGAAATGATGTTCATATGTCCTTATTTGCAAGGTGATTGTATTACTGAGGTGACTATAACCAATGCAAGAAGGTACAGTTGGAGTAGTAACATAAAATATATCAATCTACTTTTAACACCAATTTCACTCCACCATCCAGTTCTCACTGCCAAGTGCTTTGTTCTCAGTTTCAGAAATGGATTTGATGTATGTTTTAAAGGAGGTTGTCTATTCCTAGGTTTCAATTGGTTAATTTGTTTTTAAGACTTCAATAAGTGTGTTATAAATTGATACACTGTCCACACAATTGTGTTTAATTTCATTATTAAATCCATAACTATGTTTGCGATTTGAAACTCTCCTGGTCGTTCTTGAATGGTAAGCAAAATATCAAGTTTAAAAACAAGTATTTTTGCGATATATCAAGCCGAGTTAACTGCAGCACCCTTTGAAGTTTGATGCTCCACAACTCACCTGGTGTCGTTTTAAACATCTAGATGTTGAAGACAAAAGAAACAATAACTGTTGTTGTGAATGTTAAAAGGCTATTGTGATTGGCATTATAAATACTGTGTTCTTTGTAGGCAGCCTGCCACAAGATTGGGGTGAAACCAATGCCAAAGAAACGAATGGTTAAACTTCTCAACCATGTCTATGAAGAAACCCACGGGCTCACTTCAGGTAACTATACGTCATTGTTTCTCAGTATCTCATATTTTTGGGATGATTCAATGTCGTAAAATATATTCTCCAAGTCACATAAACGTTTGAATGAATAATATGAAGTAAACAGATCATACATGTATGTAGGTAAACATCCATCCGCCTCTGTCATTTGAACTCAATTCATCGTGGTCGCATGGAAGTTTAAAGAGCAAAAGTGTTTCCTCAAGAATGACTGACATGTTGGAATGACGAGACCTCCCAGGGGAAAATAGTCTCGCTTAACCGACTGTCGGTCGGTTGTGGTCGGTTGTGGAAGCCGAGAAGACAGTCTGGTTATTTAGCCGGCATTTGATTATTATCCGTGTGATCTATACAATGCTGCCACCTCACGGACACTGCCGTAATTTATATTTTTATAAACAACTGCGAATTTGTAATTCTATTTATTTTGTGTTAATATAAGTTTAATTTTCAACAGTTTTCATAATACAGCATTATTTGATAAAAAGGTATCCTTATTTAATTGCTATGCTATCCGTGTGGGGCTAGACAATGCTGCCACCTCACGGATACTGCTTAATCCTGCCATAATTCTTATTTTATAAACAACTGTAAATTTGAATTTTTATTTACTTTTGTGTTAATATAAGTTCAATGTTGAATACTTTTCATAGGATATCATTATCTTGTAAAAGTATATCGTTATTTGAATTTTTGTTTCATAGTTGGCCTGAGAGCCAATCAACATCTCTACCCTAATCTGGGGTAAGGCCGCCCTGGCGGGTTGAAAATGCAGACCCTTTGTTTCCCCAGGCGGGTGTGAGGGGCTTAAAAGTGCTGCCACCTCACGGAGCCTGGGAAACCAAGGCTAAGGGGAAAACTGTGAAACCCTTTGCGGACTGGCTACTGTGCTGTATTAGAACTTGGTCTTTTTATTTTGTATTATTGCAAATTCAGCACATGCTGTAAATTTTATTCACCTACTAAAGGTGGAGATTTCAATATTGCAAACCACTTGAATTGTTCCTGTGCCTATAGGAAAATATATTAACTGTTTTTAATGTTGTTTATCTGATGGTTTTACCAAGGTTTAGGAGAACGAGCAGATGATACTATTGTGTTCATTTGTTTTTCCCAAAACTAATTTCAGATCAGCAGAGCAAAAGAAGTGGAGGGGGTATCTCTTAAGTGTAGTAAATTGTCTTTGTCAGGTTGGTGATTTATTTATTTCAGAGAACGATTGTCTACCGGTAATTCAAAACAAAGCAGCCAAAAGCAAAACTGCGGCAGCCAAGCGTGGTCAAAAGAAGAACTTGGCCTCAGATACAGCTAAGATGAAATGTCGAAAGAGAATGGCATCAGCTGCTTCAAGTGAAGACATGGGGTAAATAAGTGATAAATATTCTGTAGTTATGAAGCAAAGCTGTTATTTTATTTACAACAAAGCTTTTTTGTCCTTTGTGAATGTTTTCATTGACATTGAAAATCTAGGTGATTTCCCAATCCTAGTAAGTCCATTTCAAACTTGGTAAAGTTTGTTCATTCCACATTGCACCAGTTCACTCAGCTGTATGCATGAGTACCTGGCTGTGGACAGTGGTGGCTATTTGTTTACAAAAGTTTTTTTTGCATTAATTTCAGTGTGGCTGAATACTTTCCAGAGAAACCGAGATGCTATTTGATTGAACAGGTCTGCCAGGGAGTGAAAAGTAGAATGCTTTGAGCAGTAGTGAAGACTGGCTACTGTGGTGTATAAGAACTTGTCTTTATTGACCATGACCTGTGTTACGTTGACCAGGTCTGGCGCAATAGAAGACGTCATGGTGGACACAAGGATGTCACCCCCGTCGTCCCCCCTAAAGGGACTATCTCACAAGCGACAGCAGGTAATTACTTATTTATTTTGTTATTATTATATATTTAAAATATGCTATGTATACTGGCAAAATACCTGTTCAAAGGCACTAAATGACAGGTCAGTTGACACAAAATATCCTCACAACGAACGGACAGACATATGTTTGACCATGTAGTAAAATCATTTCTTTTAATATTTACTATAATTCTGAGGTTTCCATGCCAAATCAATATGAGAAATAACATTTATCCAGAACTAACAGATAATGCATAATACCATAAAGATTAGATGCTATGGAGAATTGTTGAATATTTCTTTTGTTAGCCAACATTTTTAACTCGGCGATGAATCAAACAAGGAATAATTTGTGTTATTTGCTGTCAACATATCAGAATGTGTCTTCACCATACGCTTGCACAGTCACCCACTTACTATGGCTGTGGAATTTCATTTCAGATACGTGAGTTTATTCTCAGTCACGAAGACACCTATCTGAAAATGTTACATTATGAGGTAATGTATAATACACTTTCCTTCTCTTGTTTTCTCTGGAGCTAATATGAACAACAGCTAACTTTGTTAAATGTTATCATATGTTCATTGCATATTAAAAATGTATTCCTTAAAATAATATATGTGGTGTAGTTGGAATGATAACTATTTATTCACTAAAACTAAAGTAAAACACAATCCAGTTAATAAATTAAAACTATGTCCAATATTTCGTGAAATACCAATGAAAATAATTTGCGTAATAGTAATGTCTGCTGGGTATGTTTCCCGATGCTGGTTATGAAGTTTGAATAATTGTAAGTCTTGCGAGATGCTTTCAGACCGAAGTAACTGTGTTTGCGTTTTTGGCAGCCTCTGGAGAGTGAAGAGTTTCGCAAGCAACTCAAAGACGCTGGTCTCAACATAGGCGCCAGTGTCATCATGGACTTCTTGGATGAACAGGTGAGATGTCACAGAACGACACAGTCGTCTCTCACGACTCCCCTGTCCTAGGGTGTCATGTCAATAAGATAACGACCTTATAAGGACAATGGTGTGCCAATGGAAATCAATATAATTCAATTTCACACATAATTCAATGGTAAATATAATTTTTAATAACATTTTAGACCTCTTATAATATTTATTAATTTGTTTACTAACTTAAAATAATATTTTTAGAAGATAATTTATCATTTTAAAGCACATTTTATAATTAATCCAGTTGTCTCATCTGGACACTGGAACAAGTTTCACTCCTGCTTTACAAAATGTATTAAATGTCCACCTTTCTTTTGTTCCAGAACATCGCACTAACCACGAGACAGACCTCTGGCTGGAGACACAAAGGTGCAAAACAGACCAAGAAACGACAACCGTGAGACAGTCAGTGTCACCTGCGTGGTGACGATTCTGCAGTTGTCACGTCAGTGACAGGTTAAAGTTCAAGTCATGACGTGTTAGTGACAGTGATCCAGTTAAGAGTGTGACAATCATTATCTCTCTGTGACAGTCAATGTCTGTTGTCATGCATGTGTGACAATGTCTGCTCCATTTAAGGGGTCATCTTGTGATGTCAATATCCTATGTCATGTGAAAATACATTTGACTGGGAAGAGATATAGCGAAACTGAGATAAAAAATATTTTCATTTGGTATCAGACATAGACATTCTAAGGTGATCCTTTAGTTGCTACCAGAATGTTATCATCGATATTTTTTGCATAATATTCTCCATTTCATGTAATAAGTTCACCGGAGTCAGCTAAAATTAACTGGGTTGAAACCAGAAGTAAATATTAATCTGACGCCTCAATTGTGTGTAAGAGTGTATGTGTTAGTAAAGTGTGTGACAGTCATCGTATCTTGGACCATTATCCATCACAAGTTTGTGACAATGCGTATTCCAATCGCCAAGTATTTATAATGAGTACTCATAGAAATTCCTTACTTTTAATACATAAGTAAGTCAGACAGCAACATCTTTATTATTTAAAAAGTAATGTCTTCAGAGCAAATTTATCCAAAAGAAGTTCATGAATATCTTGTAAACTGTAAATACTGACATTTGATTGTGTAAATGTATTTATTAGAGCATCCCGATAAATTTGTGTATAATGTAAAGACCTCGGACAGTAAAGTGTGTATTATTACTCTTGCTCATTTGCTGTATATTAATGTCTGGTCAACCGGATTATTGTTCAGTTTAAGTAAGAATTGACCTGATTATTTTATTGGGAAAAAACAGTGAAGACCTGAGACAACAAAGTATTTTATTAATGAAAACTAAAGAATTTGTAATGTCTTGCTCTAATATAACCTGAGCTAGATGTAAGAACCTTGTTGACGTTCCTCCAATACTTTGACGAAAAATTTATTGTTTTAAATTATGACATTTGAAAATTTTGCAAGTTGAAATTATTGCAGAATTGCAAATGGTGGAAAAAGTTAATATGGATTTATGAATTTTATGTCCCAGGACTTTAAGATTTTATCTCTGCACGGAACGTACCATGTACTTATAAATGTGAACTGCTCCCAGAATAGTTATGTAGTTAACAGGCAAGTTAACTGGGGGAAGAAATGCTAAAAGATTAGTTGTAAAAATGTGTTCTCTTATACATACACTTTTTTGGAACTTGAGTGGGGTTTTGTAGCTCATTTTGTAGATGTGTTCTATGGGCATGTCTGTGTGTCTGTGTCAAGTGGGTCCATGTAAACATTCATGGATGTGTCAAGTGTAATGTGTATCCATGTAGACATTCATGGAAGTGTTAAGTGTAATGTGTGTCCATGTAAACATTCATGGAAGTGTCAAGTGTAATGTGTGTCCATGTAAACATTCATGGAAGTGTCAAGTGTAATGTGTGTCCATGTAAACATTCATGGAAGTGTCAAGTGTAATGTGTGTCCATGTAAACATACATGGAAGTGTCAAGTGTAATGTGTGTCCATGTAAATATTCATGGAAGTGTCAAGTGTAATGTGTGTCCATGTAAATATTCATGGAAGTGTCAAGTGTAATGTGTGTCCATGTAAACATTCATGGAAATGTCAAGTGTAATGTGTGTCCATGTAAACATTCATGGAAGTGTCAAGTGTAATGTGTGTCCATGTAAACATTCATGGAAGTGTCAAGTGTAATGTGTGTCCATGTAAACATTCATGGAAGTGTCAAGTGTAATGTGTGTCCATGTAAACATTCATGGAAGTGTCAAGTGTAATGTGTGTCCATGTAAATATTCATGGAAGTGTCAAGTGTAATGTGTGTCCATGTAGACATTCATGGAAGTGTCAAGTGTAATGTGTGTCCATGTAAACATTCATGGAAGTGTCAAGTGTAATGTGTGTCCATGTAGACATTCATGGAAGTGTCAAGTGTAATGTGTGTCCTTGTAAACATTCATGGAAGTGTCAAGTGTAATGTGTGTCCATGTAAACATTCATGGAAGTGTCAAGTGTAATGTGTGTCCATGTAAACATTCATGGAAGTGTCAAGTGTAATGTGTGTCCATGTAAATATTCATGGAAGTGTCAAGTGTAATGTGTGTCCATGTAAACATTCATGGAAATGTCAAGTGTAATGTGTGTCCATGTAGACATTCATGGAAGTGTAAAGTGTAATGTGTGTCCATGTAAATATTCATGGAAGTGTCAAGTGTAATGTGTGTCCATGTAAACATTCGTGGAAGTGTCAAGTGTAATGTGTGTCCATGTAAATATTCATGGAAGTGTCAAGTGTAATGTGTGTCCATGTAGACATTCATGGAAGTGTCAAGTGTAATGTGTGTCCATGTAAACATTCATGGAAGTGTCAAGTGTAATGTGTGTCCATGTAAACATTCATGGAAGTGTCAATGGAAGCAGGACTCTGCAATGTCCAACTGAATGCTCCTGGTGTTTTGTACATATTATTAATACATGTAATAAACAATTTCATCAAATGCAAACACACTTGTATCCTGAATACGTCAACATGTATGTTGCTTCCAGGTTCATTTATGTTCACAATTTGGAAGTGTAATGTTATCTGTCTGACTGAGTCCTTTGTTGCTCAATAGGAGCTTTCTTTACCTTGCCAGACAGAAAAAACAACTTCTGGCGGAGAGAAATCAATGATGCAATTAAAATCTGTGAAAGGCATCCAGTGATCAGCAGAGAAATGGGCTGTGTTCTTTCCGTGATATCCTGGGATGTAATGTCATGTGATATCATGTGACGAAGACCAACAATGTCACATGACAACCAGGAAGAGAAGTGAGAGGATTTTGAAAATCCTGATTGAGCGAAAAAGGATTCAGAAAAGTAACACCACATTCCCAAATCACAGATGTCCTAAACAAATTAAGATCAAGACATGATTTTTACCCAGCTGTAAACCAAATACTGTCTAATCTTCATTCTTAATAATTATAATGTTCTAAAATAAACACCTACCAAAATGTATGTTTTCTTCCAAATTGTTTTTTTTTTTAGACAATGTCCCAATATGAACCCGTCAGCCACAACCGTGTTTCATGATTGATTTTGCACCGTTTGTTGGCACCTATTCAAAGTGTTTTTATACACGCACAATGTTTTTTGAATAAACCTATTTATCACACGTTTAACGGTGCACATTTCTCAAACAGTCATGTTTACATAACATTTGGGGTAATGGTTTTATTGGTCGTCAGCTGACAGCAAAGTAGGTTTTTTAAACCTAATCACAAAGATTTTTATTACAAGATCTTGTAATAGTTCAACAGTGCAATGTTTCAGTACATTTTTGTCATCAATCTCGAAATACATCTCTTTATTTAAGCACCATTTCACAATAAATATTGTGTACAAATTGAGTACAAAAGAAGCACTTTCTGGCAGTAAGGTATCAGAAATATTCTACTATGCTCATAGCCATAATTTTAGTATTTATCATCGTCTCTATCTACTGTTCAGTAGGCAAAGCTGATAATTAAACATGGCATATCATCTGATGTTCTCTGCGTAAATACCAGCTGCAAAATAGCTCTTTAAATCTATATCGCCACAAAGTCCTGCATTTTGCTATATATTATCGTTGAAACAAACTTATTCTAGAATATATATGAAATGTAAAACCATATGATTTGCATTATATTATATGGTCAGTTTTAGTAGACAACAAGCAGACATTAATGCTGAGATATATATATTATGCATGGAGAGGAAACTTCATTACAGTGATATTAAAATGCATCATTCAAGTCATAACTTTGCAAACAAATTCATCATTATAAATACACATTGGGTCCATTAAAAAGACTAAATGATATCAAAAAGCTCCATTAAAGCAGTTAACTACGTAGTTTTGCAGAACAATTGACAGTTATAAATACACATTGGATCTATTAAAAAAGACCCTAAATGCCTTCTTCTGTTTCCAGAACCCATTATGCAGAAACAAGGTGCTAATTGGGCCTGAAAGAGCCAATATAGAAACCTGTCAAACCAGTTCTGGGTATTAATTACACAGCCCAAATGTACTTCGATGAGCAGCATTTCCAAGACTTCATTTCTATTCTGGCTAGCCAAAAGACTCTCACAAGAAAACTTCCTAAAGAAAACAATTGATACTGCCTTTAATCAAAGGCATCCTGGCATAAACAGGAGGAAATCTATACTTTCTGATTATCATCTCTAGTCAATAGAGTAGTTTTAAACATCACACGAGTGAAGGTTCTAAATTGACTGTCCAGCATCAATTTTCTAACTAGCAGTAACCGTTATCACTGATAGCTTAACTGCTTGACATATTGATCATGTTGCCCTTGCTTTTTCTTATATCACAATCAAACTTATGCAAATGACCTCAATCAAGTTTAGCCAACTAAGAATGTCTGCCTCAATGTAATCTGCTGTATCAACCTTTCCAGTACTCAGTTCTCTTTTAAACAAGTTTGCCACATGCAAAGGAAGTCATTTATTTTATTTTAACAAAATATTTGGTGGATTGCATGAGAGCTACACACATTGGCATTCGTTTTTGAAGGCTTGACATACCTTGTTGCTAGGCAACGTAGGTCAATTCCTGGTTGGCTGCTTTGTTCCAATGCCGTATGTCCTAGCCAGCTAGGACAGAATTCTATCACAGGAATCTGTTAACATGAACCATCTTGGATGTACTGTAACCACAACTACATCTGCGTATTTTGTTGAATTTAAGAGATAAGTTTGCAGGACCAAGGGACAGAAGGATAATGTCCATTTTCTGTACAGTTTATAAAAAAGTAAAGGTAAGTTCTTATATAGCGCAGTATCCAAGCCTCAGGACCGTTCAAAGCGCTTTACACTTTACTTCCCTGACAGACCTGTTCACTCAGACACCATCTCGGTTTCTCTGGGAAGCATCCAGCCATATGCTACAATTAATGCACGAAGGCTGCTCGTACACACATCCACCACTGTCTATAGCCAGGTACTCATTTATACAGCTGA
The DNA here is from genome assembly GCA_964017155.1 of Oasisia sp. SBJ-2009. Lineage (NCBI taxonomy): Eukaryota > Metazoa > Annelida > Polychaeta > Sabellida > Siboglinidae > Oasisia > Oasisia sp. SBJ-2009. The sequence continues at coordinate 12,671,902 of OZ024860.1, forward strand.
GTGAACTGGAGCAATGCAGAGTGAAAAAACTTGCCCGAGGTTTTAACACCGCAGCACAGGATTCGAACCCGGGCTCTTGTAGTCGAGAGTCCGAAGCTCTACCCCTGAGCATGGCGCTCTACAAACCAATTATCCATCTGCATCTTCAATATGTTGGCTCCGCACCTCAACATAAGCTTGTCCAAGCTTTCGTAGTTCCCAGCTTTACTGAATCAACTTTGTCCGAGCTTTCGTAGTTCCCGGCTTCACTGAATCAACTCTGCTCGAGCGATCCTCGTACCTTCGACGGAATCCCCCGAGATGTGGGCCTGCTACTACTGGCCGCCGTTGCGTTCTTCTTGTACCGTCTTACACCACCAGGGGGTGCATTATCACCATTGTAGGTGGCGCCACATTCGCTGAGACTCCCCGTCTCCGGTGTGTCGGCAACGGTGGACGTCTCGTTGGTTGGTGTCTCCGACTCTGCCACTGATGCAGCATCTGGTTTGATGACGTCACACTGCACCTCTATTGGCAGGTTCTCATAGTGGGCAGGGGCGTTCTCGGTGTTGTCAACTGGTAGTGTCACGTCACTCGCATTGCTCGCTCCGTTGTCAACGTTGTTGGTGCTGCCACTGATGCGTTTGTTGGATCTGAAGAAAGAATCGGGAATGTTGCAATGATCTTGAAGAATTCATAACTGTAATCCATACATAACAGGAGACTAGAATGTCATTGAATTAACTGTTAACAAGAAACTGTGTAGCGTAAATTGGTAGACTTCTTATCATTTGGAATTTCATGTGTCTTTTATATAGGTCAGCCATCTAATACTATTTTATAAAGCCATACACTAAGAAACACCAATTCCTTTACCAAACCACCTTGTTCATTCAGTCAACAACGTGGTCATAGTAAACGATTCATTCAGGTACTGGCCAGAATGCAGGTATATGCTTAGAGTTTTTTAATAGAACCATAAAGAATTGGAACCGGCTATCTGAAACAGTTGTGTTTGCCTACATGGCGGACACTTTTAAATCAAGACTTAAATTCAATGTAGAGCTTCCGAACATGACCCACTTACAATGGCGTAATGACCTTCGGGTTTAGCCAATTACGTGGCCCACTACTTGACCATATGTTGGTCATGTGACCCACCTGTTGTGGTCATGTGACCCACCTGTATGTGTGACTACTTCGACAACTCCCCGATGCCTGTGACGCCCTCTGTAGGAGACTGGACTGACTACCGGCCCG
>OZ024860.1:12678140-12718140 GCA_964017155.1 Oasisia sp. SBJ-2009
ATAGTATACGTTACTCTATGTATCTATGTATGGCCCAAGCTTGGGTTTGGGTACACTGAATGTCATCTTGAGATTAAAATTAATCCGTAATATTTGAAGTGTTCTTGAGCAGGCTTACTCTGTCTGTCTGTCTGTCTGTCTGTCTGTCTGTCTGTCTGTCTGTCTGTCTGTCTGTCTGTCTGTCTCTGTCTGTCTGTCTGTCTGTCTGTCTGTCTGTCTGTCTGTCTGTCTGTCTGTCTGTCTGTCTGTCTGTCTGTCTGTCTGTCTGTCTGTCTGTCTGTCTGTCTGTCTGTCTGTCTGTCTGTCTCTCTCTCTCTCTCTCTCTCGCTGTCTCTCGCTGTCTCTCGCTGTCTCTCGCTGTCTGTCGCTGTCTCTCGCTGTCTCTCGCTGTCTCTCGCTGTCTCTCGCTGTCTCTCGCTGTCTCTCGCTGTCTCTCGCTGTCTCTCGCTGTCTCTCGCTGTCTCTCGCTGTCTCTCGCTGTCTCTCGCTGTCTCTCTCTCTCTCTCCCTCCCTCCCTCCCCCCTCCCTCCCTCCCTCCCTCCCTCCCTCCCTCTATCTATTTGACTGTCATGTAAGTGTAGAATACAAGTTATATATTGTATACTGTATCTACCTGCAGTGTACAGCAGACCGTGTCCTCTTTGTGTGAGTGTAGCACAGCACACTTGCACACGGCGTCACCAGTTCCCGCCATAATCGTTTTTATTTCAGCTGCGCTCCCAGTCAACCATCTGAGTCGTGCTAGTGTTACCCCACCCCATCTTTGGTACATTGGCTCATGGTGAGATAAGAGTATAAGTGATTCAATTATTCGGGGTTCTGACGTCTATTTGCGTCGCATCGCCGCTTTGTATACAATGCAGCACGAGGAACGCCGTATTGTCTTCATAATCTATCGTCACATTGGCAAATGACGCAATGTCACGGTTTGTAAACCAGAACAAATAAACGACTTATGTAGTTGTTCTCAAGTAACTGTGGTGATGTGGGTGTGCACAGCTACATAGACATGCGTCCATTCACTGTGTCTTTATTTTAATACAGACGTTTCCTAGTACCTTTGAAAGTAGCGCTTTCTGCGAATAGGATCCTCGCCTGTGAGTATTGACATGACATACATCAACAAGAAGGCATTATACTCGTGGCTGTAATAACGACTGGCCTAGAGTCTACAGGAACTAGGTTGTGTCCGTCATGGCTGGTGCCTTCCCCGGAGCAAATACAGGTCTAACACTATAGGCGGGTCATAACTTATTTGCAGTAACTTTTAGCCAGCAGTGTATCATACATCTTCCGCTGTCATGGTACATTAGCATACTTGTGAAGTCAGCCACCAAACTCAACAGTGAACGGTATGTCCGGGGTCTGTGTTTTTATGTAACAAAAATACGTGTCATTTGGGACAATGGTGACGGTGATACATGCAGCCCCAGTGAAACCAACGCTCTACTGTGCATCGAGGTGTCTATAGGCCCTAGTGTTACAGTTAGGGACATATGGTGAATAAAGCAGGGTCTAGTCCACGGGGGTAGTCTAGAATGGACCCTAAAACCTCAAATTCCACCCTTGATGCTCGCAAAAAACGTCCACTGGCCACCGAGTCAAATTCCTATATTCGCAGGTATGAGCCAAAGCTTTAGCACGTCTCCCCTGTCGCGCCGTCGCAGTGTCGTCCTGTCACCCTGTCGCGTCGCCTTGTCGGATCGTGACATCAGAAAAGATGCTGAAACGTTTTCGCCGCAATAATTTTAGTTCAATATGTCCCGACCATGGTACATTACAAAGGTAATGCATTCATCAAATTCGAAATGACTAAAGGTAACAGCTGCCCCTCCCGCGATGTAAAATCCTATGTAAAAGAATTTTGAGTGCTTTAAAGTGTTCCTACAAGGACATGCGTCGTACGACAGGACACGACGAATGATGCACATTTAACGCGATACATCTGATTCAGTGAACGTCGGACTTATTTCTACGCTGTCGAACACAGTACATATGAATCAGCGAACGTTGGACTTACTCGTACTGCCACCCGTGGACTCGGTTCTTATGGTCGTGCGGTTCGGTTCGGTTCGCCTCTTCAGGTCACTGTTTTCGGTCTTACCTGACCCGCCTCGGGAGAGGCCGTGCGTCGTGTAGCGGCATGCCACGCCTGTGTCGTAAGGAGGCCCCGATGAGAGGCTGGCCGATAGTGAGGTCTCTAGGTTCGTGCATTTAAAAGCGCCGCATTACAGGTCTGTGAGAGTGTGACCGAAGTGTAAAGCGGTCTGAACAGTCCTAACTGGATATACTGGATACCGCGCCATGTAGCAACCAGACGTCGCTTCTAACTGACCACAAGGTGCAACCAAAGAATAGCCCCATAGACACTTCAAATAAAATGGTCCATATAAACAGACAACGCTACATGCAACTGGTTCAAGACCGGTACAAAAGCGGTAGAAATTCGAGAAGTTGAGCGCAGATACACCAATCATCTCGAAAGCGTTCGAGGATCTGAACCACGCGCTCGTAATTCTTGAACTATTGATAGATATCTCGCATGGATGCATGGAGCTGTGTACCTGCTAAATCACCGCAGGGTCCGTCACCGGTGTGGGAACACCCCATTTTTTATTCATTACACCCACTCTTTGGAATACGCTTCTCTAAACCAGAGTTGATTTAGATCAGTTAAAAACATTAAAAAAAATCTGTCGTCATTTAAAAATGTTCTTTACAACCTTAGTTATCCATCATAGTTCCGCAGCGCCTTGACCCACCTGTTGATAACATGAACACTGCATTAGACCCGTATGGATGTTAAGACTGATCAATCATGTTGTCTTAAGGCGCCTCTAGGGTTGGTGTCCAAGTGTTTTGGCGCAATATAGACGTTGTCTTATTATTATAACTATTACGCACCACTTACGATGGAATGCGCAGACGATTTGGGTTAATAACAAAGACGACGTAAAATAATTGTGGCCAATTTACTTCCGATTGGAAGAAATCTTTTCAATAATGAGAGTACCTCCGTGAATGAATGAAAACACATACCTAGATTTTATCATCCATGTAGGCCCATTTTCTTACGTATTTATCGGACATGCACGAAGCTAGTGAAAATAGACAGAACTATATATAGTTAGCTACTAAGCAGTAATTCTTATAGATAAATTTGGCCATCCACACATTTTTTCTATTTTAAGCCCCAACGTTTTAGCATGGAAAACGTATATGAAATTAATGGATGACTTGTCAGGTTATGATTTTGAGTTTCATAGTAATGTACGTATGCCACTTAAACGCAGCTATACGCCATAGACGAGTATGTATAGTCTACGCAGATATGGTCTACTAGACTACTACAACATCACAACAACCCCGTGTATGATATCCTTGGTATAGGTCCCTAAGGGCCTAACTATTATAAGTGTCACAACTCTACAGAGTACGCCCAGCATCAGTTGTAGCGTTGACCCAAAGCGTGCTGTGTCTACCGTGATGGCAATTGTAGGCACCGCAGTTATGACTTGACACCGCCCAAGAGAACCATGATAGTACGACGACACCTGTCACCAGACAGATCGTAAACAATCATTACCTGAGATTCCATGTGTGTGACGTGTGTCAGCCACACAGGTGAAATGCCAAAGGAAAGTTTTACCTCCTTGCTACCTAGATATAGTTTAACGTAACATTACTGCGCAAATGCACACAACTTACCTTCGTAAACATATATCCACTGTGTTAGACAATGACTCACTCTGTTGTTTGTGTATTACGTCCGGTGAGTCATGTAGGGTGTACTATAACCATACCGTCTGGTAGACGTTTGTCGGTCGGAGTGACTCAGTTTTAACTCCGCGCGCCAAGCTCCGCGTAGCGAGGATGATCGCCGCAGGTCGTGTTCACAAGTTCCGCACCATTGCTGTTCGCACCTAGCGCCTTGCATGCCCAATATGTACCGTACTATTATTTGGTTTGTACACAGTATGCTTTGTACCAAGAACTCATGTTAGCCAATACAATTTAAACAGAAAATAAAGTGGGATTTGTTTATAATAATTAATAGACAATTCATGATGTACTTGCAGCATATCATTGGGCACGTACGTGAGAGAGATTGTGTGTGTGTGTGTGTGTGTGTGTGTGCGTGCGTGTGTGTGTGTGTGCGTGCGTATGCGTGTGCATGCGGGTGTGTGACACAGTGTGAGCGTGTGACATAGTTTGGGTGCGACATAGTGAGTGTGTCATGCACTATGTGCGTGACACAGTGTGTGACACGGTAAATGTGTGACCATGTGTAGACGCCAATTTAATGCCACAACTTGCAGCGGTTTTATTTGTTTTATTTTATAAGCTCTAAAATGAACATCACTTGGACAACGAAATAAGGTAGATCACTGGGCATTTAGAGAAGAACGATACAAAAAAGTAATATAGCTAACTGGCAGTGAAGATCTGGTACAAACTAACGTGGCTCGCTCATATATATATATATATATATATATATATATATATATATATATATATATATATATATATATATATATATATATATATATATATATAGGCTGTCGTGGATATTTGTGTACGAATAGTCTTCTCGTATTAATTGCAACGTGGCTGGATGTTTCCCAGTGAAACCGAGATGGTGTTCACTTGAAAGTGTAAAGCGCGTTAAACAATCCTGAGCATTGGATACTCCGCTAAATAATAACTTTTATACTGCGCTAAATAAGAACTTACCTATTTATAATAGTTACTACCCGTTTTTTTCCGGTTTTATTTATATTCTACTCTATCTAATCACAACACAACACAACACAACACAACACAACACAACACAACACAACACAACACAACACAACACAACACAACACAACACAACACAACACAACACAACACAACACAACACAACACAACACAACACAACACAACACAACACAACACAACACAACACAACACAACACAACACAACACAACACAACACAACACAACACAACACAACACAACACAACACAACACAACACAACACAACACAACACAACACAACACAACACAACACAACACAACACAACACAACACAACACAACACAACACAACACAACACAACACAACACAACACAACACAACACAACACAACACAACACAACACAACACAACACAACACAACACAACACAACACAACACAACACAACACAACACAACACAACACAACACAACACAACACAACACACACAGTGTACCAAGTAGGCCTACATAGGTGCGAAAGGGTATGGTCACGAACTCACAGGGTACTGTACGAGGTTCCCCTATGCTGTCGACATGCGCAGACTTACGTGTTGTTGCGGCTGTGGCAACTAAGGTCACGGCGCCAGCCATGCGAGACGCCCGCGACGCATTGATTTATGAGGCCTGTGTCGAGTGCCATGCCAAACGGAACCACTGGAGCGTGACCGGGATAAATAGGGTCATGGGGTCGTCGCGCTGTTGTACGTGCCCGCGTGTGTGATGTCTGCGCCCCGCCAAAGTAACAATGAAATTCACAACAAACACCCGGGTGTTTTCTTACGAAGACAAGCATGAGTATAATTCTGGTACGATTCGATAACCGGCTTAATTCGGTGGAAATGTATAGGTTAAATTAATTGCAAATATACGCTGAATCAAACTTTCGTGTGTTTTTTGCAGTTTGACATCTAGTTAAACAAAAGACAAGAAAACCATTATTTGTTGGCCACGTATTTATCATTTATTACTGTTATTTTTATACATATTTTACGTTTTGTCACTTCCTTTAACAAATGTAATATGTTATTATATAATTATACGTAAATTATTAATATTTTGTATGTATACATAGTTATGTACTCACAGCGCGTCCGAATGGATTTTCTCTGGATATATGGCGTTATGTAAGTGTTCTTTTTTATTTCTTCTTCTTCGTCGTCGTCTACATCTTCTTCTTCTTGTTCTTATTGTATGTCTTCTTTTCTTCTTCTTATACTTATTATTATATCTTCGCAAGCCATTCGTGGTAATTAACTATGGGGAGTACAGCCGCTCATTTCCCTTATTCCTACTCCTACAATACACCAATAACTTCCCGCTGCACAGCTGGACATAACAGGAACGTGCTCTTCCTAAATTCCACATAACACTAACAACAACTAAACGTGCATCTAACTCCATTAACATTCATCTTGAAGACAAAATCCTTCAACTCCGAATGGCATCGATATGAAAGGTGTTTTCGATCAGGTGTGGCACAATGATCTTTGCTCCAAGGTCAAAGGCAACGGAGTTACTAGCAAGCTATTATCTTGGCTTGAGAATTCCAAACGCTCCATCAAAGTGGTCTTATCCGACCAATCCACATACAGCAACGCCTCTGTACCACGGATACTCCAGTCAGTGAGAGCTTCACAGTATTAACTTACATAATTATACTATATTGGTTGTGCCAAGTGATTCTGCACAAAGATCGTTAATAAACAATCAAGACCTACTTATAGTTTAATGGTATCAAAAAGCATGCTATCTTAGATTCAGGGCGCTGCCATCTTGAGACTTATGCGCCAGTGACGTAAGCCAAATCGTTTACGTCAATGGCGTATTGTTGAAAAAGGCAAGGATTGGCGGAATGTTCGCTAATAATTGTGATTGTAACGTAAGCAATCCGCGACGTACTGGATACATCAAATACCATTGGACAGACATAGGCTGTACGAAAGTGCATGCGCCAGTTACGTAAGCGCTTTACTGGCGCGGTTTATTTCAATATGGCAACGCTCTGAATCCAACATGAGTGTTTCTGGTACAATTATACTATAATTCATTGTTTATTAACGATCGTTGTGCACAATTACTATGCACAACCAATATATTATACAGATGTAAGTAAATGGTGTGAATCTCTCACTGACTGGAGTATCCCTTCAATTCTAGACCCGCAGCTGTTCTCTGTATTTATTGTGATTTTTTGGCTAGGAGACGAATGTGAGAACACACTGTGTCTGTATCCAGATAGCTCCACCATATTCTGTGAGATCTGATCCAGTAATGATAGCAGGTGTGTAGTAGAATAGGGACCTGGAGAAAGTCAGGAATTTGGCAGACAAATGGAAGCTATAGACTCTTTGAGCCATGCAAATCCAAAGCCCTGCAGTGGTTGCTAACAAACTGAATATCGTGGAGAGAGCCACGGGATCTAAACATCGCCTAATTGCACCACGGACGTCAGGGGGGTGCTACAACTGTGCTGTACAAAATGCACATCAACTTATATTTCCATCAGATCTGAAGCTGATACTTCCTCAGCCTTGTGTGGTTTCGGTTTCAATGTACATAAATGAAGGTGGTACACACCGTCAACATATGTTTCTCTGGTCACCTTGACATTCTTCAAAGATAGTTTCCACTTCTGTTTGGTTGCTACGTTATCTACCTGGTTGTTTGTTGTAACTTCGGTTGTCCTGTGTTGCATGATCGTACCTCCCTCTGAGTACACATTTGCAAAGCGCTCTCCGTTGTAATCTCTCTCGTCTGCACTTTACACTCACACGCACACTTCATAACCTTCGCTGTCTCCGTTCATGTCTCCCGTAACTACCATTATATATTTCCATCTCACTCATCCTTTGTGTAGTTCGTCCTATCTCATACATCATTCAAACCTTCCACTCTACAACCACTCGCTGTGTGTGTACTGCCAGTGACTGCGATGGAACAGAAACTTCCTTTCAATTCAATTCAATTCAGTTCAGTTCAGTCCAGTCCAGTCCAGTCCAGTCCAGTCCAGTCCAGTCCAGTCCAGTCCAGTCCAGTCCAGTCCAGTCCAGTCCAGTCCAGTCCAGTCCAGTCCAGTCCAGTCCAGTCCAGTCCAGTCCAGTCCAGTCCAGTCCAGTCCAGTCCAGTCCAGTCCAGTCCAGTCCAGTCCAGTCCAGTCCAGTCCAGTCCAGTCCAGTCCAGTCCAGTCCAGTCCAGTCCAGTCCAGTCCAGTCCAGTCCAGTCCAGTCCAGTCCAGTCCAGTCCAGTCCAGTCCAGTCCAGTCCAGTCCAGTCCAGTCCAGTCCAGTCCAGTCCAGTCCAGTCCAGTCCAGTCCAGTCCAGTCCAGTCCAGTCCAGTCCAGTCCAGTCCAGTCCAGTCCAGTCCAGTCCAGTCCAGTCCAGTCCAGTCCAGTCCAGTCCAGTCCAGTCCAGTCCAGTCCAGTCCAGTCCAGTCCAGTCCAGTCCAGTCCAGTCCAGTCCAGTCCAGTCCAGTCCAGTCCAGTCCAGTCCAGTCCAGTCCAGTCCAGTCCAGTCCAGTCCAGTCCAATTCAATTCAATTCAATTCAATTCAAAAGCGACTCGCGGTGATTCTACCAAGCTAATAAACAATGTCAGCGACAGGCAAAGTGTAGGCTTTGTACTTAGATATTTATTAGACAGTTTTTAATGTTCAGTCATCACAGTAACACGGGATTTAAATAGTTCCAATTCAGGTCATTGTTCAAATCATTGTCTGCACCGGCGAGCGCCCGGCGATGTATGTGAGCATTAGCTCAGTCTCAGACTCGATTGCAATTAGTTAACTGGCACTACATTGTGAGGTGACACAGAAAAGCACACACGACAATACCCAGCCAGAAATAAACCAATTATCCGCACCCAGTTAGGTAACTTAGGTCAAATTTGTTTGTTTTTGGTGTTGGAGTCTCCCGCAATTTGTTTCACTTACATTTCAGTGAAATTGCGGGAGATTGGTTCTCCCGTGCGGGAGATCTCCTGTAAATTGCGGGAGTCTCCCGCCGAATGCGGGAGACTTAACATGTCTGAGTTCATTAGTCACACACTCACACTAATCTCACTTATTCAAAATAAATGGATGCATACAAGGAATTTTACTTAGAATTCAGATACATTAGTAATCTGAATCAGTTGCAATGAAAGTTGCAATTATATATATTCATTCATGAGTATTTTTCGGCTGTCATCCATCGGTATCATACGCGGACTAGTTGCGTCAGCCTCCGATTAGCCACTCAATATTTTTTTACCGTTTGAATATGTTTTACGCGATAGGCCAAGCGCACCTCTCGTATTCAGATTTTGGAATAAAGCAACTGTGGAGATACAAAGAGTCTTATACGGCCTACATGGTGGTAAATATATTTGTTCCTGGTGAACCAAAAAGTCGTAGGTATTATAATAAAACATATTTTATGTCGTATACTGTCAACACAACAGGCAACCGTGCAGGTGGTCTAGCTTCTGCGTCGTTCGAAATTGATACGGTTTCGCGATATATTGATTGATTAGAAATGAGTCAATCACATTCGCCCGTACAGCAGTATCTTGCATGGTTGAGTTCAGATAGCCCCGCATTATTGTTGTACAAGCGGTGGCTTCCAATCGCGCTGCACGATTATCGCTATCCAATTCCAAACAAAATCGTATTGTTAACAGGATATAGATTCTATGTATCGTTGTGATGGTATCTAGGCATGTTTGACACATTCACTTCAAAGGAGAAGGTAACTGTAACGTGTTTTCTATAACGCCTCGCGCAATCATTGTTATTTAATTTAATGGCTAGTCGGGATCTGCGGTATGTGTGTGCGTGTGTGACTGTGTGTGACTGTGTGTGTGTGTGTGTGTGTGTGCGCGCGTGTGTGCGAGTGTGTATGGGGGAGTGGGTAAGTGTGTGGGTGCGTGAGTGGGTAGCGCCTAACAGGCGCCAAATTCTTCTCAGGTTTCAATGGATTTACTCTGTACTGAGCATCACAAATACTACTACTTGTTCGTGACACTGCAGTGATCGTCATGGTACCTTTTTATGTAATAAACTCTTTGTTGTCTATAATGTATTATTATTAGTGAGTAAATGTGTGTGTGAATGAATGTGTATTCGGATGCGTGGAAGACAATAATTGCTTGTGTCGTGTTATGGAGAGGGAAAGAATAGCACTAATGGTATACATGTATATATACATATACACACACATATATATATACATATATATGTTTGTGTGTGTGTGTGTGTGTGTGTGTGTGTGTGTGTGTGTGTGTGTGTGTGTGTGTGTGTGTATGCATAGTGTTCTGACTGGAAATGTGGTCCATTTCACCTGGAAAATGCCTACCTTATCGTACTCATGAAACGTTATGTAACGTTTGAGTTGGGTTTGACAGATTAAGTCCCCCATTGACTGTCATCACAAAGGAAAACAATAAAACAAAACAAGCAGTTGATTGATATTCACTTCGTTGATCAGTAAAATATATATTTCCTTCTGCCTGGGAATGTGCCACGAATAACTAAATGATCCCAACTACATAAGTAGGTAAGTATCCTTCAGACCAATACACAAGTAGCTACAGTCTCCTCCAGCCCCAATGCACAAGTAGCTACAGTCTCCTCCAGCCCCAATGCACAAGTAGCTACAGTCTCCTCCAGCCCCAATGCACAAGTAGCTACAGTCTCCTCCAGCCCCAATGCACAAGTAGCTACAGTCTCCTCCAGCCCCACTACACAAGTAGCTACAGTCTCCTCCAGCCCCACTACACAAGTAGCTACAGTCTCCTCCAGCCCCACTACACAAGTAGCTACAGTCTCCTCCAGCCCCACTACACAAGTAGCTACAGTCTCCTCCAGCCCCACTACACAAGTAGCTACAGTCTCCTCCAGCCACACTACACAAGTAGCTACAGTCTCCTCCAGCCCCAATGCACAAGTAGCTACAGTCTCCTCCAGCCCCACTACACAAGTAGCTACAGTCTCCTCCAGCCCCACTACACAAGTAGCTACAGTCTCCTCCAGCCCCACTACACAAGTAGCTACAGTCTCCTCCAGCCCCACTACACAAGTAGCTACAGTCTCCTCCAGCCCCACTACACAAGTAGCTACAGTCTCCTCCAGCCCCACTACACAAGTAGCTACAGTCGTCTTACATAAGCACGGCTGTAACAAAACACAAGATTCAAACACATATTGCAGTTTTTTTTAATAAAAACAAATTTCGGATTGTGGATTCTCACAAGTTTAGGTCGGAGATGCACAGATGAAGTATCATTTGCCAGTGAACAAATAGAAGTGGTTCTGCTCTCGGCTGTACCCAGGAACATAATAAGTAAACATCTGTAATATGGTTTACAAACATAATATGCACAATACTGGATCAACATGGCTACTTCTTTGTTCCTAGATACAAAAGTAGAGCTGGCTAGTTCCGCCAGCAGGTTAGTTGGTGCCTCTTTTCCCAAATATTCCCTTAACCTGAGAACTGTTTACCGCCCCCGTAACTTGCTTGCTTGAATTCCGAATCATTTAACTAAATCATGTCAATAATTGATCCTGTTTCTATTTAACAACATAGGTGACGTGATAAGAAATAAGTGTACCGTAAATGTTTTTCTACATGTTTTTCTGACATCAAAAAGCCGTCATGTCCTGCGTCATGTGATGGAGTTCTCGGTGTGCCAATATGTAACAAATCTTTAACTACATTTTATTTTTTATAGAACAAAACATTTGCTCAGTTAAAATTGTCTTTGTGCTTGATGTAATGTTTGTTTTTGTCCCCGCAAAATTATACCATAAATTTCTCAGATACAGAACCGAAAGACTGAGGAATTTGCTCCAATGAATCCTCTGGTATCATAGAAAGGTTTGCAGGTAATTGCCTAAGGAGCCTACGTATACAGTGGAGACAGGGCAAACAGACAGGACAACACTGGTGTACACACTCGCACAGTGCAGCTGGTTCACACGTCACATGTAAACACTGTTAATATTAGAATATTTACATAATTACCGGGCAGCACTTTGCAGACAGTCAGCAGTGCTTGTCATAACTCAGCTGGGAGCAGTGTGAATTAACTTGACTGTATACAGTGCACAATAGTCAGCAGCAGTGCACAGAAATTCAGTTGAATGCAGTGTGCACTGACACTGTCAGCAGTGCACAGTCAACTAACTGCAGTACGCACTAACTCAGCTTACTTTAGTACACACTAAACGGCTGACTTCAGTGCACACTAAACGGCTGACTTCAGTGCACACTAAACAGCTGACTTCAGTGCACACTAAACGGCTGACTTCAGTGCCCACTAACTCAGCTGACTTCAGTCCACACTAGCTCATCTAACTTCAGTGCACACTAACACAGCTGACTTCAGTGCAGACTAACACAGCTGACTTCAGTTTACACTAACTCAGCTGAATTCAGTGCACACTAACACAGCTGACTTCAGTGCACACTAACACAGCTGACTTCAGTGCACACTAACTCAGCTGACTTCAATGCGCACTAACACATCTGACTTCAGTGCACACTAACACATCTGATTCCAGTGAACACTAACACAGCTGACTTCAGTGCGCACTAACACAGCTGATATCAGTGCACACTAACACAGCTGACACCAGTGCACACTAACACAGCTGACTTCAGTGCACACTAACTCAGCTGATTTCAGTGCACACTAACACAGCTGACTTCAGTGCGCACTAACACAGCTGACTTCAGTGCACACTAACTCAGCTGATTTCAGGGCACACTAACTCAGCTGACTTCAGTGCGCACTAACACAGCTGACTTCAGTGCACACAAAACGGCTGATTTTAGTGCACACAAACTCGGCTGACAACAGTGCACATTACCACAGCTACATCCAATGCACACATACTGTAGTGTGCACTCACTCAGTTCGCTGCAATGCGCATTCACTCAGCAAAGTGCACCATACCAAAGAAAACCCACTGGATACTCTTTACATCAAAGCCACAGGTTTTGGGGTTGTGTTAGAGCAGCACTCACCGGACAGCCACATTTTCCAGTGTCTTTCAACAGATAACGAAGCAACCCCATTCATGAATTGAGACACGTCTTCCACATATTTGCAATAAACGACAGCACTGAGTAAGATTGTCTAAGTAAATTTGGATAACTGCCGCAACGTACACATCCAAGTGTAACCTTCAACATGCACATGTACACATTTCTAAACGTCAACATATCAACTGTATTTATTGCATTGGCATAAACAACAGTATATATATTTTCATATGCTGGCCGCAGCTTTACTTTGGCCATAGCAGGTCTGATTAAACATATGACATCAATTTATTTATATATGCCAACCAAACTATAAACTTCTGCACTAAATGTGCCACTTACAGGCTGTTGCATCCGTTTAGTTGTTAAGAACTGTTTACAATCTAAAAACAATTGCGGCATAATGATGAAATTGCTAACACTGTTTTTGGGCTATTTAAACACAATTTTGTGGGCAGCACACAATTTATATTTATTTATTCTAATAATTTTTATAAGTGTTATGAAATGAGGGATGAACTTTGTATTTTAATATTTGCAAGATGTTGTGTAGTGCGGTATTCATTTCAAGTGGGTTTTTGAGACAGTTCAGATTTTATAGAAGACCAACATAAACATTTATAATTATAATACAGTCAATACAGTTGACATGTCGAAATAACACTGGCAAATTGAGTTACTGACCAATGACTGCAACAAAAATATTTGCTGCAGCACTGGATCGCAAACTGCAGTCTACAAGGGCTTGCATGTGTCATGCCAGGAATTCCTCATCAGTCCTCATTCACACCAAGCGATGGGTTTCCAAATTCACACAAACCTCACGGAACAACGACAGAATGGACAGTAGTGATTAGTGGGCACATGGCCAAAGAAAAATAGACAGAATTTTACTAGCTGGGAAGGAATCATATACAGTGGAACATAACCATTAAGGTCAGCCATGATACTGGACAAAAGTGACCCTAATACAGGGGTGAGTGTACCATCATTTGAATGACCTTAATTACAAGGTTGTTGTAGAACCGAGATGATTGTACAATGAGGTTCGATTGTGTACAGATTAAGTAACATTTATATGTGACAGAATGCACGGAACATAACGTGGTCGGTAGACGAGGCAACGAAACCATGGATGTTGATCTTTGGGTAATCTTATACTTAATTGGCCTAAATTATTACAGCCTTTTAAAACCGTGTTTTCCCACCTTATATCGATGTGTATGTGTTCGCAATGTGATTCTAAATCACTTCTGGTACAAAGAAGTCAGATTAAATTTTTTGTTTGTGTTTTAGAACGATTTAAACACACCGAGTCGAAGTAAGCAACACGATGTCACTGCTGCAAATATGGCGCGAGCTGTAGGCGCCTCCCAGAGGCACCAGAATCACGGAGGCGATGTATTCGACTTGGCGTGTTTAAATTGTTCAAAAACACAAATAAAAAAATGTTAATCTGACTTCTTTGTACCGGAAGTGATGTAGAATCACATTGCGAACACATACACATCGATATAAGGTGAAATAAACGGTTTTAAAAGGTTGTAATAATTTAGGCCAGTTAAGTATAAGATTACCGATCTTTGTTCCTCAATGTCCTGAGATCGTCTACCTCACCCCATCGACACACACATTGCATACTTCATTCTGTGTCATTTTACCACACAACTTAACCTACCTACAATTCCTTCCCGTCTCGTGAAAAGCTGTATTTTATCTATACCTGCGGAACAGGTTCATGTAAAATACATCGCTTCATCACAGTTCCATTGCTGTCCATCCAATACAGATGCTTACTTGTGAATCCCTAGGTATAATAAGACACCGACAGAGCGTTATTACTATGTACAGTGGTTTCAGCACATCTTGGCACACTGTTGATTCATGAAACATCAGAAAGCTTGCAGAAGTCTGCCGATTCTTCCAACTATTTTTTTTGGGTGAGTACTCGATATGAGTTCGTTTGTAGCAGCTCTGTGACGACAATGACAACAAGGTCAAGGACAACTACGGTGACTGAAGTCCAACTGAGGAGATTCGGCCAAAGTGGGGTCGTCAAACTTCCTAGTGTTGTACTGTGCTGTGCTGCTAGGTGGCCACACGGTGGTCGATGTTGCACTAGACGCTGTTGGTGGTTCTAGCTTAGTATGTGTTCCATGGCTTGTTCAACGATCCAGTGCTTTGTGGACAGTGCTACCCGGGCCTTGTGCTGTGACAGACAGGAAGTGCCATTGTTACATTACATTTTCAAGGTGATTATAAATATTTAAATCATTAAACAAATTCTTTAGAACATGAAAGAAGCCCTTTCGTGTCAGAAATTGTAATAAAGAGATTCTTTGAATAAATAACTCTTTCTAATGTACACAATTTGAAATCAACATAACTATGTCACGTAACCCTATGCCTCCATGTCTATAGAATTATGTTTCATTAATTACTAATGATCCATCTACAAATTTGTCCTGGGACACCCTTGCCACCATTTTAGAACTCTGAACCATCAAATGAGGCAATTTATTTTCACTGGCCAATTTTGTGAACTCTACATTGCTCCAGTGTTCACTGAATTGTACGGTTGAGTATCTGGATACACACAGTGGTCAGTATATGTGAATTAATATTTGTGTAGAGTACTTGCAGTATGGTTGGATGCTTTCCCAAAAGTTAAACTGAACATGTCTGCCATGGGTGAGAGTACCAAAGTCCATATGCCACATTATATAAACATTTATAGCTACCTTAAGGTGAATACGACATGAATGAGGTGTAGTATTAAAATTATAAATACCACTCACCTCATCAAATCCCATATTTTTTAACTGTTCCACTTTGCTGTCGTACTCTGGACTTGTTGTTGGCCCTGTGGATAATAAAAATTATATAATTATTTACAATACATATTCTAAGTATAATTAACTGTCTGTTCTATTATATAAGTTCAAGTCAGAATTCAATATGACATTAAGTGAGCACCTGATACATTATCCTGATAAATATACTTCAGAATGTGCATACCCAGCCTTTAAAATGGAAGGCTATACAATATTCTGAACATCTGGGTAAGTAAATTACCTATACAGGAAGGAGGATTAGTGTAACATGTCACAGACTTGATATACATATATAAGTAGTAGTTGCCCCAATATACAAGTAGTTACAGTCAATTCCTGCCCCAATACACAAGTAGTAACAGTCATTTCCTGCCCCAATATACAAGTAGTAACAGTCAATTCCTGCCCCAATACACAAGTAGTTACAGTCATTTCCTGCCCCAATATACAAGTAGTAACAGTCATTTCCTGCCCCAATATACAAGTAGTAACAGTCAATTCCTGCCCCAATACACAAGTAGTTACAGTCATTTCCTGCCCCAATATACAAGTAGTAACAGTCATTTCCTGCCCCAATATACAAGTAGTAACAGTCAATTCCTGCCCCAATACACAAGTAGTTACAGTCATTTCCTGCCCCAATATACAAGTAGTAACAGTCATTTCCTGCCCCAATATACAAGTAGTAACAGTCAATTCCTGCCCCAATACACAAGTAGTTACAGTCATTTCCTGCCCCAATATACAAGTAGTAACAGTCAATTCCTGCCCCAATACACAAGTAGTTACAGTCATTTCCTGCCCCAATACACAAGTAGTTACAGTCATTTCCTGCCCCAATATACAAGTAGTAACAGTCATTTCCTGCCCCAATACACAAGTAGTTACAGTCATTTCCTGCCCTAATACACAAGTAGTTACAGTCATTTCCTGCCCTAATACACAAGTAGTTACAGTCATTTCCTGCCCTAATACACAAGTAGTAACAGTCAATTCCTGCCCCAATATACAAGTAGTTACAGTCATTTCCTGCCCTAATACACAAGTAGTTACAGTCATTTCCTGCCCCAATACACAAGTAGTTACAGTCAATTCCTGCCCCAATACACAAGTAGTTACAGTCATTTCCTGCCCTAATACACAAGTAGTTACAGTCATTTTCTGCCCTAATACACAAGTAGTTACAGTCATTTCCTGCCCTAATATACAAGTAGTAACAGTCAATTCCTGCCCCAATATACAAGTAGTTACAGTCATTTCCTGCCCTAATATACAAGTAGTAACAGTCAATTCCTGCCCCAATATACAAGTAGTTACAGTCATTTCCTGCCCTAATATACAAGTAGTAACAGTCAATTCCTGCCCCAATACACAAGTAGTTACAGTCATTTCCTGCCCCAATATACAAGTAGTAACAGTCATTTCCTGCCCCAATACACAAGTAGTTACAGTCATTTCCTGCCCTAATACACAAGTAGTTACAGTCATTTCCTGCCCTAATACACAAGTAGTTACAGTCATTTCCTGCCCTAATACACAAGTAGTTACAGTCATTTCCTGCCCTAATATACAAGTAGTAACAGTCAATTCCTGCCCCAATATACAAGTAGTTACAGTCATTTCCTGCCCTAATATACAAGTAGTAACAGTCAATTCCTGCCCCAATATACAAGTAGTTACAGTCATTTCCTGCCCTAATATACAAGTAGTAACAGTCATTTCCTGCCCTAATACACAAGTAGTTACAGTCAATTCCTGCCCCCATACACAAGTACCTACAGTTGATTCCTGCCCCAATACATAACTAGTTACAAGCCATTCCTGCCCCAATACACAAATAGCTACAGTTTGTGGTTTCAGATATATATTTAGGGCAACACTGAAGAACACATGTACAACTGTTTAGATAGTTATCTTAAAAAAAATTGGACAGTATGTGGCCTTTAAGTTGAAACTGAAGTACTTGACTCCAACCGTGAATGGAATACGCCAGTGTTTACTGAACCGTGACACGTACCACCTGCGTAAGCGTACGTCCAGTGCCGGGCTGTGTTTTTGAATTCGTCCTTCGATTCCTTGTACTGATTGGCTACGACAGCATCCTGGGGGTCGTCTGGCTCCGGGGCAGCTAGCAGGGCTTGTAACGATAGCAGCACGGTCCTTAGTGTCATGGCTGCTGCCCTGCACACATGACAAACACCTTACAACTGCTGTCAACAATTGTTTTCACCAATACAGTAGAACCTGTCTTGTAGGGACACCTGTCCATCCAAACAAGTGTCCCTACATTGCAGGTGTCCCCTCGTCAGAGGGACAGGAATTCGCAACAATCCCCCCGAATATACAATTTTTATTAGTTAAAATTAGCAACCATCATTGTACTTATAATGAAAAGATAAGTACAATAGCATCAAAATTACATAATAACACATGAACTATACTCTATATGAATTACACTTACACCATATGTATAGAGTATTGAACAACATTCTGGTATTAATCGATATTAAAGAATCTTGCACCGAACCAGCTCTAATATACAGACAGTGAGACAAATGTAATCAAACACTGAGGTCACCCACCATTGGTCTTTGAGAATGTCCAAGCAGACAGCTCCAGTTACTGAACTAATATTTGGATGCCAAATTTTTGTTACAAACTTCACCTACAACAAAACATGTATTCAGCATAATCAGGCATACTAAGTACTAGCTCATAGCAACACTCACATACATTGCTTTGAGTATTTTATTGAAAATTGCGCTTTATAAAATAAATATAATTATTATAAATATATAAAAAAACAAATGCAATGAACTACATTTGTGAAAGCTTGGATCGCATTATTAAATGACACATAGTCCATCCACGCATCAACATTTGATTGATCGAAAGATGAAGTGAAATATTGGTTGTACCATCACTATTGTTTTTGTTTAATTTCCACTCTGTATGTATCAAGTGATTTATTTATTCGGTTGCTCATTTCCTGATTACATTGATTGGTTCTACTATACACTTACTCCAAATATTGATTCCAGACAAAACCGACAAAGACATTATTGTGGTCCTGATCAAGTGTAGCTATAGTTACCACTGGAGGGTTGAATGGATATGTTGCCGGTATTTGGATGTCCAGGATGAAGTTTCCTCCTTCGTAGGGTGTGTCGGGAGGGCCAGCTATTTCACCCCGCAATTCTGTGAAACTGTCATTCTTTAGCTCAAGTTTGATGTTGCATTTGGCAACCTACAAAACAAACAAACATTCTTTAATGCGAGTACTTTCTAATAGCCCTGCAACCAGACCCTAAGCGTAATTATTACAGGTTCTTACAGGTCCTTCTTCTGGCGTGTATTAGGGATTCCTGACTTTTGTGCCAGCTCAGTCTTGAATGTTGTGTTGTGACTGTGCGCATGCATCGTAATGACAGCATCTCAATCGTGTGTGTGTGTGTGTGTTGCACCTGCGTATGAGTGTGTTATTTCCAATAGAAATGCAATTTCTGATAGGTTTTCAGGACTGATAGCATAATTCACTTTAAATTATTACAATTACACACCTCTAAATGACATTTATTCATGGATCAAACATATCAAGTAATCACATCCATTGCGCAATCTTTGGCAGCCATATTCTCCAAAAAATTGGATATATGTGCTCTGATCATTGCACAAGAGAATGTATGGACCAAACATTGATTTTCAAGAACTACATTACCAATAAAGAATTAGTGTTTCAAAATTTGCCCAAAATAGAAGACTTTTCTGTTACCATGGAAACTGGGGTATGGCTAAATGTGTTCATAATGTTTTTACTTGGTAAGACCAATTCTATGCTGGAAAGAAAACAATTGGACTACTGACATAAAAACAATACAATCTACCTGTCTGATCATAAGTGATACTTCATTATGCGAGTAATGTAGACTAGTCATCACGGAAAAATACAGGACGGACTCGCGTTCCCAGTATTAAAAGATGCAATATTTATCTCATATTTTTTACTGAATATTCTGTATTTTATAGGATGGCTCTGGGCTGGCAACCCTATACAATAGTAATGAATTGTTTGGTGAATTCAGTGACAAATCGTCGCCAAACTGTCTAATCGGAAGCAGTGTTTCTTCGGAGAAACAATACACCCAACTTTCAAGTTGTCATGCTACGCTGCCAGACAATTAATCTACCTTGCCGACGAGCGTTTGCTCAACTCAAATGACTATAAGAAAGTTATAAGTAGTTAGTATCTATGACTAGGAGGGATAAGCTAAATGTTGAAGAAAAAACACCCAACAAAATGTGTTCTGTATTCAGAATTTTTTTTTACATTTTATGTTTTAACTAATTACACACCAGTGCATGACACCCCGACTCTCACATATTCATAATGTGCACAGTAACTATGTAAAGTACTAAACGTACAATGAGTAGAATTCAGTTTCATTGTATAAATAGTTTGATTACAAGTCGACAAAAGTGAAGTCAAGTGCTCACCTCTTCGCTTTTCACGACTTCCTTAAATTCTCTTTTTATTCGTGCTGTAGCTATATTTGCCATTGTTGTAATTACGAGTTATAAGTAGCCAAGTGTGTACTGATATCAGCCGACACAAAGCTGTTTGATTTTCATAAATCAGACTAAGTAACGCTTGGAAATAGTTTGCTTAGTTTATGTCACTACGTTACTCGGTTGTTCGGGTCTTGATCCAGAAGATGGCTTCCGGAAACGTCCATTGCGCATCATGCATTGATCATGTGACAAAAAAAACTAACTTCCGGCTTGCTGTTTGATGTCGCAAAAGTTTTAAGTTTTCAATATCAGATTATGCCATTGTGCAAAATATTTAATGACTAATATTGTAACATAATTATTATATTTTCATCGTCAAACAAAAGCAAATGAAACAGCTGTAATAAACGGTTGTTTCATTTATTAAGGTTGCAGATATATTACCTAGTGCGCGCGTGTTCACAAGTCCGAAGCTTGAAGGTGCATGGCCCAGGGGCTCGAATCACCCCGTGTTGTTATCGAATCATCAACAATGCCTAATATCAAGGTATTCAGCGGTAATTCTCACCAAGATCTTGCACAGAAGATTGTCGACCGACTGGGTATCGAACTAGGAAAGGTAGTCACCAAGAAATTCAGCAACCAAGAAACATGGTGCGTAAATCCGAATCGTAATTGCGGAGTTGCTTTCGGAGTTTCGTTTCGTTTCGTTGGACGCTAGCCTAACGCGTAGCCGTAGACCTAGGCAGTTGAGTAGGCTAGTGCAGTACGGAATACGCTAACCACTCACTCAGTTGTTGACGCGTCTTCAGATGTTGCGTTACATACGGCAGTAAAAAGTCTGCCTATGGCTATGGACATTATAATATTTTTTCATAACACGTTAAAAGGTCGAAAAAAGTAACACATGTTGGCCATTGCCTGTTGCGTTGGTCTGGACTCGGACGTACCTCAAACTTCAAAGTAGCTACTAGCTCCAATTAACAGAGTGCCGGATGCTGAACTAATCTACTATAGCACCGGCATTGACTAACTGTCAGATTAATCTACTACACTCTACAGTGTTTGACAGGCACGGTTTCATATCTTTTTTAATGAGCAATATTAAAATTATTTGATGATTTGTGCCTTTGACTCGCTTAGTCGCCCTCAATGTCCGTGTGTGCCGTTGTGTCAGTTGAACATTGTTGTCCTGTTTGTTACGTCATATGCACATTCAAACCTACAAATAAACACATCACTGACAGCAACTTTCCATAGGATGATCGTTACATGTACCATCAACCTATCAAAATTAAGATGGCTGCCTGCAAGCGCACGTATGCTGCGACGTATATGCGCTCATGCTTACCATATATACAATACGGAAAAGTGCCAGATGGATAGCTTAGAAGTTACGCGCTCAGGTCTGGAGCTATAGCCACTTCTTAAAATGCTTACAAGTGTGGACATACATATTATTGTGTCATATTGTAGTAAATTTGTGTAGTCTATATGTCAATCGGATGACAACAGGTGCAAAACATTAAGCATAATGTCATCAACTTATCACACGTCACATTGTGTTGCTCTCTGAGGAGGCGTCATATAGGTGTATGATAGTTGGAATTAGTTTTGGTTTCAATAATTTAATGTGTTTCCCTTGGATGAGTGATTTTCCCAGTCAGCAGGATTTTCTGTCAGGGTTGTCTTTCCCATAGCCCTTACTGTATCTGCCCCTTGTTCTGAGGGTAGAGGCTAAGGTAAAACTGGGCCTCCATGAAACAGGTAGAAGAAACAGTCAGGGTTACTAATTAAGGATATGGTAATATGTCACATCTATCTGTGAGCCAGTTAGACCCTAAATCACAATCTAGTAAGCCCCAAAATTTCACAATGCACTTTACATATATTACATCAAAAATTGCACAAAAAGCAACATTCATAAAGACTAGCACTTAAATTATCCTGATATCAGGACTTATACTATTATATATATATGTGTATGTATGTATATATATACATATATATATATATATATATATATATATATATATATATATATAATAGAAGCAAACAAATGTAATTAAAGACAAGAGTAATTGTGTCCTTGGTATTTAAATAAATAAGACTACACATAATGATATAATTAGTGCGATGGTCTGTTTCCAGTGTTGAGATTGGTGAGTCGGTGAGGGGTGAGGATGTGTACATAGTACAGAGTGGATGCAAAGAGGTGAATGATATGTTGATGGAACTCCTCATCATGATCAACGCCTGTAAGATCGCATCAGCCAGTCGTGTCACCGCAGTCATTCCTTGCTTCCCGTACGCCAGACAGGACAAGAAAGACAAGGTAAGACATGTCAGTCTCACAAGTTTCAGGTGACATGTTCCTTAAGGGTTATCATTCTGACTCACTTATGCTACATGGATGAAATATGGATGTGCCTGACACTTCTCTGCGTCAGTATTGTAACATGGCATATATTATCAATGTTATAAGCCTATTAATGAGACGCAATGTATAACACATTTTGTATCCTTAACCCATTTGATCCTGAAGCTAGTGTAGACGAGTTGCAGCCAGTTCCTGATCATTTCCTCAAATCAATCTGTCAGCATTAAAAAATGACAGGCATTCATTTAAAATGGACATAACTTTATTATTTCTCAATCAATTTTTAAATGTGATATACCTTTAGAAAGTAGATAAAATAAACTATCAAGTCGCATTGACAAACTCATAGTTTTATCATATATATTTTATGTGGCATATGACAAAACATGCCCAATAAATTCAAACCTATGTTGAGGTTTGTCACATTACTTTTCACCTGACATTTTCGCCAAGAAGGAGACAACATGTCAACGAGCAAGTTGACTTTATTTTATGCATTACTTTCTGCTGAAAACAAAGGTATACAACTTGTCCACATATCTTGGATAATAATCTCATAATGTAAAATTGTTTGTAATAACCCCCATGTCAGTCGATTGAATCGCCAACGTGTGGCGCCGCTGAGCGGAATTATGCAAATTTGTGAAATATTTTCTGTCAACGATGTATAATTTTGTGGCTTATTTCTTATAACTAATAAATAAGTACTCAAAAGTAACAAGGTTGGTCAACATTTCAACGTCACTTTATTGATGAAGTAGTTACCATCGTTGGAAATAATCTTAACTTTGTTTGGCGCCAAAAAACCCGGCGTGGTGGCCGTGCGCGGTGAGCGAAAATGAATGCCGTTGTCGGTCGACCCCACTTCGATGGCTTCAAAGTATGTCTTCACGGACAAATATCGCATCAAATACCATAACCGTCCATCTTATATCGGCTATCCACTTGTCTGCCTTCTTGTCATCAACAGTATGAAGTAAATTAATGGAGTTATCCTTCGAAATACGTCAACATTTAACGATCTCTGCGACTCGACGCCATCTTTGATTTCACTTTGGCTTGGGGGTGCCGACTTTGGACGGCAAATACCCAAAGAACGGCACTGATTGGTTGAAAAATATGGGTTTCCTAGTGATCCCGATATACTGACGTCATTCGGTGTTAACCAGCCAATGGGATTACAAAACGTCAGAGTGCGGGGAAGCCGTGCCAAGTGCAAACTACGACCAGAATCGTATTCCCGGATAAAAAGGGTAACTACGACTAGAATCGTATTCCGGATAAAATGGGTTAAAAGTGTGTGTGTTCACTTCATAAATTGAAGTTTAAATTGTTAATTTGTTTGCAGAAGCTTCCGTTGTTTCAATACTGATACATCACCGAGTTCTTTTTTATTTATTCTCCACAATTGTGGCTATTGGACAAAAATTATTGCATGTTTCACTGGGATCTTTGTAGAGTCGAGCACCCATATCAGCGAAGTTGGTGGCCAACATGTTATCGGTGGCTGGAGCAGACCATATTATCACAATGGACCTACACGCATCACAAATACAGGTTAGTAACGGTCAGTTGCAATGGTAAATCTCATTACAGATGTATCACAAAATACTGTGATCCAAAGCATACATTATGTACAAATTACAATACTGATACATGACACAATGCATCAAAAAATATCTCCCGTAGCCCGTACACGATTTTTCGATGGAACATTGTATAGTAGCCATGTCAACCAGTGCCAATGTACTATGTAATGCACTATGTATTGAAGCTGATTCTTGACTCATGGTACATATAATTTCAGCTTACATTTAGAGTAGTCACATTCAGTGTTGCCACATCAAAACATGATTGAGTTACTCCGAACTATGTGGACTGTTATAATTTTGTTAAAGTACTGTGTCAATGTCATATGCCTTTTTAATTATATGACATATGTGAGACATTTTTTGTATCGTCAGGGATTCTTTGACATTCCTGTTGACAATCTCTATGCGGAGCCAGCGGTGCTGAAGTGGATCAAAGAAAACATTGTGGAGTGGCGCAACAGCATTGTGGTATCACCTGACGCCGGCGGTGCTAAAAGGTATCATCTACTCTGATGAAAAACGTCATTATAGTGTTTGGAAAAGAATTGTTGAAGCATAATTAATATTTCACAGTAGCAATTAATTCTCAAAACATAAACTATTATTCTGTGGTATGGCCAGCAAGACTAACTGATTGTGTATTGGGTGGGAAATGACTATAGCTACTTGTTTACTGGACAGGAAGAGACTGTAGCTACTTGTGTATTGGACAGGAAGAGACTGTAGCTATTTGTGTATTGGACAGGAAGAGACTCTAGCTACTTGTGTATTGTACAGGAAGAGACTGTAGCTACTTGTGTATTGGACAGGAATAGACTGTAGCTACTTGTGTATTGGGCAGGAAGATACTGTAGCTACTTGTGTGTATTGGGCATGAAGAGACTGTTGCTACTTGTGTATTGGGCATGATGAGACTGTAGATACTTGTATATTGGGCATGAAGAGAATGTTGCTACTTGTGTATTGGGCATGGAGAGACTGTAGCTACTTGTGTATTGGACAGGAAGAGACTGTTGCTACTTGTGTATTGGGCATGGAGAGACTGTAGATACTTGTGTATTGGACAGGAAGAGACTGTAGCTACTTGTGTATTGGACAGGAAGAGACTGTAGTTACTTGTGTATTGGGCAGGAAGAGACTGTTGCTACTTGTTTATTGGGCATGGAGAGACTATCGATACTTGTATATTGGGCATGAAGAGACTGTAGGTACTTGTGTATTGGGCAGGAAGAGACTGTAGCTACCTGTGTATTGAGCGGGAAGAGACTGTAGCTACTTGTGTATTGGACATGAAGAGACTGTAGCTACTTATGTATTGAGCAGGAAGAGACTGTAGCTACTTGTGTATTGGGCATGAATAGAATGTAGCTACTTGTGTATTGGCCAGGCAGAGACTGTTGTTACTTGTGTATTGGCCAGGAAGAGACTGTAGCTACTTGTGTATTGGGTAGGAAGAGACTAGCTACTTGTGTATTGGGTAGGAAGAGACTGTAGCTACTCGTGTATTGAGCAGGAAGAGACTAGCTACTTGTGTATTGGGCATGAAGAGACTGTAGCTACTTGTGTATTGAGCAGGAAGAGACTGTAGCTACTTGTGTATTGGGTAGGAAGAGACTAGCTACTTGTGTATTGGGCATGAAGAGACTGTAGCTACTCGTGTATTGAGCAGGAAGAGACTAGCTACTTGTGTATTGGGTAGGAAGAGACTGTAGCTACTCGTGTATTGAGCAGGAAGAGACTAGCTATTTGTGTATTGGGTAGGAAGAGACTGTAGCTAATCGTGTATTGAGCAGGAAGAGACTAGCTACTGTGTATTGGGCATGAATAGACTGTAGCTACTTGTGTATTGAGCAGGAAGAGACTGTAGCTACTTGTGTATTGGGTAGGAAGAGATGTAGCTACTTGTGTATTGGCCAGGAAGAGACTAGCTACTTGTGTATTGGGCAGGAAGAGACTGTAGCTACTTGTGTTTTGGCCAAGAAGAGACTGTAGCTACTTGTGTATTGGGAAAAGAAGATACAGAGACTTCTGTGATGGAGCAAGAACACACTGTTGCTACTTGTGTGCTGGGGCTTGAACAGAAATAGCAGCTTGTGTATTTGGGATTAGAAAATACTACAGCTACAGCATATTGAGGCAGCACTGACTTTAGTGAGGCAAGATGTAGCATTTCAGCTACAGACTAAGAACAAATTATTGGATCAATTTTAAAATGACTGATGCCAGTAAAATTGAGGATCTCAGTGACTAGATGTTTAATCTCTCAATTAGGAGATTCTGTGTTCAATTCCAGTGCAATTATTTCGAACCTTGGGCAAGTTCATTCATTCTGTGAGGGTTCAGTTCACTTGTCATGAATGGTGTACTCAATTGTATGAATGAGTTACTGGTTATAGATAGTGATGATGTTTGTCTATGAATAACATTTGTGGATTAATTACCGTATGGCTGAACGCTTCCTAGATATGTCAAGATGGTGTTCAACTGACCAGGTCTGCCTGGGAATCAGGTGTAAGGCGTACTGAGCAGGCCTAAGGACTAGATACTGCGCTACACAAGATCATGTCTGTACAGTGTAGTATGTTTTGGGATGATGTCTGTTGGGTGTGTTTCCAGGTGACACATTGAATTGGTTTCACATTCAGGGTGACGTCGATTGCTGACAAGTTGAACGTGGACTTTGCGCTGATCCACAAGGAACGGAAGAAGGCGAACGAGGTGGCCTGTATGGTGCTAGTGGGAGACGTCACCAACAAGGTCGCTATCATGGTTGACGACATGGCCGACACGTGTGGTACGGTGTGTCACGCTGCAGAGAAGTGAGTGTGCATCATAGCCAGACAATGTTCCCCTTGGCATCCCTGTCGTCAGGGGTGGGGTTGGCCATGGTTACCGTCTTTTCTTTCCTCTCACTTTCCTCTCACTATGTTTTCTGTGTTTTGCTGTTGTTCTCCATTCTCCTCCGCAATTCCCTGCATCCAAGAATTCTTGGTTTGGTTTTGCTTTTAGCCCGGCATACATTATGTAACTTTTGTTGTAAGTCGGGCATTTTGGCCAAATTAAAACTTTTGTTGCTAATGTACGTGGGTCTTAAGACTTGCTATAACTTTTGTCTTTCATTGTCCTGACCATCAACAACAAGTGTGGCCTGTTCGAAAATTTAATTGGCCAGATTTTGTTGCGAATGTATGCCGATCAGTAACACAACAAAACTTTCCTTGTAACAACGAACCAATCACATCACGCGCTGTCATTGATGACATAACCGATGAATTGACAATATTGCTGAGTGGCTAACCGAAGCACACGCATGTGAACTCATAGAAATGTGGCAAGCCCCATGTTCGCAAATGTGTGGCTTAGCCCAGCACCTCAGTCTTCTCAATATAGCTTCATGTCAGCGTCGTTGACGCCAGTGTAAAATGAGCATACCCAAGGCATTCAGAGCGCGCTTTCTGTTGCCCAAAGATGGCGCCACTTTTATTTAGTTTTTTTTTTCTTGCTTTCTATGAAGAAAACCAGTTGCCTCGTTGAAAGTGTAGACATCTGTCAGTTTATTTAATTTGTATTTTTTTACCTATAATAATTTATTATCTTGTACATGTTGTACATTAATTTAAAAAAATGTCATACTCATTATTTTATTATCAATATACCATTTATTTTAATAATTGTCTTTAGCTAACTTATTTATTTTAGTATTTATTACTATTAATTTTTTATACATATTTTAGGTATTTTATTTACCTTAACAAACTTAATATTATAATTCTATACGACACATGTATACTTACTCATGTACAGTGCCTCCAAATGGATATTTCTAGATTTATGGCGCTTTTTAGATGTTCTTATTATTATTGTTGTTGACATTTCCATGACTGAGGTGACATGAGTGCCTGCATTTTAGGTGATTCTGGTGACGTGGTGTGTTGTCATGTTGCAGGTTGTTCGAGGCTGGAGCGACGAAGGTGTACGCGATCTGCACCCATGGCATCCTGTCAGGGCCAGCCGTGTCTCGTATCAACAACTCGATGCTGGAGGCCATGGTGGTGACAAACACTATCCCTCAGGACGACAAGATGAAGGTCTGCAACAAGATACAGGTGAGCACCCCGGGTCCGTACAGGGCCTAGAAAGTCTTGAAAAACCTTGAATTTGATTGGACCAAATTCAAGGCCTTGAAATCCTTGAATTTTACGAAGTAGTCTTGAAAAGTCTTGAAAAAAAAAAAATTGACTCAATTGTTGTGACGAATAACAGCCGGAAAAGGAAAAGCCTATACACAAAAATAACTTGTGTACATTGGGCAATCGGCATTTTAAAAGTACTTAAAAGTATATGTCATTAAAACAGTGTTGAACTTATTTTTCAAATAGCCTTGAAAAGTTTTGAATAGCCTTGAATTAAAAAAATCAAGATGTGTATGGACCCTGTGAAGGGCAAAGGGTTTCACAGCAAAACAATTGCTGAAATTTCATCCTAACCAAGACAAAATATTTGTTAAATATATGTTGAGCTGGGATACTAGCTAATATATGCATGAAAGTAATGAATCCACATAAAATGGCATCGTACAGTAACGAAACGTTCGTGGTAACTCATCTCGTCGTTTCCAACTTTAACTATTCAAACAATAAGATCAAGAAATTGATTTAAGAAAAAAAAAAATTGGGCTCACAAGCTTATAAGATTGTTAGTGAAATGGTCCCTGAGTCTCACATAAACCGTCTACACATGAAGTAGCCAGCCTTTCAGAAGTGTACCTAACATCTGATTTCATGCTTCGTTTCAGTGCATTGACGTGTCTATGATGCTGGCTGAAGCAATCCGACGCACACACAACGGAGAGTCCGTGTCATACCTCTTCAGTCATGTGCCACTCTGAACCATCTTCAGTCATGTGCCACTCTGAACTATATTCAGTCACGTGCCACTCTGAACCACCTTCAGTCATGTGTCGCACGGAACTATTTTCAATCATGTGCCACTCTCAATGTGAAATTAGCTCAGTCATATGCTACCGTGAAACTTGTTTTTAGTTTAATGTGCCACTTTAAAACCAGCTCAGTCATGTGTGCCTTTAGCAAGTGTTTAACTCATGTAATGGCAGCTTTACCAAGGATGTCTGAAAAGCAGAGAGTATGTGGCAGATATGTCATTGGACAGCTTGAATAGTTGTCAGTGTGAGTAGCAATTCCTACACATGGTTACTAATTCCTACCATGACGTTTGTAAATGAGAACATGCTGTTCTGTGTAGTTTTCACTTTGGAAATTATTTTGTGACGGTTTTTGAGGCATTGCACTGAATTTGGCTTCAACTGAATAATGTACACTGTTTCACTTGCAAATGTGTCGCACTATATAATTCAGTTAAAATTCATAGGAGCACTTATTTTCTTAAATTTCAAAACACTAATTCTCACAGGATTATATCAAGTATATTTGTAGAACAGAAGATCTGTTATAATTAGGTATGAAATATTGTTGGTATGTTATGTTTCAATGGTATTATGTGTGAAACTTTTTCTCATGTTTATCTTGCTGTAAACCAATGCTTATTTAGGGATGTTCTACTTTATTACAATTTGGCAGAAAATGTTGGTATTACTTTTCTTTTAAAATATATTTGTGATCAAGTGTACCACATGTATCCTTGAAATGTATGATGTTATAAATTTATTTCACCTATACTTAATGTTGATGAAAGTTTTAAAATTACAACTTGTGAATTTTTTTATTATTAATAGTTTGTTTACAAAGCATTTAGCAGCGATTTTGGTAAAGTTCACAAAAGTAAAAAAATTATGAAGTGAAATATGGTTGATAAAATTTCCATTGTTGTTCCATAGAACTTCTCATTTCAGATGTCCCTCCGTGAAGGTGACAGTTTAATGGAATAATCTGGTGTCAGAGACATGTTATGACATAGCGCTTGAATCTGTGTCTTTAGCTTGAAATTCCTTATAGATCTATAATAAAATTAGCATTTTGCATTGTGTAACATTTGTACAACATTCCTAGTCTCCTCAAGCCAGGTTAAGTTGAGCCTATCTTTCGATTTTGCATGTGTATGATGAAAATGGTTTATTTACGTTATCTTGATTTTCCAATGGATTAAATTGTATATGTCTGCATTCCCCCAAAAAGTATGTATTATATGCAGAACATTCATATCATGGAATAAATATGTAAATCTGTAGGAATGTGTTACGCATGTATACTAAAAAGTTAGATAGTTTAATTTAGATTAGATAATGTAATTTGTTGTAATATTTGGATTACAATATCAGATGTAATCAGTGACATTACATCTGTGGTGACCTGTAATTACTCTGTAATATAACTGTAATAAGTTATGTAATTGTCTACAATGAAAATTTTACCGCCTAATTTGTGTGACGTATTCCGTCGTAATGGTAATCACCAAACCGACAAGTCAAATTATGGCATAATTATTGAGAATTCACCGCAGTTTAATTAATACTTTATTCTCACGTTCCACAGTCTAAGAAGATTGGTAATCATGACTTAATTTTTACAATATATCTTTTCTATGTTGATGTCATAATTTGATAAATACTGTGATATATTTGTCTATTTTTGAACCCGATATTAATGTGCCCAGAAGCAGCCAAGCATTGACGCTATTTCCCATTGTGCTGTGTTCATGTGATGTACTGCATTATGACATGTTTTTGGGTTAGTCTGTCAGACGTCCAACAAGTTGCTATATATATATATAGTATTCGGATGTGTAAATTGTTATCATTTACTTTATCGTGCATAATTATAAGATGATTATGTGACAGATCCGAGGCAATCTTGGGGGTACATTTGTAGTTGTTGAACAATCCACTTTGTAATCAGATTATTTGAAAAATAAACAGTTGCGTTGTTGAAATGTGTCTCTCTTCTGTAAGTGCATAATCCATCTTTGAAGCATTGTCACCCTGTAGTGATTATCTAGAACGTGTTGTGCAGGTATTAAAGATCAGTTTATGTCAGAACAACTCAGACATTTCTTAAGGTATAAGCATTATTTATTACTTTGGCAAAAATGAGACAGCCCGGCCGTATCTCTCTGGTGCAAGCTGTGACACCGAGAGGACTGGTTGCGAGGCCTGGATATGATCGCGTGACTGGTCCTGGGTCAGTTGCTGGTCTTGGACTTTTGCAGGACCTGGGTCAGTTACAGGTCTTGCACGCATGACTGTGGCCATGTGACCAGACAATCCTGGGGCCTGCGTCCACTCTAGGTGTCAAGCCCTCCCAAAAGAGGTTTGTTAACCAAATGCCCCATAATATATTAAATATAAGGTTAAATTAAAACAGTGCTACAGTCATGCTGTCTAAAGCAACCTTGGACTGCGACTGATCATGTCAGTACATCACATCGGTACCCACTTTCACTTAGTCCTGGCACATCCCTTTCAACTACTGGTACTCAACGTTGGCCAATGAAATCGCCCATGAGGAGTGGGATCGCCTCCAGTGGTGATGTCATATTTTGGGTGATTTCAGCCACAAACTGCTCATGTTGCATGCAATATTTAGGACGTGAATGGGTATTCCCACCAGTTATGTTTCTGTCTTCAGAAATTGAGGCGGGTATTGGTGTTCTCATAGCTGATGCAGTAGTGACTGGCAAAGTCAATTGCTACAGTTGTATAGTTCAACTCTGTACAGTCCCCAGCTTTACGGAGACGAGCAGCCGGGGTATGTAGTGCAGCACAATGACCCCTTGCTTGTGAGGATGATCTCAAGTGCCTTCCATTGAAGTCATCCAAGGTTGGGGGTTAACTGTCCACTCAGACTTCTTCCAGTGGCAGATCCAAATTTATGTCAATGTCCCGTTTGTCATACCAAATGCACACAGAACAAATAATATATATATCAAAAGTTGTATGAATTTGAACTGACGTGATGATTTATAATGCTCGTGACATCAATCGTTCATCTTTCTTGCATCTGGTATTAACAACTGAGATTTTGTCAGGCCACTGAAAATCTGCCATGAGGACATTTCTGCCATAAGTGGACTATTCTACACAGTCAAACTCTGATTGAGGAAATAAAATCTAAATTTATGAGGACCACATTGGAAACAAGTGTACGTTTGTGTGCTTTAATGTGTTTTTCATTGGTAATATATATATGCGTATTCTTTTATTTGCTCTTGCATCTAAACTATGTTTAATTGTCATGTATACAATTATTACCAAATAAACACAAACTATAAATAAATCGATGTATTGGTGGAGATATTTCTATCCTAGCAATATTCAACTTTTTTTGCATTTTGCTAACGCATGCTAACGCAAGACTGCACTGAATCTACTTTTGATAAACGAAACCAAATGCATTGAAAATAAACATAATTTTTATTTCCTAATTACACAGCATATATTTACATGCACTGAACTACCAAGTCATCACCGGGCTTGTTTTGGGCAGGATAATCTCATGGTTTGGTCATCTCTTCATGGATGGAAGATGGGATTTGGTGTCTTAGGCTTTGTCTAAGTGTTTACAAAAAATAATTGTATTCACCTCATGGCACCTGTCTGGTAAAATATATGTTATTACTTTCTTATTTATTAATCATTAATATATTCATTGTTGACATCATTTTATAAAATATATCAGTATTAATCAAGTATGCTGCAGTTGTGTCACAAAGAACCAGCATGGCATTATGTCCTGAATCACAATGTCATGTTGTACTTTCATCAGATATGTTTGTGTCTCATGCTCCGTTATCATGTCACGCTCTGTTGTCATGACATGTGACACCGCCTATGTGCAAGTGACATTGAACACTTTCACCTGTCCACCGGTGGCGGCACTCTGCACACAGTAAGGAAATGTCTGCCAGCCATGACAGGCCGCACCTGCAAACAAACAACAGTCAAACATATTGATGGTTTCTCTTCATAAAACTTCAACCCTGCTATAATGGAGGCCATATCGCAATAACCATTATTAACACATCAATATGCTAGAATGAGTACAAAGGAGAGCAACAAAATTGACATCAAAACTCAGGAATATTAGTTATGAAATGGGCCTAAAAGAATGTGGTTTAACAACACTAGAAACCAGAAGATTGAGAGGAGATCAGATTTAGGTGTTTCAAATAATGAATGGGTATAAACATATTGACAGAAATATTTTTTTCTCGGTCAAGGAAGAGAGAAGGACTAGAGGACATGGAGTTATATTAGCAAAAGAAGCCGTGTAGACTAGATATTAGAAAGTTTTTATTTTCACAAAGAACAATAAACGCAAAGAACAGATTATCAGCTGATTGTGTGGGTGCAAGTAGTGTTAATATATTTAAAAATAAAATTGACATATACCTAAGACGGGCGGGGTATACTTAGATAGATAGGTTGGACTCTCGATAAGCCAAAAGGCTTCCTAGTCCACCTGCCATGTAGAGTTGAATCTCTAGGTGGCAATCATGTTAAATCTTGTTAAAATAAATCTTGTCATGTAAGTATGCTCCCATCTAGTGACAAGACTGCACTGTTGAGAATTGAGATTCACAGAAAATTTCCAACAACTACCGGTAATTTTCAGGGTTGTAAATTGTAAAATCGTTTGTTAAAAACAGAGTGGTAGCCGTAATTTCAGATGATATGCGGCAGGTCCAATTCTCCTAATTTGATAGATCTGAATAAAATATTTGCTAATCAATCTCCTGTTTCTTTAAAGTTAATGGGAACATAATTTTTTTGTTTTACCAGCTAGGACCATACTGTGCTGTTTCATTTGTATAACTAACCAATATATACTGCCCTTTCACATACTGTCGTTGGTGGAAATAAATTATAATGACTTCATATTTTGCAGTTTTTCTTCTACTAATGAGATACATTCACACTTAAAATGAAGTCGGAATGGAATAACACAGGTCTGCAAATATTCTTTCTAATGACACTTTTTAAACTGATTTGTCCTACTGAAAAACGTATTGCAATCACACAAGTAAGCGATATGAAGGGAACAAAAGATTACCGTGTTCTCCTGACACCGTGGCAGCAACGAGGGCACCACTGAATTTGGGGTAATACTTGGTAATTTTGGAGAGGGCGGCCTTACATGCCTGTGTGGGGGAGACTCCTGCTTCCATCAGTGACACGGCGTGGTAGCTGAAGAAGACAGCACAATCATGTACCTTAATGAATGTAGCTATTTGGACACCTAAAAATAATTTTGTCTCCAAAAACATAGTCACTATAATAATATTGTTTATAGCTTCAAGAAATGAAATGGCCATCAAGAAACACACCAAGTTTCAGGTAAACACTCCAAAGTAAGTTTTGATTATTGCTGTCTATTCATCGCTATGTACTGTGTGTATGGTGAAGCAGAGATAACACATTTATGTGCGATCAAACTGAGGGTGGGAATCTGCAATGATCACACACCTCATATGTGCACATGCATACACACACTCCTGCACACACATCTCTCATTCAAACTTGCAAACATACACTGTAAACCACTAGGATACTGCACTTAGACCAGTGCTTCCCGAGTCTGAAATGTCGGACTTCTGTATCTTTACAGCAGCCTATCATTTTATTTCAA
This sequence comes from Oasisia sp. SBJ-2009, assembly GCA_964017155.1. Lineage (NCBI taxonomy): Eukaryota > Metazoa > Annelida > Polychaeta > Sabellida > Siboglinidae > Oasisia > Oasisia sp. SBJ-2009. Next base: position 12,712,859 of record OZ024860.1, read on the forward strand.
AATTTATTTTCAAAATTGCGTTTAATGTGTAATTCCTCTATACTTTTTTAGATTGATATTAATGTTTTACGTAGCTCAGCTAGCATATAATTTAAATTATTTATTAATTGGTTTTAGATTTAGATATACATATTCAAACTTTTTTACTTATATTATATTATAAAATTATTTACTTCTTACAATGTGAACATTACTGAACACAGCTTGTACTTTGGTGGATTTTCGTGTATAAATAAAGTGTATTATTATTATTATTAGATGATTTTTTTTCACACAATGGTTATTGTCACCATGCAGAGCATTAAATTATTTTAATCAACTGCTAAACAAATTCCTATTCATTGTTACTACATTGCTAACACATCACTTATGTGAATCCTCTAATAGTAATAAGAATTAATTTCTTATATAGCGCCATATACAAATAATTGTTCTGGGGTGCTTTACAATGGTTATTCCGATTGGATTAAAATTCTAGAAGCTATACAGAGGTTGCAGTTCTCCGGTTTTAATAGATCTGAATAACTTACCTGCTAACCTAACACAAATAAAATATCCTGTTACTTTAAAGTGTTTGGTTTTACCTGCAAGGATAAGGCTATGTTTTTTTTATTTGTATAACTACTAACAGTGTTAATTAAGAATATATATATATATATATATATATATATATATATATATACACACATGGTGTATATGCAATACAATAACACTTTTACGAGGGCATGGAAATTCATTTACAGCACTCATTAATAATAAATAAATTAGTAAGATAATCATGTGTGTACAGTAATTTTTTTAATTTTTATTTTAGCATACTGAAGAATAATAAGTAATGTAACGACTCTGTTATTTTATTTTACTGTCTCATGTATAGGCTTAAATTTATAAAGTTTATATATATACATATGTATATATTTATTTTAATAATAATTTATCATCTATATATATATATATATATATATTATAATCTATGGCGGTACCTTGGTAGAAAGCGCATCATGACGTCTCCGTCACCAGTCGCTGCAGCGCCCCCTACAGTGTTGTCCACGTACGCCCCGGCCCCCATGATGGGAGAGTCACCAACACGTCTAGAAAATAATAATACACTTCTGTAATTTCTTAAATCTGATGTCAGATGTGGAACATAGAATAATTGTTAGCAGTAATTGTGACTGGGCAAGTGTCACCATTAAAACAAAGCACCTCTGTATGCTCATGGTGGGAATAATGTCTAAAATAAGTGTTAACGTTTGTGACAGATTGATAGTTTGTAGCAAAAGAACAAGCATGTGTGCTAATATTACACTTCGTCCTAGGAACAGATTTTTAAAATATCAGATTATCTACAAGTCCTGGGATATCTGATTTCTGACTTAATTATAAATATGTTTATTATTATTTTAATATATATATGTCCACAATTAAGTTTGCAATATAATATAATAATCAATAAACACATCTGTTTGCACGTTAGAATTTTCTATTTAAATACACGTTTGCAGACCCACGTCATATTCTAGTATAGACCATTTCTGTTGTACATAGATATTTAGACTTTAAGCTACACACACTAGAATGGAAATAAAATGTTCCATACCCAGGTATTTTGTGAGTTGCGCCATTGGTCGAGGTGCCGACGGCCATGTTGCCATGGTGATCCATGACCAACATACCAACTGTGTCATGATTATCTTTGTTGATATTCCTGTTGTATCGCTCCCTGTCGAGTTGTGTCCCATGTGGTTTGTAGGGTCCACATGTCTTTTTAGGGTTTGGAGAAACGTCATTCTGTGGGAACAAGCAGTACTTCAAAATAGAGTAACAGGGAGATAATGGCTTCACTCGTAACATTTAAATTCCATATTAATTCCATATAGTTATTGTATTTAAATTAAACCTTGGGCTGGCTGTGTGTTATTGGATTTAAATATGTAACTTATAAAACAGCTTACCTTAAAATATTGGGTTATCAACCACGCAAATGATGCACACCATATATGTGCATTAAATAATGCAAGAAAATGCACGCACAGCCACTACATACAATTGTGCACTGTTACATGTTACCTGCCAGTAGTTGGGCTGGCAATTTCTCCGTCGCCACGATTTCCATATCTCCCGGGAAATGTTAGTTTGTAGATTTGTGCGCTTAAAACCCATGTCGACAGCAAAGTCTGTTGCTGTTTACAAAAAGAAACAAATTCTTCTTTAATAAAATCAACCAAAATATAGTAGTTATTTCCACATTTAAACAGTCCTTCTCAATTTAATTTGATCATTCGTTTTAGAAGTTCAAATCTATCCATTATCCATTCATGATGACATGTTGACTTGTTTATATATATATATACATATATATATATATTATATATATATATATATATATATATATATTATATAATTGTAATATAATCTTTGAATAAATGTATTGTACTTTTTTGCTGGAACATGCTGAAATCTAAAAAAACAACAAAAGAAAATATATCTTAAGAAATATAATTTACTCTTGCAGGTTACACAGTTTAACAAGCAACAATATTTGTCCACAACCGAGCCAGATTTGTAATGCTTAAACAGCAGTTGATTATAGCTGAATACTGGTATTCTTTTTACAAAATCTTTGGAAATACGTACAAATATTCTGGGGATTTTTGCTACCTTACGCAGCCATCCCTAGCCATGTTTAATGGAGTTTGTGAACCAGTGATTACCTAGTTCCCCAGCAAGCAGTGTATGTTTGGTGTACTTCAGAACAGCTCGGGCCACTGCAGCAGCGTCCTTGATGTTTCTGAGTGCCGCCACAGCACCGACGTCATGAGTGAGCCTGCAGGGAGAGGTCATTAATTCAAACGTAGCGCACACATATGGAATGAACTAGACCCAATAATAAGAAACTCAAACTATATCTCTGCCTTCAAGACGACATACTGTATATGCATCATGTTTTAACTAGAAAACAGTGACGCACGATTCAAAGAAATCTTTGTTGGTAAACGTTTTATTATATATATATATATATATATATATATATATATATAATGCTATTTATCTTGTTTTATAATTTATCTACTTATTATTATTTTTATTGTAATTTATTTATTTATTTATTCAGTATATTTATTTGTTATTGTTATTCCATTTTTTATTCACTATATTTTAACGCATTACGGAATGTCTAAGGTAGTCGATCAAATTGTTTAGTGCATGCATATTATGTTTTACAATACACTTGCGTTAGCAATCACGACCCTTAGGGAGATAAAATGTACAATTTATATTATGGTTATCATGAATAAATAATGTTTATTATTATTAAAGCCAACAACCACTATATATACAAAATGATGATGTGCTCTATACTACAGGCAGTACAGCCATGCAGTTCTGTTTCCACAACCACTCGTGTTGAATTGCAGCTATAATTATTTTGTTACTTCATGATGGTATCATCAGCCCACTGTATCCAAAATGAAATTAACAAAATATGAACTGTTCATCTCCTGCATATTTTAATGGCCCCAACATACCACAGGAGTCGAGTCACCAGAATTATTGTTCTTAAGATTCTGAGCGAACATATAGACATACCCATCCATAACCATCGCATCAAGGGTGGTTTCCCCGTTCTCATCTGGACTGCCCCCATAGCCGACTGTGCCGTCACACTGGTGGCGTTCGCAGGCACTACACCCTGCCACTACCGCATCCAGGGCCGAGGAACTCTCATTACTCACTGCTTCCCATGCTGCAACAGGAGAGTTGACACAAGACTTGACATGAACTATGCAACAGACTCCCCCAGACAGAGACTCAGTCTCAGATATTATATATATATATATATATATATATATATATATATCATCATCATGCTTTCATGGAAGCTGCTAGCAAAAAGTGTTGAAGTGCCACTGGCTTTTGCAAGTTACTAGCGACACTCTCTCAGGGAACAAATAGAGGTCTCACACCGGCAAGAACATGTCAAGACAGGCGCAAACTATTTGTCCCTGCAGTGGCTGGTCGAGAGATGTTGGGAGTTCCATACATCAACCGCCCTTGATGCTGCCACAGTGACATGGTTTTCTGGTTAGGGTTTGCTCCCTTAGCCTTCGGTTCTGACAAGAACCTGTACCACAAGGCAGTGGTTTACAACTCTGCATGGCAGAGGCGTCAAACTCCCTGAGTTATTGAGGTACCTGGGGTACTGCAACACCTGCATATCACAGTTTTGTATATAGTTTATATATATATATATATATATATATATATATATATTAATATATATAATTATGTCGAGGGTGGGTGTGTCGGGAGCATCAACAAACCTCAGGAGCATACCATAAATTACAAAATGTGACCCATCTTAATGAAATGAGTTGGATGTCAGTAAAACTGATTTTCCGTAAATGCCGTTTTGGTGAGAGAAAAAATGGAATCCAACAATTCATTAATATTCATTTTTATTAGTTTTCACTATTGGTACCATCTATTTGAGTCTGTTTTATGTATTTTGGTTCATGTTCAAGGACCTATACGAAGCGTTCCACTTTAATTTTATGAAACGACTCGCAAAAAGCCGCTAATTGCACGCAGTCTTTGAGCTAAATTTGGGACGATCCCTTGCAAATCATGCATCATGAAGAGGCTTGGCATGTCATCGGTCCATATATGGGCAAATTTATGTTAATAAATGTGAACTGTTACCAACAGAAGGCCTTGATGGGGTGGCCTGTTCGCCATAGCCACATAAACAACTGCATAGTAACATCATCCGGGGCACTGCTTACCACCCAGATAGCACTACTGATTGGTGGTACACGCACAGGCACACAGCAAGTGTCTATATGCAAATCGCTGTCCGTATGACCCAGATTTATAAATAATGATGTTAGTTAGTCGACGTAGGGGGCCGGCTTCAGCATGGCGGGGAATGTCACCCACACGAGAACGGCGTGCTAACAACACGCAAGCGAGGAAGTGGCAGGTGTAGAAGCTACAGATGATTTATCTGGACACTGTCACAGATTTCTTGTCATTATGTAGCTATGGTAGTATTTAGTATTAAACTTGTTAACTATGACCATATGTTGTGATTCTTACTGTTGTTGTTGAAGCCAATGAAGGTACGGGAATTTTCAGCAATTCATTGTACTCCTACTCTTTTCTAACAAAGACCTTGTTTTCATATTAACATAATGTCTTCAGCATGCCATTATCTATTCATGTTCCGGATTTCAGACAATTCAGCCCATGGTAACTAAGGTACATTTCATGAAACATGA
>OZ024860.1:12725640-12790640 GCA_964017155.1 Oasisia sp. SBJ-2009
AGATATGAGTTGTGAGGCGATATCTTTGTAATTTGAGCAGTAAATTTGTGAAAGTGAGATATACAGGTTTGGATGGATTACATGTATGCATGTACAAACAGCTGCATCTGTTCTGGATCCTGCATAAAGACCTGACTCTCCAGAATCAACAATTTTCTCTACAGAAGGCCACTCACCTTGATAGGGGTGTGAGACGACTTGTCGATGGGCCACACACAGTCGAGGGTCACCTGTGCCTTCTTGTTGAACCCCTCCCCCTCAGGGGGTTTGTTGTCGTCATCCGGGTACACAGTGATCTCCTTGCGGCGGAAGTGCACTGTCAATATGTCATAACGGCATTAAACCTCTGAGACATCACTGAATGAATGTGGTCGTTTCACCAACATTTAATGTTACTCTTTTATCTAGTAATTGTGTGTGTGTGTGTATGTGTGTGTGTGTGTGTGTGTGTGTGTGTGTGTGTGGGTGCGTGCGTGTGTGTGTGTGGGTGCGTGTGTGTATGTGTGTGTGTGTATTGGTGCATGTGTGTGTTTGTGTGTGTGTGTGTGTGTGTGTGTGTGTGTGTGTGTGCGCGCGTGTGTGTATGGGTGTGCATATACAGTGTTGGTACATGTATTACCATACATCATCCTTATAATCTCCAAGCAACATCGTGCATTGTGATCGTTTTCTATGTCTTTGTACAGTACATTACATCCTGCAGCATTTGGTGTCAGAAGTGGGATTGTTGCCATTCCTGGTGACTGTTGATGATTTAAATACATATACACTCATTCTCAGTGTATGATGTCATACAACATATATTGACTCACCTATGGCATCAAGATTTGCATTGGCCACGTTTGTGAGCCCCGGCCACAGCACGTTGCCGTAGCCCTCACGACCCACGACAAAGCTCTCCACGATACACTTGCCGTTCTCATCAAGGAAGTTGCCCAACTCTACTATCGGTGGCAGGGTATAGTAGCCTGGCTGGGTCAGACGTATGCCGCACGTGTTGACTACGTTATCTGCATCCTGTCATCAACAATCAGACATTTACTCCAATCAGACATGTACTCCCAGCCATTGTCGTTGTAGATAACATCCACTTCTATATCCCAGTGCAAAACACTGAAGTTAAGTTCAGTCAACTTAAAACAGCAGTAACCAGCCAAAAAATTAATCCACTATACATTTGTTAGAATAAACATAAACATGGAACTATATGAACTACAATTTAAGTTTACCCACCTTGAGACTATTGGCTTCATACACCTTCATGGCCATGATGCGCTGATATAACTCCGATATCCGATATTTTGTGTTCGTGTTCTGTTGAGTGCCTTCTTTCACTGCAGGCTCTGGGTCGACAAGGGGCATGACCTTAACTGTAGTACCACTTGTCACAGTGGCTGTGCCCCCAAACCCTGAGAAACAGGCACAGGAAACTCAGAGTCAATACATATACTACATAGACAAAGAAAACAAGTATGTTTTTTAAATATATTTTACGTTATCATGTCATTAGACTCCTGGATAGGGTAGTGGGGTAAATAGGTGTCATAACTGTGGGGTTCAAATACGTATTGTACTGCACAGTAACCTGTGCTTACTAATGCTCCAGGATGTGTTCTGTCCACTCACTGGCAAACCTGTTCCATCAAACACCATCTTAATTTCTCTGGGAAGCATTCAGGCAAGATGTACTTAACTTACTTAAGAAGATTACTGGTAAACAAATATTCAGCACTGTCTATAGCCAGGTACGCATTCAAACAACTGAGTAACTGTAGCAATGCAATATTCAATTTTTCAAAACCACAATGAAACTGTTCTGTATGCAAATATGTTGATCATAAAATGTTAGTAACTTGTTACTCTGTCCCCAGCCACTGATGCTGTGACATGTACCTCCTGTGAATGATGTTGTCTTGTTCTGGCCAAAGCTAAATCCAGAGGTCTGGGCGGGTTGAGCTGCCCCAAATATTGTAGCTGAGCCTTGCTGGACCCCCTTCCTGTCGGCCGCATAGTCCTCTAGACGCAGCTCCTGCAAAACACAGGCAACGGCGACTCAGTACTTACATCAAGTTGTACTTTTGTGAACTGCATACAACTGTAATCTGATGAGACGGTGGCAGAGTAGCATAAACAATCGGACACAGCCAGTAGCCTTGTCCAGTTATGTACAATAGTTTCATCAATAGTTTCATCAATCTAAGTGTACGTTGCATACAAATCGTACACTCTGGTGTCATGTTTAATTATGATTGTTACCATTTATTCTTGAGGTTTATTACAGAAAACAAATACGTTTCTTGTTAATGTATGAGCAATATTTATTTATAAAACCTTGGCAAATGGGTCAGCCCCGCTGGTTCTATCTGGGGTGAGCTGTGACACAGTGGACTGACCATCAGGCTTGGACATATGGTCCTGGACCAGCTACAGTCATGTACACGTGACTCTGTGTTATATTCATAATCACTGGTTGGCCATAGCTGAAGCATAGATGACCATTTCCATATGGGTCAATCGTTGGTCAGACCAGGGAGGTCTGTCAATTCAACATTAAGAGTTTTGCATATCTGCCTATAGTGTATGTCGTCTTCTGTTTTTAGTTTTTCTTACCATGATTGGGTGTCCACAGGATGAATACTGAGTGGTTTTCTGTTTCATGATAGCAGTAACTGCCTAGTTGTAAACAAAACTTAACATACAAAATACTACTTGTTAGAATAAACTCAGTCCTGGAACAATATGAATCCAAGTTGTGGTTGACTCACCTCGAGACTCTTGGCTTCGTACTCCTTCATGGCTGTGATGCACTGATGCCGTGTGTTCATGTTCTGTTGGTTGCCGCCCTTCAACATGGTCTCCGTGCCAGCCGGGGGCGTGAACTTAACTGTAGTACCACTTGTCGCAGTCGCTGCGCCCCCAAACCCTGAGAAAAAGGCACAGAAAAAGTCCTTCAGAGTCAATAAATATACTATAAGGACAAACAAAAGAATTATGTTTTATATGTAAAATAACACAGTATCCTGTCATTAGTGTTTCAAGCAGTTTACATTTAATTGCCTGGCAGACCTGCTCAATTGATCACCATCTCGACTTCACTGGAAGACTTCCAGCTGCAATTAATATGCAATGACTAGTCGAACATAAATATCCACCACTTTCTACAGCCATGTACTCTCTCATACAACTTAATCAATTGGAGCAACATAATGTTTTCTGTGTTTTAATATAATGTTATTAACAGCAGAATAAGCATAGGCAGCGTACAGCTTCCCATATTGCAAAAGATAATTCATTTTAAATTGCAGATTCTGTAATATAGTGGCATTCCATAATATTTTAGTTGTACATATACAGACTCAATCATAAAAATCCATGCTATCTGATAGCAACAAATCATCTTTGTAGAAACTGTGTAGCCTGGCAAAACGTCATTAACCACGGCCAAGCAGAAGGCACACACAGCCAGGTGTGATAGAAACACAACTTGCACTCACCAATCTTGGCTGGAGTTGCCCCAAAGATGCCCCCCGTGGAGGCTGTGGGGCCTGCATTGCCAAAGAGGGACGTAGTCCCGGTGGGCACAGTGGATGAGAACAGACTGTCTGTGTCACACCTCCAAACGCTGAACAAACAATCGTCAGCGCTCTTTCGTTTCATTCAGAGTTCAGTTTCAGTGATGTGTTAAATAAGCTCACTAAAATTTGAAACTCAACCGGGTTTAACCAAAATGAAATGTGTAAAATGTGTTCATGAATCAATTAGTAATTTACATAAGTTTCATGATTTTATGTACGCAGTACAAGGCTCAGAATACAGTATGCACACATTTACTGATTTAGCAAACACAGCTGCAATGCCTAGTCTGGACTGACTGAAATGGAGATATTGTGATACAAAATACAGATATAGTATTTTGTCATCTTTTAAAAACAAACATAAACTTGTGCACATAATTTCATAGGAACTTTGGAATAAATTTAAAAAAAATTAAGAAAAGTTGTTTTCCCTGAAACTCCCACTTACTAAAGGACGACCCAGTCCCAGCAGCTCCAAAGGCAGCAGGCTGGGAACCAAACAGACCCCCCGAGGGGGTGGCAGTGTTGGTGCCCCCAAACAGACCCCCTGATGCAGGCGTGGCAAACCCCCCAGTCCCAGCCGTACCAAAACCAGTTGTAGCTGAAACATAAACATCTATCATGGGTCAGTCAGTGGTCACATGTTTACCTCTCTGCACACAACTATCTGGTCTTCTTACAGAAAAATACAAGTGAAACTCACCAAATCCTGCACTGGACGTTGCTCCAAAGCCCCCAAAGCCAGTAGAGGTGGTGGTGGGCTTGGCAAACAGACTGCTGGTGGTGGCTGGCTGGCCAAAGCTGAAGCCAGTCGAAGCAGCTGGCGTACCAAACCCTGTGGGCTTCCTGCCAAACAAACCGCCCTGCAAGCAAATTTACTTTGTGCATTGTTAAATTAAGCTATTGGATACAATCTTTTTATAGAAGCATGTATTCTTACATCACAATCTGTCATCAATTTCACCCAACAGAATAGAACTGTAGTACTATTAAATGTGTGATCTAGTCAGGAATGTGTGGCTTTATTCCATTGTCAGCTAGAGCCATTGTTTGGCAGCAATGTACACTGTGTGTGTGTGTGTGTGTGTGTGTTTGTGTGTGTGTGTGTGTGTGTGTGTGTGTGTGTGTGTGTGTGTGTGTGTGTGTGTGTGTGTGTGTGTGTGTGTGTGTGTGTGTGTGTGTGTGTGTTTGTGGGTTTTGTCTTCAATTCCCTGTTAGTGACCATACACTTCTCCTGACACAGAGACCAGGTAAATCTGACCTAAAGCTTATCAGTTGTCTTATGAAAGACACAGGCTGAATGGAACTGCCAAGTGTATCTTCTGAAAGACAGGCAAGATCTTATGAAATCTGCAGCTTTAAAATGAACTATCTCTTGCCATATGGCAAGCAGCACCACCTTAAAATACTTATTCTACTATTGAGAACATTATATCAAAACTCAAGAAAGAGATGAGATGTTAAACCAGACAAATAATGCATTAAGATTTTATATGATTACATCAGGGTTGTTATTCTTCCCCAATGTGAACCGACACGTACTGTCTGTGTAGTGGCACCAAACACACTGGGTGTCCCAAGTCCTGGTGTGCCAAATGCCGTCGAGGTTGGTGTGCTGCGGAACAGACCCCCAGCCTGGGTAGTAGCTGTCTGGCCGAAGATACTCTGTCAATGACAAGGACATGTCATGTCATCACACATTGTTACACCAGTGTCACAGTTCACTACAATACATGAGAACTGAGTGTGTGTGTGCCGTCTTACTGTGGGAAACATTATTTCTGATGTTTGCTTTTCCAAACAGAGAGCTGTCTATGTATTACCTTTGCTGTATTTGTTCTTCCATACTGATAGCTGTATGTATTGGGTCCTTGCCTTCTGTTGTGTAGTTGCTCCTCCAAACAGACAGCTGTCTGTATTGGTTCCTTACCTTCTGTTGTGTAATTCCTCCTCCAAACAGATAGCTGTCTGTATTGGTTCCTTACCTTCTGTTGTGTAATTCCTCCTCCAAACACACAGCTGTCTGTATTGGTTCCTTACCTTCTGTTGTGTAATTCCTCCTCCAAACACACAGCTGTCTGTATTGGGTCCTTACCTTCTGTTGTGTAATTCCTCCTCCAAACAGATAGCTGTCTGTATTGGTTCCTTACCTTCTGTTGTGTAATTCCTCCTCCAAACAGATAGCTGTCTGTATTGGTTCCTTACCTTCTGTTGTGTAATTCCTCCTCCAAACACACAGCTGTCTGTATTGGTTCCTTACCTTCTGTTGTGTAATTCCTCCTCCAAACACACAGCTGTCTGTATTGGGTCCTTACCTTCTGTTGTGTATTTGCTCCTCCAAACAGACAGCTGTCTGTATTGGTTCCTTACCTTATGTTGTGTAGTTCCTCCTCCAAACACACAGCTGTCTGTATTGGTTCCCTACCTTCTGTTGTGTAGTTGCTCCTCAAAACAGACAGCTGTCTGTATTGGTTCCTTACCTTCTGTTATGTAGTTGCTCCTCCAAACACACAGCTGTCTGTATTGGTTCCTTACCTTCTGTTATGTAGTTGCTCCTCCAAACACACAGCTGTCTGTATTGGGTCCTTACCTTCTGTTGTGTAGTTGCTCCTCCAAACACACAGCTGTCTGTATTGGTTCCTTACCTTCTGTTGTGTAGTTGCCCCTCCAAACATGGATGTGCCTGTGTTGGTTCCAAAGCCCCCAAACCCAGTCGAAGCCGCGGCTGCAGATGTTGTCGCCGTGCCAAACACAGGCTTAGCTGCAGCAGTGCCGCCCCCAAACAATGTGGACCCCTGCGGCTGAGTGGTCTGAGCTCCAAACAGACCAGTGGCGGTTGGGGTTGCTCCAAAACCTGCACACAAATAGGGCATGAGAGAATGGGATAAAGACAGAGCCTTGAATAGGGTAGTGGGGTAAACTCGTGTCATCACTGTGGGGTTCAAAGAAGAGCTCATCGGCAAACCTGTTCCTTCAAACACCATCTGAATTTCTCTGGGAAGCTTTCAGGCAAGATCCAATTACTTAAGAAGATTACTGGTAAACAAATATCCACCACAGTCTATAGCTAGGAACTCATTCGTACAATTGAGTGAATGTAGCAATGCAATATATTCAATTTTTCAAAACCACAATGAAACTGTTCTGTATGCAAATATGTTGATCATAAAATGTTAGTAACTTGTTACTCTGTCCCCAGCCACTGATGCTGTGACATGTACCTCCTGTGAACGATGTTGTCTTGTTCTGGCCGAAGCTAAATCCAGGGGTCTGGGCGGGTTGAGCTGCCCCAAATATTGTAGCTGAGCCTAGCTGGACCCCCTTCCTGTTGGCCGCATAGTCCTCTAGTCGCAGCTCCTGCAAAACACAGTCAACGACGACTCAATACTTACATCAAGTTGTACTTTTGTGAACTGCATATGTACAACTGTAATCTGATGAAACAGTGGCAAAGTAGCATAAACAATCGGACACAGCCAGTAGCCTTGTCCAGTTACTTACGTTACTCTGCCACTGTTTCATCAATTTAAGTGTACGTCGCATACAAATCATAACATTCTGGTGTTATGCTTAATTATGATTGTTACCATTTATTCTTGAGGTCTTTTACAGAACACAAATACGTTTCTTGTTAATGTATGAGCAATATTTAGTTATAAAACCTTGGCAAATAGGTCAGCCCCGCTGGTTCTATCTGGAGTGAGCTGTGACACTGAGAGGACTGACCACCAGGCCTGGACATATGGTCCTGGACCAGATACAGTCATGAACATGTGACTGTGTCACTCTCTCCGTGTGTTAATTCATAATCGCTGGTTGGCCATAGCTGAAGCATAGATGACCATTTCCATACTGGTCAATCGTTGGTTAGACCAGGGAGGTCTGTCAATATCTGCTTAGTGTCTGTCGTCTTCGGTTTTCCAGTTTTTCTTACCCCGATTGGGTGTCCACAGGATGAATACTGAGTGGTTTTCTGTTTCATGATAGCAGTGACCGTCTAGTTGTAAACAAAACTTAACCTACAAAATACTACTTGTCAGAATAAACTCAAACATGGAACTATGTGAATTCAAGTTGCGGTTGACTCACCTCGAGACTCTTGGCTTCGTACTCCTTCATGGCTGTGATGCACTGATGCCGTGTGTTCATGATCTGTAGGTTGCCGCCCTTCAACATGGTCTCCGTGCCAGCCGGGGGCGTGAACTTAACTGTAGTACCACTTGTCGCAGTCGCTGCACCCCCAAACCCTGAGAAACAGGCACAGAAAAAAGTCCATCAGAGTCAATAAATATACTACAAGGACAAACAAAATAATTATGTTTTATATATAAAATAACACAGTATCCTGTCATTAGTGTTTAAAGCTGTTTACATTTTACTGCCTGGCACACCTGCTCAATTGATCACCATCTCGACTTCACTGGAAGGCAGGCTTCCAGTTCTGCTGCAATTAATATGCAATGACTAGTTGTACACAAATATCCACCACTTTCTACAGCCATGTACTCTCTCATACAATTTAATCAATTGGAGCAACATAATGTTTTCTGTGTTTTAATATAATGTTATTAACAGCAGAATAAGCATAGGCAGCGAGCGTACAGCTTCCCATATTGCAAACGATAATTCATTTTAAATTGCAGATTCCATAATACGTTGGCATTCCATAATATTTTAGTTGTACATATACAGACTCAATCATGACAAAATACAGATATAGTATTTTGTCACCTTTTAAAAACAAACATGAACTTGTGCACATCATTTCATAGGAACTTTGGAATACATAAAAAAAATCAGAAAAGTTGTTTCCCCTGAAACCCCCCATGTACTTACTAAAGGACGACCCAGTCCCAGCAGCTCCAAAGGCAGCAGGCTGGGAACCAAACAGGGGGTGGCAGTGTTGGTGCCCCCAAACAGACCCCCTGATGCAGGCGTGGCAAACCCCCCAGTCCCAGCCGTACCAAAGCCAGTTGTAGCTGAAACATAAACATCTCTCATGGGTCAGTCAGTGGTCACATGTTTAGCACTCTGAACACAATGAGGTACCACAATAACTAATCCGACAGAGGGCGCTCTGACACAACTAGGGTCTTTGTGCCGTCTTTTACGTATTCTTGACGTGTGTAAAATGCGGCACCGTTTTGCAAAATTTTTGTGGAACGCTTGTTTAAATCATCCTGCATTCAGCTGTTGAACTCGCATGATTCCGAAGCCTCACACATAGCTAAATATGGATACAGTCTGACATGTCCGTCAACGTGAAGGTATAATATGTGCATTAATGAACATTTACAACCGATGGAACGTCGACTGGTGGCCCGACGACACTTGTCGACAGGTGTGCTGGCTCGATGCCGGAAAGGATGTTTAAAATCATCTACAGCTCGCCGTATGCATCACACGAGACTGCTCTGTCTTCACACATAGTTAAATATTGATATCGTATTATACGTATAACACGTCAGTCAATATGAAAGCATAATGTCTACATTAATATAAATTTACAATTCAGTGCTAAGACCTAGGCTAAGCCTAAGACAGCTAAGTCTTGGCGTTGTTTTGGCTGTTCTGTCTATTCGACTATTGAACATACGGCATGCTGTTCTGTCTATTGAGCACGCATACGGCATGCCCACATACAAACTATCGCTGGCTATGCGCCTGCACGGTAAATAGCTAATTGAGGATGATTTAAACAACCGTTCAGCAAAACATGCAAACAAATCCACGTTAGTCGCTGGAGGCGCTGATACGCAACTAGGGTCTAGTTGCGTATTAGTGCCTCTAGCGACTAACGTGGATTTGTGGAAGCCCATTACATTATCTGGTCTTAAGACATGCATCTAGAACTACATGGTGGTACATGGGACTACATGCCAACAAATATAAAATAACCAAATTCCAAAGTGTTTACTCCCAACAGTATATTAAGGATGGGATGAATCTGGAATTTCAGTCGAATCGAATATCCTCGAAATTTAGAATACGAATTGAATATCGAATCGAATACTCAGTGGATTCTAATTCTATTAGAAAAGACTTCCTGTCTGTGTTACTCCTTCAACCACTGAAGAAACAATGTGACTCATCTTAACAAAATCGGTCGGATGTCGGTAATTTTCAAAATTGAGTTATTAGTACCACTGGAAAGAGCATAATATCTGCTTTCATATGGTATATATGCTAGAAGATACCTCGATTCTAGCCGAAGTTATAGCTTGACAAACATGTGTGGGGTAGAAACCTTCAAAGTAATAAAATGGCTTTCAAAGTTGATGCAAAATATTTGTTAAGTTTCATGGAATGTACCTTAGTTACCATGGACCGATCTTTTTGAAACTTGGCATGTTGGAAGATAATGTCATTCTTAAGATACCGTTTTAATATAAACACAAACTGTTTATTAGAAAAACAATTGCAGATTAATTAATAATGTTATGCAATTACCTTCGTTGTTAAGAAAAGCAAACAAACTCTGCTGCTGTTTATGCCTTGGTTAGGATGGACATATCTGGCTGAAATTTGGACAACTCAAAGATAGTATAATTTTCATGATATTGCATTTGCTTTTCCCAATTCCTCATCCGGAGAATCTGACACCGTCTCTACGGATCGGTCAGCGCGACTTGCGTAGCCGTGCCGTGTCGTAATCATTCTCACGAAAGTCGAATTCAATATTCGCCTTCGTCAGTGATGTAGTTCGCAAAATTGTCATCCTCGTCATCGTCCGCCACGCTTTCATCAGTCACTTCCTCCAAAAAGTACTCCGGTCGCCTCAATCAAACTATCTATTTGTGCCCGATTACTTGCATCAGAGTTTAACAACTTCGCCACACTGCACGCCATTTTTCGCTTTGTGTTCACTCGCTAACTATCTCTTGAGGTCCAATATTCAGAGTTTGCCTTAACTGTTCTGCTGAATAAATGGACAATTTTTTTTACCAAATGTGTAACCAAAAATTATATGTGTTTAAACTTGTGAATAAAAACAATAATTCAAAAAGTGTTATGTTTCTTTGCACAAGAATATATATTATTTCTATATCTAACTATGTTCCCACACAGTGACCTCTGTTGCAATGCTCATTTAATGCTGATTGTCAACAAATGTGCCAATTTAAGAGACCCTGTAGTCTTTTGGAATATATTGTGAGTTTTAATTATGAAGTTGTATTTTCATAAGAGCAGTGAACTTACCAGTCTGGCCAAAGGACTTGGCTCCAAACGTCTTATTCTGCTGACCAAACATTGTTCTTGGTCACTGCTAATTCAGCAAACACTGTTACAGAACAACAAACAACATCAGGGGTGGATTAAAATAAATATTGGTGATAGTTGTCATTAACAAAAGCATACACAGAGGTAATGGATTTTTTTTATCTGACCAAGAAGAATATGTTGGACTGCTCATCAAAGGTTGACATTTTCTGAAAATGCTCTGTACAATGACGTTGCAACTCTGTTAAACTGAAACAATCAAAGGCTATTTTATATGTTATCAACCTAAAGGAGTTAATATAAAGTTGCAAACTAACTAATATACGTGCTCACTAATTTACTGCATGGTTTCTTATATATACATATACATATATATATATATATATATATATATATATCATTTGATTTTAATATAGACACGAGTACAAACTGTAGGAAACGTGGTGAGATACATAACCCACATGTAAACATATCGAAAGAGTCAACATTTGCCAGTGCTTTCAGCATAACATACCTTGGCATGTGTAAGATAGATATCCAAAGTATGAAACGGATTTTCAAAAAATTCACTTAAAATTATTGCTACTTATCATAACAGCTTTGTGACAACCTGCTTTTCATCAAGATTTGGCACAAAATGCTATTCTTGAAGTGACACTTTTTGTGCAAACGAGTTTGATGTAGACATTTAAAAGGTCATAATTGGACCTATTTAAAATGACTTGAAAATGTTGTTAAGTACAATTAAATGTTATAAATAAGAATAAGAATACTTTGTTAAACCCAGCAGGGAAATTAGTTCTGCATGTGACGCATATAAATATACAAAGATAAAATACCACACACAAAATAAAACAAAATAAAATCACTATAAACCACATAAACATTATAAAACATTATTGAAACATTAAAATCACACAAAGTATATATATAAACAATATAAACAATATAAACAATTAGAATCACCCCCATACACCCTCATCCATTAATTAAATGTCACTTATTTTAGTTCTACCCATCCTCATGGTAAGCCTTTTGATCGCCGAGGGCACAAATGAATGTTGTTTTAATTAACCCTTGGCTCTCTAAAACATCCACTGCTTTGAATGATTTTAATATCAAAGTCTGTTTTCAGTGGGTGTACGTTTGTCATCATGAAGTATGTGTGTCAGCTTATTTATCTATCATCTCTGGTAGTGTGTATCAAATTGGTCTTAATAATTGTCTCTTGCCTACGACACTTTCTGCCTTCTCTATGATCTTATATCCAGTCTGTCTCTGTCCTGCTTTGAGATATTTCCACCCCAGCAGACACAGCTAAAAGTAAGCACACTTGAAAAGGAGGAGTAAAAACATTTGTAAAATTTTAGGATTTATATCAAACTTTAAACAGTGTGCTATATCATACATTGTAACATTCTACTTACAACATAAAAAAGAAAATATGTCACCAATTGATGATTAATGTTCAGTTGCAGACTTCAACATTGAGAAAGAGGTTTCGTGTTTACTAAATGTGTAAGGGTGTAGAATTGTGGTTGTAGTATAAATGTGTAGCATTATTGTTGTAATATAGTGGTACAGGTTCTTAAACGGCTAGAGCGGCCGCTGTTACTTCCTGGTTAGTGTAGCCTACCGGACAGGGCGTAGCGTGTCATCTGTCGGGTCAGGGTTTATAAGCCGGCCTGCGGCTGAGCCACGCAGATGGACAGCGCACGTGGACAGCGACCGGTGCCGGCGTTGTCACGAAGGAGAGCGTGTAGGAGAGTACCACTAGGTATATTAATTGATTGTATCATAAACGTGAATATAACTAGTTGACTAATGTTATTGTTATTAGTTGTATTTTATTTGTATTAGTCTTTGTAAGCAGTATATTGATATATTTTGCGTTTCTTGAGTATTTGTAAACGGTATAATATATTAATATATCATGGGTTTTTATAACTATTAATTCCTTATAATAGTCTATATATATGTCGATGAATGATGTTGAGAGTACTGAAATGGTATGTGTGCGTTCGTGTACTTCTATGTTCAGTAAGTCTATGTAACATTAGTTTTATTGTTACAGGTGTCAATTACGGTGTCAATTACGGTGTCAATTGCGTCAATTATGCCTATTATACAACAAATAAACAGTCTCACATCGTTTGTGTGTTGAGTCTGTGTTCAACAACACGATCCCTTACAAATGTTTACTGCTGTTGCAAACACGGGTACCCCACCATCTAGTAGAAACCATGGCCATGGCCATGGACTATAATAACTCAATGGTGGCAAGTTGTAACCTATCCCTTTGATATATAAGCTATATGTATAGTATAACTATAAAAAGGTCCAGGATGCGCCAGTTGTCGAGTTATTCGTTATATAATTGCCTTGATACCGGCACTTTGTCTTTGATACGAAGTCGTGATATTATTAATGTTGACGGATGTCAGTCAGTCACATGACAGCGTCACAAAAACCCATGACTCAAAGCGCCAACTAGTAAAACGAAACGAAACGAAACGAAACGAAACGAAACGAAACGAAACGAAACGAAACTATTAGAAAAGGTATTTCGGCGACTATACGTGCATGGGCCATTCCCAATATGACAGTTGGTCTTTCCACTAACGCGAAAGTCTAAACACTAACCGCATAAACTACTTCGGTTGTTACTTGAAATATGCTTGATCGAATCTCGCTTCGGACTGCTCTCACCGTTTCGCGATCTTAGGTAAGCCAAAGGGACTCGCCACAACCACTCACTCCCACGGTTTTAGCCGTTCGCTGTGAGCTAGCCGTCTGGCGCTCTCGCCTTGTTTCGGTGAACTCAGCCCTGAACTCGGCCAGCGACGTCGGCCTGTTTTCGACTACTTTCATTTTAGGTGATTTATTTTAGAACTATCGAATACTCAATACTTTATTTTAATATGTGTGTTTGTGTGTGAGTATGTTTGTGTGTGTGCGTGCGTGCGTGCGTGCGTGCGTGCGCGTGTGCGTGCGCGCGCGCGCGTGTGTGTAACGGCAGTACCTAGTCTTAGGCTAAGCCTAAGACTTATGTTTACCGGTTTACTTTGCCAAAGACTCAGTTGTATTTGGTTTATTCCAAATTTGTGATTCGATAAAAACCCGGCCAACTATAAATATCTGTAATATTTCAATACACATGATACGCCAAAACAATTATGTCAGTGCTGCATGTTACGGGACAAAATATAGTTAATTTTTTCAATAATGCTACGTACGTGCACAATGTCATTGTGCACGTACGTAGCAAACTATTTTTTATAACATACTGAACAGTAGATAATGTTGCATAAAAACAAAAGTACAACATTGCACAATATTACAAAAGAAGTTATTGTGACCAAGAAAACAGGTATGCATGTCACTGCACATTCAACTGTAAAGAAGGAGAAATAGTAAAAGAAGTAAACACAAGATAACGTATTTCTGAACAATAATAATATGCTAAAATGCTATATAATCAGCACTCGGGGGTGGTCACTGCACCAAGTAAATGCAGCACCACCTGGAATGTACTTAGCCTCATGCGGAACACGGCAATGAAGTCAGCAGGCAAGTAATATTGTATGTGGCATTACATATGTTGAACATACATACATACATACATACATACATAGTAACATACATACATACATACATACATACATACATACATACATACATACATACATACATACATACATACACACACACACACACACACTCGCACGCACGCACGCACGCACGCACACACATACATACACCACGGTGCTTAGAATCAAAATAAAACGCTGTTTTATTTTTATTCTTAGTTCCGTGGCGTTTTATAATACGCAAACGTTATAAATACGTACACAGTGGCGCCACACAGCGGCTGGAGAAGTAGCCAATAGTATAGCGCATGCGTGGAGCCAATCAGTGCGCCATTATGGCTGGCATGGCTTGTGTTCCCGAAATTCAAGCACCTTTCAAGTAACAACCGATGTATTTAATGCTGTTAGTGATTAGTAGAAAGATCACACTGTCACATTGTGAGTGGCATACGGATAATAATTTGTAAATGTTCACATTTACTCAATTCACCGTATATCGGTTTCGTTCCGTTTCGTTTTGGTTGTTTGCAAGTTTTGATTTGAGCTGTGACTGTGTGTGTGACTTCTGCAGCGAACGTGTGGCGGTAAATCTCACTTTTAGTCCGAAATCTTGCTATTTCACTGATTTATCAGTGGAAATTTGGTGTTCAGTTAATTATCACGACTCAGAATCAGAGTGTCGGTAAGAGGTAGGGTGAGTTCACAGGTTGTATTTTTACTTGTAACGAAAAGAAAGCTTCCTGTATGTACTCTAGCAAGGTCCTAACTCCGTAATTAAGTAACTTCCGAAGAGTACGGTTAGCCCAGCATTTGCCATAGTGCTAAATATTTTTAGTGACCAGGTACAGTCTTGTTGCACATGTGTCAGTCCAACTCCAAATGTTGACAGCGACACCTTCATTTTGGTGTATGTTTATGGCCTTATTTATTAGGTTTTTGAGTCATTGTCATTAAATTGTATTCATGTAAATCCATATGATATAAAACTCTGAATGTATAACTTTGTTAACAAGCATTACTCTTCTCAGAATAGCAACATTGACTCAAGGTATGCATACTTAAATCATATGTGGGGCATTTGTTTTACTACTTTTCCAACAGAGTGCTATCTGTGCGAATGTGCACAGTGCAGCCCATCTTAGCATATAGGCATTCATAACACGTAACTTATTGTTTCTTTGTGAAACCAACCCCACGCCTAAGTCGAAGGTGCTAGTATTTGCTTAGCATGTGACACTGGAAAAGTGTGATTGTTATCTGAGCAATTTCAGTGTTTCTCTGAAGCAGTCGTCAGCCAGTACTCATTCACACCAGGACATTCATCAGTTTCATCCACTGATTAGGTGCCTGCACAGCAATACTCCCAACTGTCTGTAAAATATCACTCACACTATCACAAAAATATCATGTGCTCAAATCCTTTTTATTCAATACCAAGTCTTGCAATTCAAATTCCTGCTCCAATTCCGGAATTGAATTGATCAATTCAAATTCTTTTTGAATGGACCCAAGCCCTGCAGGCAATCCAGCATATTCGTCCTTGATCAGGTGGAAATGTGTGTAAAAATCTATGCTCTGTGTGCTTTCAATAATGCTGACAGTTTTGAACTGCCACTGATGTTTGCTGTTCTGTTCTGTTACAGTGTTTGCTGAATTAGCAGTGACCAAGAACAATGTTTGGTCAGCAGAATAAGACATTTGGAGCCACGTCCTTCGGTCAGACTGGTAAGTTCACTGTTCTTGTGTTCATTATGCGTCAGGGTTTTAATTTAGCGGGGACCAACTGGCACCTACAGTCACAGCTTTATGTAGAGACCCGTCCACCCGTTATTTGGACGGGTAAAAACGAATATGGACGGGAGAAATATGGACGGACAGGTGGTGGACGGGTAAAAAATGAAGGAGCAAAAAAAGGTCTTCCAAAACCATAGATATTGTTAGTTATGCCTTGAAAGTGAGTGTAAATGGTGTCGTGTGTTTGTAGTCCATTTCAGGTCATCAGGTACATTTGAAAGTTTGTAAACTAGCTTAACATGTGTCTACCAAAACATGTGTGACTGGCAATAATTTTATCCTGCATAAAGCCCTGCCTACAGTTACTGCTGGCCGACCGTCCTCCGGACTTTGCATTACAAAATCTACGATATTGCTGCATCTCAAATAAAAACACAAACCAAAAATTAATGCCATATCTTATGAAGTACTGCTGCTACCAAGCTATCCTGCTTAATATTCGCAAATAATAAACATGACTAGACATCAAACATTATCCAGCACCCGTTATACAACACCACGTTAATCTTAGTCAATGCCATTTTTGTCAGGGGATTTTTGTGCCCTATTGGACGATGGACAAACTGTGAACTAACCCAGCCATGATGACACACGGGATTTCCATAGTCATTTCAGATACAGACCTCGGGATGCATGGTTCGTTGTCAAACATATTGAACTATGGACATATTAGAGAATTGCAACAATTGTAAATAATGCCCTGACAAGTTCATACCCCAGTGGCCATACCTGAGGAAAATTGTGTATCTTCAACATTTTAATTCATCAGTAAATTAATCTGTAGGGTGCTGTCGGGGTCAAAATTTAGTGACACCAGGTTTACGAGACAGGCCCTGGGGTAGAAATAACTCCAACATTTCTGGTAGTCAGCAGGATTACTTAATTGGGAAATCTGGTAGTCCTCATGTATATTTGGTAGTAATATGGCCCAGATTTAAGCAAAATAACATGACAAACACCAAATTTGAACAATATTCCCAAATTGTATGGTAGTCCACCTGACTACTGCTGTCATCATCTTTGGTAGTCCGACCAAGTTTCTGGTAGTCCTCGAACTACCGAACTACCACTATTTCTACCCCTGTGGGCCACGGGCAAAGTAGGCGACTAGTCACTGGACAGTGCAGAGAAAATTAATGTCAATATTCACCTGAAGCAATCTGTAAACGTTTAAATAATGTGGGATTACGTTACTGGAAACAGACATGGCTTAGACTTAGTGAACATTGAAGTTCTACGATGTCAGTAAACTGACATAGTTCAAACTACATCCTTATACTTAAGGCAGTGTGTACGTGAGGCTTGCATTTGATCAGTATGGCCAATATTGTAAAGTACATGCGTGGCAGTGACAATATTTAAACAGGAAGACTGAAGAGAGGGATGATAAAGCTCAACCCGAAATATATGAAGGGAAAATATTTTATGATGCTGAGAAATGAGAATGTATTCAAGAGATTTGATTGACACATGGTTGAAAAATGTTTTGGAAAGGAGAATGTGAGAATGTATTCAAGAGATTTGATTGAGAAATGGTTGAAAAATGTTTTGGAAAGTCACAGTAAGAAATTTACGACAGTACATAAACTGCTGGTACTGGTAGGCCATGACCCCTCCGTTGATGGAGTTCCTTGCCTGACTATAATATAACAGCATGTTCTAATAACATTTGTAAAGAACAGGATAGAGATCGGGAACAAACCTGGTCAGATTGTAAAAAGCTGGTCGTGCTGTAGCCCTGCGCATAGTATTTTGTACCCCTTAATTGTCAGTGCAATCAGTGCACCATCGTGAAATCTTGTCTGGTAATATTCTCATCGTTTTTGCTTCATGTAATTTGGCCCATACGTTTAATTGATTGTGAAACTTTGAAACTGGCCTATTTGCCTCCAGAGTATGTACAACTACTGTGACTAGTATGAGTAGTAGTAGTAGTTGTTACAATATTATCATTTAAACTAGGAGTGGCTGAGAAAATGTTGGCCTTTTTGTTGGTTCCATATGAAATGGTCATGCTGCCATTAAAAAAAAAATATATATATATAATGATTATAAATATATATATATATATACAAAATATTATACATATTTATACATATATTTACATATATATATATATATATATACATATATACACCTGGTATGTGTATAATTATATATATATATATATATATATATATATATACTTAGAAAAATGGCATAACAAATTAAATAGGTATGTTTTTGATAACATTTAGTCAGTTTCATGGGCCAAATGCTCTTGAAATGTAGCATTACTAAGTTATTAATATTTTATTTGCATGCGTTTTCTACAGCAGAAAGTTATACTTACCCACTTGTGTCATAGACATTACTTTCTGTCTTCTCTTTTAGTCAATTGATGTTTGTTTTGTTGTGCATGTTTGACACTTTGAGATTGCATAAATGATTTTTGTAGGTGCCTTTGGTGCTGGAGCAACTTTTGGTGGTGCAGGTAATTTGTGGAATTATTAGCATTCTATTGTGCGGTGTAACAGCTTACGTCTGCTACTGTGTTTGGCAAAAAGCCAGTCATTTCAAGTATTGACCAGAACTGGTTAATCTAGTCGTTACCAGTCAATACATGCTTAGTATGTCAGAATTAGTTTAGCAAGCACTGTTCACTGTAACTGTTGGATGTACAATAACTAGCAGGATTTGAGTTAACATGCCGTGCCGCAAAACATGAATCCGGCAAACAGTGTGTTGAATCCTTGTTTTACACGTCTGTTGAACAGAAGATGCGCAATAGTTGATACCGGCAAGGTCATTGGCCTGACAGGTAGCCTAGTATATTTACCAAAATATATATTTTTTCAGGCATTAGGTCAATATTGTTGAGCTTCTAGAACTAAAAAGCTGTAATTATTACAACTATATTTGAAACATACTTGCTAATAAAAATTACAAATGCCACTTATGATTGTATAAAACATATATATTATATTTATACTGCATAATACTTTGGATACTATCATAATGACGGCATGTATTCAGATACATGTATACACATCTACATTCTCAGCTATCTGCCAACATATAATGGATAAAAAACAAAATTTGAAGTCTGTATATACTGTATGTATTCTTCTGACTCGTTAAAATTATAGGTGTGCCAATATACAGTGTCTGAAGCCATAGTCATTATCATATACAGTACGGATGGGACGGAATTCAATTTGTATTAAAAATATTGAATATTCGAGCCTTTTTTCGAGCCATTTTTATGATGCCAGGCTTCCTGTTCATTCAAATTGATCTCCCTTGACGAATCAGTGTTTATGGATATGGGTGTTATGTACTTAGACCTATAGATGCATGTGGCAAACAAAGCATTCTACCCAGCCAAGCACAGTCATAAATCAGCAAGAAAAACCTGTCGGTTCGTATTCGAAATTTCGAGGATATTCGATTCAACTGAAATGCCAGATTGATCCCATCCTTAATATACTGTTGGGAGTAGACACTTTGGAAATTGGATATCTTGTAGATTTTTTTGCATGTAGTCCCATGTACCACCCACTATGTAGTTCTAGATGCATGTCTGAAGAGTGTAGACCAGATAGTTGTGTGCAGAGAGGTAAACATGTAACCACTGACTGACCCATGAGAGATGTTTATGTTTCAGCTACAACTGGCTTTGGCACAGCTGGGACTGGAGGGTTTGCCACGCCTGCATCAGGGGGTCTGTTTGGGGGCACCAACACTGCCACCCCCTCGGGGGGTCTGTTTGGTTCCCAGCCTGCTGCCTTTGGAGCTGCTGGGACTGGGTCGTCCTTTAGTAAGTGCATGGGGGTTTCAGAGGAAACACTGTTTCTGAAATTTTGCCAGGACAGAGATCGTGTATTGAGCCAGTATACTGTATAATTTATTTCAAAATTCCTGTAAAATTATGTGCACAAAGTAATGTTTGTTTTTAAAAGGTGACAAAATGCTAGATCTGTATTTCGTATCACAATATTTCCTTTTCAGTCCAGACTAAGCTCAGCAACTGTTTTTGGTAAAATGTGTACATACTGTATTCTGAGCCTTGTACTGTGCACAGTTATCATGAAACTTATGTAAATTATTAGTTTATTCATAAATTTAAACACATTTCATTTTGGTTAAACGCAGTTGAGTTCCAAATTTGGGTGAGCTTATTTAGCAGAACACTGAAACTGAACTGTGAATGTCGGACCTCAAAAGACGGTTGTTTGTTCAGCGTTTGGAGGCGCGACACAGACAGGAAGTCTGTTCTCATCCACTGTGCCCACCGGGACTACGTCCCTCTTTGGCAATGCAGGCCCCACAGCCTCCACGGGGGGCATCTTTGGGGCAACTCCAGCCAAGATTGGTGAGTGCAAGTTGTGTTTCTATCACACCTGGCTGTGTGTGCCTTCTGCTTGGCCGCGGTTAATGACGTTTTGCCAAGCTACATGGTTTCTAGAAAGACGATTTGTTGCTGTCAGATGGCATCGATTTTGATGACTGAGCCTGTTATATGTAGTTATGTACAACTAAAATATTATGCAATGCCAAGATATTATGGAATCTGCAGTTTCAAAATGAATTATCTTTTGCAATATGGGAAGCTGTACGCTGCGCTGCCTATGCTTATTCTGTTGTTAATAACGTTATAGTAAAACATAGACAACATTATGTTGCTGCAATTTATTCAGTTGTATGAGAGAGTACATGGCTGTAGAAAGTGGTGGATATTTATGTACGACTAGTCATTGCATATTAATTGCAGCTGGAAGCCTTCCAGTGAAGTCGAGATGGTGATCAATTGAGCAGGTCTGCCAGGCAATTAAATGTAAACTGCTTGAAACACTAATGACAGGATACTGTGTTACATTGTATATATATATATATATATATATATATATATATATATATATATATATATATACATATATATATATATATATATACATATATATATATATATATATATATATATATATATATATATAACATACTTATTTTCTTTGTTTTTGTAATATATTTATTGACTCTGAAGGACTTTTCCTGTGCCTGTTTCTCAGGGTTTGGGGGCGCAGCGACTGCGACAAGTGGTACTACAGTTA
This sequence comes from Oasisia sp. SBJ-2009, assembly GCA_964017155.1. Lineage (NCBI taxonomy): Eukaryota > Metazoa > Annelida > Polychaeta > Sabellida > Siboglinidae > Oasisia > Oasisia sp. SBJ-2009. The sequence goes on from OZ024860.1 coordinate 12,746,911, forward strand.
AGTTCACGCCCCCGGCTGGCACGGAGACCATGTTGAAGGGCGGCAACCAACAGAACATGAACACACGGCATCAGTGCATCACAGCCATGAAGGAGTACGAAGCCAAGAGTCTCGAGGTGAGTCAACCGCAACTTGAATTCATATAGTTCCATGTTTGAGTTTATTCTAACAAGTAGTATTTTGTAGGTTAAGTTTTGTTTATAGCTAGGCGGTCACTGCTATCATGAAGTAGAAAACCACTGTCAGTATTCATCCTATGGACACCCAATCGTGGTAAGAAAAACTGGAAAACCGAAGACAACAGACACTAAGCAGATATGCAAAACTGTTAAAGCGACATGGTCCGTTTTTTTTTATTATTGCAAAATCAAGTTATACGGTATAAATTATACCTATTATAGCGTACAGACTGTCAAAAGATGTTTTCATGTACCATTTAGGGGTTGAAAATAGACGTAGTAAGGGCACTTACTCTGTACACATCGACCGCGAGGAGTTTTCGAAACCTTTGTAGGCGTGGCTAAAAGCTCAGAACGAAATGCATGATCACGTGATGCAGTATTACGTAAACACAAATTGACGGGTTGCACGTATTGCCGTGTCGTGTATTTGTTGTCATTCGTAATGGTATGAAGTCAGTATTTATGTGTGAATGCGATTAGTATGGGCATTACATTTGTTATGAAAACATGGTATATATTTGTAATGTATGTTGTGTGCATATTCTAAGACCAGACAAGAGACATCCTATTATTAGAAAACCAATGATTGACCCATATGGAAATGGTCATCTATGCTTCACCTGTGGCCAACCAGTGATTATGAATATAACACACAGTCACATGTTCATGACGAGTAGCTGGTCAGGACCATATATCCAGGCCTGGTGGTCAGTCCGCTCAGTGTCACACTCACCCAGGGGCAGAAACTAACTTTTTTCACCACTAGTCCACAGGACTAGTGGCCAGGAAAGTTCACTAGTCCGCAGCCAAATCCACTAGTCCCGTCAAATTCATCAACACGGAGACGTCAAGATGACCAAATTATATTAAAAAAATATTTACGAAAAACATACCAGGTAGTAACGATAATACACATCTCTCAATCTGCACCATCGAAGTACTTGTCACAACTGGCATCACTGTCCCACTCTACACGATACTGGCCTTGACATTAAGCTTTTGCATCCACTGGCCCGGGGGCCAGTATATTTCAAGTTACTGGCCCCCAAAAAAGTTACTGTCCCGAATATTGTAAACAAAATATGCTGCTACCGAGGTGCCCATCGCTTTAGAAGACCAAGTTTTGACAGGAGTGACATCATGAAGACTTTCTGAAGCTCTTATAATGCATGCATTTATTTTTAATGTACATTATTCAGATTGCAACAATAAAAAGAGAGAACTCGACGTTAAATGAAATGTTTTAATTGTGGTGTAAGTCTGGTAATATAAAATATGAGGCAACCTTCACACTATACAATTTTAGCACATTTATTTATGAGCTTTACATGGATTACTACACATTATGAAAAATTAAATATTAACCTCAATGACAACAGTCAACATCTGTCAGTGTTGTGTGTCTTCTCAATATTAAATAATGAAGACAGTTTAAATTCGATAAATAATATAAAACAAAAACGTAAAAGTACAATATTAATTTTATTACAGCCTGTATTGTAGGCTATTCGTAACAAATATCATAATTCCACAACTAGCAATTCAGTTCCTGAAGAAGGACGCCGATGGCGGTTTGATGAACATTTTCACGAACTGCATTGTAGGCCTTTTTTATGAGCTCGGAAAAAAAATGTTGGTTTTGCATAACTGCGTTGAGACTAGTTTAAAGCAAAGTCAAATTCATGACTTTGACTGTTCTGGCATGCTTGGGGCTCGAAGCTATAGCTGTCTGTCATGAAAAACACTTCTTAGTTTTGGTTGTGCCTGAAAACTATTACTGCAGAATCAGGCATACGTGATACCATGATAAATTAGTATTAGAATGCAGATAACCCGTGCCCCATCTAATGACAAGCTAGCCTATGACTACGTAAACATCGTGTCTGTGTGTGAGGCCGAGAGCCCACGTGCGCCGGTGACAGTGTGAACGCTGTCCAAAACACTTGTCCTCTTTCTTCCAAGATTGTTTCACAAAATATACCGCTGCAGGAATGGTCTTTTGCAACACTATCAAACGTTTCATAGTATAATTTCCACTATGGAATGTGAACTAGTGTTTTATCATGCAGACAACAACGACATCGCCTACCACCCATAGCCAACGGCAATGTGTAACACAATCGCTGATTGGGTGAATAATGAGTGACTCCCGCAATTTGCCAATCACGCAGGCTTTAATCAAATATTACTTCCACAGGACATGAAAATAGTTGTGTTTGCACGACAACATTTTAGACATATTGCGTAAAAAGGTATATATAAAATGTAACAAAACGAACGTTAATAAATACACTCATGTTATTAAAGTCGTTTTATTTTCTGTGAAGGGTCGGGTTACGGAAACATCGACGCCCGGGACGACGGTGGTCAGTAGGGGATTGAAACCACTTGACATTAAATTAACTGGTGGCCCGAACTGGCCCAACAGCTTTAAAATACGCGTCGGGTCATCGCGCCAGTGCCAATTCCGAGCCCGGTCGATAATACACATGTTGCTTTTCTTACGAAAAAATTGGTGCAAAATGGCGGCGTATTTCAATTATAAAATTATCAACTTTTGTAACACCAGGTGGTGCCACTGAAAATTCTGATGAATTCAGTAGTCCACCGGACTACTGAGTTGTAATATTTACTAGTCCGTGGCACAATCTGGTAGTCTCGGACTAGCGGACGGTCCTTAATTTCTGACCCTGCTCACCCCAGACAGAACCAGCGGGGCTGACCCATTTGCCAAGGTTTTATAACTAAATATTGCTCATACATTAACAAGAAACGTATTTGTGTCCTGTAAAAGACCTCAAGAATAAATGGTAACAATCATAATTAAACATGACACCAGAATGTTATGATTTGTATGCAACGTACACTTAAATTTATGAAACGGTGGCAGAGTAACGTAAGTAACTGGACAAGGCTACTGGCTGTGTCCGATTGTTTATGCTACTCTGCCACTGTCTCATCAGATTACAGTTGTATGCAGTTCACAAAAGTACCATTTGATGCAAGTATTGAGTCGTCGTTGCCTGTGTTTTGCAGGAGCTGCGACTAGAGGACTATGCGGCCAACAGGAAGGGGGTCCAGCAAGGCTCAGCTACAATATTTGGGGCAGCTCAACCCGCCCAAACCCCTGGATTTAGCTTTGGCCAGAACAAGACAACATCGTTCACAGGAGGTATGTGACAGCATCAGTGATTGGGGACAGAATAACAACTTACTAACATTTTATAATCAACACATTTGCATACAGAACAGTTTCATTCTGGTTTTGAAAAACTTAATATTGCATTGCGACAGTTACTCAGTTGTATGAATGAGTACCTGGCTATAGACCGTGTTGGATATTTTTTACCAGTAATCTTCGTAAGTAATTGCATATTGCCTGAATACTTCCCAGATAAATTCAGATGGTGTTTGATTGAAAAGGTTTGCCAGTGTATGGACACAAAAACTCCTGGAGCATTTCTAAGCACAGGTTAATGTGCAGTATAATACTTCTTTGAACCCCACAGTGATGACACCAATTTACCCCACTACCCTATCCAAGACTTGTCTTTATCCCATTCTCTCATGTCCTATTTGTGAGTGAATTGTAGTGTTTTGAATAAGTAATCTTCTTAAGTAATTGGATCTTGTCTGAATGCTTCCCAGAGAAATTCAGATGGTGATTGATTGAACGCTTTCGCCGGTGAGCTCTTCTTTGAACCCCACAGTGATGACACCAATTTACCCCCACCCTATCCAAGGCTCTGTCTTTATCCCATTCTCACCTGTCCTATTTGTGTGCAGGTTTTGGAGCAACCCCAACCGCCACTGGTCTGTTTGGAGCTCAGACCACTCAGCCACAGGGGTCCACGTTGTTTGGGGGAGGCACTGCTGCAGCTAAGCCTGTGTTTGGCACGGCGACAACATCTGCAGCCGCGGCTTCGACTGGGTTTGGAGGCTTTGGAACCAATACAGGCACCTCCCTGTTTGGAGGAGCAACTACACAACAGAAGGTAAGGACCCAATACAGACAGCTGTCTGTTTGGAGGAGCAACTACACAACAGAAGGTAAAGAACCAATACAGACAGCTGTCTGTTTGGAGGAGCAACTACACAACAGAAGGTAAGGACCCAATACAGACAGCTGTCTGTTTGGAGGAGCAACTACACAACAGAAGGTAAGGACCCAATACAGACAGCTGTCTGTTTGGAGGAGCAACTACACAACAGAAGGTAAGGAACCAATACAGACAGCTGTCTGTTTGGAGGAGCAACTACACAACAGAAGGTAAAGAACCAATACAGACAGCTGTCTGTTTGGAGGAGCAACTACACAACAGAAGGTAAGGAACCAATACAGACAGCTGTCTGTTTGGAGGAGCAACTACACAACAGAAGGTAAGGAACCAATACAGACAGCTGTCTGTTTGGAGGAGCAACTACACAACAGAAGGTAAAGAACCAATACAGACAGCTGTCTGTTTGGAGGAGCAACTACACAACAGAAGGTAAGGACCCAATACAGACAGCTGTCTGTTTGGAGGAGCAACTACACAACAGAAGGTAAAGAACCAATACAGACAGCTGTCTGTTTGGAGGAGCAACTACACAACAGAAGGTAAGGACCCAATACAGACAGCTGTCTGTTTGGAGGAGCAACTACACAACAGAAGGTAAAGAACCAATACAGACAGCTGTCTGTTTGGAGGAGCAACTACACAACAGAAGGTAAGGACCCAATACAGACAGCTGTGTGTTTGGAGGAGCAACTACACAACAGAAGGTAAGGAACCAATACAGACAGCTGTCTGTTTGGAGGAGCAACTACACAACAGAAGGTAAGGAACCAATACAGACAGCTGTCTGTTTGGAAGAGCAAATACACAACAGAAGGTAAGAACCAATACAGACAGCTGTCTGTTTGGAAGAGCAAATACACAACAGAAGGTAAGGAACCAATACAGACAGCTATCTGTTTGGAAGAGCAAATACACAACAGAAGGTAAGAACCAATACAGACAGCTGTGTGTTTGGAAGAGCAAATACACAACAGAAGGTAAGAACCAATACAGACAGCTGTCTGTTTGGAGGAGCAACTACACAACAGAAGGTAAGGAACCAATACAGACAGCTGTCTGTTTGGAGGAGCAACTACACAACAGAAGGTAAGGAACCAATACAGACAGCTGTCTGTTTGGAGGAGCAACTACACAACAGAAGGTAAAGAACCAATACAGACAGCTGTCTGTTTGGAGGAGCAACTACACAACAGAAGGTAAGGACCCAATACAGACAGCTGTCTGTTTGGAGGAGCAACTACACAACAGAAGGTAAAGAACCAATACAGACAGCTGTCTGTTTGGAGGAGCAACTACACAACAGAAGGTAAGGACCCAATACAGACAGCTGTCTGTTTGGAGGAGCAACTACACAACAGAAGGTAAAGAACCAATACAGACAGCTGTCTGTTTGGAGGAGCAACTACACAACAGAAGGTAAAGAACCAATACAGACAGCTGTGTGTTTGGAGGAGCAACTACACAACAGAAGGTAAGGAACCAATACAGACAGCTGTCTGTTTGGAGGAGCAACTACACAACAGAAGGTAAGGAACCAATACAGACAGCTGTCTGTTTGGAAGAGCAAATACACAACAGAAGGTAAGAACCAATACAGACAGCTGTCTGTTTGGAAGAGCAAATACACAACAGAAGGTAAGGAACCAATACAGACAGCTATCTGTTTGGAAGAGCAAATACACAACAGAAGGTAAGAACCAATACAGACAGCTGTGTGTTTGGAAGAGCAAATACACAACAGAAGGTAAGGAACCAATACAGACAGCTGTGTGTTTGGAAGAGCAAATACACAACAGAAGGTAAGGAACCAATACAGACAGCTGTGTGTTTGGAAGAGCAAATACACAACAGAAGGTAAGGAACCAATACAGACAGCTGTGTGTTTGGAAGAGCAAATACACAACAGAAGGTAAAGAACCAATACAGACAGCTGTCTGTTTGGAAGAGCAACTACACAACAGAAGGTAAGGAACCAATACAGACAGCTGTGTGTTTGGAAGAGCAAATACACAACAGAAGGTAAGGAACCAATACAGACAGCTGTGTGTTTGGAAGAGCAACTACACAACAGAAGGTAAGGAACCAATACAGACAGCTGTCTGTTTGGAGGAGCAACTACACAACAGAAGGTAAGGAACCAATACAGACAGCTGTCTGTTTGGAGGAGCAACTACACAACAGAAGGTAAAGAACCAATACAGACAGCTGTCTGTTTGGAGGAGCAACTACACAACAGAAGGTAAGGACCCAATACAGACAGCTGTCTGTTTGGAGGAGCAACTACACAACAGAAGGTAAAGAACCAATACAGACAGCTGTCTGTTTGGAGGAGCAACTACACAACAGAAGGTAAGGACCCAATACAGACAGCTGTCTGTTTGGAGGAGCAACTACACAACAGAAGGTAAAGAACCAATACAGACAGCTGTCTGTTTGGAGGAGCAACTACACAACAGAAGGTAAGGACCCAATACAGACAGCTGTGTGTTTGGAGGAGCAACTACACAACAGAAGGTAAGGAACCAATACAGACAGCTGTCTGTTTGGAGGAGCAACTACACAACAGAAGGTAAGGAACCAATACAGACAGCTGTCTGTTTGGAAGAGCAAATACACAACAGAAGGTAAGAACCAATACAGACAGCTGTCTGTTTGGAAGAGCAAATACACAACAGAAGGTAAGGAACCAATACAGACAGCTATCTGTTTGGAAGAGCAAATACACAACAGAAGGTAAGAACCAATACAGACAGCTGTGTGTTTGGAAGAGCAAATACACAACAGAAGGTAAGAACCAATACAGACAGCTGTCTGTTTGGAGGAGCAACTACACAACAGAAGGTAAGGAACCAATACAGACAGCTGTCTGTTTGGAGGAGCAACTACACAACAGAAGGTAAGGAACCAATACAGACAGCTGTCTGTTTGGAGGAGCAACTACACAACAGAAGGTAAAGAACCAATACAGACAGCTGTCTGTTTGGAGGAGCAACTACACAACAGAAGGTAAGGACCCAATACAGACAGCTGTCTGTTTGGAGGAGCAACTACACAACAGAAGGTAAAGAACCAATACAGACAGCTGTCTGTTTGGAGGAGCAACTACACAACAGAAGGTAAGGACCCAATACAGACAGCTGTCTGTTTGGAGGAGCAACTACACAACAGAAGGTAAAGAACCAATACAGACAGCTGTCTGTTTGGAGGAGCAACTACACAACAGAAGGTAAAGAACCAATACAGACAGCTGTGTGTTTGGAGGAGCAACTACACAACAGAAGGTAAGGAACCAATACAGACAGCTGTCTGTTTGGAGGAGCAACTACACAACAGAAGGTAAGGAACCAATACAGACAGCTGTCTGTTTGGAAGAGCAAATACACAACAGAAGGTAAGAACCAATACAGACAGCTGTCTGTTTGGAAGAGCAAATACACAACAGAAGGTAAGGAACCAATACAGACAGCTATCTGTTTGGAAGAGCAAATACACAACAGAAGGTAAGAACCAATACAGACAGCTGTGTGTTTGGAAGAGCAAATACACAACAGAAGGTAAGGAACCAATACAGACAGCTGTGTGTTTGGAAGAGCAAATACACAACAGAAGGTAAGGAACCAATACAGACAGCTGTGTGTTTGGAAGAGCAAATACACAACAGAAGGTAAGGAACCAATACAGACAGCTGTGTGTTTGGAAGAGCAAATACACAACAGAAGGTAAAGAACCAATACAGACAGCTGTCTGTTTGGAAGAGCAACTACACAACAGAAGGTAAGGAACCAATACAGACAGCTGTGTGTTTGGAAGAGCAAATACACAACAGAAGGTAAGGAACCAATACAGACAGCTGTGTGTTTGGAAGAGCAAATACACAACAGAAGGTAAAGAACCAATACAGACAGCTGTCTGTTTGGAAGAGCAAATACACAACAGAAGGTAAGAACCAATACAGACAGCTGTCTGTTTGGAGGAGCAAATACACAACAGAAGGTAAGGAACCAATACAGACAGCTGTCTGTTTGGAGGAGCAAATACACAACAGAAGGTAAGGAACCAATACAGACAGCTGTGTGTTTGGAAGAGCAAATACACAACAGAAGGTAAAGAACCAATACAGACAGCTGTCTGCTTGGAGGAGCAAATACACAACAGAAGGTAATAAACCAATACATATAACTCCCTGTTCGGAAGAGCAAATACAAAGGTAATACATAGACGGCTATCTGTTTGGAAAAGCAAACATATCAGAAATAATGTTTTCCGCAGTAAGAGGGCACACACTCAGTTCTCATGTGATGTAGTGAACTGTGACACTGGTGTAACAATGTGTGATGACATGACATGTCCTTGTCATTGACAGAGTATCTTCGGGCAGACAGCTACTACACAGGCTGGGGGTCTGTTTGGCAGCACACCAACCTCGACGGCATTTGGCACACCAGGATTTGGGACACCCAGTGTGTTTGGTGCCACTACACAGGCAGTATGTGTCAGTTCACATCGGGGACCAATAACAACCCTTATGATATTATAGAAAATCCAAATGCATTATTTGTCTGGATTAACATCTCATCTGTTTCTTGAGTTTTGATATTATGTTCTCAACAGTAGAATAATTAATGTTAAGGTGGCACTACTTGCCATATGGCAAGAGATAGTTCATTTTAAAACTGCAGATTTCATAAGATCTTGTCAGTCTTTCAGAAGATACACTTGGCAGTTCCATTCAGCCTGTGTCTTTCAGAAGATAACCTATAAGCTTTCGGTCAGATTTACCTGGTCTCTGTGTCAGGAGAAGTATATGGTCACTCACAGGGAAATGAAGAAAAAACCCATCTATCTGGTGGTCTCACAGGTCCAGTGTTCTCGATCTAAAAAGAAAACACAGTTTTTTACAATAGTTTAGTTTTAAAATGTACGGAGTAAAATTTGCTTGCAGGGAGGTTTGTTTGGCAGTAAGCCCACAGGGTTTGGTACGCCAGCTGCTTCGACTGGCTTCAGCTTTGGCCAGCCAGCCACCACCAGCAGTCTGTTTGCCAAGCCCACCACCACCTCTACTGGCTTTGGGGGCTTTGGAGCAACGTCCAGTGCAGGATTTGGTAAGTTTCACTTGTGTTTGTCTGTAAGAACAGAACGTCAAAAACATGATGTGAGACGATGTATATATAAATTTATTTATGTATGAAAACTTACGTTTGTGGGATATATTACAAAATAATAACCTAAATTAATATAAAAGCTGTCTATCTTAGATGCTTAGCTATATTGCTTAGCTGTATTGCTTACACAATGTAGGAATATTTCTTTAAGACATACTAGCCATTTAAAATTTGGTTGGCTCCTGTGATAGCCAAGACTTTTTTGTTTTTTTGTGGGTCCCCATTCCACAACAAACAGTTTAAGTACACACATTGTTTAGAATTTGTATCACTCATGTATATATGTATAATTTATGTTGTTTTTCAGTATCAGAAACTTTGTATAGCTGCTGAGATAAGTAAAGTTAGACCAAATATTCACCAGTTGAGAACAAATTCTGTCTTCTCACCTGCCAGGTACAACCCAGACGAGCAGTTTGTTTGGTAACAAACCGACAGGATTTGGGGCAGCTGTGAACCCCCTGGGGGGTGGGTTCGCAGCCAACACGGGGCTGACAGGCACCCTAGGCACTGGCACGTCTCTCTTCGGTGGGCAGGTGGCGAAACCTACCCTCGGCACGACATTTGGAAGTAGGTGTCCTTTGTGTAGAGTTACTATAGATACACCCAACGTTGGCATGGATGGTATTATTCATGTTGTGACTGTCGTAGACTTCATCTTAGAACGTCAATATCAGATGGAATGAATAATATGATAACTCCGGGGTAAAACTTCAGCATTTATTTTACTAGCTAGCAGGACTAGTAAAATCAAAAGTACTAGTCCGCCAAATGGTTTACTAGTCCGGCAAAATATAAAAACAACCTAAATTTAAGTTGATTTAAAACTAAAAAACAGTATATGTTGCAACCCCGGTAAAGTAACAATGCACTTTTTATAGAGGTAACAAAGAAATAGTACAGAAATATCAAAAGTAATTAATGAAAATACCACACTAGAAAATTATAGACATCAAAGAATCGTTAATCTTACAAATAATGCCCAGACAAGTTCACAGCAGGTGTTCACTGGCCATGCCTAAGAAAATGTCATTTATCAGTAAATGAATCTGCTGTAGCCAGTTGCTCACTGGCACTGGATTCAGTTACATCCCCCAGCCTGTGGATGGGTTAGGGTTAGGGTCATTGTGACTACAAACATTTGATTGACTACTTGTAACTTGTAAAGGCATGTTTTTAAATGACGGTGGAATTTGGCAATAATATGCTCTTTATGACATGCTTTCTAGTAGAAAGCATGTTACAAAGAGCAAGGGCAGCTACAGAAAAAGTTTGAGTCCCAAGATTAGTATTAACTAACAAAAAGTTAATCAAAACTGGATGATTGAAGCTCGAGGGGTTTGCTTACATGAAAGTGCATGGTAAGTAATAGTACAAATTATACAGATGGTAGAATATTGGACACAAAGCCAGTGTAGTGGTTTAATCAGTTTAGGTTTGGGCAGGCCGTTGTAAGCTGGACATCAATAATTTACACTGCAGACAAGTGCGGTTAAAATATTGATGCCATGACAGTGTGATTTTCATCAGTCGAGGTATGTCTTGGTAAAACCCAAACTCTGTTCTAAGTAAAGCAACAATACAGCATCGTTTTTAACATTTTGTTGTTGTCATACTGTTATTATATGTATTATTGAGAATGTTTGTTATTCGGATGTATAGACTAGGTTTCATTGCGTTACTATTTCTACTAGTTTTAACTTGTGTTGTAGCAGAAATTTTGGTTGTGTCGTGGACTCTGGTAGCGTACTGGCTTGCTCTGCTACATGTCACATGATGCTGGTCATGTGACATGACCATAATACAGCAAGTCAGTCTGACATAGCTTCAGTATAAATAATATGTATGATACTTATTATTTGGAAGCTCTTGCTATGATGTTTACACATGTAATGCCTTTGTTCTTGTCATGTTGTATTGGGACATTGTCATGTTTGTTTTGCTTTTATTGCAGCGGGCAACTTTCTAGGAGGTGTAGGCACAAGCACCGCCCTAGGGGGGCTTGGTGGGGTGACTGCCCCCCTTGTAGGGTAAATATCCAACGTTCTTACCAACTCTGACTCTGCACATCCTAAATGAGAAATTTGAGAAAATGGCATAGTTGATTTGATTACTTGATGTCGACATTCTTATCCACGAATATAAATCATTTAGGTGTATGGAATTGTTATAAAAGTGAATTCTGTTGACTATTGACAGTACACATGGCAACCTATAATAATCTGGTAGAAAATCGTGTTTGGGTATTTTTTGTTAAAAAACAACCCAAGGGCATGTGTTTTGAAGCACAAGAGGCACGCAACTGTGGTCATTTGTCTATTGAGTTTATGCTTGAATTATCATGTGGTCGAATTGTGATACAAAATATTTGTTATGCTTCTAAAAAAAATGTGTAACCGGTTTTTAGCTTCAATTTCAAAGTCATTGTGAGAAATGGAAGAAATCCGCTGAAATAAATTCCCCAGTAATACAGACATGTTAACTATACTTTTTTATTATTAAGTTAATGATTTGCTAAAATTCATAACACATGTTAACATAACAAGTAACTGAATAGACAAAGTGGAAATTTTTGAAACATGAGTTTCATTGTTAGCTCATTTCGGCTGAGTGTTTGCTTTTGATGTTTCAGGGCCAGTGACTTGGCCGCCCAGGCCCAGGTTCAACAGCAATTATTGGGTCTCACTAATTCCCCCTACGGAGATTCACCTCTCTTCCGCAACCTCAAACCGGTATGTAGGACACCGTTGTTTCTGGTTACCTTTAGGGGCCATTCATGAAGTGCATCATACTGTTTGTTTACGTTTAGATCTCTGCCTTCTTCTGACTCTAAAATACTGCCATCTACACTGGCATGTACACTGGCATGTACACTGTCATCCCCATGGTGCATATAACTATAATGTTTGCCTGTTGCCTGGTAGTGTTGGTTTGGTGTTTGTATGAAAACCCCTAACTTGATGGTGAATGTGTCTGTAGTAATTATTATACAGTGGATCCTTGCTTTACATATGCCCTGGTAATCCAGCCACCTTTCAGCTGAGGTCACCCTAGGACAGTTCTAAACTTCTGCCAAAACGGCTCAGTGCTTAATGCTGACTGTCACATAATAAAAATAGTAATTGGCAATATTTGACAAACTATTGCTATGAAAACAACTCATCCAAGTAAGCTAGTACTTTGTAAATTGCCATTATAAGCAACACCATCTGCCATTACTGTGGTCAAAGGTTTTTGCAGGTTTGTTTTATAAAAACTGCATCAATCTTGAACAATTTCAACAATGCGATAACCCTTAATCAGGGCTATTATAATGTGTTAACTAACAGGAACATGGTATTTATAACATGTGCCTCCACATAGCGGATAATTGTGAGTAAAAACTATTTTAATAGTAGGCACCATCATTACCACTAATGTGGCCTGTCTGTTTTACTGACCACGCAACTGCTAAAGCAGACTGTCGTATAGTAAAGGTTAACGTGAACGGATGGACGGAAGTTTTCTTCAACAGCAACAACAAACCTACATGCACTGTTGGTGCACTGCTGTTGCTGAATGAACATGGCTAAAGTCAGACTTATACATTGCCATGCCTTTCTCAAGCTAAAAAAAACCCCGGAATGTAACGCTAATTTAAACTAAGTTACAAAATAATATACACAGTTCATGCATAAACTGTTTCACCTAGTGTATATCTTATGAACTGTGTTAGTAATGTAGTGGTACATTTGCCACAGGATGACAAGAAGCGTGAGGAACTAGTGAAGCCCACGAACCCTGCTGCCCAGAAGGCTGCTTTGACTGGTACGACTCAGTACAAAGTGAGTCCGCGGCCAGCCTCCAAGATCAAGCCCCGACCACTGCACTCCATCGCCAATGGGAAGGTACGCACATTGTCCATAGGCAGCGTTGTAATCATTTTGGATTTTATGTTTAACAATTCAGATTTGTTGCAGTTTCGAGCACTAGTTCTTGATTATTGAAGTGCATTACTGTTTAATTTACATTTTTTGTTCTGCTGAGCTACATCGTGTACACATTGTATTAACCCTAGAGGTGACCAAGAAAAATCCTCTGTAGCATACTGTACCTATAAAAATCATAACTAATATTGGTCAGAAAAATATGAATGATGCATCATTTTAACACGAAAGGAATGCTTTATTATAATAACAAAAAATTATATCTGTAGAACAAATTAAATCATGGGGATATTTGAAATTGAATTAAAAAAAATAAACAAACATTTGATCCTGCTGCCAGAAAACGATTGTGTGGAAGAATATACTTCGCCATTTAGATATATGTAGATTCATGTATTAGCTGATAAATAAAACAAAAATGAAACAAATCCGTTGATAAAAAATATTTTAATAATTTTTTGTCGGCATAAAAATATGTTGATACAAGCCGGCGCTCATGCCTGTTGCAACCCACGTGCCCAACGTGAGAAATGTCGCGCTGCTAATTTGGTGAATTTTCACCCCACAAACGCCTCCAAAGTCAATCTAACTACAGGAACTTATCCTTTTGAGCCGGAGTCTGACGTTGACCTCCTGTTTCAGATGCAGATGTTTGAGGGTCTAGAGGACGATGACGCGTCATTCGGCAGTGACAGTTTTGTGGCCCGACGCAGCATCAAGAAGCTGCAGCTGAAGAAGCCTGGCTGTCGTGACCAGCTGCCCACCTCCATCCTCCACTCACCCTCCATTGTGGAAGAAACCATCACCCAGTTCTCACCAATCTCCAACTACGGCGAACACTCAGAGGAGAGGTGAGGAAGCTTGGTTCATTGGCCCTCATGTAATCCCTTTGTAACGACGTCCATTACCTAATAATATAATAATATATTTATTTCGTATAGTGTCACATCCATAATCGTTCGTGGTGCTTCACAACATATTACAATTTAAAAGACATAAACAGATATATGTATACAATAAGACAAATACTAGTGTTTTAAAATAAACGTAAAAAATATATGTATAGGTATATAAATAAATAAAATTAGTACAGTATTCAAAGCGTAGCACTTTTAAATAAATAAATAAATTACGTATTAGTCATAAAAATACATAATAATCGGTCTAGTGTATAATTACATTACAATTATCCTGACAAGTGATGGTATAGGTATAATTATTATTAGTAATAAATAGTTTAGTATATGTTAAAACTGTTTAAAAAAAATAATAATTATGTAACAATAAGGCCAATAAATAAGTGTATAATTATGTATTGGTAATATTACGAAATAATCTAGTAAAAAATGATAATGTTCATGTCGAATTACACTAATATGCAATACGAAAAAATATGTGTTCAGTAGATGTTTGAAGCTGGTGAGATCGTCACAAGTCTTAATGACCGTTGGTAAATTGTTCTTACCTCAAACGTGTGACCATGTCAGACACGAGGACAGTTTCACTTCATTGGACAGACACTTCAGAATGCGGTGGCATCAGAATTATGGTCACTCCTACGTGTGGTCATGGAAAAATATTTCTCGTTTTTCAGTCTATAAATGTAAAATATTGCCTAGGTACGTGTAACATGTCGACATCTTGAAAGGACATTGAGATTGTTGTGTAGTTGGCTTCATAACTATAGTTTATTACATGTCATACTTCAACATTTTTTTTCAAGTTTCTTGTTAAGATACCCATAGGCTATATCAACCTTTTTGCTTTGTCTGCAAAAAGTACTGCTTTAGTGTGAACAATAACGCTGGCGACTGGAATACACTTTCAATTGCCTCTGAGTTTGGGAAATGTACTTGAGGTCGCAAAATAAACAGGACTAGCCATAGTCCTACTTCTGACACCAAATATTGCAGGAGCTATGCACCATAAATTAATGTTTAGCCTACCACGTTTATGTTGCAGGCCTGGAGTAAGTCGGGATAAGTTTGCCACAAGGGCAGTCTCAGAGGACGAGATGTCTTCCCACAGTACCTCCAAGTACGTGTCTCTTCACTCTTCCCACCGGTCTGTCTTACACAAGCACTGCTTTACATTGTTACAGTTTAACTAATGGCGGGGGCCAGGGTCTGTACAGGGCCTTGAAAGTCTTGAAAAGCCTTGAATTTGATTGGACCAAATTCAAGGCCTTGACATCCTAGAATTTTACAAAGTAGTCTTGAAAAGTCTTGAATTTAATTGTGGTCAATAAAATACTGTTTTGACTCAATTGTTGTGACGGATAACAGCCAGAAAAGGAAAAGCTTATGCACAAAAATACCTTGTGTGCACATTGGGCAATAGGCATTTCATTGTGGTTGGCGCCATTGTTTTCTTAGTTGAGTAAAAATTGTTCCTTGAAAAGTCTTGAATTGCCTTGAATTTCAAATGTCCAGGTGTGTACGGTCCCTGTAATGCTCATGAACCAAATGTTGCTCGTTATAATTAATAATTAACAATGCCAGGGCAGACAGCTGAAACACTTTCATCAATGCGTCGTTGAAATAATGTGTTGTGAGATATGGCGGTGACTTACGTGCGAAAAGAGTTCCTTGAATTTAACAGCTGATTTAGTGGGTCTTCATTAAACACACATTGTCTTGTCCACCTGAGTGCTGTTGTAGTAATGGTAATTAGACTTTCACTCACTACAAATCCTTTTGCTGTCATTTTGAACCTTGCACAGTTTTATTCACTCTACATTGCTCTAGTTCACTCAGCTGTATGAATAAATACCTGGCTATAGATGGTGGATATTTGTGTATGAATTGTCTGCACAGTAATTGCTTCAGCATGGCTGAATGCTGCTTCCCAGAGATGTCAACATCGTGTAACATTCATGTTTGAGTGAATGTGAAGTGCTTTGTGCAGTGCTACGGATAGGGTGTCTGCCTTATACATAAAAATCCTAAATTTATTGTGACATTTGTAATTAATTTCAATAAAAATATTCTGGATCCACCCAGTCACAAATTACAGGTCCCTGAGTCCTAATATCGGCCATCGTTGGACATTGTCAAGACATGTTTCTTTGACGTGATTGTGGTGAATGTTTGATATCAGGCAAAAAAATTGTGGAGGGGGCATTGGCAATTTTTATCTGGTGTTGAACATTGATAATTTCCACTCCTAGCCACCACTGTTAAAATATTGATGCCGTCACAACATTCATATGAACACATGTCGATCCTGTAGGAATCTGGACAATACAATCGATGAGTTGAATCCACGCGCGCCGCTCACACTCAACCTCAGTAAGTTGAATCGCTTCCCCCAGGGGGAGCCATCTGTAGACCCGGACTCGGCCGAACAATCTCTCCACGAGGTGAGTCTTGCGTTGTTGCAAAGTGTGTCTCGGATATGAAATTATGTCAGTAACTACGTTCCGTGTTCATTATTTACTCAGTTGTATTTTCTGTAATTTTCACATTAGTTAGCAGTATTTTAGCATTTAGTGTTACCATAAAATGTACAATTAAATCAGTTCATTTAAAGTAATACTAAAAGTATGTTTGAACTATTGAATCATCATTTATTTTATTATTGGTATATTGCATTGATTTGTTCTGAAGTAATAATAATAACGTTTAGCATAATTTGTTATGTCAGAAGAATGAATTCTGACAGAGAGAATATTATCGTTATTAGTAGTAGTATGAAGCTAGCAAATTGAAAAGATTAAAACATATATAAGGTATGAAACTTTTTATTTATTTATTTAATAGTTATTTACACATTGAAAGAAAGGTGAGTTCAGATGAGTTGTATAATTGTATTTTGGTGTTACAATGACTAAGTTCAGATTAGATCCAAACATTTAGCAGAACCATCGCAGCTGGGAGAACAATGCTGATGTGTAGTATAAAAGACTTCAGTTGATTCCAGTATAAAACACAGTTGCCAACGATGGTATTCACTGCACATTCTGCAAGGTATCTGCAAAGGGAATATAAAAGTGGATGTTATCTGCAGCGACAATGGCTGGGAGTACATGTCAGATTTTTTATCACAGGATGCAGATAACGTAGTCAACCTGTGTGGAATACGCCTGACCCGGCCAGGGTACTACACCCTGCCCCAGATGGAAGAGTTGGGCAGCTTGCTCGATGAGAATGGCAAATGTATCGTGGAGAACTTTGTCGTGGGTCGCGAGGGCTATGGCAACGTGCTGTGGCCGGGGCTCACAAACGTGGTCAATGCAAACCTCGATGCCATAGGTGAGTCAGTGCATGGTGTATGACTTCATACACGGAGAATGAGTGTATATGTATTTAAATCATCAGCATTCACCAGGAATGTCAAAAATCCCACTTCTGACACCAAATGTTGCAGGAAGTAATGCACTGTAAGACCATAGGTGATGCCATAGGTGAGTCAGTGCATGTTGTATGACGTCATACACGGAGAATGAGTGTATATATATTTAATTCATCAGCATTCACCAGGAATGGCAACAATCCCACTTCTGACACCAAATGTTGCAGGAAGTAATGCACTGTAAGACCATAGGTGATGCCATAGGTGAGTCAGTGCATGTTGTATGACGTCATACACGGAGAATGAGTGTATATATATTTAATTCATCAGCATTCACCAGGAATGGCAACAATCCCACTTCTGACACCAAATGTTGCAGGAAGTAATGCACTGTAAGACCAATGACTTACATATGTACACTGTGTCCTGTGGGTGTTATTACACACAAAAACATGTTGTTATATAATAATGGCTAGAAGACATAGAAGACATGGAATCAGGTGTCTTGCACAATCAGAGTCTCATGCACATGAAGCATGGAGTTTAGAAGGGTGATGTGGTAGTGGATGGTATATATGGAAAAGTGCATGTACCAACATGATTGTGCACGCACGTATACACATACGCATACACAGATGACAATTGTAATTACTAGAAAAAAATAACATTAGATGTTGGTGAAATGACCACATTCATTCAGTGATGTCTCAGAGGTTTAATGCCGTTATGACATATTGACAGTGCACTTCCGACGCAAGGAGATCACTGTGTACCCGGATGACGACAACAAACCCCCTGAGGGGGAGGGGTTCAACAAGAAGGCACAGGTGACCCTCGACTGTGTGTGGCCCATCGACAAGTCGTCTCACACCCCTATCAAGGTGAGTGGCCTTCTGTAGAGAAAGTAATTGATTCTGGAGAGTCAGATCTTTATGCAGGATCAGAGTTTCAGCATCCAAAACAGATGCAGGTGTTCGCACATGCAACCATCCAAACATGTATATCTCACTTTCACAAATTTACGGCTCATGTTGCAAAGATATCGCCTCACAACTCATATCTGTGCTGTCTTTCTTCCACTTGGTTATACTTCACTATATGTAGAGCCTAGAGTGACTTTAAGAGAAGCATTATGTGAATTAACTTGTCTTTCTGTACGTAGAGTCTAGGATGGCTTAAAGAAATTTATTATCTGGATTAACTTATCTTTGTACGTAGAACTTAGGGTGGCTTTAAGAGACGTATTATGTGAATTAACTTGTCTTCTCTCTACGTAGAGTCCAGGACGGCTCCAGGAGATGGATTACCAGGAGAAACTGGAGCGAGCATCCAACAAGATTGGAGCTACATTTATAGACTACCGACCCGAGACTGGCTCATGGGTGTTTGAAGTGAGGACTGTCTTATGTCTATCTATTTATATATCCTTATGACATATCAGGTTAACAAAAACTACATCATTAAAGAATATATTAATAAAAATTAATGGTGTCCTTTATGTCAGGTGAAACACTTCTCCCTGGAGAGGTCAGCCTTAGTGTTAATGGTGTCCTTTGTGTCAGGTGAAACACTTCTCCACGGAGAGGTCAGTTGTAGTGTTAATGGTGTCCTTTGTGTCAGGTGAAACACTTCTCCACGGACAGGTCAGTCGTAGTGTTAATGGTGTCCTTTGTGTCAGGTGAAACACTTCTCCACGGAGAGGTCAATCGTAATGGTAATGATATCCTTTGTGTCGGGTGAAACACTTCTCCGTGGAGAGCTCCGTCGTAGTGTTAATGGTGTCCTTTGTGTCAGGTGAAACACTTCTCCACGGAGAGGTCTGTCGTAGTGCTAATGGTGTCCTTTATGTCAGGTGAAACACTTCTCCACGGAGAGGTCAGTCGTAGTGTTAATGGTGTCCTTTGTGTCAGGTGAAACACTTCTCCGTGGAGAGGTCAGTTGTAGTGTTAATGGTGTCCTTTGTGTCGGGTGAAACATTTCTCCACGGAGAGGTCAGCCGTAGTGTTAATGGTGTCCTTTGTGTCAGGTGAAACACTTCTCCACGGAGAGGTCAGTCGTAGTGTTAATGGTGTCTTTTGTGTCAGGTGAAACACTTCTCCACGGAGAGGTCAGTTGTAGTGTTAATGGTGTCCTTTGTGTCGGGTGAAACACTTCTCCATGGAGAGGTCAGTCGTAGTGTTAATGGTGTCCTTTGTGTCAGGTGAAACACTTCTCCACGGAGAGGTCAGTCGTAGTGTTAATGGTGTCCTTTGTGTCGGGTGAAACACTTCTCCATGGAGAGGTCAGTCGCAGTGTTAATGGTGTCCTTTGTGTCAGGTGAAACACTTCTCCATGGAGAGGTCAGTCGCAGTGTTAATGGTGTCCTTTGTGTCAGGTGAAACACTTCTCCACGGAGAGGTCAGTCGTAGTGTTAATGGTGTCCTTTGTGTCAGGTGAAACACTTCTCCACGGAGAGGTCAGTCGCAGTGTTAATGGTGTCCTTTGTGTCAGGTGAAACACTTCTCCAAGTACGGTCTTCTGGACGACTCTGACGATGAAGACACAACAGTTGTGAAGCCAACGAAGCCAAAACAACTGAAGCTGACTCCACAGCAGCTACAACAAAAACAACAGCCGCAACAACAGCAGCAACAACAACAGCAGGTAATGTGATATGGCAACTGGCACGGTACTGTGAAAACATTGGGGAAGAGGTCTTGGTAGCATTAATTAGATAATTTCTTTTGGAAGATATGTCAGAATGTTTTACCACCCAAACCTGATACTCCTCAATACTGTCCCAGTCTTGTGATATGCACATGACTATTTATTCAGTTGGAAACTTGTCAAATGTAGATTTGTATGTTTTCTTATTTCATAGGTCAGAAGCTTTAAAATTATGCCTCACTTTGACACAATATCCTCAGTAGTTTATATATATATATATATATATATATATTTATTTATATAATATATATATATATATATTTATGTATATAATTTATTGAATGTGTGATTTATTGGTTAAGTGGATACACACTTTAACCCTGCGACCGGCCAGCGAAAATTCAGTTTTGCATGCTGTTACAATAAAAATCATAACTCTGCAAATACTTATCGTAAAAATGTGAATTATATATCATTTTACTGCCAAATGAATTCTTTATTATAATAAAATTATATTATCTCTATTATGTCAGACAATCACGGTGATATTATTAGCTGAACATCATCCAAAAAAATATGAAAGAAAGTAACGCACTATCCCGTTCCTAAATAATGACTGAACGGACACATTTTCTACTTCCAGTGAGACAAACGTAGCCATACATATTAGCTCCGAAATAAAACAAAAATGAATCAAATCCGTTGAGAACTTTTATTTTTACGAATTTTTTTCTACATCGTGGTAGGCCATTTTAGGCCGGCCGATTGCTGCTACATTCGCTGCCGGCGCAAACCCGCGGCGTGGCCGGTGAGATGTTGCGCTGACAAATGGTCGAATTTTCACACCAAAAAGCATCCAAAGTTGTTCTAACTATTTGAACTAGTATAATAGACACATTCTTGAATACTGTCAGTTGTCTTGTCGAAACATAGACGCGGTAACTTGAGATATTCCGAAGTAAACGTTTGGATCTGGAAACTCCTTCGACACGACTGGCCGCCATCTTGTTGTTTACGTCTGGGCCGGCTGGAAGATGACGCGGTGTTTGAAAGCTTGCTTCTGATTCGCTGGACCGGTTTCATTCACATGTTTATTTTTCCCTGATTGGGCAAGAACAGAGCTTTCTATTGGTACCACGTATGTGGGGGTCGGGCCTGTATGAATGGGTGCGTAAATTCGTCACGGCAGGCGTAGTAAACCACCCAAATTTGGGCATAAAATGTATCACGTGTTTTGTCCGGCCGCGTGTAACTCGCTGTCATTCAAACTGCTCATGAATAAATATACACCATTTTGAAAAATCTGTCAGCTATCCGATGATGCCAAATGTGCGCGGGTCGGTTCCTGATTACGCAAACGAAAAATGTGTTTATGCGGGAAGGTGTCTAGGGCCGATTAATCGGCCCTGGCCGGTCCCAGGGTTAAAAAGGCCAGAGTTTGTATAAAAAAAAAAAAAAATATTTTGTCATACCTGTCAATGTACCTAAATGGACTTTTGTGCAACACACACTTCTTTGAAAATGACTCCATTTATGGATGTGACCTAGAGATATGTGTTTGTCTCATGTTCAGACTAGGCCTGTCACATGGTGATGTGTCATTTGTGTGATGTAGTTGACACCTGGGAGACAGGACTCGTCGAGACAGATGGACACGAATGAGGAGCAGGACATCATCCCCCCGATGGGAGAGGACAGTCGGCTGGGACTGGGAGGGAGAGCGACGGGAGACATGGACATGGACGCTCCGTCCGACGGCAGTCTCCCCAGTCAGTACATGTACTAGTGTTTACTTGTAGCAGCCAACATACACTGTACTCACTTTATTAAAGGAACACTCCAGTCAGTAACAGATTCAAAGCATTTACTTACATATGTATAATATATTGGTTGTGCATAGTAATTGTGCACAAAGGTCGTTAATAAACAATTAGTTCTAGTTTAATGGTATCAAATTGTTTACATCACTGGCACGTTGTTGAAAAAGCAAGGATAGGTGATATCTTCGCTACAAATTGTGACAGTGACAATCTGCGAAGTCCTGGATATATCAAATACTATTGGAAAGACTTAGGATGTTCATGCATGCACCAGTGACGTAACCAGCTTATATAAGTGGTGCATATAAGTTTCAAGATGGCAGTGCCCTGGATCCAACATGAAGTGTTTCTGGTACAATTATACTATGATTACTTGTACATGCCTTAATTGGTGTGTTCAGGTCTCCTAGCAATCTCCATAAAAAAGTAAGTACTTATATAGCACAGTATCTAGTCCTTAGGACTGTTCAAAACCTTGGGCAAGGTTTTACACTATACATTTTTCCAGTTCACTCAGCTGTATAAATGAATACCTGGCTATAGACAGTGGTTGACATGTGTACGAGCAGCGTTTGCGCATAAATTATAACAAGAGGGAACTGTGTTGTGTTGTCCAGTGGATGCGGATGATGACCAGGTACCAGTGCCAGCCTCCTACCGACTTGCTGACAGCATGGGGGTGTTTGCTAATGACATCCAACTCAAAAAGGCTTCCTTCTTCGGTGACGAGGAAGACATCGGATCAGGTATGTTTCCCAAAAAGTTCTAAACTGTGTCGTGTTTGCGGAAATTAGTCTTAGGTGTATTCGAATGTAGTGATCCAGTTTCTTGGTTCATTGTTAATTAGTAAACGAAGAAGGTGCGGAAAACAAAGACAAACGTTTCTTGAGAGGTAAATCATTTACTAATTAGTCTTAGATTGTGGCTGTGATCACTCACTAGACTTATAAGAAAACATATCACATTCTGCATACATGAAAGTATTAAACATGTCAGCCTTAGCCACCATTGTCTTCGATTTTGGATTCTTTAAGTTTTCACCTAGACTGCATATGAAACAGAGTTGTGAGAAAAATTGCTCTCCTGTGTTTCATCTTTACAACTTAAATGGAGACTAGTTAGCGACACTGGAATATCTTAATAATTTGAAATCGGATAAAATGAGCCAGCATCATATATCAGTAACTGCTGGAGGCCAAAGCTCTTTACTGACATTTGATGCACCCAAAGCATGGCTAGGCCATGTCAAATCAATCACTTTTTGGCAATTTTTGCATCATCCAACTCCAAGTTTAATGACATTTGGTGCAGTTCTTCGTTCATATGAGTATATCTAAACAAATTTAGGTAAAGTATCATTGAAGATATAAGTCACTGAACTGTGACCCAATTTGCATATTGACCTCTACATTAATGCCTCTGCTATTAATCAAGCTAGAGAAACAAGCGATATATCATTGGAAAGCCAATGAACATGCGCATGTAACTTATCAAATTAAAAAAATTGTAAATAATAATAATGTAATTTTTGAATGAAATTTGATCTTTGACCTGAGATACCCAAACATGTACAACAGTTGCTGACAGACTGACACAATTGAACTAAAAATTCTGGGTTTATGTATCTCAGGTTCTCAATCTGATTGGAGCCAGCCAAGACCTCCTCCCTTCCCAGGGCTGAGGGACGAGCCGGTGGGGAAGAAGTCGGTCTCATGGCAGGGAGCCGGGAGCAGAATACAGCCTTCCTTAAATCTCACCCCTTCTAGACTCATCACCACATCAGGTAGGGTCCTTACATTACAAGTATGTGTTACCATGGTAACTATGATTGCACACTATTGACATGTGTAGCTCTGCCCCTGTTGGGTATTGAATGACCTTCCTGGGTATTATCTGAGCTCGCTATACGAGAATTTGAATGACAATCCCTGTGTGGGGAGCGGTGGTAGAGCGCCGGATTGTGCATCGAGGTGGTTCAATCCCACCTGCTGCCGTTTCGAAAGTTAGGCAATTTTGTTCACCCCCACATTTGCCTGTGTCTTTTGGAAGAGACTAAAAGCTGGTGGTCCCTTCTATCTGGTGTCTATGCCAGGGGAAGTAAAAGATCCCACACAGGGGGTAAATGTGTAACCTGTAGTGGACCCACAAATTCTCTTTGGACTTTAAATGCCCTGCAAAGGGCCCCGTCCAGCATCTGAGAGAAGGAGAGAATCCAACGATTTTAAAGACAGCGCTGCAATTACTATAAACATTAAACGGTTAAATTTTAACCCTGCGACCGGCCAGCGAAAATTCAGTTTTGCATGCTGTTACAATAAAAATCATAACTCTGCAAATACTTATCGTAAAAATATGAATTATATATCATTTTACTGCCAAATGAATTCTTTATTATAATAAAATTATATGATCTCTATTATGTCAGACATTCACGGTGATATTATTAGCTGAACGTCATCCAAACAAATATGAAACAAATAAACGCACTATCCCGTATAATTACTGAACGGACACATTTCCTACTTCCAGTGAGACAAACGTAGCCATACATATTAGCTCCCAAATAAAACAAAAATTTATCAAATCCGTTGAGAACTTTTATTTTTAAGAATTTTTTTTGAAATCGCAGTAGGCCATTTTAGGCTGGCCGATTGCTGCTACATTCGCCGGTGGCGCAAACCCGCGGCGCGGCTGTTGAGATGTTGCGCTGACAAATGGTCGAATTTTCACACAAAAAAGCATCCAAAGTTGTTCTAGCTATTTGAACTAGTATAATAGACACATTCTTGAATATTGTCAGTTGTCTTGTCGAAACATAGACGCTGTAACTTGAGATATTCCGAAGTAAACGTTTGGATTTGGAAACTCCTTCGACGCGACTGGCCGCCATCTTGTTGTTTACGGCTTCGTCGGCTGGAAGATGACGCGGTGTTTGAAAGCTTGCTTCTGATTCGCTGAACCAGTTTCATTCACGTGTTTATATTTCCCTGATTGGGCAAGAACACAGCTTTCTATTGGTACCACGTATGTGGGGGTCGGGCCTTTATGAATGGGTGCGTAAATTCGTCACAGCAGGCGTAGTAAACCACCCAAATTTGGGCATAAAATTTATCACGTGTTTTGTCCGGCCGCGTGTAACTCGCTGTCATTCAAACTGCTCATGAATAAATATACCCCATTTTGAAAAATCTGTCAGCTATCCGATGATACCAAATGTGCGCGGGTCGGTTACTGATTACGCAAACGAAAAATGTGTTTATGCGGGAAGGTGTCTAGGGCCGATTAATCGGCCCTGGCCGGTCGCAGGGTTAACATTGGTTGGAACATATTTTGTGTTTTCAGGACTTTGTAATAGATATAATTTATACTTTATAATGCAACTACACAACAGAAAATAAATATGCAAACAGATGTCACACTCCCTTGAGTGATTTACTGTGTATGTGCATCGCTGCTCCTCACTTATGGAACGATCTACCACGCAATATGCAAACATGCGATTCACTATACCAGTTCAAAAGACTCCTTAAAACTTATTATTCCTTTATGATAATTAATTTCGATATTTGAAGCCATGTTTTTATTTTATTTTTTACTTTAGCTACTTTCTATGATTAACAGCGCCTTCGAACAAGATAACTTGGATTTATGGCGTTATATAAATGCTTTTATTATTATTATTATTATAAGGAGTCGGAATGCATTTTGTGAAATGACATTGAACCGACAGGGTTGAGGATAGACATTCTGATGACGTCACCACCATATGCTACGTACTCTGTTTGCCAGATTCCTTCCTGCCGAGTCCACCTTTACAGGTGCTCGTGCCCAGTGGCATGTCGCAGCACGCTCAGCCACAGCGCGTGGTTGGTTCACGTATCCACCACCGGGTGCCGCCACTGGCGCTGTCCGTCACGGCCGACCGCCACAAGGTGGCCATGGACATAGGGTTGTTGCGGGGGCGATCGTTCCGGGTGGGGTGGGGGCCGTGTTGGGCCACGGCACACCGCGACGAACCCTTCCAGTGGCAGACCGGTGAGTTGTTGTCTTTGGTAAAATATTGATTTTACTCGACTTTTTTAAAGTTTACTCGACCCACATTTGTTTACCTTTGATGCAACCAAAGGCCTGTGTTTGTCTAAAGAGTAGTGTAGCTTGACAAGGGGTTTAACAAGTTGCCGTCCAGAGCCAAGCTCCAGACGGCATGTGTACAAGGAAGCCTATGGCTTATCGAGTGTTCACTAAATTATAAAAGTGTACATAAATTAGTATAATACTTAAAATTATAAGTGTACAAAATTATAAAATGCTACTAATTAAAATACATTGTCTCTAAAAATGCATAAGTTAAATAAAAATTATATGTTGTCTCTAAAAATATACAAGTGAAATAAAAAAAATACACCAAATGTCCTACAATAATAACAATTTGTTATAATAATAAATTAATTAAAATAATATATGAATAAATAATTTAATCAGTATTAAAATAATTTCTAAAACATTGGTAGTGTAGTTGATAATGTTCTGAAAAAAGACTTGCTGGTTTAATAAAAAATGGTAACGACAGATATGTGAGTATTTTTGGGTAATTGTGATGCTGACATGCAAAAGACATTTCTTCTGAAACACCAAAAAAATAGGGCCTACTTCATTGTGGACACTGTCGTTAAAGTGGTTCCACCTGCCGCCATTTTAGGCAATTGTCTTCCCCTTTGCTTTTTTAAAGTTCAATATAAATAACAAATATTAATCTTAATAATACTAAAATACAAATACTGATAAATAATAGTTAATTATATTACAGTAAAAAACCGAATAATAAAACAGTTGATAAATAGTACTCATATGTTCGGATATTAAAAAAATTGTTCTTTTAAAGCGAAAACGCTCTTTGTATGACATTATCATGTTTGTGTGTTGAGGGGGTGGACCAATGGGGGACCTGTTTGTGCCCTCGCCCCCCGAGTCTGACATTGTTGTGTTTGTGTGTTGAGGGGGTGGACCAATGGGGGACCTGTTTGTGCCCTCGCCCCCCGAGTCTGACATTGTTGTGTTTGTGTGTTGAGGGGGTGGACCAATGGGGGACCTGTTTGTGCCCTCGCCCCCCGAGTCTGACATTGTTGTGTTTGTGTGTTGAGGGGGTGGACCAATGGGGGACCTGTTTGTGCCCTCGCCCCCCGAGTCTGACATTGTTGTGTTTGTGTGTTGAGGGGGTGGACCCACGGGGGACCTGTTTGTGCCCTCGCCCCCCGAGTCTGACTTCCTGGTGGTGATGGAGAGTCTCCAGCGAGGTCTGCCTCAGGACCTCGACACTGACACACTTCAGGTGGGTGCTGGTGTATTACATTATGTATCCTATGTACTTATTGGGAAAATGTATATAATTGATGTATACAATTGTGAATATCAAAATGTTCAAATTTGTAAGCCTGAAATACTGTTGATGATTTCTAACAGGTAAATATATTTTTTTAACATTTGATTTATTTCCATATAGAATTGATTATGTGATTTGTGTATTTAGAATTGCGATGGCATTTATGCATTCATTTATTACTTATGTATTTGCTGTGTTATCAAGTAATGCAGTTCTCTATCTGTTCATCTGTCTGTGGATCAACATTTTCATTCATTTTGCATGTAATGATCTGAATTGTTTTATGTGGTCTAGCGTGCATACTTACATTTTGGTGGTTTTTTGATTTTTTTTTCAAAATTGGTCTGTGATGTAGATCTTAATTTAAAAAAAAAAATCTTTAAAAATTAGTGACCACAAGTTAAAAACGTTTTGCATGTATTGGAGTGGTTCATAAATTTTTGTGTTCTTTCAAATTTTTTCCACGCAGTGGAGTTCTCGGACGGTCACAATTTCCAAACGGTTTTAGTGCAGATGCCTGCCTTATTTCTTCAGGCAGCGCAGTGTAGCTTGGACAGTTTAATGTATTATAGCATTATGAATCGTCTGTTTGATCTGTGCTGTAATGATGGAGATGTGACGAGTAGGGTTATGACAGTCAAGATAACTTGTATAGATTTTGCATTTGTAGAAGCACACAGAGGATTGGCTCAAAATACAACTGGACCATTCAGAGCATACGGTAGAGGGTAACTGCCCCATCTTCGTGGCGCGACCCGGCATTGACGTTCTGTGTCGCTATGCAGACCTCCTGAAGGATGCCACAGCTGGTAGGCACTGGGCACCAGGCAGTCCCTCACACATCTCTGCCTCTAATAGGGATTATGTTATTGTTGTGATTGTGTGACGATAATATCAGGGAATAACTTATATTTATAAAAGAAGTCGGACACCATAATTGATGAATCCCTGACTCAGCATGCAGTGGTCGGTGATTATTAATACATGTCCTATTTTCATTCTCAATCTGATTGGAGCTGAACGTCAAATATGGCTCGCTGACCAGTTGCATTACAATCTGCATGTAACTAGCTGTCATTCAATCAGGTCATAAATAAATATACACCATCTTGAAAAAATCTGTCGGCTATCCAATGATACCATATGTGCGCGGGTTGGTTACTGTTACGCAAACTAAAAAAATTTTATGCAGGAAGGTGTCATGGACCGATTAGTCGGCTATAGCCAGTTGCAGGGTTAAACCATTGGTCCCTTCTCTGGTGTTTGCACCAGGGGAAGATCACATTACCGGGAAAACCCTGCCGTGAACTCACCTGTGTGGGATGTCCTCCTGTCAGTCAGTAGTAGAAGAGTGCAGTGTCCGTATGGAGCCTTGAAAGTCTTGAAAAGCCTTGAATTTGATTGGAGCAAATTCAAGGCCTGGAAATCCTTGAATTTTACTAAGTAGTCTTGAATTTAATTGTGGTCAATAAAATTATTTGTCTGGCTCAATTGTTATGAGGAATTTACAGGCATAGGCCAGTGGCAGACAGGCGGAAGGGAAAGCTGACGTAAAAAAATAACTCGCATGCTCATTGGGCAATCAGCATTTCATCATGGTTGCGCCATTTTGTTCTTAGTCAAGTAAAATTGTTGGTCAAGTATGATGTGATGAATTTAGATTGATGTTTTCAATGTTAATTTACTGCGATAAAAAGTGCAGATGTTTTAAAAACAGTCTTAAATTTATTGTTCAAATAGCCTTGAAAAGTCTTGAATAGCCTTGAATTTCAAATGTCGAGATGTGTACGGACCCTGAGAGTGACTCCGTGTGACATGTTCTAGACGTGGGCGGGACGGAGAGACTGAGGCACACGAAGTTAGTGTGGGACCTCAGTGTCGCCCTCTGGGGGGACATCTCAGACATACTCATGGAGAAAGGTGCGTGTTTCACCAGATTCGTTGACAGTTATTGTTGATACGTCTCTCGTTATGTTAATACAATTCGTCATACAATTGAAATGTTCACAGTTTGTATGTGTCGTAAAATTTCATCTCAACTGTGCGTGTACATCTTTGTCGTATATTCACAGTCACTCATTGACTATTGTCCACATGAATCTTGTAGGGTTTTGCTGCTAAATGTAGCACCTTCTCTATATGACGAGACGATAATAAATCCTGAGATAGTAAAAGTCTATAGCAGTGATTTTGTGGGACTGTTTTCTCTTACATAAGAGTATGTCACTAAAACAACTTGTCCAACAATTTTGTTGCATGGCATGAAATAAATACGTGGTATGGGTCTATTTCACAAAATTTTATTTATTTATTTGAATGGTATGTTTATATTAAGTGGACATTGGTTGACCAGTCTCATGTATGTGCGTGTTTGTGCACCAGTCTACCCTACCATATATGGATGTTTGTGTTTGTCCTGTAGGGGTGACGGAGGCGCCACGAGACAGTTATGAGTACCAGGCCGCGCGTAAGACAGCATTCAGCCGGTGGCTCGCTGGTGCCACGGCACAGACCACGCGCACCGACCTGCTACAGTCTAAGGTAACACAACATGACAGCCAACACAGACTAGGTCGTTTGTTATGTAGTCGAGGTCATGTAGGTCAGGACTGGGTCACTTCGTAATTGTAAACGCAGTAAGAAGTGCAGTTGTAAAGATAATGATGATGTTGATAGTGGCAGTTGATAGAGGTTGTTTAAAATCGTTTCCATGAACCCATCAACCCTAAACAATTGAAGGTTCTGCAGACAGCCAAGTCTCCTGCTCATGTAGAATGTTGTTTGTGACAGCCGGGGTCCCTTGAGAAGACATTCCTGCTGCTGGCAGCGAACCTGGTGGCGGAGGCGTGCGAGTGCGCCCAGCAGAACGACAACCACCGTTTGGCCCTGGCACTCGCCCAGCCCCCCGGGGCGCACGTGCCCCGCGAGATGTTCCTTAAACAGCTGGACGACTGGCAGAACTGCAAGGTAACCATGGCAACACATGCATGCCCCATCTGTCTACCATGTGTCACTCTGTGGA
Source organism: Oasisia sp. SBJ-2009 (assembly GCA_964017155.1). NCBI lineage: Eukaryota > Metazoa > Annelida > Polychaeta > Sabellida > Siboglinidae > Oasisia > Oasisia sp. SBJ-2009. Next base: position 12,777,403 of record OZ024860.1, read on the forward strand.
TGGGAGGGAGGAGGGAGGAGGGGAGAGAGGAGGAAGGTGGGAGAAAATGAGGGAAGAGATAGATGGAGGGAGATGGGGGTTCTGAATGTAAAGGTAGAAAAGGGAGAGGGAGAGAACGAAATGGCAGGGATACAGGGAGCAGAGGGAATTTGTTTGTTTTAGATATACCAAATTATACGTAAATATGTTTTAACAGCTAAACGTATCAGTAAAGCTATTTCGGAAGTGTTACGGTATGATAACTATAAGGTTGAGTGTGGCAAATGGAGCCACTCATTGAGGTATAAAGGGTTAACTGACATGGTGCATAAAGGGTTAACGGTGAGGTTTTGTGTGTATGGCAGATGGAGCCATTCATTGAGATGGACATACTCAAGATTTAAAGGGTTAACTGTGATGTGGTGTGTGAATGGTTAACTCTGACATGGTACATAAAGGATTAACTGTGAAGTTGTTTGTGTGGCAGATGGAACTGTCCATTTAAAGGGTTAACTGTGATGTGGTGTGTAACGGGTTAACTGATGCTGTGTGTGACAGATGGAGCCATTCATTGAGGTGGACATCCTCAAGGTTTAAAGGGTTAACTGTGATGTGGTGTGTAAAGGGTTAACTGATGTTGTGTGTGACAGATGGAGCCGTTCATTGAGGTTGACATCCTCAAGGTGTACTGTCTCCAAGCGGGCCTCATGACGTGGACAACGCCCCTGGTTGACATCAACACGTGCGAGAACCTCGACTGGAAACGTTGCCTCGCTCTACACTTCTGGTCCGTGCCACAGCGTCGCTGGATTAACTCGTTATGCAATAACCAAGACAAGTCCAATATAGCTGATAATTGACAGTTGAATGACATTGATTAATTAAATTGGTAGGGAAAACATGTAACTTTAAAAACCATACAAATATAGGACACTGAGCCCCTGTCCAGTGTCACCTACTGGTTTCTCCGCGGGCAAGCCTCACAAGAACATTCTACATATAAAACTAATACATGCAAGAATACAAACATTCCAATCAAATACACATTTCTTACTTTTAAAAAGTGGGGCCAATTCGCCACAATGTCACCGAAATGCATGTGTTTTATGCCAGAAATCTCTCCCAAATAAGCCTTCTAATAATTAACTCCTGATTCCATTGGTACCAAATGTAGATGTGTACATCAGCCTCACATAAATGTAAAATGCATTAGGTTTTGACCGCCATTGAGATTCAAGATTGCAAACATTTCTAACAACAAACATGTCGACCCTTCGTTTGTTTCAGGTACCGCTGTATGCCAACAGAGGGCATAGCTGAGGCCCTGGCCGCCTACGACACAGCGTTCCAGGTTGACAAGGTGTACGCGGAGCCTCCTGTCGCGCCCTACCTGGCCGGGACGAAATACTGGGGCGACAGTGACCTCGAGGCATACGACATGTGCTACCACCTGTTGCAGCTTTACTGCGACAAACGCTACCCCTTGCACAAGATACTCTCCCCCTCCACCTACACCGCCGCCCCCCTGGATCACCACCTCAGGTGGGTGGCGATGACGCCTTGCTGGTGTCAGTGTTGTGTTGTATGGAGCGTACTCCGGGAGTTTTATCTGGTTATAATATATTTTATTTAATATAGCGCCAATTTCAAATTGTTCGTGGCACTTTACATACATTAAAATCCTAAAATACAAATACACACCAGAAGAAAAACACAATAAAAAAATATATATATATAATAACACGAATTATTGAAGCTGAATAAATGTATAATAAATATATAAATAGGCTAAATAAAATATCGATAAAAGTACACAAACATTAAACTTAGCCGCAAAAACAGTCAGAAAGAAATGTGTCTTTAGATGTGCCTTGAAAGTGGCTAAACAGACAGACGTCTTGCAGACAGACGTCTTGATGTTGTTCGGTAGTTAGATCATGCTATGTGCACTGTAGATGCTAGTTGTGCAATTAACCTTTAATTGATCATTCTGATCATTACCTGGTGTATTGTGACTGATAGTGGCTGTGTGCCAAAATCAAGCAAGTCATATACTGGGAAACACTGCAGGCATCTGACAGTGGCGCTTATAGGGAGCGAAAGAATATTGAACTGTATAAATTGAATGTTTCACCGCACTGTTGTAGAATATAAGTTGCTTGCTAAGTGCATGCACATTCATAAAATTACATTCTTGCAAATGTGCACGCACGCACACACGCGCACACGCATGCACACACACACTAACTTTATTATTATTAAATGAATATAACGTATTGTGATGTCCTAGTGTAAGTGTTCCTGCCGCGCTGTGTGCTAGTGTCCTGTGTGCTGGTGTCATGTGTGCTAGTGTCCTGTGTGCTAGTGTCCTGTGTGCTAGTGTCCTGTGTGCTAGTGTCCTGGCAGCTGTCTCACGCTGCATCTGTTGTTGCAGTTGGCATCTGTCACAAGCGCTGTGTGCCCTCGACTACAACAACCTGACTGCCTACCAGGCCGGATGCCTCCACACGTCGTACGCTGCCCAGCTGGAGGCGCAGGGACTGTGGCACTGGGCAGTGTTTGTCTTGCTTCACCTGCCCGACAACAACCAGTACGTCGCCTTCTCTTGCTAGTGCAACATTTACTGTATACTACCTCTTCCCCTCTCCCTCCGTCAAACAGCCACCTTTCTATAGCAGACAGAATCCAGAAGCGTGAAATGTTTTGTCATGAAAACAGTCCCTCTAGAATGATGATCTGCAAAGTACAACATTCCTCCCTCTGCAGTAGCGATATGGTGGTTGAAAACGTTGTCTAGACAACATTGTTTCTGAGGTCGTGCGGTCTAAGTCCACGTAACTGCTAGATTGTGGCTATGTTGTGTTAATAGGCTTTGTGTTTGTTCAATAGTGTTTGTCGGGTCACATCCATATAAATTAATAGATTTGTGTATATAATCTTCTGTTGTGACAGTGTTGTTGTAAAGACAGCCGTGTCACTATGTAATGGTATTTGTCAGATGACGATCGTCACAGGCAACCACATGGAAGAACAGAGAAAACAGCCTTAATTAACTGTGAATAAGTGTACTATGCCAGACACTGAAGGGTAGATTAGTTTGTGTATGAGGTAATAGGCCATGTAAGTCTCGCGTTCGAAAATGTGGTTGGGGGCACTTGAGGGCAGGAAGTCCATATTTTTATAAGTGCTTATCGAACTGTTATGAAACCGCAACGTACAGCAATGCAAAATGCAAATCCTGTAAAAGACACATACGGCCTAAAATTGTGTATATTCTGCGCTACATAAATCGCCATATATCTGTGACTGACAGTGGTAAACTCTATTAAATTGGACATTTAAGATAAGAAAGGCATAACGCAATATATTTATGACCTGATATTCCTAGTATTTATCAGTTGGAAGCTACAACTGTCATCCGTTGTTATAATATTATTCTTGTGTCCAGTCCCCAATCAGCTCCAGTCGAGCGGAGTCTCGTCATGTATCGTGACCCACTTACAGGCCCTATGTAGATAGAACTGTCGGCCGTGCCCTCTAGCGGCCTGATTCTGTTCCTCCAGACGTGAGCACGAGGTGAGAGCGGTGCTGACTCGACACGTGGGGCTGGAGAACTCAGACACCAACAAACAGAGGGAGGCATTCCTGCAGAACGAACTCCACATTCCCCCCGCGTGGATCCACCTCGCTAAGGTAATGACGGATGTTACATGATGTATAACATTTTGTTACAATGGTTGGCTGGCTGGCTGGCTGGCTGGCTGGCTGGCTGGCTGGCTGGCTGGCTGGCTGGCTGGCTGGCTGGCTGGCTGGCTGGCTGGCTGGCTGGCTGGCTGGCTGGCTGGCTGGCTGGCTGCAATTACAATTGCCAGTTACAAAGTAGTAGATATGGAGACAAACCACATTTGCATTTTCCATAGGCAACCATTATAACGTTTCCTTCATTTCTTACTAATCTTGATGAGATCTGATATTGACAATTTCACAGCATATTTACCCTCCATAGACACAGGTTCAATGAAAAATTCGTGAACTTTTAATACCTCAGGCTCCCACAAACTTCTTTCAAACTTTACACCCCTCCAATTCTGCTTGAACCACCCACGGATTGTCCCTGATTACATCATCAAGCAAAATGACAACTGTATTAATACGCAGAAATGCATCGACTGACAGCTGTCATAATTTGACAGCTCTGATGCCACGCTGCACAAAAACATTATTTCTACTCACTCCACACTACATATGTGCTCACAGAAATTCAGACAACCTGCATAATGCTGTTTTTATAGGGTACTCTTTGGTCGGGTAATGGCGGATGAACATCTTATTGTGGTCTTACATCATATTCCTGAGTAGTAATATATGGCTAAGCACTTCTCACAACAGTTGAGTTTGCTCTGAGGTAACAGGTCTACCTAAGATCTACTGTATATGGAACAGTTGTAAGGACAAGTTCACCACACTCTGAAAGAACTAAGGTGTACTCGGGTGAGTGGGTAAACACCCAAAAATACATCAAGCATTACATAGGGGTGAGATTGGTCAACACGATGTATTGCTAGCGAAATAAATTGCTACAGTGACGCCACCTAGTGGAAGAAAAATGTAGACACACATCAGTGCTAACAGCTGTTGTGGGTTTTTTAAACAACAAATCCCACATGGCCCATGGCTAATTTGAATCGCTGCTAAAATAATGTGGGTTTTTAAAACAAACAAAAAATAATGTTCCTTGAACTAATGAGACCTCCCCTTGTTACGACTGACCCCTGTTGACCCTGTAGGCGATGCGAGGGCGCAGTGAGCATCGCTACGAGCACGAGGCATGGCATCTACAGAAGGCAGGACTACTCAATGACTCACACCTCATCATTCTCAAACACATCGCGCCTGACGCCATCATCAACGGTAGGCTCAGCTCTCACTGGTGTGAGGCCCAGTTTAGCATTCATCTCTTGCCACTGCCTGTAAATCTCACACGACGACCATTTCAAATTTTTTAATGGAAACGCTTATTTCTGTGAACATGACAATATATATGTATAAATATGTGTGTGTATGTATGTGTGTGTGTCATATTCATTTGTATGTGTATGAGTAATTTGTTTGTGTGTGTGTGTGTGTGTGTGTCGATTATTCACACCAAAAAGCATTCAGAATCATTCTAACTATTTGAACTAATATAATAGCCATATTCTTGAGTGCTCTCGGTTGTTTTGTCGAAACATAAGATAGATTAGATAATCTGAAGTAAATGTTTGAATCTGGAAAGTTCCGCCATCTTGTTGCTTACTTCTGGTCCGGTGGGAAGGTGACGCTGTTCTGATTCGCTTGGCCAATCCCACCCACATCTTTATTTTTCACAGATTGGCCATAAACAGAGCTTTCTATTGGTACCACATATGCAGGGGTCGGAATGTTATGACTGGATGCATAAATTTGTCATGGAAGGCATAGTAAACCACCCAAATTTGAGCATCAACTTTGTGACATGTTTAGTCGACATATGGTGTACATAAATATACACCATATGTCACTATCCGATGATACCAAATGCGTGTGGGTGAGTTACTGATTATGCAAGCTAAAAATGACCAGTCGCATGGTTCAACAATCTTTCACTGCCTGTATGACAATCAGTTCGGGTTTCATGGTTACTTCTGCCTCGGTTTCATCACCTTCGTTATTTTGTAAGAAATTAGTTATCAAGACATATAGCTAATGGGTCGAAATGTCATACGTTTCAAAAAGTTATGTTGCAAAGTTAATTTCTTACCCAAAAAATAATAATGTTGAGCCATGAACAATATATTCCATATTACCTTTGTTGTATACTAGTTAAAATTTGCTAAGGATCATACCATGTTTGTAATGGAACCATCTTGAGATGGTAGCCATCCAGAGACTCATTGGAAGCATGAAACGCCGTTGCCAGGCTGTGATTGCATCACGTGGATCACACACAAACTAATGACAGTTGTTGCTGCTGGTAATCGAACTGTTTGGGACATTTTCATGACTTGTAGTAACATTCTGAAACCTCCATTTCTGGGCGTCTAGTGGAAACCTCCATTTTTGGGGGTCTGCTTCTTTGACGACAGAACGTGTGTTACCAATTATTCACATTTGGTATACAGCAATGAAATTCAGGAAATAAACATGTCCTCGAATACATGCCATATTTAGTTTTTTTGTGATACCCATGCCAAAAAATATAATACCGCCCTAAATATGTAGAGCGCAGTGGCTCAGGGGTTGAGCTTCGGACTATCGACTATGAGAACCCGGGTTCGAATCCTGGCTTGCGGTGTTAAAACCTTGGGCAAGTTTTTTCACTCTACATTGCTCCAGTTCACTCAGCTGAATAAATGAGTACCTGGCTATAGACAGTGGTGGATATGTGTACGAGCAGCCTTCGCGCATTAATTGTAGCATATGGCTGGATGCTTCCCAGAGAAGCCGAGATGGTGTCTGAGTGAACAGGTCTGTCGGGGAAGTAAAGTGTAAAGTGCTTTGAGCGGTCCTGAGGACTGGATACTGTGCTATATAAGAACTTGCCTTTTTTTAAATAGTGATCCCTGGCAAATTTTGTGTAGTATATGTGTTTATAAATATTGTTTGTCGTCCAGAGAACTACGACTACTTGAAGCGCTTCCTGGTGGGACTGCGCGACACCGAGGACGAGACTAGTATCAAGGACTGGAAGACAGAGGGCGCTGTCTACATGGACTACATCAACATGATGCAGACGTTGAACCAGCTGAAGGAGGTGGGTCATGAAGGTCATGTTAGGCCGTGTCTACCCTCACAATGTCAGCACGAATGATTTGCATTGATCCATTTATACAGTAACGATCTTTAATTATATTTTGTAAAGCAAGAACTGTGGGTAAATATTATTTCCTCATTTCGTGCAAACTAGACTTGGAAGAAATTGTGTTCGACAGATGAAGTCCCTGTTATGGGAGTCTTTGGTCCATCTCACTCAAACATCTGTCATCAGACCCAGTCCTGTCGGACTCAAACATATGTCACCAGACTCAGTCCTGTCTGACTCAAACATCTGTCATCAGACCCAGTCCTGTCGGACTCAAACATCTGTCGCCAGACTCAGTCCTGTCTGACTTAAAAAAAATATTGTCAGACCCAGTCCTTTCTGACTCAAACATCTGCCATCAGCCTCGGTCTGACACCTGTCTGTTCTAACTGATATATCTGCTATCAGACATGATCCTGTCTGACTCAAACATCTGCTAGATCCTTCCTGTCTGACTCAAACATCTGCTAGATCCAGTCCTGTCTGACTCAAACATCTGCTAGATCCAGTCCTGTCTGACTCAAACATCTGCTAGATCCTTCCTGTCTGACTCAAACATCTGCTAGATCCAGTCATGTCTGGCTCAAATATCTGCTAGATCCAGTCATGTCTGGCTCAAATATCTGCTAGATCCAGTCGTCCCTGACTCAAAACGTGTGTCCTCAGCCTCGGTCTGACTGTGTGTGTCTGTTGCTCCAGGGAGAGCCGGGCGGCTATGAGGTGGAGCGGCTCCAGGCGGAGGTTGTCTCTCTCATGAGTCGCATCGACCAGATCAAGTGTGACTCGGCACTTCACAGGTGAACTCTACCAAACTTTTAAAATATTAAATAAATATATCGTAGGTTATTGTACATATGCCATTGACAATACTGCCATAAGTACTGTGCATGCATTCGTGTGTTATCATGTTCCGCCTATTTAATTTGCAGTATCAGTGCCAAACATTGGTGGGTTGATTTGTGACTCCTAAAAAGAAATGTAATACTTTATTGTTTTGAGACGTCCCAGTCGTTAGTGGTTGTCATCTGTTTATGGTTCATACATGATGTTAGAAGAATGTAAATTTACTGTTATAACATTATTGCATTTCCGAGGCGTGCCAACTAGTTTGCAACAAGTCAGATAGCCTGCTATAAGTTATTCAGGAAACTGTTGCCTGTATGTGTAGAACCATTTGGAAATTGTGTTATTTCAGGAGTGTTCATATTGAAGTGACTATTTGTTTATAATTATTACAAGGATTTATGAAGCGCTGTATCTCCAGGACCAGCCTGTTCATAGGCGCGTACACAACTACACACATTACAATAAAACGTACATAGAATCATACAAAAAATCTAAAAATATATTTTGTAATAAAAAAAATATATATAAATTAATTGATAACAATAAAAGAGTTAGAATTATATATATATATATATATATATATATATATATATATATATATATATATATACATGAGTATAGCAAATAATTAAGATATAGGTTATTGTTTGTAAGATTGCATAAATATAAATAGATAAGATTAATTTGAAAAAGTGAAACAATTATTATACAACAAAATACTAATACAGAAATTAATATTACAAAATATATATAATGATAATAAATTAGTTAATAAATTTGTTATAAACTGACTGACGTGTGTCGGGTGTTGTCTGTAGACTGTGTCAGAGTGAGATGGCGAAGCGGGCAGACAACCTCATGCTCACCCTGCTCATCATGCAGCACCCCACACAGCCCCTGCCCACCAGGTGAGTACACCCTGACACTAGGGCCACTACACACAGGGTAAGGTACACACTTACCCTACAGCCACTACACACAGGGTAAGCTACACACGTACCCTACAGCCACTACACACAGGGTAAGGTACACACTTACCCTACAGCCACTACACACATGGTAAGCTACACACTTACCCTACAGCCACTACACACATGGTAAGATACACACTTACCCTACAGCCACTACACACATGGTAAGATACACACTTACCCTACAGCCACTACACACAGGGTAAGGTACACACTTACCCTACAGCCACTACACACAGGGTAAGCTACACACGTACCCTACAGCCACTACACACAGGGTAAGATACACACTTACCCTACAGCCACTACACACAGGGTAAGATACACACTTACCCTACAGCCACTACACACAGGGTAAGGTACACACTTACCCTACAGCCACTACACACAGGGTAAGCTACACACTTACCCTAGAGCCACTACACACAGGGTAAGATACACACTTACCCTACAGCCACTACACACAGGGTAAGATACACACTTACCCTACAGCCACTACACACAGGGTAAGGTACACACTTACCCTACAGCCACTACACACATGGTAAGCTACACACTTACCCTACAGCCACTACACACAGGGTAAGCTACACACTGACACTACACTATGGCCACAACAGCCTAACATACTAAGTGGGAACTCAATAGTAGAATAGAGCATTGGACTCTCAGAAATGAGAACCCAGATTCAAATCCTAGTGCCTCAGTTCAGTCAGCTATATGAATGGAGACCTGGCTATATACAGGGGTAGATACTTGTGTATGAATAGTCTTCACTCATTAATTGCAGTGTGGCTGGATGCTGGCTAGAGTGTCGAGGTAGTGGTCCATTTAACAGGTCGTGGAATAAAGTCATGAGGCCTGGACACTGTATATAGGAACTTACCTTTTACAGCGTGAAGAGCAATCTATGCCCTTAAAAATAATAATATAAACTTTTATTGTGCCAAAATCCATGGAAACAAAGCTCATAGGCGCATGTATAAATAATTAAAACATGAAGTTGAGCAAATTCAGCATAAAATAACTACACCCTAAAAACACATCCCTGACATTTCTCTGAATCAAAGATAATTTTTCAGGTACCAGAAACATGCAGGGTTAATTAAGTACATCTTGTCTGCAGTGAGTATGTCACTGCTCTCTTTACGTATTTATTCTCTATAAGCATGTTCCTTCTTACAGGTTCTTCACACAAGAACTCGGCACAACACATCTTCCAGAAGACTACGCCCTACAGAGACTGGGGCAACTCACACGTAGCTACATGCAGGAGTTGTCAGCATCATGATGACTACCTCACTCGTAGCTACACGCAGGAGTTGTCAGCGTCACAATGACTAGCTCACACGTAGCTACATGCAGGAGTTGTCAGCGTCACAATGACTAGCTCACACGTAGCTACATGCAGGAGTTGTCAGCATCATGATGACTACCTCACACGTAGCTACATGCAGGAGTTGTCAGCGTCACAATGACTAGCTCACACGTAGCTACATGCAGGAGTTGTCAGCATCATGATAACTAGCTCACACATAGCTACATGCAGGAGTTGTCAGCATCATGATGACTACCCCACATGTAGCTACATGCAGGAGTTGTCAGCGTCACAATGACTAGCTCACACGTAGCCACATGCAGGAGTTGTCAGCGTCACAATGACTAGCTCACACGTAGCTACATGCAGGAGTTGTCAGCGTCATGATGACTAGCTCACACGTAGCTACATGCAGGAGTTGTCAGCGTCATGATGACTAGCTGACACGTAGCTACATGCAGGAGTTGTCAGCGTCACGATGACTAGCTCACACATAGCTACATGCAGGAGTTGTCAGCGTCACAATGACTAGCTCACACGTAGCTACATGCAGGAGTTGTCAGCGTCACAATGACTAGCTCACACGTAGCTACATGCAGGAGTTGTCAGCGTCACAATGACTAGCTCACACGTAGCTACATGCAGGAGTTGTCAGCGTCACAATGACTAGCTCACACGTAGCTACATGCAGGAGTTGTCAGCGTCACAATGACTAGCTCACACGTAGCTACATGCAGGAGTTGTCAGCGTCACAATGACTAGCTCACACGTAGCTACATGCAGGAGTTGTCAGCGTCATGATGACTAGCTCACACATAGCTACATGCAGGAGTTGTCAGCGTCACGATGACTAGCTCACACATAGCTACATGCAGGAGTTGTCAGCGTCATGATGACTAGCTGACACGTAGCTACATGCAGGAGTTGTCAGCATCATGACGACTAGCACTGTGCTACAAGGAACAAGTGCAAAGCACAAGTGCAGAATGGCAAGACAAGGCCCCAAGTAGTGCTGACAAGTAGCTTTGTGACAATTAGGACAGTGTTATCAAGTGGCAACATAGTAACAAGTACAGTACCACTTCTGTGTAGCGAGAGGCAAGAAGAGTGAACTGAAGGACCAGGACCCAGGAAGATGAGTGTATCCATGAGACTACACAAGACTGATGAGATGACTCGGCTCATTCTGGTGTATACATTGTTAGGTCTTATAAAGTACATACGTTGCTGATAGTGTGTCTGGCTTGAAAAGCAGGCCTTGAAGAAGGTTGTGGAATCATGTGTATGTGGTGCGTGATTCACTGGGGTCGCGTGTGTGGTGTGAATGGATCACATTTGTTGCATGTTTAGTGTGCATCACATAGGCAGTGTCCGATCATGTAGTCACATGATCGTGTAGTCACATGTGCATGTATCAGATACAGGAACAATACATGTACCATGATTTGAAGGATGTTTCTTTTCATTTGCTGAATTATGATTAATGTACAACACAAAATGCATCGCTTGTTTAATGACATTTTGCAGGTGTTTAACACATTTTTGGTATACGTCTGTTGATGTGTTGTTCAAGTGTAGCATGGCCCCTTTCAATTGTGTTTGTCAGATCAGGTGTAGCAGCAGTCATTTCAGGTGTGTTTGTGTTCAGATCATGTGCAACATATTATGTTTGAATTCATATCGCTAGTTCAGTTACATTTATGTATGAATTGTCATATGTTTATTTGTGTAGTGTAGTACAATTGCTCGATGTGTTGTGTGTTTGTTTGAATAGTGTGTTCGTTGGTTTGTAATTCGTTCAATGTGGAATAATGTGTTCAGTGAAAATACTTCTTTCACTGGTGGTGGGTATGTGTTACTTATTCCATAATGTGTTATCTCACAGTTGGTGTGTTACTTATGCCAAATACCATGTATGATATGTATACACTTTCAAGGTGTGTAACACATTTCTTCTGAAACACTGGAATGTGACACAACACACACAATTTGGTGTATAACTGAAGATTTTACAGTATGTTAACCTCTTCCGTCAAGGTCTAAGGGACGGTCTTTTGTGATGGCAGTAAAAAATTATGTATTTCCTATTGGTCAAATCCACTCCCATAAAAGTTGTGCGGCAGTGTTTATGATCATAGATTGTTGTTAGCATCACTGCAATAATTTCACTTTCACTCCCTAGGTGGCAACACTAGCAATGTATGTTGCCACAGACAAGACAGACACCACTAGGGTGTTGTGGTTAATGTATGGTTTGACTACAGACTTCTTTGGGCACCTGTGACTTGTCTACAATGTACCATCGTATGCACGTACAGAAGCCACATGATCATGTGTTGACTGATTAACATGTCTTGTATCTTAATTATCCTTATCACAGATTCTTATTGTATTGAACTGTATTATTTTATTAAAATGCAAACACTCAATGGATTCTATATTTGTATCATATCGTACAAGTGAAATTAAATCAGTTTTCAAATTTGGGAGAAAACAATGGCAATCTTGACCACTGGCTAACATATGTATGGTTCTCTGTGTGAAACCGTTGTCATTTTATTTCGGAGTTCGCAGAAATCTTGAAATGTTGCTATAAATGTATTTGAATTAAATATCCATGAATGCGATAAAAGCAAGAAACGCAGTTCATTTCTTTTGTAGTTAAGAGTTTCAAAATACAAATTTTGGGATAGTACAAAGTAGTCACCAGGCAGGATGAATAAAAACAGCAATATTTATTTTTTAGCAATTATTTTTTATTTTATCCCGGAAGCGACTTTATCGTGTGACTCTTGTTATGACAGCTATTGGTGTCTGTCAGTTAAAGCTTCATTTATATTTTAATGTTGTGGTATGCAGTGGCTTAGTGACTAGAATGTTGATCTCGGTTAAGAGACCTCGGGTCTGGATCTTGTTGACAAGGTCAGAACTTACCGCTCGATTGTGCCGAATAAAAATTCCTGGGGATTAATAACCATCTGCCTGCACCAGTCCAACGGGCGAGTCGCTATTTTTCTTGTTTTGCAAACAAATATAAATGCAACCACTTGAGTTAGATGTGTGTACGTTCACATTGTATAAGCAAATATTTGGGCAGTTCCTGTCATTCTCTGGGCATAATCTGAATTTTTCCAAGATCAGGTCTTCTGTGTAGTGTGTAGCAGTTGCCCCACAGTGAAGAAGCTGTCTGAGGAGAAAGTGGTCCCGTCATTTGGGACAGTGTCCCAATGTAGGCCTGCTGGGACTCGCCCTGACCCCTTCCTGCCTCTTGCATAGACGATCAAAAGGGGTTTTCCATGTGAAG
>OZ024860.1:12795640-12798140 GCA_964017155.1 Oasisia sp. SBJ-2009
GAGTGGGTCAACAATACTACGTCTGACCCTGTCACTTATTTAGGGAATAAGGAGGAAGAACAGATATCAGGACGACTGGAGGAATATTACATGTATATTTCTACTGTTGAGTAACAGTGTACAGACATTTCTGATATTAAAATTTAGTGAAATTCCACTGTCAGCAAGACCAAATATTTTCCAGTAAATATTAAAACCTATCCAGCACTCTTATTAAATAGTCATAGGTACCACACTGCCTCATTAAAATAGGAACTGGTTGTGTCTATAATCATCAATGGAGTGATTAACACAACCACGTACATCATCCAGAATACACAAACATTACAGAACTACCTGGATTGGTTGAAACAATTTCAAAACAAATTAATTATAAACAAAGAAAGTAAATTTGTGCTTGGCAATTTTCTTATTGGCCAAATCAATCAAACAGAATTTTAATCAAATAGCATTTACAAAAAATACTGATACATGCATAAATAAATAATCACAACAACATGAAACAGATAAAAACCGGCAAATAATTCAGCATATAATTTTTACTACTGTCCACTTAATTTAGCATCTATCCAATTATGCAAAACGACTTTTTTGTAAAAGCATATAATGTCTCCACATTCAATCTTCATTACTTTGTGATAACTGCGACATATACATTCAAGCAATACAAGCACGATCTTTTTAAACTGCAGTCAATTAACGAGTCGCCATGGTTGGAGAGTGTTTACGTGTGCGAATTAGCTAGGTTAGTGCATAACTGAATATGAGTAGGCACTCACCCGCTTGAGGAAGATAGCCATTAGCTGTGGGTTACTCTTCAGGATATTCAACACCTGCTGCTGCTGTTGCGGTGAACTGGGAGATTTTAGCGTCTGCAGCAGCTGCTGGATAGCTTGTGTAGTAGGTATCTGCTGCTGCTGCAAATTCTTTGTTGCATCCTGTCATAAAAATAGTAATTATATATAATTTTACTGCCAAATGAATTCTATTATGATAAAATTATACTATCTCTATATAATGTCGGATAGTCATATGAATATGATATGCGGCCAAATATAAAATAATAAAAAAAAAAATTCAAATCCATTGAGAAAATATAGCGTGTCGGTACCTTTCATCAGATACAAGTCAAAACGGTGACAAATCCAAAACGGCGACAACCAAAACGGTGACAAATCCAAAACGGCGACAAACCAAAACGGTGACAAATCCAAAACGGCGACACGCCAAAACGGCAACAAACCAAACCGGCGACAACCAAAACGGTGCATGTCGCTCGCCGTTTTGACATGTCGCCGTTTTGGATTTGTCGCCGTTTTGGTGTGTCGCCGTTTTGGATACAACTAAAACGGCGACAAATCCAAAACGGAGACACATCAAATTCAAGACGGCATTTTGGAGAGAAATCAAGTTGGATTTGTCGCCGTTTTGGCGTGTCGCCGTTTTGGTTATCGCCGTTTTGGAAGTGTCACCGTTTTGGGTGTCGCCGTTTTGGAAGTGTCGCCGTTTTGGTTGTCGCCGTTTTGGATGTGACGCCGTTTTGGTTGTCGCCGTTTTGGATTTGTCGCCGTTTTGACCGGTACCCCTTTCATCGACAGGGTCCCTAATGATCGGCCGTTTCATAAATGCAATAAATTTGGTGATTTGGTGTTGAGTGTTACTGTACTAACGTAATTGTATATATGTGTAAACAAACATACGACATGCAACAAAAACGAATACAAATCATTGTTGACACATCATTACTCAAGTTTATATGACATGTGCTCACCAAATTGTATCACACTATTTTTTGTGTTTGTAGAAATCGTCAATGAATATGCTTTGAATAGAGAATAATTTATTTAAATTGCGTAACTTTACATCAAAGACAAAGGCGAACAAAACGCGGAAAACTACGCAAAAACGGTCGATCATTGTCATTGACATGGTGCGCGGACAAACCCCCTCCGGACAAAACCCCCTCGGACAAAACCCCCTCGGACAAAACCCCCTCGGACAAAACCCCCTCCATACATAACTCCCTCTAGACATAAGCCATTTCCGGACAAAACCCCCTTGGACAAAACCCCCTCCATACATAATTCCTTCTAGACAATCCATTTCCGGACAAAACCCCCTCATCAATGATACTAGACAGGGGGTAACTTGCTTGAATAGCACCTTTATTATGCCCGTAATTATAAAATAATTGGTATGTATTTACATTTTTTACATACCAAATTATATATATATATATATATATATATATATATATATATATATATATATATATATATATATATATATATATATATATATATATTATAATATTGCCATATTCAACGTGCATTACATGATGAATTGGAATGTAGTCTGGCGTTGACTCATATAGTGCCTATATATTTATATATATATATATATATACACAATAAAATGAAATACGGCAAATAAATATAAGATATAGACATAAGATATACATATTATACATAATTTGTTCTTTAAAATTAAAAATATATTT
>OZ024860.1:12803140-12870640 GCA_964017155.1 Oasisia sp. SBJ-2009
TATATATATATATATATATAATATATATGACCTGATATACACCTTTTTTTTAATATAAAACATAATTCATTGTTGGTCTGGTGCTAATTCTAAACTAAAAAAGCCTTTATGTTATGCTATTTATAATAGTTATGTTGGCAACATATATTTAAAGAGGGGCCATGGCCTACCCAAATCACTGAACATTTGGGGGTAAACTTTGGACCCAACACTGCTTGCCTGATTCATAGTGTGACAAGATGCAGAGCTTACAGGGGTGCCTGTGTAGGACTTCCCAATCCCACCTTTTGGCAAAGAAATTTGAGATCAAATTACACAAAGTGCATAAATCCTCTGGTTCCGCCGTAGGCTATATAAATATCCACCAGGGCGACCAGGCTGCAACCCAAGGAAAAACAGGGCAAACAAAAATTAATAATCTATTGTGTGCTTGATGGCTATCTATATATCAATACAAGGATGCAAAATGACAGACCCGGCATAATGAATATTTACTGGACTTAGATCAAGTTGCGGGCTGCTGCCAACCAAGCAATTTATCTAGTGAATTTCCACTAGGGAGTCGGAAGTTTAGTTCTTATTATTAATTTTACTACTAGACCGATGTAGGGCTTTTAAGAGAGGGGAGTGATCAGTCTCGGTATATATATATATATATATATATATATATATATATATATGCCTCAAAACATGCCTCAAAACTTGTTTGTCTCGTGTTAATTTGCGATAAATGACTTTGCTGAACTTCATATCGCGAGTTTATTGTCTAGCTAGTCCTATGTAACGGCTTTTAAGAGAGAGGAGTGTTGAGTCAAGCTATATGCCTCGCAATTTTTCTCAACTGAAAAGTGGGGGGGGGGGACAATTCCTATGCTGTCCCCCCACCCTGAAAAGTGGGGGGGGGACGCGTCCCCCCCCCGTCCCCCACCAATCGACGTCCGTGCGCAGTATCATCCACCGGTTCACTGGTATGGAACTCCCTCCCGAGGTGGACTGAACATGGTTATCCATGACATTGTCATGTGTGCACTGGCTCTCTGCTGGTGCAGTTATACCATGTTGTCTGCTGGCACTCGGATATCCTTCACATCCAATATCGCAGAACGATGTACTATTCTAGGTTGTCCCAGACCATCGACTCGCTGAACGCGATATAGAGGACTGTCTGGACACATCCTTTCCTCAACTTGATAAGGGATGGCCACCCACCGATCCTGTATTTTGTTTCGTCCTAAAACACCTCTGTTTCTAAGAAAAATGCTATCACCAGGCTTCAGTGGCGCATCATTTCCTTTCCTCTCATGTCTATCCAACTCGGTCATTGCCACTTTGACATGATTTGTGTTTAGCTCAGCGGATACAGGTTCTCCATGCCATGTCTTTCGACTGAGGTTATCAGCGTTGACATTGGAACGTCCACTGCGGTATTTTATTTCATAATCAAACTGAGCAAGTTGGGCAACCCAGCGCAACTCAGTGGCTCCCAATTTTGATGTTTGGATGTAGCTCAATGGATTGTTGTCCGTGTACACCATGAAGTGCGATCCAATGAAGTAAGGACGGAACTTCTCTGTCACTGCCCATTTTAGAGCAAGAAGTTCTAACTTCATGGAACTATAGTTGGCGTCGTTCCTCTCTGCTGGCCTTAAACCGCGACTTGCGTAGGCGATTACCCCGTCCTCTTGAGACAGTACCGCACCCAACCCCCTAAAACTGACATCAGTCTCCACGACAAATGGTTTGGTAAAGTCTGGGGGGGCTAGCACTGGCGCACTTATCAGTTTCTCCTTTAACTCCTGAAAAGCCAAAGTACAATTTTGATTCCATTTTTCGTGAAAAAGTGGACTCTCTTGTGACAATTTCTTCTTGGCACCTTTCTTTGTGTTCGTCGCTTTGCCAATACACTGGTGAAGAGGCTTTGCTATCTGCGCGAAGGAAGGTACATATCTACGATAATACCCAGCTAACCCAAGGAAGGATCGTAGCTCAGTCTCACTGGTTGGCTCTTCCCATTCCTGTACGGCCTTGATTTTCTCTGGATCTGTTGTAACTCCAGCAGCAGATACAATTTGACCCAGGAATTTAACTTCGCGTCTGAACAGGCTACATTTCTGTGGCTTGATCTTGAGTCCAAAGGCCCGTAATTTCCCAAATACAGTGTCCAACCTCTGTAACATCTCATCCACGGATTTTCCAAATACTAGGACATCACCCAAGTAAATGAGAAGGGAATTCATCAGACTTGAAAATGTCGCTGGAGCATTACAAAGTCCCATTGGCATTCTTCTGAACTCGTATAGTCCACTGGTTCCCACCCGAAACGTAGTCTTTGGAACATTTCGGGCATCGATGGCACATTGATAATAGCCATGGGCCGGATCCAAAGTACTGAAATACTTTGATCCTGTGAGTGCCTCCAGACATTCATTTACTCTGGGTAGAGGGAATGCATCCTTGATGGTCTTCAGGTTCAACTGTCGATAATCAATGCATAATCGCAAAGAGTTGTCTTTCTTCCGTACCAGTACTGCTGGCGATGCATAACAGCTTGTAGATTCTTGGAGAACTCCTAGTTTCAGCCATTTCTTGAGGTAAGCCTTAACTTCCTCCCACTGATTAGGGTGCACGCGTGGGTGAGGAACTCTGACTGGCCTGTCATCTATGGTGAGTATTTGATGTGGTACAGCATTGCAGTAACCGATGTCGTCACTATCTCTACTGAACACATCCTTGTGCTTAATCAGCAACGTCTTCACTCTCTGAATATCCTCATCCGAAAGGTCCAATCCTCCTAAATCTAGGTTTGGTGAGTCATCAACACTACATTCTTCGGTTGCATGCTCTACAGTGACCTCATTGACATCTACATATGTGGTGTTGTTACTCGACTCCACGATCTCTACCACATGGATACTTCCCAACACACTCTTTGGTTGAAGCCATATGTCCTCCTGGTTAAGGTTCCAAACTTGTACTGGGACTACTCCGCTCTGGACACAAGTCTGGTCTGCTCGGACAACTGAGCACGCAGTATGTACTCCGTTTGGCAATGCACTCGATCCGTGATCGAGTGGTTCAACCAACAACTGACATAGCCCTACTGGCTTTACAACATGAGCCAATACTGTCACCGCCAACGGCCAACAAGTATCCAGACCAGTCCACTATCTAGTCTCGCTTAACCGTCTGTCGGTCGGCTGCGGAACTACGCCGAGTAGAGAGGGGCTTAAAAGTGCTGCCACCTCACGGAGTCTGGATAACCGAGGCTAATTGTGGCCCGCCTTTTAGTGTGCCTCTGATTTGGGGACTGGTCACAAGAATAATATTCGATGGATGACAGTTGTAACTTCCGACTGATGAATACTAGAAAAATCAGAACATAAATATCTTGTGTTATATCTTTCTTGTCTGAAATGTCCGATTTAATATTGAGTTTACCACACAATCATAGACATAGCGATTTATGTAGTGCAGATAATAGACACTCCCCACAATTTTAGGTCGATCGTATGTGTCTTACGGGATTTGCATGTTAGATAGGTGTACATTGTGGTTTCAAATAAGGTCTTACATCTGACAAGTTGTCTAAATGCACATAATTATAACACAATTATACGCCACCAACATCAGCCCACAAGATCGAAGCGGTAATTGGCATACATCCACCAATGCCAACAGCACGATGGAAAAGAAACCCTTGTCAAGCCCTTGTTTGTAGTTGAAGTACTCTTATCCGGAATGAAAGGGTTTCTTGATGGCAACGTACTTGCCGTCAAGGGCACTGCAAGCGTGTGGCACATTCCAGCGTCTCTGGTACTCTTCAGCAATGGCTTTCAACTCATCTTTGGTCATAGATAGCTTCATCAAGGAACTCGATCATCAATGATGGCTTGGCACACTTATATGGCAAAAACAGGCTGATCGATGCTGTTGTCTCCGACACGGAAGCTGTACCCCAGGTCAACATATGAGTTCCCAGTGTGCCAAATGGCGCCGCGGCACAGCTAACTTCAGGCCAGGTTCTGTGGCATCACAATACGAGGTGTTTTGCTTGGTGATGCGCAGCCTGCGGCGGTTCAACATGCAGCTCATCAAAAAAGGCCGGTGTCAGATAGAATATTGACCCGCGTAGAAAAGTGACCCGGGGGTCAAAATACTATAATAGAAAATTGACCCCCCCTATGGAAAAGTGACCCGCCCCTTGTTTCTTCATGGATTTTTCTTTTTTGTATGTATTTGAGTATTAATGACATTGAAGGTAATGATTTGTTTACATTTATACAACATTGCACTTTGATACATTAATAATATTATTGTTATGCCATAATACTTTTTTTCAGTGAAAGATCTCCTTTTCAAACTGACATTGCTCAGTTGGCATATTTTTTTGATACTTGCACCAACACCAGTGTTTAATTTGGTGTCCAATTTCATGGAAAATATATTGCTTGGGCCACATTCTGCTAACTGCCTTAGGCAAATGAAATGAGGTGGGGGGAGGTCATATTTCTATGGTATACTATATTGACCCGGGGCTTATAATAGTCAATGTTATAAAAAATATTTGGTAATTTATAAGGTTATGTGATGGTGTATGATTCATACAAGCATCATAGTAAATATCCATTTGATAATTACCGAATAAATGTTTTGCAGTGGGGGGGGGGGGGGGGGTCATATTTCTATGGTATATTATATTGACCCGGGTCAATATACTATACCATAGAAATGTGACCCCCACCCAAAAAAAGCCGGTTGCTATTACCAAGTAGACATTTCTCTATGAAGTTTGTATAATAAATCTACAAGCTCGTAAACATCCAAATAGGCAAATATTTATAGTTTTCTATGTACAACACGGGTCAATATACTATACCATAGAAATGTGACCCCTCTCCCCAAAAAACTGGTTGCTATTACCAAGGTTACTACCAAGTTCACCCAATAATAGGATACGCTGACTCCCTTGCCAAAGAAGAAAAGAATTGGATTGCTTTTTTTAATATGAATGACATTTGCTAATAGGTAAGAAATAAAAAGAAATATATTTTTGTGACCTAACTTTAACAGTGAAATGGTTGGTTATGTGCTGTAATTTAATATTATGATTAAAACCATTATTTAAAATATATATCCATAAAATATGGGGCGGGTCATTTTTCTATAGGGCGGGTCATTTTTCTATAACTGAAAATCTATGGAAAAGTGACCCGCGGGTCATTATTCTATATAGAATAGTGACCCGCGGGTCACTTTACCCCCGGGTCAATATTCTATATGACACCGGCTCCAATCTGGTGAAGTTCTTGAACCTGTCCGGGTCTCTCTGCCGAAGACTCTCCATCAGGTTGTAATAGTGCGAGGGCCGCAACCTCTCTCTGTGAGACAGCCAGTCCCTTACCGAACATATGACCTTTGCCTTGTTTGTCTGCGTCTTCTACGTTGGGTCTGATGCTGCTGCCTTCTTTCTTGTTCTTCTTGCTGCAGAGCAACAACAGCAACCTGTGTGACAACATGCAGCATGGTGAGAAACCAGCAATGCCAGTCTTGCCACTTTTATACCATTTTTGCTACCCTAGCTATGCCTAAACTGCGGCGAATGTGCAATATTCGCATTCAAATCGCCATGAATTATCAAAGCATTTGCAAGACAATCTTAACGTTTACATGAAATTCTCAAGCATTTGCAATTACTCGCAAGTGTTGGCAAGCCGTTCGCAAGCATTCCCAATGCGTTCTCAAGAAAATGGCCCCAAAATCGTAACCGATTTGCTTTATTCGTAATGGATTCGCAAGCATTCGCAACGTTTTTTTTGCATTCGTATGGATGAATGCTAGCAAATCCTTACAAATGTCTTACGATGACTTCAAATGCCTTGTCATCAATAAGAATGTCTTGCGATTGCTTACGAAAATGTTGCGAAAACAATAAGAATATGTTTTCCTAGCGAATTTTAGGAGCATTTTCCTAATATTCGCAACACTCCCTGAACGACCGCGAATGCTTACGAACACCTACGAATGCCTGGCGATCACTTTGTGGTCATTGCGAATTGGTGACGAATTCCATTCGTAAGCCCATTCACCATATATTCGCCACTGTGTGAGAGAAGCATTAAAATATGTTTTTATGTTTGACTGCAAACTTCTGTGGACGCCTGTGAATTGTCTATAATGTACCATCGTATGCACATACAGAAGAAAGTAAAAACATAAAGGCAAGTTCTTATATAGCGCAGTATCCAGACCGTTCAAAGCGCTTTACACTTTACTTCCCCGACAGACCTGTTCACTCAGACACCATCTCGGCTTCTCTGGGAAGCATCCAGCCATATGCTGATGTCATGGACCGCCATATGACGTTATTATATTTATAATTATTTTATTCAGTAATCAGTGTCTCCACCTGGCGATTAATGGTTATCCCGGTAGTATTAATTAGCAGTCACAATAGGTGGCACTGCAGTAGGTTCAGCGGGATTTGGGAGTTGCGTGGGAGGAAGGCGCGGGACTCGAGACTTGCCACCAACGATCGAAGTCGAGTAACCACATGTACATTACGAGTTGCGGATAGGTGTGATGAATTATCTTGAAAGATTTGTGTGCTGCTCTAACTGCGCCAAGAAGTGTGTGCCTGACATTCCGGGCTGTGGGCAGGGTCTTGTCTTGTTCTTCGAGTGCAATAAAGAATTGTTGACGGTTGTGATCCAGCGTCCGTGTCCATCCTTGACAACTGGTGTCGGAAGTGGGGATCGCCCAGCAACAAGTTAAGAAGAAAAGACCATGTCGCACAGTTGTGTAGTTCTTGGTGAGCTATGTTGTACTTGTAGTTAGCACTTGTGGGTGTGTATATTTAATGTGTAGCAATACAGGTGCTGCAGTTATGGAGTATATGTTGTGTATTATATAGTGCTATGGCTATACTTATATGCAGTGAAAGTATGTCAGTTGGTGTATATTTTAATGTTCTTTGTGGCGCTTATTCTGCTTATCTGAGATTCTAGTCAATACTTCCTCAGTCAGCTGACATCTGTCTTTTCATTTAAATTTCATTATATATTTAAATTCTCCTTGTTTCCCAGCTAAACTATGACTGATGAACACATTGCTGAGTTAATTGCGCAATCGAATGCCGCATTAGTTGCCACAGTGACGGGTGCCCTTCAGCAATTCATGGTCCCACCTGCTCCCACTGTTAAATTGCCCAAGTTTATGGGATATCCCCAGAAGGGGGGTGAGCCAACAATATCAGAGTGGTTAGATGAGTTCGAAACATTTGCCCGTCAAGTAGGTATCTGCAATGCAGATAGAGCAGTGGCAGTTCTTGACCACCTAGGAGGACGCGCAAGGGAGGAGGTGCTGTGCCACCCCGACGTGGTGCAACATGATTATTGTGCATTGGTTGCATTGTTGAAATTGCGGTTTGGCCCACATGAGTCGGTATATTCCTTGAGCACAGAATGTTATGCTCGAGTGCAGTTGGATGGGGAGACTCTGGCTGAATACAGCAGAGTGCTCATGGGACTGCAGAACCGCATAGAGAAGGCAGCGGCCACTGAGGCAGAGGGTCAGGCACTGGCCTTACTGCGAGACGCTGCTCTGAGGGGGCAGTTTATCGAAGGCGTTCAGGAGCAGTCGGTTCGCCAAGAGCTGAGGCGTATTGCTCTACGCTCTGCAGACAAGCCGTTTCACCATATGCGAAATGAGGCTCTCTACCTGCTGCAAGAGGATGGACAACAACATTGTGCCAGGCAAGGGAAAGATTCGTCTCCCAACATTCCCATCGAATCTAGATTCTTGCAGATGGTGCAGATGCAGCAACAGCTGCAAACGCAAGTGATGCAGCTGGCATCGCAGCAGTGCGAGACAGCTGGGCAAATGCAGGTAGTGATAGACCAGTTGCCCAGCCAGCCTCAGTTAGCAGAACCGGCTAGACCAGCAAGCTCGACTAGGCCCAACCCCCGAGATGGCCCACGTTTCAATTGTAGGGAACAGGGTAGTTTCATCAAACAATGTCGCAGGAAGAGGGCTCTATCCAAGCGATGTAATCGCAGAGGTACCTCCTGTTTCCACTGCAAGCAGGAGGGCCACCTTGTCCGCAGTTGCCCGCAGAAGAAGTGTGTAGATGTGCAGAGCAGAGGGCCTGAGCAGAGCAGTGCTCAAGTGACACATCTGGCTAGTGATCAGATAGATGGAGCTTTATCTAAGGGGGTGACAGAGAGGTTGGGTATAGAAGAAGGGAGGATTGTAGAGTTGGAAGGGAGGTTGCTGGAGGCAGAGATCTTGGCGCCACAGCTCCGTCAACAGGAGCAGATGAGGATGCAGAAGGAGGAACTGCACAGGGTAGCAAGGGAAAACAGGGGCTTGGTGGAGAGGTTGGACAAAGCCAATGTGGAAATTTCAACATTGAGATTCTCTGTGGAATCAGCCAGGGCAGATGCGGTGGTGGCCAGCAGCAAGAATGTTCGTCTGATTAACCAGTTGAAAGGCAGCCATGTTGAGTGTGGAGCCCTGGTGGAGCAACTCAGGGCGATGCACGGGCAGTTGAAGGAGCTTGGTGACCAGAAAAGCCAGTTCTGCAAACAGGTGGCAGAGCTGAAGGGCCATCTGTCTGCTGTCTGCATCAAGAGAGATGACACAGTTTGTCTGTGTGAGACCACTCAGGTGGATGTGGAACTCTTCCAAAGCCAGGTGGAGAGGCTCGAATATGAGACGTGCGAGGCAGAGGTGAGCAGAAAACATCGGGATTGGCTGGCTGCATGGAGACAACCACATAGTTTGGTTGGCAGAAAGGCGAACGTTTATCGTTGGTGCAGAAAGTGGCACTCCTCTGCATGTCTGTAGAACTTGCCAGGTCTGTATATATCTCTTGTGTCCAGTTCGAAGATAGTTGCCTGCAGGAGCGGGACATGGCGTTTGCCACTATCTATTCGGCTGTCGTTGTGTATCTCTAGTTAGAAGATAGTTGCCTGCATGAGCGGGACATGGCGTTTGCCACTATCTATTCGGTTGTCGTTGTGTATCTCTAGTTAGAAGATAGTTGCCTGCATGAGCGGGACATGGCGTTTGCCACTATCTATTCGGTTGTCGTTGTGTATCTCTAGTTAGAAGATAGTTGCCTGCATGAGCGGGACATGGGTTTCCTCTACCTTCGACTGCAATGTGTTGCTTGTAAGGCATAGGTCCCAGGCTAAGGTAAATTGACACAATAATAGTTGTTGCAATGGGTGTCACCTCACTGAGGAGTGCTGGCTGAGATGTGGTCCAGGGGACATTCTACTTTTATTCACAGGTAGTGTGAAATGTTTATGATGTTTGCTCTATGTGGAGACGGGGTCGCCCACATCATTTACCGTGTTTAAATTTGCTAATGTTTAGACCTTACTTTATAATCAATGCTATGAATGTGTAATGGTGTTTGCTCCAGGTGGAGACGATGTTGCCCGCACCAACCAATGAGTGTAATCGTGGGTACTACTGTCTTTTTTATTCTTACTGTGTCTATTGTGAGGCCTTTGGTTCACAAGTGTTTGGTGTTGGTGTAATCCGTGGACGGATTCAGACAAAACTGGGGCAGATGTCATGGACCGCCATATGACGTTATTATATTTATAATTATTTTATTCAGTAATAAGTGTCTCCACCTGGCGATTAATGGTTATCCCGGTAGTATTAATTAGCAGTCACAATAGGTGGCACGTACTGCAGTAGGTTCAGCGGGATTTGGGAGTTGCGTAGGAGGAAGGCGCGGGACTCGAGACTTGCCACCAACGATCGAAGTCGAGTAACCACATGTACATTACGAGTTGCGGATAGATGTGATGAATTATCTTGAAAGATTTGTGTGCTGCTCTAACCGATGCGCCAAGAAGTGTGTGCCTGACATTCCGGGCTGTGGGCAGGGTCTTGTCTTGTTCTTCGTGTGCAATAAAGAATTGTTGACGGTTGTGATCCAGCGTCCGTGTCCATCCTTGACACTACAATTAATGCGCGAAGGCTGCTCGTACACATATCCACCACTGTCTATAGTCAGGTACTCATTTATTCAGCTGAGTGAACTGGAGCAATGTAGAGTGAAAAAACTTGCCCAAGGTTTTAACACCGCAGCCAGGATTCGAACCCGTGTTCTCGTACTCGAGAGTCCGAAACTCTACCCCTGAGCCACTGCGCTCTACAGAAGAAGCCACATGATCATGTGTTGACTGATTAACAAGTCTTGTATCACATATTCTTATTGTATTGAACTGCAGTGTTTTAATAAAGTGCAAACACTCAATGGATTCTATATTTGTATCATATCGTACAAATGAAATTAAATCAGTTTTCAAATTTGGGAGAAAACAATGGCAATCTTGACCACTGGCTAACAGATGTATGGTTCTCTCGGTGAAACCGTTGTCATTTTATTTCGGAGTTCGCAGAAATCTTGCTATAAATGTATTTGAATTAAATATCCATGAATGCGATAAAAGCAAGAAATGCGCAGTTCATTTCTTTTGTAGTTAAGAGTTTCAAAATACAAATTTAGGGATAGTACAAAGTAGTCACCAGGCAGGATGAATAAAAACAGCAATGCTAAATTTTTAGCAATTATTTTTTATTTTATCCCTGAAGCGACTTTATCAGGTGACTCTTGTTATGACAGCCATGGATGGCTGTCAGTTAAAGGTTTATTTATATTTAAATGTTGTGGTATGCAGTGGCTTAGTGAGTAGAATGTTGATCTCAGTCAAGAGACTGCTGCTGGATCATGTTGACAAGGTTAGAACTTACTGCTCGATTGTGGCGAGTAAAAATTCCTGGGGATTAGTAACCTGCCTGCACCAGTCCAACGGGCGAGTCGCTATTTTTCTTGTTTTGCAACAAATATAAATGCAAGCATTTGAGTTAGATGTGCGTACGTTCACATTGTATACAACAAATAGTTGGGCAGTTCCTGTCATTCTCTGGGCATAATTTGAACTTTTCCAAGATCAGGTCTTCTCTGTGGTAGTTGCCCCACATTGAAGAAGCTGTCTGAGGAGAAAGTGTCCCAATGTAGGCCTGCTGGGACTCACCCTGATCCTCTCCCTTCCCACCTCTTGCACAGATGATCAAAGGGGTTTTCCCATGTGAAGTTTGTTAAATCCGACTCGAGAAGCAACAACTGTCAGACCAGACCATAATCATCTAATTGGCATTTTATCTATTTATTCGAGATGACTATTAACACAGCCAAATTGTGTGAAAGCAGCAGACAATATCAACAGTGTCTAATTTTCATTCTGTTGTCAAGAATATTTGCTATACATCTAACTTACAGGCGACATTATATCCTTATATCCACATTTTATCCTTAACCAGTGCACACCAAACACATCAATTCAAAGATACTTAAACATAAAAAACTTGCATTTATAGAAAAGCAGTAGTGAGTAGTGAGAGCTTAAAACATGCAGGTAGACAACTGCCCAGCTTAACAGAGATTTACTGGGTCACTGGTTTCATGCCCCATGGAATAAGGAAGGGAATGTCCCACTTCACTGGTGCCCAACCTCTATTGGAATACACACATTCAGTCCTGAGCAGGGCTAAAAGTCCAGGTATAAACAGGCAAAATGTTTACATTTTGCTTTTTGGGAGGCCCCAAGATGCCCTTGCAAGATTAGTGCACTACACATTTCTTGTGTACATTGAAGGTACTCTCAGATGTCTGCAAAATTAGACGGAATGCTATACAAGTTTAAAAAAACTGAAAAACCGAAAGTGTACCAATTTTTAGGCTTACAAATTACTCAAATATCTTCTGCATAGTGACAGTGCCCTAAGAAATGTATCCAACATATGAACGTTGCATCTTCAACAGTTTCTGAGAGCTAATAGCAGACGGCACGTCGTAAGTCCTTTTGGTCGTTAGCCCAAAATATACAAGTTATAAAATAGCCCTGATTTGTGTTGTACAAACAAGTCTGCCCATGTGATTATGTAATGAAGGTTTTTAATGTCTCAACACAAAATGCGCAATCTTATTGTAAAGTGCACACCTTTATTCAGACAGTTTACGTATGAAATACTATATTTGTGTGCTCTGTACAAATTCATTGAGGAATTGCATGGAATTACAGATGCAGAAAGATGCAGAATCGACATGCCTACTAGTCTGCCCAAGCTGCGGGCAGAAAAGAACACAACAGAAAATGAATCGCACAATACAATTTAACAGACGATGCAGATGCTCTTTAAAAATCTACACATTTGATGCTACTCGACTAAAACCTAATCAATGAACTACATGAGTCAAGCCAGGGTAGCTTCTCTACCAACAAGGGACGATTGCAACAATAATCCATCCACGTCACACATGCACGCATTCACTCGCACACGCACGCACTCACATTGCAAATGTCCAAATGAACCAGCCATGCAATATCATTACACAGACTTGTAGAAAAAGAAACTAATTGCAGAGCTGTGCAGTCTTTGCTCACGGCATTTGCGTCACTTCCGCTGCGAGAAGTATAAAAAAAACTGTCATCATCCTCCGTCATAGACACGTCCTTCATAATGTACATTTTACACATCATGTGTATGTATATATACACACACACATGTACGCGTGTGCACGTACGCGGCTCTATTCGCGCATACGCACACACGCGCACATCGGCACACACATTTCTCACAACAGTCAGTCACACACGCATTCTAATTCACAAGTTGTCGACGCAGCGAGACAGTTGGTCCTGCGGCGTCAAGTCGTTTGATTTTTGCTGGTGCATTGCCGTTAAGTCTTGATTGGCGGCATGTGAAGTCTATGGTTGTGGAAGCATCACCTTGTAAGGAATTATGGTTGCATGAATTCCTTGTAATTACTTTTCATGAAATATTATAATTATTATACATGAAGTTATAATTAACAATATAGTCAAGCTAGAAGCATAGCTTGGTTAAACCAGTTATATCCGGTTGTCTGAGTTCACTAAGTATAGTTTTGGGATGAGTGGGAGCATGACCACTGAGTTGGCCGTAGGTAAGATATACCAGTTCCTTCCTTATTAGTTAGTGAGAAGTACACTAGCCAGGCACATAGCTAGAGAGCGAAATAGCCCGTATTTAAGGAGAGTAGCGCGCGACAGAGAGAGAGAGAGAAAGAGAGAGAGAGAGAGAGAGAGAGAGAGAGAGAGAGAGAGGAGAGAGGAGAGCACGCACCATGTAACTACACGTCTGGCGCCCACGGAGCCAGGCCAGTTAGACAATTGTATTGACTTCTGTATTATGCTGGCTGTATTAAAGTTCTTGAAAGGAACTCTTGGAAATGTCTTCTGCGAATGATTGAGTAATTAGAATCTCTCTCCGTGAGGATCTGATTTCTAATAGACAGTGACACTGTGGCTGAACTGAATAGGTCATGGCTAACTGTCTAGGAGGTCAGTACGGAGGGGGAACATTGCGTTACGTGCCTATGACTATAATATATACCAGAAGATTGAGGCAGACGCGAAGAAGGGAAATTAGTAGACCGGCCAATACTTACAACCTGGTGGGGGTTGAGTGGGTTCTGTTCTGTCACCAGCGTGCCTGGCGGGTGAGGCCCTGCCATTGCTGCGTGCAGGGGATGTGTTTGTCCTAACTGAGGCGACGGGCACGGGTGGTTGGGCAGAGCCCGCGGGGAAGGAGTCGAGTTGGGCGTGTGTTGCCGCGGACTGGGATCGGCTGCGGCGAACGCACAGCCTCGGGGAACGCCGACGGCGGCGATCGCACCTTGTTGAGCGGCGACTGATTCGCCTGCTGCAAGCCACCAACTGCTGCTGCAGCTGTTGCTGCTGTTGTTGCTACATATTTGGCATCTGTAATATTGCGTGTGAGCGTAGCTATACTAGGTTTTAGACGGAAGAATGACAGAGACAAGTTTCGTATAATTTATTCAACCCCCAAATATGGGTCATAGCTACCCGGATGTGTGTAGCATTATCTATAGTGCATCAAAGCCTTGATGGCATTTGTGCTAATACTACATCTCCTTTTTCGAGATAGGCGAGATGATCTAAGTCTAGACTACTATGGGGCAGAGGTTTCAAGCACATAACCCCAGAATACTGTCTTTACCACAGCGTATGTGTACACGAGTTCACTACACTACTATAAGTCCAGGCGACTTGGTGGATTTACCACGCGTCCCGATTTCTTGCGTGTCACGCCAGGAGACTGTGCTGTTGTCGGTCGTGGTGACGATGGTGGTGTAGTGCTTTGGCTCGGGGTTGCCGGAGGATCTTCTGCCTCATCAGGAGTGGTCGATGTAGGAGTCGGGTCGCCGCATTGAATCTGCTGACGAGTCTCTGTTGTGACCAGTGCAGATCGGTTTCGTCTTATTACCCCTTTCGGCGTCCGTACGAGATACGATCGTGGCTGTGGCGCTCGCTCTACCACTGTGCCATAGCGATCTTGGTCCCGGACCCATACGTTGTCCCCTGGCTGCAACGGTGTGAGATCTTTCGCTCTGTGTCGGCTGTTGAACTGCTGTTGCTGTTTTGCTCTTTGTACAGCTTCTCTCGCCTTTGCATTATGAAGATCTCTACCAGTTACGCCTGGCAGGAGAGTACTTGGGATGACTGGTAGTCGTGTTCGCAGGCGGCGTCCCATCAGTAGTTGAGATGGGCTCAGTCCGTTGAATAACGGTGTCGTGCGCTGCGGTAGGAGAGCGAGGTGAGGATCTTCGTTCTTTCTCAGAATCTCCTTCAGAACTCTCACTGCTCGTTCCGCTTCACCGTTAGCCTGTGGGAACCTCGGGGAACTTGTTGTGTGCGTAAAGCCGTACGACTTGGCAAACTGTGCGAACGACTCGGCACTGAATTGCGGACCGTTGTCTGTCAGAATGAGGTCTGGAATTCCGTGTGTTGCAAACACTTCTTTAAGCACTTCAATTGTGTACTCGGATGTCAAACTGGTCAGCTTTCGATACTCCACCCATCTGGAGTAATAGTCAACAATGACAATGTACACTTTTCCATGGAGTTCAAAGAGATCTACTACGACTCTCTCCCATGGACGAGAGGGGAAGGAAGCTGACATTAAAGTCCCCTTTGGCTCTGGCCGCACGAGTCGCACAGGTGTGGCAAGCCGAGACCATCTCCTCGATCTGCTTGGAGAGGCCTGGCCATCATACTGCTTGGTTGGCTCGAGAGCGACACTTTGAGATCCCAAGGTGTCCCTCGTGGATGATCTTCAAAGTGTCGAGTCGCATGCAACGCGGCATGACTATGCGCTCATCGTAGAGCAGTAGGTCATTGATAATAGCGAGATGGCTTCTGCTCTCCCAGTATGCACGCAGTAACGGAATTTGCGGCATGAAGGTAGACCACCCTTCATGGCAATATCGCCGCACCTCTGCGCATACTTCGTCGTCTTTCTGTGCCGTGGAAATGTCCTGTAGATGTTTTTCCATAGCCGGAAGTACAGTCACCGTGGTTGTCGCGTAGTGTTCCACTTCTTCGAGAAACATGACATCTGTCTTCTCTGGGATGTTCACTGGAGCGCGAGATAAAGCGTCAGGTGTCGTCTGTTGCTTTCCTGGTACGTATGCGACTTCCGGGCTGTATCGCATCAGTCTCATTCGAAACCGTTGGATGCGAGGTGGCATCTTGGCTAGCTCTGTTGATTTCAGAAGAGGGACGAGAGGATTGTGATCAGTTTCGAGGGTGAAGCGTAGCCCCATCACATACTCTCTGAACTTCTCGCAAGCCCAGGTTGCTGCGAGAGCTTCTTTCTCTATGACAGCATAGCGTTTCTCGGTGTCGGTGAGCGATCGGGATGCATAGCAGACTGGACGACGTCTGCCATCATCATGGATTTGCAGTAGCACTGCGCCGATCCCCTCCGAAGAGGCTTATGCTGCGATCACTGTTGGGCGATCTGGATCGTAATATGCAAGTATCTCGGGTGATACTAGCATGTCTTTCACTTGTTGAAAGGCAGTTTCTTGTGATGCTTCCCATAACCATGCAGTGTCTTTGCATAGTAAATGGCGTAATGGTTTGTTGATCTCAGCCAGTCGAGGGATGAATTTTCCCATTTTATTCACCATGCCCATGAAACGTTGAAGTTCTGCGACATTTGTGGGTGCTGGGAAGTGCGCTATCGCTGCCGTCTTGCTGCTGTCTGCGCGTATGCCAGATGCGTCAACGACGTGTCCCAAGAACTTGATAGATGTCTTGGAGAACTCACACTTGTTGTTGAGAGTAAGTCCAGCTTGCAGGCGTTATAGGACTGCTCTCACTCTTGTGTCATGTTGTGTCTGGTCGGTGCCGTGGACTAGAATGTCGTCCATGTAACAAACAACTCCCTCCATGCCTTCCAGCATCTGTGACATGTGGCGTTGGAAGATCTCAGGAGCGGAACTGATGCCGAATGGTAGGCGGTTGAAGGCAAACCTACCAAAGGGAGTGATGAAGGTGGTCAGTAGCTTGGATTCCTCGCAGAGAGGCAATTGCCAGAAGCTGCTGTTCGCGTCCAACTTGGTGAACATCTTACTCTTCCCGAGTTTTGCTAGACTTTCGTCCACTGACATCATGGGGTGTATCTCTCGACGCACAGCTTGGTTAGTTTTGTGAGATCGACGCAAATCCTCACTCGACCGTCTGGCTTGAGAACAGGCACCATACCGGAGCACCATTCAGTTGGCACTGTAACTGGGCTGATATGATTCCTTGTTTCAGCGTAGAATCCAGCAAGCAAGGGGTGGGGAACTTTTCTAGTTGTAGTGTGACAGAATGGTGTGGCCCCAGGCTGCAGTGTGATGCGGTAGTCTGTATTCAGTTTGCCAAGTCCCGTAAATAGCTTTGGGAACTCAGCACCGAAATTTGGCGTCGCACTACCGCTGATCTCGTCAACGCGTGATATTATTTTGAGAGATACACACGCAGCCTTGCTCAGGAGGGACGTTGATTGATTTCTGAGAATGTACACTGTTTCCACGATTTCCCTGTTTTTGGTAACGCGTGGTTACTTTTAAGGCGCCGATCACTGGAAGTGGTATACCGCCCGGTCCCCTGAGCTTGATTGGGTGTCTGCATAGATTGACAGTTGTTCAGCCATGCTGTCTTATCGCTCAATACTGACACGCCCGCGCCAGTGTCTAGTTTGAAGCGAGTTGGGTGTCCATTCACCGTGATATCAGCCGTCCAGCAGTTTCATTGGTCGTCGATTTCACCCAAGAAAACATCGCCGACGCTGTGCACGTGCGACTTGCCACGTGGCTTTATTTGTGGACTGCTCCGGCACACGGAGCTGAAGTGGCCCGGTTTCTGACAGTTGTGACAAATGGCTTATCACGCAGAGCAAACTTTCCGGTCATGCTGCTGCTGACCGCACCACTTGCACTTGCCGGCGTGATGCTTGGGCGTCGCTGCGCTATGTTTCCCCGTAGATCGTTGACCCCGCTTGACTATCTCGACGGTCGTCGGATTGAATTTCGTGTCCCCGCCGCGTACAACGTTCCGTTGCAGCTTCCGCGCCTCGGCTTGCGGACTCAGCTGCACTGACTGATCAAGTGTCAAGTCGGCCTGCGCCTGCAGGCGGTCGGACAGGGCGTCATCAATCACCCCGACGACGATGCGATCCCGGATAAGCTGTTCTCTGAGGACACCGTAGTCACAATGTTCGGCCAATCTGTATAAATCTTGGATAAATACATCCACAGATTCTCCCGGTTGTTGGCTACGACTGTTACAACCGATAATGTAATAATCGCCCGGTAATGTAATAACTACCCAATAATGTAATAAAATCAACCGATAATGTAATAACCACCATATAATGTAATAACATCAACCGATAATGTAATAAACTTGCTAACCGATAATGTAATAATTTTCAACCGATAATGTCATAAACTCCTCTAGCCTGATAATGTAATAACTTTCGCCTGATAATGTAATAACGTACACATTTCTCGTAGGACTTAGTCGTTTTCGTGGATTTCATGTTGGTTTCTTGTACTTAGTCGATTTCGTCGATTTCGTCGATTTCTTCTATTTCGCAATACCACAACTTTTGCTAGCGGAATCAATTTAGATTAAATCCAATATACTGGTTCCAATTCGGAAGTCATATTTATCCCAGCAGGTCAGGATTTTGAGTTATACATTCTCTTTCCATTTATTAATGACGGGTTGGTGTAATACAACTGTGGGCTTCATTGATAACGAAATTGTCGGCCCAAATCCTGGTATCGGTGATCTCACAAGTGTTCCCTTTCCATGCTATAATGTCAGGGTATCGAATGCCCACAGGCGTGGGGTTTGCTGGTTCAATCCTAGTGTGAAACCCAGATGAAGAAATGGTTTCTAAAAGAATGTGTAATGTATATGTTTTAGTACGATGTTTGTAATTCTCCCGTGATGTGCTCAAGATACATATATACATACATACACACAAATATATATATATATATATATATATATACATACATACACACAAATATATATATATATATGTGTGTGTGTGTGTGTGTGTGTGTGTGTGTGTGTGTGTGTGTGTGTGTGTGTGTGTGTGTGTGTGTGTGTGTGTGTGTGTGTGTGTGTGTGTGTGTGTGTGTGTGTGTGTGTGTGTGTGTGTGTGTGTGTATTTACGCGATGAAAAGCCGAACTAATCGGCGGCAGATTGCGCAAACAGATAAACATGTAATACATATATTGCAAAATATATGTTTGCATTGTGGTCGAACTGCCTATGTATGATTTTGTCAGTTATTCTTGGTACTGTATTGGTACAGTTATTCTTGATACTGTTTGGTGTTCATTTTTATTTCGCGTTATATAGATGAACGCATACTTACCTAGTGCACTTTAAGCATAGCCTAAATGAACCGATTTCGAACAGGTGAAACGGTGTTATTGCGGGTGACTGCCTTTTGTTCCCAGGCATGGCGGGGTAACTCGGTTATATGTTATATGTTATATGTTACATGTTACATGTTACATGTTACATGTTCCATGTTATATGTTACATGTTACATGTGTTCCATGTTCCATGTTCCATGTTACATGTTACATGTTACATGTTCCATTTTCCATGTTCCATGTTACATATTCCATGTTACATGTTACACGTAAATGTTCCATGTTACAT
Organism: Oasisia sp. SBJ-2009; assembly: GCA_964017155.1. Taxonomy (NCBI): domain Eukaryota; kingdom Metazoa; phylum Annelida; class Polychaeta; order Sabellida; family Siboglinidae; genus Oasisia; species Oasisia sp. SBJ-2009. The sequence goes on from OZ024860.1 coordinate 12,822,245, forward strand.
GTTACATGTTACTTGTTACTTGTTACTTGTTACTTGTTACTTGTTACTTGTTACACGTAAATGTTACATGTTACATGTAACATGTAACACGTAACACGTAACATGTTACATGTCACATGTTACATGTTACATGTTACATGTTACATGTTACATGTTGCATGTTACATGTTACACGTAAATGTTACATGTTACATGTTACATGTTACATGTAACATGTAACATGTAACATGTAACATGTAACATGTAACATTTACGTGTAACATTTACGTGTAACATTTACGTGTAACATTTACGTGTAACATGTAACATGTAACATGTAACATGGAACATGGAACATGGAACATGGAACATTTACGTGTATCATGTATCATGTATCATGTATCATGTAACATGTAACATGTAACATGTAACATGTAACATGTAACATGTAACATGTAACATGTAACATGTAACATGTAACATGTAACATGTAACATGTAACATGTAACATGTAAAATGTAACATGTAACATGTAACATATAACATGTAAAATGTAACATTTACGTGTAACATGTAACATTTACGTGTAACATGTAACATGTAACATGTAACATGTAACATGTAAAATGGAACATGGAACATGGAACATGGAACATGGAACATGGAACATGGAACATATAACATATATATATATATATATATATATATATATATATATATATATATATGCACGCACACACACACTAACCGAGTTACCCCGCCATGCCTGGGAACAAAAGGCAGTCACCCGCAATAACACCGTTTCACCTGTTTGAAATCGGTTCATTTAGGCTATGCTTAAAGTACACTAGGTAAGTATGCGTTCATCTATATAACGCGAAATACAAAATGAACACCAAACAGTATCAAGAATAACTGTACCAATAAAGTACCAAGAATAACTGTGACGAAATCATACATAGGCAGTTCGACCACAATGCAAACATATATTTTCCAATATATGTATTACATGTTTATCTGTTTGCGCAATCTGCCGCCGATTAGTTCGGCTTTTCATCGCATAAATATATATATATATATATATATATATATATATATATATATATATATATATATTTGTGTATGTATGTATGTATGTGTCTTGAGCACATCACGGGAGAATTACAAACATCGTACTAAAACATATACATAACACATTCTTTAAATAACCATTTCTTCATCTGGGTTTCACACTAGGATTGAACCAGCAAACCCCACGCCTGTGGGCATTCGATACCCTGACATTATAGCATGGAAAGGGAACACTTGTGAGATCATTGATACCAGGATTTGGGCCGACAATTTCGTTATCAATGAAGCCCACAGTTGTATTTCACCAACCCGTCATTAATCAATGGAAAGAGAATGTATAACTCAAAATCCTGACCTGCTGGGATAAATATGACTTCCGAATTGGAACCAGCATATTGGATTTAATCTAAATTGATTCCGCTAGCAAAAGTTGTGGTATTGCGAAATAGAAGAAATCGACTAAGTACAAGAAACCAACATGAAATCCACGAAAACGACTAAGTCCTACGAGAAATGTGTACGTTATTACATTATCAGGCGAAAGTTATTACATTATCAGGCTAGAGGAGTTTATTAGATTATCGGTTGAAAATTATTACATTATCGGTTAGCAAGTTTATTACATTATCGGTTGATGTTATTACATTATAGGGTGGTTATTACATTATCGGTTGATTTTATTACATTATCGGGTAGTTATTACATTACCGGGCGATTATTACATTACTGGTTGTAACATACGACGATTACATTTCGCCCTTTCGATTATGAGATTGCGCCGAACGCCAAAGTACGCATCAAGCGTCTGCTTTAACTCCTCGTAGGAAGCATCGTCGGGGACATGCAAGGTGTTTAATATGTCCTCGGCTTGATCTCCCATAGCATACACCATTGTAAGAATTGGCCGGTCTACTAATTTCCCTTCTTCGCATCTGCCTCTATCTTTTTGTATGTTATAGTCGTAGACGCGGCGTTCTCATCTTGGGCAATATTCCCCCTCCGTACTGACCTCCTAGACAGTTAGCCATGACCTATTCAGTTCAGCCACAGTGTCACTGTCAAATAGAAATCAGATACTCACGGAGAGAGATTCTAATTACTCAATCATTTGCAGAAGACTTTTCCAAGTGTTCGTTTCAAGAACTTTAATACAGACAGCATAATACAGAAGTTAATACAATTGTCTAACTGGCCTGGCTCCGTGGGCGCCAGACGTGAAGTTACATGGTGCGTGCTCTCCTCCGCTCTCTTCTCTCATCTAACTGCCTGGGTTTAAATACTCTCTGCCAAGTGACAGTCACTAACTAGACATTCATTTCCTTATATAGTTAGGCTCTCTGGCCAACGCTGGCTAAGCTTCGGACAACGCTCTAGTCAGTCTCAGAGATAATAATAAGCTGGAATCTCCTATGCCTGGTCTATCCTTAGAGAACTCAGACAACTGGATATAACTGGTTTAACCAAGCTAAGCTTCTAGCTTGCCTATAGCATTAATATGACTTCATGTATAATAATTATAGTATTTCATGAAAAGTAATTACAAGGAATTTATGCAACCATAATTCCTTACACCGCCATCACCCAACTAGTGATTTATCTACGGTAAATCACGTAAAAACCAAAAGAAGTAATTACTTGACATGAACTGTCGGTATACCAAAGTAATCAAAATTCCTCTATTTTAAATTCAACGTGTGAAACCAAACCACGCCATATGGTGCACTGTAGCTAACTAGGTTGATAAGTTCATAACCCTCTACAGGAACAATAACTGCACCACTCGTCTATGGGCGATCAAACCGTAGAAAGTCGGGTGGGCATTGTAAACTGTGAGCATTAAAAAACCGTCATGCAACATGGATACGTCCATGATAACAGCTAACAGTACTCATATATAAAATGTAAACCATCGGTAAGAAAATACCGCAATACAACATATCATATATAACTGCCTAAAAAGCAGTTTCACACTCAAGAAAACACAACATAGTATCAGACTATCTCATGCAACCACAGCTAAACATCTGTGTAGAATACAAACCACACAATGTTCTTCAGCCTATGTCCTAGAGAAACATAGCAACATCCTTGTCAGATAATGCCATTCTTTTTCAGCATTTTCTGACGTAACCGTAATTACGTTACCTGTTCATTACAGGAAATAAAGAACCTGTCAATAATATAGCGGAAATGCTAATGACCTAGGTTACGATGTGGACCAACTACTTGTACGGGAAACGTAGTGGATTCGTACCATATCTCTTCAAATCAATCTATAAATCAACCTTATCTCTTCAAATCATCTATAAATCAACCTTATCTCTACTAATCATGATGTGGACCATACCTCTTCAACTCAGTGTTATTGCTGCTAAACCTATTGCATAAATCAAATGAGCTCAATTTACCTTTCGCGATAAACAGTGATTTAAGAGTTTATCCGACAACAAAAATGCCAAAATCAGGATCCTATCATAACCTCCGCGATAAATAGTGTTGCAATCACTAATGTTTATCCGGGCAAATTTCACAAATTCATCAATTGGGGATCAACCTCCGCGATAAACAGTGCTGCGCAGCCACTTAACGTTTATCCGGGAAACCTAAGCGGACTGGCTAGTCCAGTAACTACCATTCCTAAGATGGATAGCTCATATACCATAACCCGTTCCTTTTGTGGATCCCAAAGACAGCCATTATGATACACACCGCACTACTCAACGCTAGTATGGCTTAGCGGACCTTCTTACGTAAGAACCTTGTACTTAAAAAACAACGGCAATTCGAACATTAGAATGCCTACATAACCTATGGAAGACATGAACTCCACTATGTTTCAGATTTTTAAAAAACCAGAGCTAGCTAATCATGCCGAATAAGGCAGCTTGCGCAATGGAGTACGTTAACATCTGAAACTATACAACATAGTCATGTCAAAAAATTATACTCTTGACCTCGTATTAACCTGAGCGCCATATAACATCCATTTGCCACTGATCATAAAAAATGCCATTACACCAACAACAAAACATCTCAAGTGTATACATACACTGATGAATTCTTAAATCTGAACCATTGAAAATATATAGTTGAGTACTGTGGAGCTCCGGCGATATAAGAAATATCGTACGTCCTAAGGTAAACGGTCGTGTTCAGATATATGTATATATCACGATGAATTTACCCCGCAACACAAAATACATCACCAACATATTACAATGAAGTAATGAAGAATAAAAAGTCAGGGACTGACATAAAACACAATATGATGACTGCATCCAATGAAACATCAAACCGATAACTGCAGCGTAAACATTATTAGTATGAAGTAGAATTAAATAACAATGCATCTTACCAAATGTTTCATGTTCCTAGAAGTCAAATAAAAGTCCCATTTATAAACATAAATGTTCGAAGTCAGTGTCACTGCTCATGAAAAACTTTGATAATGTGCAACGTGTGTGTCTTGTGAAGTGGCAGGTGTCTCTATCTTTAGTTCGTATCGTCCTCCATGCAGGAAACAGGAAGATTCCATGGCTTGGCCTCAACAGGCTGACGTCATGACCAACGTACTGGTCAGTCGAAGCGGTCATTCCCCTTATGGACGCGGTAGCCTCCCGAACATTTATTTCTGTATAGAGCGACTGCACTGGGCCGAGTCGCAGCAGAGCGAACGTTTCTTGTAGTCAGCGGTAGCATATCGTTCCGTTGTCTATTTTCATAACTGGCTTGCGGGAGCGCTGACCTCCATCCAGTGACCAGTCCACTCGTGCCGGCCATGTTTAAAAATACTCTGCCTCTGTGCAAGCCCACCTTCGCCATGGTGAGTGCATGAGCACAGGTAACAAGCATATAAGAATTGTCGCAATCACGCATGAACTAAGTGCACAGTTAGCGTCACTCAAATGTTTATTCAAAAGCGTTCGGTCACTACGAATTCTGTTGGCTGTCCAGCATCATGCCAACGCTTATCCGCGGTTGTAGAAGGCGGGAAGCAGGATGGTGGGTACTCACGGATACAGTCGTATGCGGCAGTGTATTTGTTGCGTGGAGCCGTCCACGCAGCCATGGCGGTTGGATATGCATCGTCGTCGGTGTCGCATCTCCCGAGGAGATTGTCAGCGGTCACTTTGGGCGCGTTGTTGGCTCGCCAATCATTGATATGATAATTCATCTGCTCACCTCCGTAGTAGCTCGGGTTGTCGCTCAGTCGTTCTGCGCTGGCCGTTCGTCACTGTACTCGCCTATGTCTGTCGTAGACATAGTTCAGACGGCGTGCGTCTCCACTGTATAAGTGTACATACCGTCTGTATTATATCAAGTCCAACTGGCTCGCGAAGCCACTGTAAGAATTGGCCGGTCTACTAATTTCCCTTCTTCGCATCTGCCTCTATCTTTTTGTATGTTATAGTCGTAGACGCGGCGTTCTCATCTTGGGCAATATTCCCCCTCCGTACTGACCTCCTAGACAGTTAGCCATGACCTATTCAGTTCAGCCACAGTGTCACTGTCAAATAGAAATCAGATACTCACGGAGAGAGATTCTAATTACTCAATCATTTGCAGAAGACTTTTCCAAGTGTTCGTTTCAAGAACTTTAATACAGACAGCATAATACAGAAGTTAATACAATTGTCTAACTGGCCTGGCTCCGTGGGCGCCAGACGTGAAGTTACATGGTGCGTGCTCTCCTCCGCTCTCTTCTCTCATCTAACTGCCTGGGTTTAAATACTCTCTGCCAAGTGGCAGTCACTAACTAGACATTCATTTCCTTATATAGTTAGGCTCTCTGGCCAACGCTGGCTAAGCTTCGGACAACGCTCTAGTCGAGTCTCAGAGATAATAATAAGCTGGAATCTCCTATGCCTGGTCTATCCTTAGAGAACTCAGACAACTGGATATAACTGGTTTAACCAAGCTAAGCTTCTAGCTTGCCTATAGCATTAATATGACTTCATGTATAATAATTATAGTATTTCATGAAAAGTAATTACAAGGAATTTATGCAACCATAATTCCTTACACCATGGTGCTGATTTGGTCGTTAGTTGGGCGGTTGCACAAACCTGACACGACTCGGAAGCGGTCGAAGCGTCGGACCCATGCTGGCCACGTGTCAGGCGAGGTGAAGTCGAACCGATCGGGCAATAGTACCTGAACGGGGTTGAAGTGCGGTTGTGCTGCGTGCTGTACCGGCTGGTTGTCTTCTTTCATGTCTTCTAAGTATGTTTATGTGTCTTTTGAGACCGCTGCCACCATGTAATATTGCGTGTGAGCGTAGCTATACTAAGTTTTAGACGGAAGAATGACAGAGACAAGTGTAGCGTTTCGTATAATTTATTCAACCCCAAATATGGGTCATAGCTACCCGGATGTGTAGCATTGTCTATAGTGCATAGCCTTGATGGCATTTGTGCTAATACTACAGCATCTGCTGTTGTTGCTGCTGCTGTTGCTGCACTTGTTGCTGCATGTACGTGTTGTTGTTGTACTTGATGCTGGCGGAACCACTACCGCTGTTGCAGATTTGGATCCTGCTGCATTTGGTTTTGCTGCGGCTGCTACTGTGGTTGTTGCTGCTGTGGTCCCCCTTGCTGTTGGTGCTGCTGCTGTTGAGCCAACTGCCGCTGGAAGGCAACGAAGACAACAACACATCAACAAACGAGATAATCAGGTGAAGATGAAAGACGGAGGAACCTACTGCCAGATCGAGGCTATGAAGAGAAAGAACAGAGAATGGGTCAACAATACTGTACTTGACCCTATACCTTATTTAGGGAATAAGGAGGAAGAACAGATATCAGGATGACTGGAGGATTATTACATGCATAGTTCTACTGCTGAATGACAGTGTACATACATTTCTGATATTCAGATTTAGTGAAATTCCACTGCCAGCGACTAAATGTTTCCCAGTAAATACTAAAACCTATCGAACACACTCTTATTAACTTGTCATAGGTACCACACTGCCTCATTAAAATAGGAACTAGTTGTATAGGAATTTGTGTCACCAATGGAGTGATTAACACAACCACACCATCCACAATATACAAACATTACAGAGCTACCCGAATTGGTTGAAACATACAATTTCAAAACAAATTAATTATAAACAAAGAAATTAAATTTGTGCTTGGACATTTTCTTATTGGCCAAATCAATCATACATAATTTTAATCAAATAGCATTTACCAAAAATACTGATACATGCATAAATAAAAAATCACAACAAACAGGAAACAGATAAAAACCGGCAAATAATTCAGCACATAAATTTTACTACTGTCCACTTAATTTAGCATCTATCCAATTATGCAAAACGATTTTGTTGTTGTAAAAGCACACCTCCACATTCAATCTTTATTACTTTGTGATAACTGCGACATACACATTCATGCACGATCTTTTTTAACTGCAGTCAATGAGTCAGCGTGGCTGGAGTGTGTTTACATGTGTGAATTAGCTAGGTTAGTGTATAGGAGTAGGCACTCACCCGCTTGAGGAAGGTAGCCATAAGCTGTGGGTTACTCTTCAGGATATTCAGCACCTGCTGCTGCTGTTGAGGTGAACTGGGAGATTTTAGCGTCTGCAGCAGCTGCTGAATAGCTTGTGGAGGTATCTGGTGCTGCTGCAAATCATCTGTTGCATCCTGTCATAAAAATAATATTAGATATCATTTTACTGCCCAATGAATTATATTATGATAAAAGTATACTATCTCTATATAATGTCGGATAGTCATATGAATATATGATATGCGGCCAAATATAAAATAATTTAAAAAATTATCAAATCCATTGAGAAAATATGTTTTTGTTTTCGATATCGGCTTAGGCCTTAGCCTCAGGCCAACTTTGTCACATGTTTTGTCCACCCGCGTGTAACTAGCTGCCATTCAATCTGCTCATGAATAAATATATAGTATAATATACCATCTTGAAGAATATGTCACTCTCCATTGATACCAAATGTTTGCGGGTCAGTTACTGATTACGCAAGCTAAGAATGGCTAGTCGCAGGGTTCAACAATCTTTCACTGCCAGTGTATGACAATCCGACAACAGTCCAGCTACCATGGTTACTTCTGCCTCGGTTTCATCACCTTTGCCTTTGCCTTTGGCTTTGTTATATATTTTTGTAAGAAATTATTCATCAAGACATATATAGCTAATGGGTCAAATCGTTGTACGTTTCAAAAGTTATGCGGCAAAGTTAATAAAAAAAAATGAGCCATGAACCATTATATTCCATATCACCTTTGTTGTTTGTTTATAAACATTGTTTGTCGTCCAGAGAACTACGACTACTTGAAGCGCTTCCTGGTGGGACTGCGCGACACCGAGGACGAGATTAGTATCAAGGACTGGAAGACAGAGGGCGCTGTCTACATGGACTCAAGGATATAAATAGAACATAATTTTTTTTATCAGTAGAACTGATTCTTATTGTATTCAACTGCATTATTTTATTAAAGTGCTAACACTCAATGGATTCTATATTTGTATCATATCGTACGAGTGAAATTAAATCAGTTTTCAAATTTGGGAAAAAACAATGGCAATCTGGACTACTGCACTGCAGTGCCAGTGGCTAGCAGATGTATGCATGGTTCTCTCTGTCTCTGACTCTGTCAGTCTCTGTGACTGTTTGAGTGAAACCGTTGTCATTTTATTTCGGAGTTCGCAGAAATCTTGAAATATTGCTATCAATTAATAATGTATTTGAATTAAATATCCACGAATGTGATAAAAGCAAGAAATGCAGTTCATTTGTTTTGTAGTTAAGAGTTTCAAAATACAAATTTATGGACAGTACAAAGTAGTTATTGAATATATTGTTCATGGCTTCAAGAATGGTTTATTGTAATTTGTAGTATAATTTAACTTACTTTGGAGCTTAATTGTCGAAGATGAGTACGACGTTTCGACCCGTCATCTACGGGCCTTGTTCCTTTAAAAGTGTCACGTGTATTGACTCAGATTTCGATGGGATAATTTGAGAAAAGTGAAGGAGGCTACATACATCAAACAAAGAGCCCCTACCGTGATCAGAGACCAGGGATACCATCTGTCTGCCATCTACAATCAAATTATCCCGCCGAAATCTGAGGCAACACACGTGACACCAGTACGTGAATAAGGCCCGTAGATGACGGGTCGAAACCTCGTACTCATCTTCGACAATTAAGCTCGATCCAAAGTAAGTTAAATTATACTACAATATTACAAAGTAGTTGCCAGGCAGGATGAATAAAAACAGCAATACATTTTCATCCCTAAAGTGACTTTATCAGGTGACTCGTGTTGTGACAGCTATTGCTGTCTGTCAGTTAAAGCTTCATTTATATTTTAATGTTGTGGTATGCACTGGCTTAGCCTTAGTGAGTAGAATGTTGATCTCGGTCAAGAGACCTCAGGCCTGGATCTTGTTGACAAGGTCAGAACTTAACCGCTCGATTGTGCCGAGTAGAAATACCTGGGGATTAGTAACCTGCCTGCACCAGTCCAATGGGCGAGTCGCTATTTTTATTGTTTTGCAAACAAATATAAATGCAACCACTTGAGTTAGATGTGTGTACGTTCACATTGTATAAGCAAATATTTGGGCAGTTCCTGTCATTCTCTGGGCAGTGAAGAAGCTGTCCGAGGAGGAAGTGTCCTGTTGGCTGTTGTTTGGGACAGTGTCCCAATGTAGGCCTGCTGGGACTCGCCCTGGCCCCTTCCTGCCTCTTGCATAGACGATCAAAAGGGGTTTTCCATGTGAAGTTTGTTAAATCAGACCAGACCATAGTCATTGCCTGTAGTCTCCTCACCATAATCATCTAATTGGCATTTTCTCTATTTATACGAGATGACCATTAACACAGCCAATTTGTGTGAATGCAGCAGACAATATCAATAGTGTATAAATTTTCATTCTGTTGTCAAGAATATTTGCTATACATCTAACTTACAGGCGACATTATATCCTTATATCCACATTTTATCCTTAACCAGTGCACACCAAACACATAATTTCAAAGATACTTAAACAAAAAACTTGCATTCATAGAAAATCAGTAGTGAGTAGTGAGTAGTGAGAGCTTAAAACATGCAGGTAGCCAACTGCCCAATTTAACAGGGATTTACTGGGTCACTGATACAGCCCGTGCCACTGCTGCCAGAATTAGTCAAGGTGCCCCATGGAACAAGGAAGGAATGACCAGCTTCACTGGTGCCCAACCTCTATTGAAATACACACATTTAGTCCTTAGCAGAGCTAAAAGTCCAGGTATAAACAGGCAAAATGTTTACATTTTGCTTATTGAAGGCCCCAGGATGCCCTTACAAGGTTAGTGCACTATAAATTTCTTGTGTACAATGAAGATACCCTCAGATGTCTGCAAAATTAGACAAAAAGCTACACAAGTTTTAAAAACTGAAAATGTACCAATTTTAGGCTTAAGTTACTCAAAATAAATATCTTCTGCATAGTGACAGAGTCCTAAGAAATGTATCCAACATATGAATGATAGATCTTCAACAGTTTCTGAGAGCTAACAGCAGACGCATGTCGTAAGTCCTTTGGGTCGTTAGCCCAAAAATATACAAGTTATAATATAGCCCTGATTTGTGTTGTCTCTCAGATGTCTGCAAAATTAGACTAATAGCTACACAAGTTTAAACAAATTGAAAATGTACCAGTTTTTAGGCTTGATGAGGCTTAAAAAATAATAAAATATAAATATTTTCTGCATAGTGAGTGGCCTAAGAAATGTATGCAACATAATATAGAAGATAGATCGTCAACAGTTTCCGAGAGATAACAGCAGACGGCACGTCGTAAGTGCTTTGGGTCATTGGCCCAAAAATATACAAGTTATAGCCCTGATTTGTGTTGTACAAACAAGTCTGCCCATGTGATTATGTAATGAAGGTTTTTAATGTCTCAACACAAAATGCGCAATCTTGTTGTAAAGTGCACACCTTTATTCAGACAGTTTACGTATGAAATACTATATTTGTGTGCTCTGTACAAATTCATTGAGGAATTGCATGGAATTACAGATGCAGAAAGATGCAGAATCGACATGCCTACTAGTCTGCCCAAGCTGCGGGCAGAAAAGAACACAACAGAAAATGAATCGCACAATACAATTTAACAGACGATGCAGATGCTCTTTAAAAATCTACACATTTGATGCTACTCGACTAAAACCTAATCAATGAACTACATGAGTCAAGCCAGGGTAGCTTCTCCACCAACAAGGGACGATTGCAACAATAATCCATCCACGTCACACACGCACGCATTCACTCGCACACGCACGCACTCACATTGCAAATGTCCAAATGAACCAGCCATCCAATATCATTACAGACTTGTAGAAAAAGAAACTAATTGCAGAGCTGTGCAGTCTTTGCTCACGGCATTTGCATCACTTCCGCTGCGAGAAGTATAAAATAAAACTGTCATCCTCCTCCGTCATAGACACTTCCTTCATAATGTACATTTTACACATCATGTGTACGTATATATACACACACACATGTACGCGTGTGCACGTACGCGGCTCTATTCGCGCATACGCACACACGCGCACATCGGCACACACATTTCTCACAACAGTCAGTCACACACGCATTCTAATTCACAAGTTGTCGACGCAGCGAGACAGTTGGTCCTGCGGCGTCAAGTCGTTTGATTTTTGCTGGTGCATTGCCGTTAAGTCTTGGTTGGCGGCATGTGAAGTCTGTAGTTGTGGAAGCATCACCTGGTGGGGGTTGAGTGGGTTCTGTTCTGTCACCAGCGTGCCTGGCGGGTGAGGCCCTGCCATTGCTGCGTGCAGGGAATGTGTTTGTCCTAACTGAGGCGACGGGCACGGGTGGTTGGGCAGTGCCCGCGGGGAGGGAGTCGAGTTGGGCGTGTGTTGCCGCGGACTGGGGATCGGCTGCGGCGAACGCACAGCCGCGGGCAACGCCGACGGCGGCGATCGCACCTGGTTGAGCGGCGACTGATTCGCCTGCTGCACAGCCATCAACTGCTGCGGCGACATCGGCTGACTAACACCCACCAACTGCTGCTTCAACTGTCGCTGCTGCTGCTGCAACATCATCTGCTGTTGTTGTTGCGCCTGCTGCTGCTGCTGATACTGTGGCAGCATGTTTCCGCCGTCTCCTTGAAAGTTCTGCTGAACAAAGTTTGTACGAATACGCTGTTGTGCTGCATAGGATGGCGCGTGTGGCTGGGGAAATCGCTGTTGTTGCTGCTGCTGCTGCTGCAGCTGTTGCTGTTGCAACTGCTGCTGCAACTGCTGCTGCTGCTGTTGTTGCTGCATATTTGGCATCTGCTGTTGTTGCTGCTGCTGTACTTGTTGCTGAACTTGTTGTTGTTGTTGTACTTGATGCTGGCGGAACCACTGCCGCTGCTGCAGATTTGGATCCTGCTGCATTTGGTGTTGCTGCGGCTGCGGCTGCGGCTGCTGCTGTGGTTGCTGCTGCTGTGGTCCCCCTTGCTGTTGGTGCTGCTGCTGTTGAGCCAACTGCCGCTGGAAGGCAACAAAGACAACAACACGTCAACACATGAGATGATCAGGTGAAGAACAAAGACGTAGGAACGTACTGACAGGAGGCTAAGCAGAGAAAGAACAGAGAATGGGTCAACAATACTATACCTGACCATATCCCTTATTTTAATAATAATAGTTTAATTTCACTCCGGGCAATATTAGAGTTTGAAATGGGTTATTTAGGGAATAAGGAGGAAGAACAGATATCAGTACGACTGGAGGAATATTACAAGTATATTTCTATTGCTGAATGATAGTGTACAGACATTTCTGATATTCAGATTTAGTAAAATTCCACTGTCAGCGAGACTAAACATTTCCCAGTAAATACTAAAACCTATCGAACACACTCTTATTAAATTGTCATAGGTACCACACTGCTTCATTAAAATAGGAAGTAGTCTATATTTACCAATGGAGTGATTAACACAACCACATCATCCACAATATACAAACATTACAGAACTACCTGGATTGGTTGATACAATTTCAAAACAAATTAATTATAAACAAAGAAATAAAAATTTTGCTTGGAAATTTTCTTATTTGCCAAATTTACCAAAAATAGCGATACATGCCAAATTTACCAAAAATAGCGATACATGCGTCAATAAATAATCACAACAAACATGAAACAGATAAAAACCGGCAAATAATTCAACATATAAATTTTACTGCTGTCCACTTAATTTGGCATCTATCCAATGATGCAAAATGATTTTGTTGTAAAAACATGCCTCCACATTCAATCGTTATTATGTTGTGATAACTGCGACATACACATTCAAACAATACAAGCATGATCTTTTTACACTGCAGTCGATAAGTCATCGTGGTTGGAGAGCGTGTTTACATGTGTGAATTAGCTAGGTTAGTGTATAGAAGTGAGTACTCACCCGCTTGAGGAAGGTAGCCATAAGCTGTGGGTTACTCTTCAGGATATTCAGCACCTGCTGCTGCTGTTGAGGTGAACTGGGAGATTTTAGCGTCTGCAGCAGCTGCTGAATAGCTTGTGGAGGTATCTGGTTGGGCCGCTGCTGCCCGACTGAGTTCAACGTCGCAGCGTTCATGCCACCGGGGTTCATCCCCGGCATGCCGGGGTTCATCGCCTGCTGCTGGGGCATTGCAACTGCGGGGTTTGCCATAACCGGGTTCGGCATCCGAGGCATCATGTTCTGCTGCTGTTGCTGCTGATGTATCGGCATAACACGCTGCTGCTGTTGTTGCTGTTGCGGCTGCTGCTGCACGTACTGCGCCCAGCCCTGGTGGTTCATGGGCAGCACCATGCGGTTCTGGTGCACGCCCTGCTGTTGCATCTGCTCCTGCTGCTGAACCTGCTGTTGCATGTTCTGCAGCGCCACCTGCTGGGTCGGGTTCATTTCCGTCGGCTGGCTGAACGCCGGCGGTATCGGCGGCGTGGTACCGGCCACCTGCGCCTGTGCCGCCTGCTGCGCGTGCTGCGCCGCCACGATCGCCGCCTGCGGTGGTGCCTTCGCCGGCTTGCCGATCATCGCCGCGCCAGCCTGCGGCACCTGCGACTGCGGCGGCGTTGACGCCGGTGTCGACTGCTGCGACATGCTCGACCCGCGCTGCATCGTCGCCATGCGACGCCGCAGCATCTGCGCTTGGTGCAGACGCTGCTGCAGCTGCTGTTGACGCAGCTTGTGTTTAATGTTCAGGCAGAATGGCACGGGGCACTTCGCCTCCTGGCAGTGCTTTGCGTGGTAGCAGCACAGCGCGATCAGCTGCTTGCACACGGGACAGCCGCCGTTCGTCTTGCGCTTGCAGCTGCGCGTGTGTGCGACGACGCGCTTCATCTTCTGACAGCTCGGCAGGCGACAGTTGGCGTCGCGGCACTGGCACGCGTGCACCAGCGACTGGATGCAGCGCTGGATGGACAGGCGCCGTGCCTCCTGCGGGTTCTGCTGCTTGTCACCCTGGCCGCTGCCTTCGTCTAGGTCGAAGCCCAGCCTCTCCATCTTGTGTGGATGCGTCTCTTTTGCATAGCATACGCAGCATAGGTCAAAATCCTGCAGCACACAAGACAATATTGTCAACACAGCAACAGGCGTCACAGCACACAAAAATGTCTACTTTACCACACCCACATACACTACAAAGCTTCGGACATACTTCAAACAATAATTTATAGGTTACTAATAAGAAGTAAATAAACCAACATTTTTCAGATGGGAGGTGCAGGTGACTGTTATATCTAGACAAAAATATCACGGTCTCATATTTAAAAACTTTTTTCAAGATCTATCTTGTATGTATATACGTATGCACATGCATGCATGCATGTATGTATGTCATGCCCTTTTTGCGTATCACACATTCCTCACAATTTTCATTTCATACACATTTGCAACAACACTCCGACACAAATGCAACATTTTACATACATTTAAATACATATTCACCTGTCCTGACAAAAATACAATAAAAAAAAACTTATCAAACAAAGCAACAATTGCCGACATACATTCATTCCTAGATGAATGTCCAAGAAGCGACTGAGACAGGAGACTTACATCACAGACTGAGCAGTGCCACCGGGTCTCCACATGCGCCTTGCATGTGTTGCACGTGTACACAAAGTTATCCTTGCCCTGATTGTGCAGTTCGTACAACAGTGCCATCGTTGAGAACTGAGCGCGACGCAGCGATGAGAACTCGTAGTGCTTCTCACGCGCAATCGCAAGGAAGGCGTCACGCCCATCCATGAGATCATTCGATATGAACGGATCAGGGTCCTGGATCTGCGAGAGGTTTGCTGCTATCTGCGTCGGATGCAGCCGGATTACAAAGAAGACCTGAAACAGGAAAGGCCAGAGTATAAGACACGGCACAGACACATTATTACAGACTAGATGCCACTGCTGCCAAATGTTGTCGGTAGGGTGGAACCTTGCTTCACAGTCACCACAATAATATAGTTATTGTCTACAACAGTCCCAAATTACTTATGTAACATTAATACCACAACTAAGGTCACCCCACTATTCAAGGTCACTAGGTTAGTCCCAAAGACAGCTTCAACAGTGGTTCACTGTGTGGTTGGATTACAGCAAGACAATTCTTAACCCATTTTATCCAGAATACGATTCTAGTCATAGTTACCCTTTTTATCCGGAATACGATTATAGTCGTAGTTTGCACTTGGCACAGCTTCCCTGCACTCTGACATTTTGGAATCCCATTGGCTGCTTAACATCGTCAGTATATCGGGATCACTATGACATTTTTCAACCAATCAGTGTTGTTCTTTGGGTATTTGCAGTACAACGCGGGTACCCACAAGCTAAAGTGAAATCAAAGATGGCGTCGAGTCGCAAAGACCGTTAAATGTTGAAGTACTTTGAAGGATAACTCCGCTAATTTACTTCATACTGGTGATGTCAACAAGGCAGACAAGTGGATAGACCATATAAGATGGACAGTCATGGTATTTGATGCGACATTTGTCCGTGAAGACACCACACAAAGTTCAGATTTCCAACGACGGTAACTACTTCTTAAATAAAGTGACGTAGAAATGTTGACCAAAGTTGTTACTTTAAAGTATTTATTTATTAGTTACAAGAAATGAGCCACAAAATTATACATCGTTGACAGAAAATATTTCACAAATTTGCATTCAATCAACTGACACTGACATATTACGAAAATGTTTACATAATGAGATTATTATCCATGATATGTGGACAAGTTGTATACCTTTGTTTTTAGCAGAGAGTAATGCATAAAATAAACTCAACTTGCTCTTTGACATGTTGCCTCCTTCTTGGCAAAAACCTCAACATAGGTTTGAATGTATTGGGCATGTTTTGTCATTTGCCACATAAAATATATATGATAAAACTATGAGTTTGTCAATGCGACTTGATAGTTTATTTTATCTACTTTCTAAAGGTATATCACATTTAAAAACTGATTGAGAAATAATAAAGTTATGTTGATTTTAAATGACGGCCTGTCAATTTTTAATTGACAGATTGATTTGAGGAAATGATCAGGAACTGGCTGCAACTCATCTGCACTAGCTTCAGAATAAAATGGGTTAATAAATATTATAAAATAATAATGGTAATGATAATATGAGAGCAGCAAAATACAAATGTCACCTATACAACACCTTCACAAAACTCATCCAGTTAACTTGCAAGTTTTGACAAAACTGGACACAATTCTATAGATGGATGGGGTAATGGGTGACAGATAGTGGAACAGACAGCGGAATAATTGAAGGGTAATAACCCGTAAGGACCAGCACTGATGCCATCATCTTCCCGCTCTCACAGGTTGAGGAGTGGACCATCACGTCAACCCAGCAGTAGCCATCACTCACCTCCTTGTGTTTCTCCATCGTGCTGTAGAGCTTCGCCGACAGGTCACTGTCACCCTGAGGCAGGTTCGACTTCTTGTTGTTCTTTCGCTGACTCATCTTGTTCTTATTGTTCTTCTTCTTCTGACCACTCTTCTGACCCTTCTTCTTGCCCATCACCTGCGTCTGTAACAGCAACAAGGACCTCCTAATGCAGCTGGCAGCTACACAACGACACCGACACAATGGCTCAGGGGTAGAGCTTCGGACTCTCGACTACGAGAACCCGGGTTCGAACTCTGTGCTGCAGTGTTAAAACCTTGGGCAAGTTTTTTCACTCTACATTGCTCCACTTCACTCAGCAGTTTAAAATGAGTACCTGTGTACGAGCAGCCTTAGCGCATTATTTGTAGCATATGGCTGGATGCTTCCCAGAGAAGCCGAGATGGTGTCTGAGTTAACACATCTGTCATGGAAGTAAAGTGTAAAGTGCTCTGAACGGTCCTGAGGACTGGATACTGCACTATATAAGAACTTACCTACTTACTTACCTTAGCCTGAATGGGCCAGATCCACCTACTGTTCTACGCGCTTCACAAACATGTACAAGTCACCCATGAATATCCCCCAGTAGGGTACGAGAAGCAGATTATGAGGCGCAAACCACTCACCGCCTCTGGTCCCTCGGAGCCTCCCTCCACAGGCACGGTGACCTCTGCCGCGGCAGCCTCGGCCTCCGCCTGCTTCCTCTTCTCCTCCTCCTCCTGGTCCAGCTCCTTGATGCTCTCCTCCAGCACATTCGGCCAGAAGTCTCCCTCGAAGTATGGCATGTCCGTCGGACTCGTGAGGTTGTTCTCAATCGCGTCCTTCAGGATGTCCTACAAGAACGGCACACGAACATTAACATTCCACAGATACACACCGAAATATTGACAAGATGCTGATGACGAGGAAAGGCTAGAGCATTTATAATAATAATTTTTATTTGTAAAGCGCCGTATATCCAGAAAACGTTTCTGCTCAGAGGCGCATACATACAACATTTGTAACATGTAAATGTATAAAATATGACTAATCAATTAAAAAGTCAAGTTTGTTTAAATGATAATAAATAATTAATTAAATATAGTTTCTAAAACTCATAATGAATAAGCTAAATTCATCAGCAATAACTAAATAAATATATGAAATAAATAATTAATAAAAAATATCAGCATACAGCGTCTTTCTCAAATAACTTGCACTCCAACAAATTCTATGAGATTTGATCATGTCACATGGGCTTCTTTTAAAGATTTTATGGCACAGTGTTATTTACCAGACAAAATACTGAAACAAATTGTTTTCTTCAAACAAAAAATGAAGAAACAGTTAAGAAATGTGCAGTTAAATAAGAGTAAAAAGCAGTCTCACTGGATATGACACGTATACATACACGATCACAAGCACACACATGCAGAAACTCACACACACAAACTAACATGCAGCATACTAACCTTGTAGTCAATGACAACGCGTTCAATGATGGCTTTGTCGAGCATCTTCTTGTACCAGTCTTGTAGTCTCTTTGGCTTTGGTATCTTCTGCTCGGGCGGATGACAGTGAAAGATGTAGTCATCTCCCTCACTCGGTGGACAAGCCCAGATGTGGGCCATCGTGTACCTGTGTCAGAGGGCAAAGGTCAACTTCAAGCATTCTTGATATTCAACACAAATATAAATAACAAGAGTCACACTCTGTGAAATGATGCACTTCAGTGAATTACATTTACGTGAAAAGATAAACTGCAGAATAACAATCACTTTGCATAACAGTACCCATGGTAACCAGATCATTTCAAAATTGTTTACACATCTCAACGACAGATAACAAATTATAAATCCTAATATATAGAATAAATCTTCTGAACACGGCACCTGGCCAAAGGCAGCGAGTTATCGCATCAAAGCCACCATCCGACTTACCCCAACGATTTGGCATAGTCCAAGTAGCCTATAAGCATCTCATGGTATACAGCTGTCCTAAAGTGGCGTGGCTGGAAGAAGTGTACACTGTCCAGGTAGGCAATGTACACTCGCCTGTATCAGAGAACACACGTGTGAGACAACACACATGCTGTTGTCACTACACTAACTGAGCATGCAGGCGGCCTACTGTCACCACTGATGCTTCTTTACAGAGGCTTGTGTTGAATAAGGATTTTTTTGTTTTGTTTTACTGACATTACAAATCAACTTAGTTCTTACTTCGTAGCGTATGCTCCAAATCACTACCAAACTCTGTGCTAACACAGTACAATCTAAATGTACAATTTCCTATTTGTACAAAGTTGCAATAAAGTGTGAAACCAGTGAGGATTCGCAGAGT
Source organism: Oasisia sp. SBJ-2009 (assembly GCA_964017155.1). Classification (NCBI taxonomy): domain Eukaryota; kingdom Metazoa; phylum Annelida; class Polychaeta; order Sabellida; family Siboglinidae; genus Oasisia; species Oasisia sp. SBJ-2009. Next base: position 12,841,540 of record OZ024860.1, read on the forward strand.
AATAGTAAGAAGGACACTACTTTTATAAAAGCTTAACTGTGATTTACATCAGCCTGATCCTTTAGGGTTTGTTCCTGTGGTTAAATTCTGCCATAAGTGTGCTTTGGTGTTTTAGGCAGCAGGTAGCCTGGTATTCAGAAAACATTTTTTACTTAATCATGTTGGCTTTGAATGAATTAACACATAGCAAGCTCCACATGATTATGTCATTCCTGTCCACTGTTCTAGGAACACCGCTACTGCTTCATATGTTGAAACGTGGGCTCTAGCAGCGTGAGGTCAGGAGACTCGTATGGGCACAAGTCACAGGTCTGGCATCGGGTTGCTAAGTCCACATTTTCTTTCACTTAATTATTAGTGCCAAAAAGGCACATACACAGTTTTCCCCAATGATAAACAAATGTCATTCATTTGGCCTTTTTCATATCTATACTTGTGACCATGTTGTTCCTTGTACAACGTTGTATCTGCACTGAGACACTTCTTACATGACAAACTGAATGACATAAATTATAGTTTACTCAAATGACAACTAAACTGAAATGATCCAAGTTACCTTGTGTTGGGTAGTTGGCAGTCTGACCCGTATTCCTGCACGTGCATGCCAAAGAAGCACACATCAACACCGCCTATCTCCTCAAACGCAAACATTGCTTTGGCTCGGTATGGAAAGCTTTCCGACATTTCACCATTGTCAACAAATCTGAAACAGTGATGCAAATGCTTAATCAAACAGACAAAAGTAAGGAGTTCAGATGAAACAAAAACAGTACTTTACAGGGTTGTTTAGTTAAACGCGAGTTCATATGTTCACTTGTCATTCGTTGGAAAAATTATTTTCATTTAAACACAATATCTTCTCTGGGAAGCATCCAGGCACACTGCAGTTACTGGGCACAGATTATTCCACCACAATCTATAGCCAGGAAGTCATTCATATGGCTGAGTGAACTGGAGCAACATGGGGTTACTACTCATTCAAGGTTCAAAACAGCTGCTAAGGGATTAGAACCCAGAATCGCGTAATTGGGTGTAAACACTGTCACAGGGTACCCACTTAGTACTATTTTACTAATGATAACTGTTCAGTCACAATACTGAGCTCTACAACCACACATACCAATAGCAGGAAAGTCAATGACAATAGAGTGCTGTACACTGACAGACCAAGGTGGTGTGGTCGACATACACCACAGAACAGACAAACACAAGCAAATACGCAAAGAAACGTAAACTTACCGAGTTTTCATGCCCGACTTCACTTCAACGATCTTGTCAGAACTTGCTAATACACGTATCGTTACTTCGCCAGCCCCAGCATCTTTCTTCTTCAAGAAGGAGTTGATCCGATTCTCCAAGTAGGTTCCTAGCTTTGTAATGGGGAGTCCTGAAACAGATACGATTTGAAACTTTCAATAACATTGTAATCACTATTGGAAAATAATTATGCAATAGTGAATGCTTATTGTATGGAATTCAATTTTGATTAAAATGAAAATATGTCGCAAACCACTTTTTCAGCACAGAAAAATTACTGCTTATAAACAAATTAGGCAGCTTTGACAACAATAAGAACTTTTTTTATAATATACCAGCATATGCATGAATAAATCAAGTAGGATCGAGTTTACAGAAAGGTTTAATATGAAGTTACAAATTAATGATTCTAAACATAAATTAAGACACCATTTATAGTTGTGTTTTGTGGTTGACCGAAATAAATCAAAATGTGGATAAAAATTAAATAGTCTAATAACAGAATGGCCACCCATGGTTGTCTGTGAATATAAATATACGTCTCTACAGCTACTCTGCTGCTAGTTTTTGTAGGCCAATACCAAGAGGCGGCAACACGACTACCATTAATCAAAATGCACAGGACTGTTACCACTACATCATTTGACAACATTAGCATTTTGACAACTTTTTTGAACTCACTAGTGTATGAATTATTAGTATACCACCCACCAGACAAACAACTCATCAAGTGTGACGTGGACTCCGACAGTGATTGATTTCGCAGCAAGTTAAAGATAGTCTGCGGAACTGCTTCATAGTGACACTGAAGAATTTATGTTACTTACGTTTTGCCACATATTTGTTTTCTTTCCGTTTGCCACCCTTGGCCTTCAAGCAGTTGTCACACACGAACCTGCAATGGAAATCATCACCAATGTGATATTCCTTATATATTTTGCATAAAAAATTCAATAGCTAACTGACCATTGTCATGAAACAATACCTCTGCAGCAACACAATGTGTTAGCAATAAACTACATGGGTAACTTACACCTACATACAATTCTGCTGTGGTATTTTTTGTGCTTGCACCCATAAAGTTTACATGTTTTTATGCATACGCACACAATCTTACATGGCTGAATTCCATATATCATGAGGACATAATACATACCCATTTGGCCAAATTGCATCCAAGTGAAGCACGCAGATCTGGTGTAGCTTCCTCCCACAGTCACCACACTCGACAAATCTGTAAACGAACACAACGTTCCACTCTAATTCTACTTCTATTTCATATCATACAAAAGCGATACGTTACATAATTCATTATCATCACCTCCATTTATTTCATCTTACTAAAACACAAGAGCAACAGTTGTACAGGCAAACCATGCTAAAGGTCACTAAGTCTATACTTAATTCTGTCTAGATTTATAATCCTGTCACCTGTTTCACAATGAGGAACCTTGTATATTATAGTACTTCTTTCGGTCAATGTAAAATTGTAATTCAAGGTCCAGTGAGTACACTTATGCCAGTTTTGAACCACATGACACCTTCAGACAACAAATGCTAAAATAACACATATCAACCATCATGTTAACAAAATACTAACGGTTCTGATTCTAGTTCGTTGTTCTTCTGTTTCACAAATTCCTCCTTCTTGATTTTTCTGGAACACATAAATGTTAACAGTGTCGATACACAAATAAAATGAATACACACAAATTCAGTATGCTGAACATAATGCTGTGAATGAAAGGCAGAAGCCCAGGTACTGAATACAGCCACTTCTTATAGTTTAGACAGGTAACTTCACTTTTCTCTGGATGCACCAATAATTTGAAAAGAATACATGTTCGTAGTAATCAGTCGCAAATATTACTCTTGCAGAACCTGAAGTCACTTTCTGGCAGTGAAACATAACCTGAGGTATACAAATGTGTTTGACAAAGCAGCTGAGGCACTTGTCATTTTTAAATACATTTAAATTACACTCATCTGCGATATATTTTTTCCCCAACCTGAGTCTATAAATTGACTAGAAGCAAAATGTAACACTTACGTTGGTGGTTGAGTTGGATCGTCGGCCAATTCAACTTCGTCACCTTTGATGTCATTGAAGCATCTCTCACAATAGACATATCTGTCAGAGAGAAGGCCACATTTCCTTGAACTGTCGTCAGCCGTCAATAGGAGTAGGAGTACAACCACCACCATCATCACCGCAAAAGAGAGCGGGTGCAGATGGGTAGGGTACACATAACGACGGTGACGACGAGACAGAAGCACAGGGGAGAAAAACAAAGCAAAGCATTAGCACACAACCAAAGCAGGCATCTATGGCTACTGCTAGTGTCACATTGTCAGGTGGTGTCAACATGCAATCTTACGTGACGGTATTAATGCAAAACAGAGATGTGACAAAAAGTAATTATTACGAACACATACAATTAATACGAGATACACTACTACGTAACTAACATGTTAACGTATTACCGAATGATCAACAGAAAACAGAACGACAACTAATAACGCTACGAGTGTAATGTCGCCTAATGGAGAGCATCAACTGGAAAGTTAGGCATGCCCGACACCTCCGTATGAAGAGAAATAACACAAGGAGAATGACAAGGGACAGTGCCATGCTACAGCGACTGATACAAGGTGAACAGCACATTGCCAAGTGAGCCTAGACGTGGCTCCCAAGGCGAGACAGACAGCAGTCAGGACACAGATCCGTCGCACGTAACAGTCAACAGCTGTAATTTTAGTGCTTCATCTGAACCGAGTCAGTCGAGGATCATGCAGTAGCCATGTTCATACAGGTCTGTACCACGCACTCGATAGCGTTTGCACTGGTTGCACCAGATTAAATGCGGCAGGAGCACACGCATTTTACTTTGCAGAGAAACTTTATACATTTGTACAAGGCTTTCATTTTGCGGATACAAAGAATTCTGCTTCTGTGCACATGTGTACTATATTTGGTGGTAATGACTGAATACTTTGAAATGTCCACTCACTACCAGTCCAAGGCATTAACCTGGGCAGGATGGACAAATTGTGTAGTTCCAACAACATCCACTATGGACAGCTTTTACTGTTGTACTTAAATTGTATATTACGACTGCATACATACTTCTATTAAATAGTTGGAGACGTCACTTGACGTCACGTACCTGTTCTGGTAACTGTAGTACGTTGCATCTCGGGCGATGGTGCACAGCTGCTTGCCATAGCAGCATAACACCTGTGGGTTGAAGACGTATTTGCGACCACAGCAGTAGCCGAGGGATTGCATCACACTGTCGATCTCCTTCTCGAACACCTCAGCTAACTACAAGCACCAACACATGGGTCAACATGTGCACACACCACATACTGCAAGTCTCAATCTGCCAAAGGACCGTTTCATCAAAAAATTAAGTCCAAATGAAAATCAGAAATTAAACTGAATCCGTTCTTAAACTTAAGCTTTTGAAAATATAAAAAGCTGCCACCATATCACAGAGGACATTATTTCTTTGACACACCGCCAGAAATGTCCCAGTGACACAGCCTGGTTTTGATAGTTTCATGTGAAAACTTGTAATACTTCTGCTGACAACTGGGTAATTAGTCTGTATTCTTTTCAGAACTACCGATACATTGAAAAAGAATATAGTACCATACACCGAGATGTGGTATTAGTTTTAAAAACAAATTACCAAATTGTTTATTTTTACTATATTTACATATGCCTTACTAACCAAAAATACTGATGGATTGCCGAGTTACCTTTGAGCAGTTCTTGTAGACCTTTGCCGTTTTCTTGTTGTATAGCCATGCATTATCAAACATGAGCCACACATCGTCAACGTATTCCCATGGGTCGTTGTACTGACCCGTGTCCAACTTGCGCTTAATTGTTGATAAATCCATTGGCTTCTTGATAATATCATAGTAATCCTACATGGAAACAATGCCAATTCTAAAAGTGAACTGGTTACACAGAACACAGTGGCAACAGATATGTTAGTGTAGAGATTACAATAAATCACACCGAGCAGTGGTGTTGAATATGGTTAGTTATCTTGCCACACACACACAGAGCAATGGAAATCAATTACACAGTACTTGAATATATAAAACCTATTTTTTTGCTTGCTTTTCAGATATACTAAATACAATTATGAGGAGTAAAGTTTCTGGTGACATAACGTAAATATATTTACACAATTACAAACCATTTTGTAAAGTCTTACTGTCTTCTATATAAAGATTGGTAGCTAAATTGAACAGCAATGCCCCTAACATAGGTAATGTGTCAACTCTTGAGTCCTAAGAAACTAAAGCTAACCTGAAGTAGATACAGACACCAGCAACATAGACTTACCAGGACGACACGGACATCAACAGGTTGTCTAAATGCAAGCGATTCTGGATCTTGTCTGTAAAGCTGCTCCAATGACGGCATAAGTGCTCGCCTCAACTCGTCATGGCGCCAAACTACAACACAGGTGTGTGTCAAAGGCTGGTAGACTCAGTAGTATCAGTCAAACCATACATGCAGCATTTTTTATCAAATAAACACGCATGCTGGGACATTTATTAAACACACAAGAGAATTGCAATGCTCTGCTATTCTCTTATACTTTTTAAGTTTGGTTCTGCCCTTTTGAGATATACAACTAAATAACTTACTGACAGTAAATGCAAAAGACAGCAAAAAAATTCTGTCTCGCTATCAAAAATTATTAGCAAACACATGGAACATTCTCTCATATATTCAGACGAAATTATAGCCTGAAATGAAAGTTGTAAGAGCTCGAAAAGGTTGCATGCAGAAAAGGTTGACTTACCAGATATAATCCATACTACTAGTACACATATATTAGCTAAGCTTGCAGATAATTTTGATTGTGATGCAGGCCAACAGCAACATACTGGAGCCTGCCTAGTACAGCTGTGCACCAACCAATGACTCACTTTTCTTGCAGCGGGGTTTCGTCGTGCTGACATGGGCGCCAGCAGCAGTAGCACCAGTTGCAGCACCATCGTGCGACGCTCCCGCCGAAGCTGTACCACCTTCCGTGCCATCTAGCGAATTCGGCTTCACATCTTCCGATTTCACGTCGAGTTTATCGCCGCCGTTCTCCATTTTCACGCTCTCTGCGGCAGCCTCCGACTTGATGTGTGCCTCCATCTTGCCGTCAGACTGGTCCTCCTGCTTCATCTCCTTGCCGCAATGCTCGTGCTTGCCCTCCGTCTTGAAGTTCATCTGCACCGAGTCGCTGCTCGTCATGGAACAGTCGCCCTTGCCGCCACCACTGCCGTCGTCCTGCTCCTGTTTGACGTCACGATCCATTGAGTCGCTGTCCTCCTTGCCGACGGCCATCTGTTGGGAGCTGGGTAGTGTCTGTTTCGCAGTCTGTGGCATGCCGTTAAGATTTCGCTGGGGCTGCTGTAGCGACGGACTGTTGGGCTGCGGAGACGTCAGCTGTGCCAGCAGCGGGTTCTGCTGCTGCTGGCTGCCCAGCATCGCAACCTTGTGTGGCTGCTGGCCCCCGTCACTGGCCGACGGCAGACTCGTCTTATTCTGTTGCTCCATCTGCACAGACAGACAACTCGACACATTAGCTGTCATTGACCACACTTCACCTCGTCTCACTGTGTGTCACGTATGCAAATACTGGAATTATGCAGTATGTAGACTTTTACTTGTGCTAGTTGTCACAACAAATTGTGTATTATTTATGTTATATATTGGAAAAGTTAAATTAATAAGCAGTACAATAAGACTGTTTATTGATGTTAGTATTTGTATTGCTAGAAAGATGATAGAGTATATAGTTACGACTGACTCTTGTATGGCTAGTAACAAAAAACGCAAGCATCATCAACAAATTCTACAGTATTCCTCATATATTGGCAAATATATATTTCCAAAATAACCTTCCAGTTCAAATACATATTTGTTTGACTTAATTAAAAACTTGTCAACGTACAATACAAAGGAAAACATCATGTTAGTAAAACGTAGAATGCAAGTCCTACCACCAAAACATAAATATCTTGACAATATATTATGGTATCATCAACACTTGATTTAGTTAGATGGTAGAATTTGTCAGTAAAAGAATCACACAAAACACCTCTCGCTGAAGACCTGTAATAGAAATGGAATACCTGAACATGGCTGACCATGGATAGAGGAACTGAACTGTAGTCTGGACAATGTGTTCTGGTCTATCTTAACTACATCGCAACTTGAAGACTATTCAGACAAAGCCAAGTGAACTGATGAAATTAGTTGCTTAAACATTGAAATGGCAACCAGAAGATTCTAACTCCAATACTGTCCAACACTACACTACACCTCTACACAATCTTATCCATGGGGCTATCTTTCAGATTTTGGTGGCCACAAAGCGTTTGTGTTAATGCTTAGTAATGACACACCCGACCCCCATTCCAAACAGCAAGTTTGTGTTTATCCCACAAGACAAAAATTCTACAGGTGAGGCGTAAGATATGGCTGAATTAAGTGCATGTCGTGGAGGTATCAGTGAACTAAGGTGAGCCACCTACCTGCAGCTGTCTGTTCTTGAGTGCATCCTGCAGTTGTTGCTGCGAGTCTCGCAAGGCTGCACTGACACTGGTGCCACTGTTACTCATGATCTGCACAAGCAAGGCAGGCCGTCAGTGAGCGACGAACCACTCCACGCAGTGTCAACTCACTGCTGGCAAGTAGGCACTGCACGACATGCACGGGAAGAACACAGTATCTCGCTCTGTCGATGCTCTGTACTAACCCAGGCAGACTCTCAGAGCTTTGCAAACATGAGACCACAGCTTACTAAATGGTACAAGTCTATTCATGACAGGTTTTATCTGACCTGTCACAACCAGCCTGGAAGACACATTCTATTGTGAGTTTATATCAGTAAAGGTAAGTTCCTATATAGCACAGCACCTAATCCCCAGGAGTGAGCAATGCATTTTACCAATGCAAACCTGTTCAACTTAACACCACCTCGACTTCTTTGGGATGATAGCAAGTTGAAAGATGGATGTTCAGTCATTGAGGCTTTAGCCAAATTTTCATGTACTCTATTTATTTACTATTCCAGACTTGCTAATACCAAACTTCGTTAAAAATCTGGAAGATTTATATTGGTTTATGCATATGCAACAAAATGTGAACACCATCTTTCAAAACAGGTCATTACACCATAGAAACGATAAAACACAACAGAAAGTGACAAGGCTGGTTGTGACAGATAACCCTGGCATGGTAGACATTTAGCCTGAAGTGATTTAAACAGCTCTCATGAACGCTTGCCTGGTCTAATAACATGCACTGACAGAGCGAGATACTTTTCCCTGTACGTCGTGATTTGCCTAGATGACTGCAGCAAGCTTACACTACGTCGCGTAGTTCATTTCTCACCGACAGCCTGGTTTGCTTGCAGTGTAGATTGGCCATAGAAACGACACTCAACCAATAGATGTGCGAGATATTTTATAACACAGTAGCGACAATGACAAAAACAACAGCAACACCTGACAACTTACCGGTGGGTTGAGCGCAGTGTGGCCTGGCATCTGTGGCCGTTGTAGACTGCCAGGTACTGGTTGTCTCTGCGGCATACCCCCGAGTGCCACAGGCGAGATGTCGTACTGGTCCAGCCCGCCAAGGCCAAGTCCTGGTCGTGGACCTGCGCCAATGTTTGGCGGCAGGGTAGCATCTGTCAACAATGCCAGCACAACTTCACATCGTTGCACGGTGGTGTTTCGCCAAAGATTACAGCTTGCGGATAATTAGTATAAAGTGTAAGAAACTATTGTTACGCCCTACTGTCAATGCATGACACTGCTGCGGAACTTAAAATATCCTGAAGAAAACTACAACATTCAAATAATGGTGAATATATATTTATATATTTAATTATACTACAATAAATATTCAAATAATTGTGACAAATACATACAAATTCACCTCTACGATCTAGACTGGTTGTGACATATAAAAGTCATTGTGTACAGGAGATCATATAGCAAAATACAAGTCCCTTCAACACCTGTGCCAAGTGACGCGTAGGTAAACTCACTCTTGTTTGGTGATCTCAGCAGCTGTGCCTGTGTGCCAGGGACAACGGGTCCCCCCGGCACCGCCATGGGTTCGCCACCCTGCTGGTCCCGCATGCGCCGCAGTCGCTTCTCTTCCAGCTCCTTCTGGATCTTGTAGATCTTCTCCGCCAGAAGGTGGTAGTACTCCTCCTGCACAGCACCAAACATGTGGCATTTAATTTCAAAAGTACGCAGTGAAGGTACACTGCATAAGATACACCCGGAGCACATTCGAATGGTAAACAAGCCATCCTGTTTAAATTCAAGCTTCACTGGCATTATTGCCAAGGTGGGCCGAGCTAACCTGTCTCACACGGAAAATAAAATTACTGTACTGGATCATTTCACGTCTACACCCAAGAAACACAAGTTCTAAACATTGCTTTGTGGCATAACAAACATTTGAAGTCTGCTAACAAATATAGTCACACATTATGAATTTAAATATCAGTTACTGGGGACTTTCTGCAATTTGTTGACAATAGTAAATCTAAATAAATCAGTAAAATCCCTACAGTATTTATCAGATATCACGTGAAGACAACATACCCTGCTATTGGCATTTTCATACATGTCGCCTTCCACTTTGCGTGCGTATTGAACAAGATTGTTCATGCGTCGGTCCCGCAAAGCTGCTGGGTCTGGCGTGGGAAATATTGCCTGTACCCTAAAATCATGAATAGTTTCTATGTGAGACGTGAACACAGAATAAAAAATTTTTACATACACAGTGCTAAGTGTCATATAAGTGTAGTAATTATGTGTTGTAGTAGTGATTCATAAAAATCAGTCATGAAAGTCACTGTAATAATAATCCCATATGTTACAAATGCAACATTCAATCATGAAAAGGATATAAATTTAGTTGTTTTATGAGCAGTTGTTACTATTTATACAAATTATTGTTAGAACCCATACAAATTCAATTGTTTTTTAAATCCACTTCATGTCAGATTTTGAAACATCGGCAGTCCATGCTGTCATCCCAGCTGTGCCATAAACTCTCAGTGGCAACACAAGCAATAACACGTTGTTAGTATAGCAACATAGCGCAGAACTCACAGCTTATGGACGAGATGGTTCCTCAGATCCTGCGTGACACTCTGGTGCCACTCCTTGATGGGTCGGTTTGTCACCGCCGTCATTGGTGTGTCAATGCCCATGACACTCAGTGGCGACGCTGACGAATCGAGCATCGACAACTGCGCGTGGATCTGTTGCTGTGTCTGCGGACCCGTCATGCTGACCATGTTCTGATTGGCCGCCCCGGGCACCGACGGGATGGCGTTCATCCGGGGCGACTGCGGCTGCTGTGACATGCCAGGGTTCATCGGTGGCCGGATGTTCTGCTGCTGGTTCGGAGGGTTCAGACCCAGGGCAGCGTACGCACGCATCATGTCCGCTGGGCCCGGACTTTGGGTCGGGTTCGATATCGTCGCTGCACTTATCTGCTGCCCGGCTGCATCACAGAAAACACGCTTGTTGTGTCCCGAGTTACTCAGAGCGTTGTGTTGTAGGGGTTACCATGTGGGCTATGAAGTGGGGAGTACTTTAAAATGTAATCTTATCTACCTAGCTTGTTATTAGGCTGTCGTCCATTGATTGAACTTATGTACAATGTACAAAAAAGAAACATCATGGCATTTAGTCAGTTAAACTGGCATTACACAACACTATGTAGCAATGATAAGGTCAACTGAAATTACGTGCCTGTGGAAAATTTGTAAAGTAGTTCTTGATCATTAAAATCAGTGTACTTACCTGGATTGTTACGTCGATCAGATGCATGTTTGAGTGGCAGACAGACTGGGCAGTCACTGCGAGTGCAGTTCTTCCAGTGTGCTATGATCTGTCTTGATGATGCACAATGAGCAACTGCATCAGAAAGATTCATACACCAGTTGAACCAACTAACTCAATGACAAGCATTTACTCTTCATATACCTGGTCAAATATTTACTATCATTGCCAACACTTATTAAGGTCTGCAGTGTATTTTTTAAGCTAATATGAAACCAAGTTAATCACAGTAATTGTATGTTAATAAGGTACTATCACTCTGGCACATAATACATTCAACAATTTTTTGTCAAAAACTAGCCACAAGTTTTTGAATGCTTAGCGCAGTTGCTAGAGCTTCGGAAACTCAACTAACAGAAACTCTATTTCTGTGTCGAGCCATGGACAAGTTCTTTCACTTTACATTGCGCTAGTTCACTCAACTGCTTGAATGGTGTATGGTGGATATTAATTTAGTCTTCGCGTGGTAACTGCTGCATGGCTGGACACTTCTCAGAGAACTTGAGATGGTGCTCGACTGAACAATTCTGCCAGTGAGACAACTTTGACCAATTGCAATGAGTGGATATGGCAATATGTAAAAATTTACCTAGTTTAGTTTACATGGAGCCAGTCAAAAAAATGTAATCAGACCAACACAAGACACAAAACATCTAGACACATACCTTGACAGGACTTTCCAGCACTGCATGTTGTCATGTGATTGAGCACATTCTTCATGGTTCTACAGTGTGGTAGGTTGCACGGCCGCACCTCCCCATTTGCCATCTCACGTCGCTGGCACTTGTGCGCATGCAGCAGCAGGACCAGTTGCTGCTGGATGAGTTTGCGCTTCTCCGGGTCAGCAGTCGGCTGCTGCTGCTGTTGTTGTTGCATTGTTAAGCCAGGCTGCCATACAAACATTATCTAATATAGTAGCATAACAATTTTCACAGGATGCATAAATATAATTCCAGTTTCTCAGCAGCACACACATTTAATAGCGTAATTATTCATTTGAATAAATGTTCTGGCTCAAGAAAAGAAAACTTATTCATATCAGGCCAAATTCATTTGGATCTGCTGTTAGTAAGAAATATATTATAACATACCTTGTACATATATTACGTTGCTGATCACTGAGAATTGCTCATCTAGTCGCTGCTAATACATTATAATAATAATAATAGTAACTTCTTTTGCGCCAATATCCTCGAAAATCAAGCTCAGTGGTGCATTAACGCTAACACGTGTGTCCCAAAATGCTGACTAGAAACCAGAAATTATTTCATATGGACTTACACAACAAATCTATATTTATAATATATGCTAACTAATAATAATTTTAGACATTCTAACAAGGACATATATCATGAGACAAATGTGTCATGTTGCATGAGCACTAGGTTGTCAATCCATCCACATTGCCAATGTTGGCAGTTCTGCACATTAACCATCAACATAATCAAATTTATACCGAGACTAAAAGACCATTAAAATAAAATTTAACAATGCCCATATACAGCTAAGTATGACATGTGACTAAATTTTGTGTTTTATTTTTTAAATGCAAAAAAATTAGAAGAAAACTTACCTTAATCACCTGCTGCTGATTGCTGGCCATGTTTGGCTGTCCCATACCCTGCTGTTGCGAGTTGAATGGCATGTTGCCAACTGACGACGCCAATGTGTTGGCCACTGCATTACCCATCACGTTTGCTTGTGAGAACGAGCCACCCACATTCTGCATGCTCTGCGCAATACTTCTAGACTGCGCCCCCATCACAAGGTTTGGACCGTTCATCATCTGATTCACAGTCGCGCTGCTCAAACACTGGGACGTTGCAGCCTTCGCGTTGACAATGTTTCCTTGCGGGGCCATACTGCCAACGGATGACATACTGCTACTTGCTCCTACTCCGCCGCATGCAGGACTCCCGAGCAAGTCATTACCCATGTGCATTCCCTTTGCAATACTAACATTGTGTGGTGGTGATGATAAGCTGTTTGACAATGGACTATTGCTCAAACTGTTCAGATCAACACCAAGACTTGCAACCGTTGTGTTGTTCTGTCTTGCACCACCTGGCATCGGTGTTTGGCTGTGAGTCTGTGGACTAGCTGTCTTGTTTGTGATGGGTGTTGATGATCCATTGCTAGACAGCAACTTTGACAAATTTTGATTCTGCTGCTTCAACAAGACAGGATCAATTGTCTGTTGCAGAGGAGCCACCTCTCTTGCCCCATTCAACACATCGCCTGTTGGACTGCCATTACTGCCGAGACTCCCCAACTCCTCCGGGAGTTCGTCCAGAATGCTTCCAATGTTAAAATCTAAAACACAACAATCTTACATCAGCTACTCAAAACACACTGTGCATGTACTATATATGTGAAGCAACGTTTTTAAATATATAATTTAGATTCCTTTTGTATTACACATCTCAGACTAATACAGAGACTTGTCACATGGATGGAATATATGTTTCTTGTCTAACTGCTAGCAAAATTACAATGTATGACTACTAAAAGAAACTTCAAAAGTACTGATTGTATTAATGTATTTATTTCAACATGTGTTACCATCCTCGGAACTGTCTTATGGTTACAGGTGAAAAGAAACATTTCTTCCACCTAGAAAAGGTGGCTACAGGCAGTAGTGATTTACCAGAAAAACCAGCACTGTACAACAGCAGTTAATTGTAAACCTAAGGCTACAAAATGATTTATCATGAAAGCACACAGGTGAGTAGTTGATCATTTCCTGAAATAAATGGACTGGTGATAAATTATTGTACATCTTGCTAACAATGTGTTTGTTGGATTTAAATAACTAAATAACAACATTATATATCATCACTAAGTAACATTATATATCATGATAGCTGTGCAATTTAACAAGCAATTTTTTTTACGATACTTACTTAGTAACTAATATAGCCATATCGTAATTATACTGGTACACAATTATGAAAAATAATTATTGTCGTTATCTTGTTTTACGTCTAAAAAGAATGTGTTGTTGAGTTCATAAAATGGCAAGCTGCATAACGATACACTGTACACATCATCGGTTTGTCCAAAGTACTTAATCGCACAGGAAATTGACTACATCATCATAAATGTAGGCAACATATCTTCCAAAGTTATTTTATGAACTCCTATGGGTAGATCATGCTGATACATTTATACTAACATAAAAACATACATCCAACATCTTTGGTCATGACATATCACCAGCACTGCTAAGAATCTTTCAAATAATTTGCATCACAAACAGACTGCACAACATGTTTGACCATCTGCCTTGTAACATCATTAGCCATTACGGCAGTACTTCAAATTTGCAAATTTGAAATGTCGCAACTTAAATATATTTTGTCCCAGTAAAATAACCTGTTATGTTTAAACTTAAAAAAATCCAGCTGATATATACAGTAATGAACACACAATTGAGCAAGTACACAAAAGATTATAATAAACAGACATAAGACTACATTTAACTTTTCCATAGGCAGCCATTATGTCTAATTTCCTACCGAATTTGAACGGGCTTGTTATTTTAAATTTCACAGCATATTTAACTTTCACTGATAGATATGCCCTGAAAATTTGTGAAGTTTTCCAACAAACAGCTTTGAAATCTGACACCCCTTCATTTCTGCTAGAACCCGGCAGTGATATTGTGTTGACGTCACCAATTAAAATTACACCAGTATCAATATGCAGAAAAATACTGACTGTCATTCTGTCACCTGTCATGATTTGACAGCTCTGATGCCACACTGCACCAATACATAATGTCTTTCCGCTCAACACTACGCATGTCATTGGCTCATCGCAGATGATTAGACAACGTGCATATTGCATAATGACATTTCTGCAGGGTACTCTTTAATTGGGGAATGTCGGATGAACCCCTTATTGTGGTCTTACATCAACACACAAAACGAACTACTAAATCGCTAAATAGCAGATGTCACAACTAACACAAACAAAACAAACTAATATCTTTGCTGTCATTTTAATAAGTGTGATGCTCACACTTTCACTCACAGAATTGTCAAGGTCAGCAACCATTGATGCAAGGGGTCTATATATCAGCATACCAGATTGACCTATCCAATTCAAAATTATTTGGGACTAGTTAACAATCCATTCAAACAAGTTTATCCGAAATAAGTATTGGGAAAAGCATAAGCAATTAAGCATACATCAACTTTCTCACATGTGTCACAGTGACAATATACTTCGGCCCTACTTGAAGATGATGGAATTTTGTTTATGTATTACATACTCTAATTTTGAACCATTATTTTGATATAATCGAAGTATTCTAAAAAAGACTTCATCAAAAAATCATGATTCCTCCTAAACTGGAATAAAATTATATAGTGAAATGTGCACGTATTTCCTGGGAATGTCTCATTTCATGGGAATGTCATATCCCAAAATGGCAAGCTGACCATTAACTTATTATCCAAAATAAAAAATTAACACATGTTGAAGGCCGAATGCGGTACAGACTGAGAAATCCTATCTTAAAAAGTCTTTCAAAAACTGTCTGAGTGAAGATGAATAATATTCGGAATGGAAAGTTGAGTTGTGCAGAAATGGTGAAGTAAAAAAATGTAGGCCGAGCTATTTCTGGTTTCTTCTAAATAAAGATTATAAAAATCCGTAAGTAATTTATGTTTGATAGAACTCAATCTTATGCACATCAAACAGATGCAGGTATTTTTAAACAGGCATATGTGTAAATATGCTTCGCTTCCTAGATTTTGTCAGGAACATGAGTAGCTTCAATTCTCAAACCGTGCCCAATCGAGTTCACGCACGGGCTGACATGTAACATTACTGGAAGACTGTTTTTGATTTTAGCGACGTTTCAAAAATGGTTAATAAATGCATCATTCTAGAAACATATAGTAAAATATATAATAAAACTAAGTATATTTACCTGCATTGTCACTTGAGAGCGAAGGCAATACTTTTGCTCGCTTCGCCGGTGGCCCTTCCACGAGTTGTTGATCATCCATGTTCGTATTTACACGACGGCAGTGTTGTGAATTTGCAATGTTCTAATACGACGCTTTAGACCATGCCACTTTCACAACTGTTTGGAAAATGCCGCCCATAATTGCAGCGAACAGCTCATATGCCTTTTTTACAGCTGCTACGCGGCAAAAACATCCACATGGACCAACCTACAAATGTCTATCTTCAAAATATCCACCGCAATTTGAAAGCACAAAAGCCGTGAATCCTCGGAAGAAAGATGCTATACTATGACTCCACCAATCCTTACAAGTCTGCCGGTCATCGGCAGTGTTGTCCTTCATGACACCATCTAGCTATTTAACGGTAAACGACTTCATAACAATCCGATCTAAATGGGAAATAACCCCCAAAAGACGATGAATTTCACCCTTCCAAGCAACCAAAATGGCGGCTGTTGATGAAAAGTTTTACGCTCGTCACAGAAAACAGCGAAGATTCCCGAAGCGCACTTTCGTACCGGACATAAATTATTCATATATATCGACGCGCACGTGTTCAGACTGAAGAATGTCATTGGTTTAGATTGGGAACTACCACCACGTGACAACTTCACGAAGTGGTCCGGGATTGTACGATTGCTATGAATGATGGGATTTGTTAAATATCCAATCAATCTGGCGGACGCTCCGAGATGGACAGACAAGTGCTTCCAAGGGAATCCCCGTCACCGAAAACCGAACCCTATGGAAGATACTAATTTTTGGATGCCGTTAAATACCTAGGAGATGAAACAAAATACAGTTATACGCATCACATTTAATATTAACATTTCGTCCCGACTGCTACTGTGTATCACCGGACTTGGCATCATTTACCTGGTTCAAGTCCACTCTCTGACGAGTCTGAGAATTGTCAGTGTCAATCACCGAATCAGCCTGCAGCTACAATGTGTACCCTGGCAGGGCTTGGTATCTACACAACTTTTACGGTGACGATACATGAAGATGGATCGGCGGGATGAGTAATTGTGCATTATTATGTACCGATACATAGTATACACGGAAACATGGATATTAGACACTTTAGCCAGATGAAACCTGGCAGTGTATCCAGGGACAGCTAGCTATAGGGTCGATACCATATATAATGGTATAATAATAATAAATAAACCTACAAATACATGCAATGCTTGCATGTCATCTATCTCTGCGCCAATAATACTAAAAATAAAACATAATAACATATGAGCAAAGTAAGAGCTAGGTCCATATATATACAGAGAGATTGAAGAGACATATGAGGGTGGTATATATATTAATGACGATAATTATTATATAGGTGTGTATATATATATATATATATATATATATATATATATATATATATATATATATATATATATATATATATATATATATATATATAATATATATACATAATTACACATATATATTTATTTATTTAGAAAATATCTTTATATAGAATTTATATATTCCAATTAGAATGAGAAGATGCAATTCGTTCGGGGTAAGGCTTCTCTGATCTGCTCCTAAATGATGTATTGGAGCAGCTAGCCTGCAATAATGTTGCTAGAAAGATTAATTGTTTTATGTTACTGACCTTAGGTCTGCTTAATTAGAGAGAGACAGATAGAGAGAGAGAGAGACAGACAGACAGACAGACAGACAGACAGACAGACAGACAGACAGACAGACAGACAGACAGACAGACAGACAGACAGACAGACAGACAGACAGACAGACAAATACAGGCATACAGGCAGGCAGGCAGGCAGACAGAGAGACATGCAGACAGAGAGACAGCGGTATATTGAGGTTGGATGATGGAATTTATATAGATTGTTGATACAATTAAAATACACCTAGAGAGACATGGAGGTCAGATGATGTTTCGGAGTAGATCTAGAGTAATGTGGAGATTTGATGATGATTTTGGTCGTCTAGAGTGTGGTGGACGTCGGATGATGATTTGGAGTACACATATAGAGTGATGTGAGGTCGGATGATGACATATGGACAATAGTCGGAGTCATGTGTTGGTCGGGTGACGACAGGGAATATATCTAGAAGGAGATGAAGTGAAAGAGATCTGGTGTGGTGTGGAGGCGGGTAATGATATACGGGAGAGAACAGAGAGACACGGAAGCAGGGCAACGGAGAGGAGATGAGAAGGAGAGAAATATATCTAGCATTGTGTGGTATGGA
Source organism: Oasisia sp. SBJ-2009 (assembly GCA_964017155.1). Taxonomy (NCBI): domain Eukaryota; kingdom Metazoa; phylum Annelida; class Polychaeta; order Sabellida; family Siboglinidae; genus Oasisia; species Oasisia sp. SBJ-2009. The sequence goes on from OZ024860.1 coordinate 12,859,902, forward strand.
GGTCGGATGAAGTCATCGGAAGACACGTGGAATGGTATATCCACGGAAATCAGGTGAAAACACAAAATAGACAGATGTACGTGTTTTATACATATCAAATTCGCATTTGTTATACTCACGGTTGAAACCCAGTTTCTCATACCTGGGCAGTCAAAATGTCTAGCACCAAGAGATTTTGAGAAAAATTGAATTATTTAGTTGATACCATCCACAAGTGAATGTAACTATTTGAGTGCGCCCACTGTGCGACTTATTGGATAGTTTCAAAATATTAGGTGTTAAGATGGAACTTAGAGCCCATGCAGTTGTCATTAATCGATCTCAAACTTCAACACGCATCTAGCTGGTGAACGTATACGTTGCATACTATAATATAATATTACTTTAACGTAGCATAATGACATTTACAAAACAGCGGATTTAAGTTCAAGCAAATGAGGTAACAGGCGTCACCATGCAGCTTATGTCGCACTGCGTTGTCTCGATCATGTCATGAGCGACATTGGAAGTAACTACAACTCGATGAATATATATATGCGAAGAATAGATCATGGGGCAGAGGTTTAAATTGTCGGTATATTTTTAGGGACGAATGCTCATAGTGAAGTTTGGATAGGTCTGCATCGCTAGGAATGGAAAAACTATATGATATCATTGCAGGACTCACAGCTTTCAGTGCAAAATCACTATTTTTAGCACTAACGTAATTTTTAATGACAATTTTTTTTCAGTGAAATTGCTAAAGGAATGGCCTAAGACAAACCACTATAAAATATTGAGTATACAACGCACGACTATGAAACTTTCCCAAAATGTGATTCATAGCCATATTAAACTTATTTTAATACATTGATGATTGCGGATGTTATTACATTGTATCTGCCACAAAGTAAAATGCAATCTAAGCCATTTGGGTTTACATTAACACAATCACTGAAAATTCTCTGTAATTACCTCGTATATCATCAATCAGGGTGCTTATTGCACCAGATTGTTCGCATATGTTGCTAGATATGGGAAATAGGTGATAGCATTGCAAAACTCACAACATTATCTGTGAAATAATTAATTTTAATCCTTTTCCCATTTCTGCCGTAACTGTTTTTTTTTTGGGGAAATTACTGATGGGGTGACTACACATATCTTATTATAATATCATTATTATCTGTTCCAAGTTGACGACATTTGCACATTATGTGGCAAACATGTAACGTGTTATAACACTGTCAATTTTTTGTTGTTGATATTTTTATAACTCAAGAGTTGTTAATTTCATGGCACTGTTTCTGCCGCGTAACAAAACGAAATCCACGTCATTCAGGTTTTCTATAAAAAGAACGAAGCCATGTATGGCTAGCAATCTTGCATATCCCCACCGAATGCTCTTAATACACAATAATATTAGTCTGTATCCATAGATATGGAAAGAAATTGATATATTTGCAAAGCATGCAGTATTATCTGTGAAATCACTTTTTTAATCCATTTCTGCCTTAACTGTTTCTCAATAGAAATGACTGGTTTGTGTGTCCTGTTGCTACGGGACAACTAAGTCAATATAAAACAATTATTTTCCATCCCAAGATATTGAAATGAGCATGTGATATGGAAAACGTAGAAAGTGTTGTAACAATATCAAAATTATTGTAATATATTAAGAATTATGGATTGTACGATACTTTTTCTGCCGCCTCAGAAAATGAAATCCTCGTCATTCAGGCTTTCAACAAAAGAACACCACTGCATTCCTGGCAAATAATCTTGTATGTCATCACTAAAGGTTATTTATTATATTCCACTATAATGTTGATATACATACATAAATATAAAATATGTGATAGCATTGCAAAGCGTGTAGTGTGGTTTTGTGGTGCATAGTGTGGTGCATGTGGTACGGTACGTTTTGTGGTGCAGTGCATTATGCGGTGCCTTTGTGGTGCGAAGTGTGGTGCGTTGTGTGGTGCGTGTGGTGTGCATAGTGTGGTGTGGTTCGGTACGTTGTATGGTACGTAGTGTGGTGCATAGTGTTGTGCGTGTGTTGCGTGTATTGCGTGTGTTGCGTGTGTTGCGTGTGTTGCGTGTGTTGCGTGTGGTGCGTGTGGTGCGTGTGGCGCGTGTGGCGCGTGTGGCGCGTGTGGCGCGTGTGGTGCGTGTGGTGAGTGGGGTGCGTGGGGTGCGTGGGGTAGTGTGGTGCGTTGTGTGGTGTTGTGTGGTGAGGTGTGCATTGTGTGGTGTTGTAGTGTGGTGCATAGTGTTGTGCGCGTGGTGCGCGTGGTGCGGTGCGTAGTGTGGTGCGTTGTGGGGGTGCGTTATGCGGTGCATAGTGTGGTGTGGTGCGGTGTGGTTGGTGTTACGTGTTAGGTGTTGCATGTGCTGTGTGCGCATATGCATATATGAACGCTCATGCTGCTACAGGGGCTTACATGTAACATGTTGAATTCCACTATCTGATTTGATCGTTAAAGCCTGAAGACTTCGAAAGACAGAAAGGACAGACATTATAGGCGAAAAGACAGACAGACAGACAGAGCAGAGCAGAGCAGAGCAGAGCAGAGCAGAGCAGAGCAGAGCAGAGCAGAGCAGAGCAGAGCAGAGCAGAGCAGAGCAGAGCAGAGCAGAGCAGAGCAGAGCAGAGCAGAGCAGAGCAGAGCAGAGCAGAGCAGAGCAGAGCAGAGCAGAGCAGAGCAGAGCAGAGCAGAGCAGAGCAGAGCAGAGCAGAGCAGAGCAGAGCAGAGCAGAGCAGAGCAGAGCAGAGCAGAGCAGAGCAGAGCAGAGCAGAGCAGAGCAGAGCAGAGCAGAGCAGAGCAGAGCAGAGCAGAAAGAAAAAGTCCAGGACGAAAATCAATTATGACAAACAAGGGCAAATCGACTGTAAACGAAATTTTTAACATTTACTACGTAAATCTGGTCAATAAGATTGCGGTTACTCGATAATTTTAAAGAAAAAGTACTATTTTCGACTTTGTCTTAGCTTGTTGGTTTTCTGCTTTATTGTTGATAGATGTGGTTATGAGTATAGTCTAGTGTTGTAACTATTACATAAACTATTAAACAGGATTTGAACCCCGCTTTGTTTTGCGAGCGAGACGGTGTCGGGGCAACTTGTAACACTGTTAGAACATACGTTGTCTTTATTGTTCTGAGTTACCTTTAAAATGACGTATAAAAAATCTAGGATATAATTCTTCATCGTGGGAGTTCCTCATCGTACGAGTGGTTGAGCCAGCATAGATGCCCATGCCCAGGCACTAATTAAAACAATCGCAGTACGTTATAACATTCAATAGGAATGTTCAATGTTTAGTTGGTCTGCTTTATAATAGTACGCAACTTAATGCGGACATTGTGCAATTTCCCATCATATAATTATGTATATCACTTTACACGCATGACATGGCATACATCATTTTGAAGGGGTGGCGCAGTTTGAACATTCATGGTTTAATGCTGACATTGTTTGACCTTCATTTGAACATAATGCACCACTCGATAGCGCCCTGGTGTAGCCAATATTTACAAGGAGACAATGGGCTTTCTAATTTCTAAAGGTGTGCCGTATGTATGCAATTGATTATTTATTTGCATAATGTTTGCAAATTTCAAACATTGATCACATGACAGTGACGCTGTTTAGTCATCCCTCCACACATAGTCCACCTACTGAAAGCTCCATGTCATATCTCATTTGCGGGGGGGGGGGATAAATTATTTTTTCACATAGTTTATAAATTCTTCGTAGAAATGAAGAAGGTACAGTCACTGTTACTTTGTGACGTTCGCAGCTTTCTACAAAAATCGAATATTCTGCCGTCATTTCTATTCATCCTTACCATAGCAAGGAACAAATAAGCTACACACCGTACTTCATTTTGACGGGGGGAGAATAAGCTTGAAAAATATGTGAGCAACCCATTTTGTAAATACATGAAGTAGATGTGGCTTAATTGGTATAATGTTAATACATTTTGATGACGCGCAATGTGTAACTGCGCACTTATTTGACTTTGAATTAACGTTGACTCATTGTGACATGAGATTTTCCGTGGTTTTGGTAATTAAACGGTTTTGTTAAATAAATTAGGTATTTAAAAGGTGAATTTCTATACAAAATCTCCTCAAATATATGCTAGTATGTCACGGTTTATATAGATATTGTCATTGTCAAGTAAGAAGCTATAATAGCCTAAATTGTATACAGACAGAAATTGCGTCTTCAATTGTATAGTTTTCTAATATTACAATTTGCATCAATGCTAAAACATTTATGTTACAATTTACCTTTTAAGCTGGTACAACTTAGCCCGTATCGGGGTAAATTGTAACCTTTCGGACACCTCTTACAATTCATTTACCGCAGATGTGTAATATGCCGGAAAATTAATTATGGCCTAATTATCTACGGGAGATATGTGCGGATAATTTGGCATGAAAAATGTTTCGATCGGTTAAGAAACCCACCCGCAATCTTGACATGTGTTGATTTTGTTACAATTAACCCCAGTATCCCGAATACACTACCTTTAAGGACAATAATACAGTTAAGAAGATGTGTAGGAGCACAAGGGAAGAACACAGCAAGGAAATTGGGTCAAATGAAGGAAGCAAAACGGAACAACAGAAAGGTAAATTTCTTAACATTCTTCAGAATAGTTAGTTCATTGTTAGGAAATAAAAAATTACAGCTACAAGATAAAATATAACAAACTTAACTTGTAAAATAAAAATGCTGTTTAAAAATAATGTGACCCCCTAAATTTCGCTAGCTGCTATTTTACTTGCGGGGGAGGGGGTAGTAGAAAATGAAGACTGCGCTACTGAAGTTTATACACTACCCCGGTCCTATATCTCCCATTTCCACGCGAGTATCCTTAGAAACGACATCGTTTTTGTAGGTATGTGCGTGCTGTTGACATATTATTTTTTTCGCTGCCGTGTCATTCTAATTAACTTCTGATTAATTTGGGGAGTGACAAAACCATACGAACGCGCGCGCACACCCCCACACACACACCACAGCACAGGTAAACACACGCACATGCACGTTAATATATATATATATATATATATATATATATATATATATATATATATATATATATATATATATATATATATATATATACACCCACACACACACACACACACACATATATATATATATATATATATATATATATATATATATATATATATATATAATAATACATATACATATACATATACATATACATATACATATACATATACATATACATATACATATACATATACATATACATATACATATACATATACATATACATATACATATACATATACATATACATATACATATACATATACATATACATATACATATACATACACATACATTTATTTTTATGTTATTTAGCAGCTGTATGGCTACATTTGTCTCGCAGGAAGTAGGAAATTTATCCGTTCAGTAATTATTTGGGTGCAGGATAGTGCGCTAAATCAGCCTAAAAACGGCTTTGTTTTAGACTAATTAGTTTGTGAAATTAACACACACACACACACACACACACACACACACACACACACACACACACACACACACACACACACACACACACACACACACACACACACACACACACACACACACACACACACACACACACACACACACACACACACACACACACACACATAAAACGATAGAAAAAGTTCAACGCCGAGCAGCAAGATGGGTTACAAATAGATACCACCAGACCTCATGTGTCAACTCCATCATCGACTCTCTTGCTTGGCCTACACTCCAACAACGCCGTAAAAAAGCTCGACTTGAAATGTTTTTCAAATTTCACCACCGCCTCGTCACCATTGATTCTGAATACCTACCACAGCCAACAGAAAACAGATCGAGCCACAGAAAGAACAACACACACAGCTACAACATCCCCTACTGCAGGACACAGTACAGACAGATATCGATGTCATTCTTCCCCCGGACCATACCTGAATGGAACAGCCTGCCCCAGGAAATAGTGGCAGCCAAGTCCCTGGACTGTTTCAAGTCCAGGCTTGCTGCCCACCTGTAACCACGACAGACCACCCCCTCCCCCTCCCCCTCCCCCTCCCCCTCCCCCTCCCCCTCCCCCTCCCCCTCCCCCTCCCCCTCCCCCTCCCCCTCCCCCTCCCCCTCCCCTCCCCCTCCCCCTCCCCCTCCCCCTCCCCCTCCCCCTCCCCTTCCCCTCCCCTTTGTTTCTTATATCTACTACCCCCCTCTACTATGCCACACACCCTTTCACTACATTTCAGAAGTGTCTACTGCAACCTCCACAAATCAGCATAATCATCACAACATTGATGTTGGCTGATTAATAGAATAATAATAAGAAGAAAACAATATTATAATTATTATAGTGATAATATTATACTGATGCTTAATGTGTACACTTACCGTTTTTATTTACAGACTTATATATATGATATTATATAATCAGAGTATTGTAAAACAGCCCCACTCAAAACTCCTCGCCTAGAAATCACCAGCGGATAAGTGGATGATTGACACTTGACAGTTTGCCAAGCATTTGACAGGCGTGCATTATGCGCGCCACCTGGTGAGTATGGCGGGTGTTTGGAGCCAACCAGCCACGCGTCAGAGGCGACCGACGTTACCCGTTGCAACTTCCGGACAGGGCAGCAGAATGGATGTGGTCCTAGGTTTCTCGTTACTTGCTCTTATTGTGGCATTTATGATTGTGGTTTTGGTGAGTGCTTGCCGGTTAACAATAACATAGGTTTTCAATATCAAATTGATGCCATTGAGCAATGAAAATGCGAAGTTTTTCGTCGATTACGCACTGGTGACAGTGATACTGTCACACAGAAACACTCGGAATCGGTGTTGACCAAAAACCAACCATCAATGACATGTGGTTATGTGCAGGACCCAATTACCTGGATACCGTTATCCTGTTTACCTTCATGTAGTTACCTATGCCTTATGTTATGTTTCTCTACCCGGAATTAGTCAGCGTAATAATTTGTACGATATATAATTATACCAGGTAGTTTACAACTTGTTTGAAGGCCAACTCCTGTTGAACGTGCCACACACTGTGACTGTGAAATAGTTGAACATCAAAGCAAAGCCAAAGCGTTAATTTTGGCTATTGCAATTAAATCATCCTGCGTCAGTACTATTGGTAGTAAACCATGTTTTTAGACTTAATATTTTGTTTGCCATTCGAACATGCTTCCAAACTGTGAACAACATTGTTACGTCTACTCTCAAGCATAATGATAATGATAATGCAATGAGAATTTGGAGAATGAGATTGCAAACAAGTGAATCCACAACACGATTTGTCCAATTCCTTTTTGAGATCCTTTGCTTCCCCTGACTGGCATAGACACCAGATAGAAGGAACCAAGTGCTTATAACGTCTCTTCCAAAAGATGAGCAGACAATGTTACATGAGCAAAATTTTGCAACTTTCTACATGGTGCCCGAAAGCTCAACTGAACCACTGAGTGGCCGGATCAGGGTTTGAACACTGGTGCCTCCAGTCGCCAGCCAAACACTAACCGCTTGACCATTACTACCCCACAATTGATGGGACGTTTTCTACCAAGCATTTCCTAAGCAAAATTATTATTATGATGTCCAATTTAATTGATCTATTCTATCATAAATTTGAAAAGGTCGGCAGTGAATATTTCATGAGATCCATGTACTTCCATGAAAGATTCTGTGAACTCATTTAATTATTGTACCTTTGAAGTTTCATGGCATTTCTATGTACCAAAAAAAAAAGGAAGTTTCATGGCATTTCTATGTACAAAACTAAATGTCACTTTCTATCCACACGTGGCCTTATACAGTGTAGTTTGTAATCCGACCCGGGGTGAAAGAGATACAGTTACAGTCATAAATTCTGCTGCGCGCCATTATCTACATCATTGAAGCATCACTTGATCTTTCATTAGAGACACCTTTTGGGCAGTCTTGCTGACCATCTACTGTCTCAATGGCTATGTCACCATGAGCTGGTCACATAACACAGTTATCGTTTAATCACAACTAAATAGATTGCAGTTGTCTATGTCTGTGTAATAGACATGTAATAGAGTGCAATGGCTCAGGGGTAGACGCCCGGGTAGTGCTTCGGACTCTCGACTAAGAGGACCCGGGTTCGAATCCTGAACTGCGGTGTTAAAACCGTAGGCAAGTTTTTTCACTCTACATGGCTCCAGTTCACTCAGCTATATAAATGAGTACCTGGCTATAGACAGTGGTGGATATGTGCACGGGCAGCCTTTCGCACATTAATTGTAGCATATGGCTGGATGCTTCCCAGAGAAGTTGAGATGGTATTTGATTGAACAGGTCTGCCGGGGAAGTAAAGTGTAAAAGTGCTTTGAGCAGTCCTAAGGACTGGATACTGCGCTATATAAAAACTTACCTTTTTATTATTTATTAAACCATTTTTATACCCCAATCACAATATTTTTTCCAACTGTTTGTTTGCACAATTGTTATTAAATATACGTTGGAGATTTAGAATGTATAGATGATAGTTTATACAGGGTTTTGTTTAACTAACTTTCGAGTGGATGCAGCGTAATTAATATAGATCCATATAGATGTAATCAGCACTTATATTGCAAGTACATATTTGATTGACCAGTACTCAGCTCATGGAAATTATTGATAATTTACTTATATACCCTGTACACATGCTCAACGATTTCAGATTTTACGAGGACACTTGAGTATTTTGTTCAATTTGATGAACTGCAAAACTAGTTTTATTTCTAATGTTTATCAAGCTACTGGGAACAATTACTTCAAAAAGATTTCATGTACATTATGTTTCAGTTGATGATTGGACTCCTTATGACAAGTTTTCTTCCCGACTTGACCCGTCATGAGAGTGAGAAGTACTACACAGATCCTAAGCAAGGTGGAACTAGACAGCTCTTCCCATGTATACGGGACCGACCAACTTTGGACCTCTCTGTCATAGTTCCTGCATACAATGAACAAGATAGGTGTAAGTCAGTGTGTTGCGTCAAACAGTTTTATGTTTTCTATACAACTAGTTTTGTAAAAATCCATTTTTGATTCTGAAATTGTATTGCTTATGAACATAGAAATAAATATAGAAAATGACATTGTGCAGTTTAGGGAGAAAACAAAAATATGGCCTCAAAAGCTTCAAAATAATTTGTTTTAAACCAACTTTGTGTAAGAGATGATGTCTGCTTGCAGTGCCTGCTATGATGAATGAAGCCGTGGAATACCTGGAGCAGAGACAGGTATTGTGGGTGCACTGTGTGACACTTGAATATGACTGGCCACTATTGTGGCATTGACAATGTCTGCTATAGATTCAAATAGTTTTTAATGCACAATTATTTGCTCTGTGGGGGTACATGTTCTATATAGCCTTTTAAGGTGATGCCATAACATTGCAATAACACTACTGTAATCATGGAATTTAAATTAATGTGTAACTGACTGCAAAATTCTTTGCCTGCAGTAATAGTGGTGGATGACGTTACTTATATCATCAATGGCGATTTACCAAGTAACAACTTAGATGGATTGGTTTTATAATATTACCATGGAATTTTGTGGGATATAGCTGGCGATGATCATAATAAGTGAGTAATCCTGGGGCTAAAAGACTTCGTAACATTACAGACAGAAGCAAACCTGCAACTAAAGTGTAACAGCGGCAGTATATTAAGTTATTATGCTAATTTTTAATTATGTTACTTGAGAACTTTCAGAGTATATATTATGTTCCTTTTTATGAAATGCGTTATTGCAGCCAAAATCTTGAGTTGAAGTGATGCAGCTGATTTTCATGTCAAGTCGCTGGGAAAATAGTGTTCAGTGATTACAGCATCTGAGGGCTGTAGTACTGAAATGGTTAAAGTAATGAACTTCAGACTCGGTACCTATGAAATAATAGCATCTTAGCAAGAAAACATGCTATGTTTCATTTGTTTTGTGTGACCGTTTTATCACAGGATCCATGTCCATGTGCTTAATTAATTTAAAACTTTTTCATTTAACGGCCAGTTTGTGGTATTACTGATCCTGCATATAAGAGAAATAGGAAGACTAACAACAGTGTTGAGTTTATCATCTTTAATTCCTTCATTTCAAATAACTAAAGAAACGTACCTACCCAGTAGGCACATATGTAACTGTTTAAACTTTTACCTTGATTTTCAGGAAAAAGACAAATCTTTCAAGTATGAGATAATTATAGTTGACGATGGGAGCACAGACACAACATCGGAGGTATGGCTAGTACTTAGTTGACTTTTGTACATCTGTGGAAATATCTGGTAGACAGATCGTCATACTAAAATTTTATAAATATCCATGGTCACTGTAATGGAATGACAGGTCCCAAAATCCGTAAGAAGTATTACAGTTTTAAGTTAAATTATGTCTCATTTTTTTTTTTTTTTAAATAACTGAGGGCAACCTTTGGTCTTATGAGTAACTTGAAAACTTATTGGAAACATTAAATCGTGGTTTGATAACCAGAAATAAGTTTGTAACTATTTAAAAACAGTTTAATAGTGCATAGTTACAAACATTGTTGACTTCGTTTTTGACAAATTTACTTCATTCAAGACTGATGTGATTGTTCACTTATTGGTGTGTGGGGGGGGGATCTGTGCATGTGCCATGTGCGTGTTTATGAAATACCTGGTAATAGTCGTTTGAATGGCTATCTTTGTAG
>OZ024860.1:12873140-12878140 GCA_964017155.1 Oasisia sp. SBJ-2009
TGATGAAACGAGTAAATATTGTACTGTATGTAAGTACTTCATTGTTACAACCATGTGGTTACCTCCATGAAGAGGAACATGTGTGTATGTTGTATACACATTTTCTTAATAACAGATAACATTTTAGTTTAACTCCAAATACACCTTTGAAATTGTTCACTATAGAATGTGTTGTTGTTGTTTCAGCGTTCTGTATTCCGCACATTCCTAATGTTGGGTTTCCACTTCCTCGTGTGGTTCCTGTGCGTCCGCGGTGTACGGGACACGCAATGTGGTTTCAAACTGTTCACACGCTCTGCGGCCAAGTTACTGTTTTATAACCTCCATGTTGAGAGATGGTAAGTTCTCGCAGATGTTAACCCAATCAATATATTCATTTTATTCTGGTTTTCAGAATTATGATATGTTTGGCAAAATTGCAATGCATGTTTGTTATATGCTGATTGGTTTCTATATAATCTAGAATGTGTTACAAAATTATTTCTTCTTAAATTGGTTTCCTGTAAATGAAAAGAGACTAATTAAAACTGTAGGGCAAACGTTTTTTGAATGCATAATTAAAATTTATTTGGTATGTTCATGTTTTACAGTTCAAATGCAGGGACCAGTTTTATTAACCTGGATAAAATGTGTCTGTTTATAACTTTATTTTCCAAAGTAATATATCACAATTAACAATCGAAAATTAGCAGACGTGCACATTGCATATTGTACTCAGATATGTTCAGTTGAATCTGCGTACCAACCAAGTACCAATCACCCTGAATTTTACGGGAGGTGCCTGGCTTTGTAGTAACTCGTCAGGTGCGGCCAATGTTTGGGCATAGGAAGGATTTAGAAAGCATGTCAAATCATGAACATATCTAACATTATTTGGCTTATTGGAACTTTACTGAGTGGGGACCGTCTGTGTATAAAAAACATTTTAGCAAAATAATAAATTCTCAAAATTTGGCAGGTGTACATTTAGCAGTGCACTATTTACTAGTATGGTATAATTAACAAAGTTTGATGTCCTATGTGTTTTCAGGGCATTTGATGTTGAATTGTTGCACATTGCTCAGCATTTCAAGCTTCCTGTTGGTGAAGTGGCCATTAACTGGCAGGAAATAGAAGGTGGGTCCATCTGGTGGAACATTCGTGGCATAAGTATAAAGTATTTAGCCAGTAGATGGCTCTGCATGTGACTATAATGCTGATAATTAAATGGCGTCCATCTTTAGTTGATTTATCTGAGTTTAATTAAACAAACTTAGCTGCTGAGCCAATGTTCTACCTTGGTCTTTAAAAAGTGCTGGTCAGTTGGAAAAGTTACTGGTCTGGCAGCAAAGTAACAGGACCAGATTTTAAAAAGTTTTCAAACATGAACGCAAATGATTGTCAAAACAATATCTCAAAGAATAATTTTTTTTATGTTAACTTATATTGCAAACTATATCATTTTCTAAAATACGCAGGCAGCACAGTCTTCTTGACCATGTTGTAAGAGTGAACCCCGTTTTGGGTCGCGTGCGTGTGGGGTGACACTCTCACCGTATTTTGAAGAAGTTGTTGTGTAGTCGTAATCGGTGTTGTATAGTCTTAATCGCGCTCGCCAGGAATCAGTAAGGCTACCCCTGATTCCAAAGGTGAAGAATAAACGGTCATCCAAGGTTCAACTTTGAATTTTATTCATGATGCATTGCGTTCAAGTTCATACACGCGAATTGATTGACATATCGTACTGCGTTGGCAATACATTCTATAAGATAACATCGAAACTCTGAGATCCCTAATACCCTTCAGGACTTCCTTCAGAAGTTCCTACAATTTAACATGTTTAAAGTTCGCCGTTAAATTTTTTAAGTCCATGACAAAATATGAGCGACAGTCTCATATTAGTATAGTAATTTGGAAGCCGACATCGTAGACCAGAGTCATGTTCGCGCGCTCTGGTCTCTCTCTCTTTTCTGCTTGCATTTCCATGGTTTTTAAAGTCCCTCTCTTAATCGCCTAGACATCCTAATGACGTCCGCTTTCTCATCCAGGGACTATCCACACAATGGATCGCCATCCAGGGACTATCCACACAATCTTACTTTAGTCTAACAATTCGTGACCGGCGGTGATTCTGCCTCGCCTTTAGTATCAACATAGCTTTTAATCTTATCCTGTGACAGCTTTAGCTTAACATTCTGTGAGCGGCGGTGCCTCGCCTTTCGTGTAAACAGCAAACATAGTTGAATATCCTAAACCTCCTATTGAACCAATCTAGCCTGTTGATTATGATTATATAATTAATATGATTAAATATTAAAACCTAAGCGGTGATTCTTTACAATGTGACCCTCCTGTATGCCACATGTTACAATATCTTTATCAGAATATTTTTTATCTCTAAAGATGTTAGATTCCTCCAATGGCCAGTTTTTTTACAATCAGATGATTGTAAAAATATTATTGTGAAAACTGTTGTTTCCCCCAAAAAAGATGGTCACATAGACAGTGGGTCTGAAAGGTTCAGCCAATGGGTGTTACTCTTAGCCGCTAAGAATGTTCTTAATTAATTAGTAGCCGCCATTGATTAAATATAGTTGAACACTACAAATATTTATGTAAATTTAAGCACCAACAAATTTCCAAATTGAAATAAGTAACTATCCTTAATTGATACACACCTACGTTTTATGATGCATTTTGATCAAAGTGAAACATTGTTTAGTTGGAATTTTTCAACAGTGCTTCCATTGACCTTGGCCTACTTCTGGTTGCAGGCTCCAAGGTGACTCCGGTGTGGAGCTGGCTCCAGATGGGTCGAGACCTTCTCCTGATCCGGCTCCGTTATCTCACTGGTCTCTGGACCATGCACCGGAAGCCAAAGACGGACTAGAATCTCAAACTGATACCTCTGTGATGAAATAAAAGGAATTGAGCTTTACAGATGTCACTGTTCTGCCATTGCTTGCGTCTTACATTAGCACAAAGTGTCTCTTATTGTAGACGTACCGTTGGACATGTGGAACGTATTCCTCCTGTCATCATCCTCACAAACGAATGGTGGCACTACTGCAGGCAGATATCCTACATGTATGGAAGTCAGCCGAGTCAGACTTGTAATTGATAGCAAAATTGCCATGGTCGTAAGTTGAGGTTTCATCATGCCTGAGAATGCTGAATTTGTGTATTTGTAAAAAGAAATTGCCCCTGTGAATAGTTAGTGGAGGTTTTAATGGAGAGCTAATAGTCAGTTGTGCATTCTTATAGAATTAGAAATATGACAGACAGTAATTTGTATTTATGGCTCGCTGAGATTGGTTATTTGTCCAAAGAGGTACATAGTACACGTGTACTTGGGCCTATTTCTCCAAGAGATATGTCATTCCTTGTTTCTGGCAGCATCTTCCATCTAATTGTGTCCTCTTGCAGTGAGAACCTCAACAGTGCCATTTCTGGAATGTGTTTATTCCATTTATCAAGACAGTTAATTGAGGCTATGAATATTGTATGTCGCACTGAGCCAGTGCAATGGCTAGATTGAGAAATGTTAGCTAAATGATTTGTTGGAACTTTTATCAGTAATATTGGCTGTCAAAATAGTAAAGATAATTTGTAAATACATTGATATATGACTTGGTTTTATATGGCTATAAACAGTTGGTTAATATACCACATTCCACCAGAACGATTATATTTGATTTGTATAGCACTGCAAGGGTGTGTTTTATGGTGAATGGAAATGTATATTAATAACTTTGATGTCTTGTCATCAGTGAACTTTGCCACCACATACAACAAATGTGAACTCTTCTTATGTAAGATGATGATAGTGGAAAGAAGACGGCAAAAAATAGAAACTGGATGTAGAAGTTGGATCAGCCTTCAAAATGTTCCCGCACTGTCTCGGTTCTGATGGGTATTCTGAACAAATGGGGGCGCCACCCTGCTGCTTCCTCGGTCGCCTCTCTTCCAGCTCCTTCTGGATCTTGTAGATCTTCTCCGCCAGAAGGTGGTAGTACTCCTCCTGCACAGCACCAAACATGTGCCATTTCATTTCAAAAGTACGCAGTGAAGGTACACTGCATAAGATACACCCGGAGCACGTTCGAATGGTAAACAAGCCATCCTGTTTAAATTCAAGCTTCACTGGCATTATTGCCAAGGTGGGCCGAGTTAACCCGTCTCACACGGAAAATATAATTACAGTACTGGATAATTTCACGTCTATACCGGAGAAACACACTGCATCCCTACTATAAATCAAGAAAAGTTCAAAACATTGTTTTAATTATTTTGTTACTGCAATTTACTTTACTATCAGTTACTGTAATTTGTTGACAATTGTAAATCTAAATAAATCAGTAAAATCCCAACAAATCACCAAACATCTCGCATTTAATTTCAAAAGTACGCAGCATTCCTATATTTTCATTTACTTATGCTATTATCACTATGTTGAAGACAAACTGTGATTACTAAACCTGTAACTCATTCAAAACAAACTGCATAGGCATTTATTGTCTGTCCGTTCATTCAACATTACTGAGGTGACTTGAACTGACCCTAGTATAACTTCATATTCATGATTCAATGATGTGGCATAACAGATGTGTGAAATTTATTAACAAAAATACTCACACTTTATGAATTTGTGCAATACAAGAATTATCAATTACAATGCATTGCAATCAATAATCTAAGCGATGGGGGTCACTATTACTGATATGTAATAATCACAAAGATGTTATTAGTTCAGGAACAAGATGCCAGTTTTAGGACAAATGACCACAAACCAAGTTGTATTCAACATGTAAACCAAATATTTATAAAGTGAGGCTGTCTGTCTATTATCATGAATGGAAAGAGTGACAATTAACAGAACTCTCCTGAATCATATATGTTAAATGTACCAGTAACACACTAGTCACTGGATACTGGTAACAACTCATGATATGACTTTCGATATTACACATATTCCATGTTTTCACGAAATGTTGACATTTGTAGCCTCCTATCACAATGCA
>OZ024860.1:12883140-12973140 GCA_964017155.1 Oasisia sp. SBJ-2009
ATATAACGTTCGTTTCAGAGTAGGTACGTTGAGGTAGATACGGTTGAGCTGGTTCATGAGAACTCACGCGACACTGGTAGTGTTCTCGGAATGTACTTCCGGCGTCCTCCAGAACAGGATGGTGTTCTTCAGCGCAATGCGCATGTACGAGTTGCCGTAGGCGTAGATGAACGGGTTGATGGCGGAGTTGAGGTGGCTCAGCCACACTCCGAGGTAGATGCACGGTATGCACGTCGGGCCGCCCCAGACGGTGACGGCGTTCATGATCTCGAGCGGCACCCACGCGACGACGAAGGCGCCGATGACGACGCCGAACTTGGCCGCCGCCTTGATCTCCTTGCGCACGATGCTGGCGTGCGTGCTCTCGCTCGAGACGACCGCCGACACCTGCACGGCGGCGATCTGGCGGTTGGCGCGGCGCAGCACGGAGAAGATGTACACGTAGATGGCGAACATGATGAGCAGCGGGCCGAGCATGAAGACGAAGAAGCCCATGTAGACGTGGTAGCGCAGGTCGATGACGAGGATGAAGTTGCACACGTCGGCGTCGTTCCAGCCGAGGTTCCAGCCGAAGAGCGGGATCAAACCGATGAGGCAGCCGACGAGCCAGTTGACGGCGGACACGACGAGGGCGACGGTGATCGTCACGTACTGCGTGTACAAGAACGGGAAGCGGATGGCGACGAAGCGCTCAAGCGCGACGGACAACAAACCAAAGATGGACACCTGCGTGAAGCTCAGGATGGCGCAGTTAACCAGCAGACACCCGTAGAGGTTCCGTGGCAGGCCGAAGCTCGTCACCAGGACGCACGGGATGCCGACGAGGCCGACAAGCATGTCTGAGGCGGCGAGACTGGCGATGAACACGTTCGTTGTTGTGTGCAGCTGCTGGCGCCGTATGATCACCCACAGCACCAGGGCATTGCCCAGCGCCGTGGTCACGGCTATGAACGCCTCGACGGCGAAGTTGCTCAAGGCCAATGCCCCGAACATGATGCGGCAATCGGTGCTTTCTACCGTATTACATACGGTTGTCTCCAACTCATGAAAAGATGCGACACATAATTGTCAACTTTCAACATGTTATTTATAAAACAAATCTTAAAATTTGTGTATGCTGTGCTCGTGTATATCATTGCATGTTGACGAGTGTAAGTAGTCATCAGAAATGTATACAAAACAGTTTGTTGTTTTCGTTACAATTGTGGTTTCGTCGTGATCACAAAGTCTCATACTGAAAGCAGGCCGGGGCAACCAGCGAGTACGACAGTTGCATCGATTTTTCACTAAGTGTCTCACGTTGAATTAAAGTGAAAAAAAAGGCAGCAGTTTAGTGTTATGCACCTAAAAGAGTTTACACTAGCTAATCATTTGCATCTACAATCCAATTTTTCACCTTAGTGGTTACCTCAGAAAGTGGTCTTAAAGTGGGAAAATCTAGCTAAATCACCGACACCATGAACCGGCCCATCTTGGACCTTGCAACCAATTACAACCCAGCAGTTTGGAAAAGTAATACGTCAGAGAGTCGTCTGCTGGTTCAGCTGTCATAACAGAGAGCCAAGCGGTACGCTAAAAGTTGCCTTACGTCGGTTTACAACGAAATCGCGACATCAATATGCCACACTGTTCCTCAAACGCTTATAGTAATAGTACAGTGAAAGACAGTATCAGTAAGATGTTTTCTTGTTAACCTATGAATCGAGCAGAACTGAAACAGTGGTTCGTTGGATTCGTTTGGACAGTCACAGACACAGCGCGGATCCTAGACGACCCGATTTGATTGACCTAACCATCAAAACGACCACCAACAACCGCCAAACTTCTCCTCACATATCTTACATACATATGCATACACTATGTTATGTAATAAAATCTCTTGCATTCCTCTAACGAAGAAAATTCACACACAAAAACGCGCAGACCTCGAGTACAACTTGTTCGGCCGCTCAGCGGTACCGTTAAATCGCTTTTAAAAGCTTTACACAAAATACCGCTAGACGCCACGTTTCTGACTGCTAATATTTAATTGTTTTACTTCACACGCGCGAAATAGTTTAATTACTTATAAATAATATAATAATAATAATTAATTATTATCATCACTATGATTTGCAGGAAATTATAAGTTTTATTATTTTTATATTGATATTTTATTTTTATAATTGTTCATATATGTTTCTAGTATATTTATGTTTTTTTTTCTTCTGGTGTGTATTTGTTGTTTAGCATTTTAATGTATGTAAAACGCCATGAACAAGTTTAAATTGGATGTGGCGCTATATTAAATAAACAAACAATTGTTTTTTATTATAATATAATATAATATTTTATTTATGTTGCGCCACATCCATAATTGTTTGTGGCGCTTCACAAAATAATGCTATTAAAAATACAATAAAGAGAATACTACCCACAGATAATATTATTTAAAAATAAATAATGAAAATACATGTTTCTATATCATTAACTAAGCTGACCTATCAGTCATAAATAAACATACAAATTACATAACAACAATTGTAATAAATGAATATAAAAGTATGGTTAATAGTAATAAATAATTAAAGTAGTAAAATAAGTACGACGTAATAATAATTTTCATTCAGCACATACACAACCATTATGCATAAGAACATATTACTGAAGCTATTTGTTCTACTCATGAATGACATTTCCACCATCAGATATGTAATAATTATTATTTTTGAACAAGACACTTTATTAATTATCGGAACAATAAATCACTAAAATGTAAAAAGGAATATGAATATATGGGAAATATTATGGTGGTAGAAAAAGACGGATTTAAAAACAGTAATATTAACATGTTATTGTTTTATTTATTATTGTTAAAACATCGCTTATGTAATATAAGCTTGCATGCTCGCAGTACACACGGGATGTTTATAGAAATATTGATAAAATAAACAATGTGACTTCATTAATTAAATTAATTCGCGCGTGCGAATGCAGTAAGGTTAATAAATATTCGCGCGCCATCTAGCGGTATTTTGTGTAAAGCTAACTTATAATAGCGAGTTTACGGTAGTCGAAGTTGTCGAGTTGCCGTTCGCCAAGATTTGCGTTTCTGTTGTGAATTTTCTTCGTTAGACGAATACAAGTGATTTTTTTGTAATGTAGTGTATGTATATGTATGTAAGAAATGTGGGGAGAAATGTGGCGGCTGTTGGCGGTCGTTTTCATGGTTAGGTTAGAAAGTAACAGATAATAATATGCATGCACAGTTCACGCCGACCAAGACGACTCTCTGACGTCATTTTGTTTCTAAAATGGCGTAGTCTGTAGACTTTCTATGTCTATGTGTTTTACATGTTTTTCCTGGTAAACCACTGACGTTAAAAATATGATTGTTGTTGGAAGTTGTTACTTTTTATTAACTCTGTTAATCCCATATGATTCAAACATTGACTTTGTTTTCCCTTTAAACGAGCCATGTATCATCAGCCGCGTTGATTTCTTATGGTCAGTGGCTAATGAATAAGTTTCTTGACCGGACAATCCGTTCCGGCGAGCTTCAATCAGATCGGCAGCTTTGTTGTAATGCTGGAGTAGAGCGGACCGTCTTCTGTGTCTCTGGGTGCACGCGAACGGACAGACAAAGCTGGATCGATTACTTCATCGGTGGAAACGTCGCACGTGTCCAAGAAACCGTTCTGTTTAATCGGTTGCGAGTTGTGTGTTGTGTCTTGCCGCTGAAGCTGTTGTTGTTGTTGTTGTTGTTTTGTCATCGCCTTTGGGTGATTCTGCTATCGCAGTTGTTGTCTTTGATTCGTGCACATTGCTACCTGAAAACACATGATAAGTAAATATACATTATCATTGCAGACTATTGTCGCCATAAATACGTAAAATTCAACCCACTGAATGTATATTGAACGCTGTTGTAGTCTAAGCAGTTTTAATAGTGCCGATGGGTTTCTAGAACTTAGCATAGTTTATAAAATAATCAGTCTGCACGCAGGCATACACGTAGCCGCGCACGCACGCACGCACGCACGCACGCACGCACGCACGCACACACACACGCTCGCACGCACGCTCGCACGCACGCACAGACACACACACACGCACGCACGCACACACAATGTTGAGCCCTGGAAGGGCGCGGTGACGCAGTGGTTAGGACGTTAGAATCCAGTCAAGAAAACCCGAGTTCGAATGTGTTTGGTGTCTTTTTGAACCTCTGACAAGTTCGTTAACTCCTCGTTGCACTACTGCACTCAGTAACTTGATAGATTCGGTAGTTTTGGCTCACGTAGGCCGTCATATACATGTTCATCTTAAAAGGCACCATCTGTACTAGACGTCGGGTTTACTAATGACTTAAGCGTACTAATTAACACTGACTGTCCGAGTTACGTCTGGTTCGCTACCGTGGCCGCACATCATTACATCGGCTGCCAGGACCACTTTTAATGCGAAATCAAGAATAAGTCACACACACACACACGCACGCACGCACGCACGCACACACGCACACAATACACACACCCATATATATATATATAATGTATATATATATATATAATATATTATAATAAATACATGTATATATATATATATACATATATACATACATACATATATACATACATACATACATACATACATACATATATACATACACACGTACGTACATATAATTAAATGTGTGCGTGCGTGAGTACATGTGTGTTTATGTATATTGTGCGGACTCTAATGATCTTACTGCTGTGCGCAGTATGCAGTGGTGTGATGGTGGTGTGTGCGTGGGTGTGTGCGTCTGTGGGTGTGCGTGCGTGCGTATGACTACGTGGTCGCTAATCTGTCTACTATATCCGTCTCGCTGGTTGTCTGGATAATCCTCTCCGGGGGATCCAACTAGCTTAAATATTAGTATGTATTTGTTTAGTTTATGTTCTATGAAATGTAGGATATGCCTCTAAATGAATATACCCATGACACCTGTGGGTAGACAATGGACCTTCAATTAATGATAAGTGTGTCTCTTGACAACGACATCCTGGACAACTATCATCCCCACATGATTATCGATTATCGAAGGTTATAAAGAAATAAACTCGGCTCATATCTGCTAAGTGTAATAGTTGACTGCCTTCTGTCGGTCTATGCACTAAACACTCAACTGAAACCACGGTGTAATAAGGCACACATGCTACGGATAGGAAGGAACATCATGCCCTTGCTCTCGCATCCATCGAGACTTCAACCACAGCTAGTAGGTCCCATGGCTGACCTACTTAAGTCGACGCCATTTTGTAAATTGACGAGGTACTCACACGGATGGAACCACTAAAATATATAATTAAAATAGACATTCAAACTACAAATAATCTACAAATGCGGACTTAATATATGTGTTTTCAAATGTTACAAAAAATATCAAGAGCCTGTAAAGAACAGATAGTCCGGTACATAATTTCACAGGCGTGGTGCCGGTGTGACGGTCTGGAACGTCAACCGGTCCAGAACGTCGCGCACGAAACTGTAATCTGAAATATAGGGCAAAAATAGGTCGCCGCTACAGCGCGCGAAAAATGATTATTATGTAACATAGTCGCCGCATGGGATATGAACTCAGTCTCAACATTCTGGCACTAGGTCAAAGTTGATCGGCCACCTGAGGTCACGCCAGTAGCGCGCGCATGCGCATACGTCGAACGACATCCTGGACCTTATATATGTTCCAGACCGTCACACCGTTAGTCAAAAACCTCGCCGACCATATCGTTTTAAACAGTGTTGTGGTACCCCCAGGAGACGGCTTCCGACGGAGCGAAGCTGGTGGTGGTCCGTCGTGTATTCCACAGTCATGTCAGCGATGTATTCGGGCGCGAGATCGTGCATCGATCGGAACGTCAACACCAATAGTATGTACCTTATATGGCATCGAACGGGCAGCCAATATAGTGCAATTAACACAAGCGTGATTTGGAACCCGTAATTGCATCCATTGCAACTTCTGTAGCAATCGCCTGTTGAAGCCAAACAGCACCGCATTTCCGAGGTCCAGCCTTGAAGTCACTAAGAACATTAGGCAGTGTCGTGAAGTAGTACACCTGGAAATATGCCTCCAGACACACGCGAGCAACTCGTACAGACACGCTGCTCGGCCCATGGTGGAATACGGCTGCACAGCATGGATCCAAACTTACAAAATACACAAGAAAAACACCAACAAAGAGCAGCCCGTTCTATAACGACGCCTACAATTACAACAAAAGCCCAACAAATGTATTAACAGATTTAGGTCGTCAAATCTCGAGGAGATGAAAAAGAACCTCGGTTTATTACTCATATTCATAATCGCCCACAATGAAATCGCTGTCCCGTCCAGAAACACTTTAATAACCTACATGGTGACGCAAATGCACACGCTGAAATCACCCTCACAAATGTAAACACCTAAATATTATAGATCTTTTTTCCATACTTTAAATAAGTGGAACATTTTAGAAGCGTCTTTAGTTAATGCGAAGGAAGCCCCACAATTCAAGGAACTGGGGACATACCACCAAATGGATTCCTACGCCATGGTAGTCCTGCTTAAAAGAACTGCATTGAGCACTTTTTGTAAATATCTGGAAGCACTAAAATGTAGGACTGGTTGAATGGAAATGATATTTCGGCGTAGCGTGATATCACAGCTGCGAAAGCGATATAATGATATTTGTCAGACAGTGAAAAGGTGCGTATGCATACAGGTGTAATTTGGCCTAAAGGTGTTAACAGTGGCAATCGGCCGCTGATTGAAGAAAAAAATGAAGGGGTGTCAGGTTAGAGTCTGGATTGTAGGAGAAAGAGATAGGTAATTTTCATGAATTTAATACATGACATGTGTCGCCGGAGACTAATTAATTTATGAAATTTCCAATACCATGGATTAATAATCCTTGTGGGAACTCAAAGAAACGTAAGAATGGCCGCCTATGGCAAATCAATTGGTGGTATCTAGCCAACTGCTAGGCCGTGCACAATGCTCCTAGAGCAACGGACATCATACCCAGCTGGGGATTGCTGATTAGTTAACATATACAGTAATTACATATCCAGCTCACTGATCAAGAACACGCCAGTCTCTATCTCGTCTTGTGACTGAGGCGTTGTGTCACTTCCACACCTCGACTCTCGTAGTTGCACAGGTGGCATTTAGCGTAGAAGTCAGTGGTTTCGGTCTTTACCTAAATTAGTAACAACTTATATATATATATATATATATATATATATATATATATATATATATATATATATATATATATATATATATATATATATATATATATATATATATATATATGGTTCGATAAGGCCGGTAGCATTGTCTGCATCACATAAAGTTATAATCATTTATGGGATTGAAATAAAATGACTTCGGCGTATCTTAAATGTTTAGCGAATAATGATGTCATACATTTGTGAACAGGGACGAAGAACCGCACCCTTACGACAGGCAGTTTTAGTGTCGTACGACAGTAAAACTCAGCAGTGTCGTTACGTCTAGGCCCCTTTGAGACTCGACGCATATTTTGATGACAGTGGATTGTCAAATATGGTTGATATTCGTCGCAGATATTTTCGAATAGTCTCCCAAGATTCCGCCCGGCTGTGGCGACAGTTTTAGCCGCCACCAATAGCAGTGCATTCGCTTCGCCAGTCGGGTGTATGGGGGGGGGGGGGGGGCTTGGAGGGAGTTATACATGTAACGACGCGACGCATTTTCGCAAAGAAAAGTCGATAAATAAACACAGTTCAAACTCAGTCGCGTCGTTACGTGTATGCCGCGCTTTAGGCACACCATAGCACAACTACTGCCGGCGAGAAATGGCATCGCCAGCGTACTGTCCGACTAGTAAAATACCTATAACGTCAGCGCCGCATAACGGATGCCGATGGATTTAATTTGCTTGAATAGTAGAATATAGCGTGGTCCGCAAAGTGGAATGCAGCGGTATGGTCAAGAAGAACGAGTCGCCGATAACAGCAGGGTCAATTACGCTAACGATCGCTTCCAAAACCCGGTAGTGAGCGATCGATGTCTTACCAGGAGAAATACATTGATTAATCCAGATGCTTCCTGTAAATGTGGAATGGCCCGGCATTATACAAGAAGTCGACCAAACAACAGTGCATTGGCTGTGTGGTAACTACTTAAAGCATAACTAAATTTTACTTATCTGGTGAGTCTAACTAGTATTTACCCAAACCCTCATGGACACATATTTTTCCGATGCAGTAATGCGTGATTATTATGGATCACAAGTAGCACGTACTGCATGTTTATTGTAATATAAAATGTAAGATGTTAAAGTCATTGATTTGTTATCAATGTTAAAGTGTGACACCGGGCTGGTCAAGGAGGTTCTATTAATGTTTTTTTTATAGATAAACTTCAAAGCAAACACAATTTGCCCAAGTACGGGATGAGAAATTGTACGTAGAATTCAAAAACAAGCGGCCATATTGGATACGCAAACGCAACTCCTTTAAACAAGATGGCTGCTCAGTTCGAATTTTTGCTAGCGTTAATTTCAGATTAATGTTGCATCAAGGCACACCTACTATGACAAACTAATTCTTGATAAAGAATCAATTCTACAAACTGGTGGCGTGAATGCAGGGTAAAACGAGAACTCTCAGAATAAGATGACTGGACGAAATAAAAAAGAGCTGAACGTGACGTAACAATAACTGTATCAGGCAACATCAGGCGGGTGAGAGTGGAGGAGGCTGAGCTTAAGGGTCACACAAAGTCAGACCTGACTTGGCAGTACAAGGTGACGAAAACGCCGGTATGATTACGCACGTGTTTATGTGCTCTGACGCAGTCGACCTCCTTCTCTCTGCCGAAAATCGCAGGTCATATAGATGATATGTTTTGAAGGTTAAATGTCAGTTCATCAGTTTGCATTGCCAATATACCAGATGTAGGTCTGGCGACCAGAGTCGATTAATTCGAAAAATACATTTTAACAACTGAACTTTTAACCGACCGCTGATATTATTAAAACAACCCACGCGACACATGTTTGATAACAATCAAACGACCGGATTCACGATTTGTTCATCCAATTGTGGACTCACCTTTGATGGTTTTAAGTGACCTTACCAGCAAAATCATTTTTTATATCGAAAATGACGTATATACATGAGTATTGCAATTACTGATTTGCGCAGGTCGAGCGTGAATGACGCACACAGTTCATCAATGCCAACGTGTGTACACACGAAAAACAACTCGGAAATAATTACTCATGTCTGTGTCGTAGAAATAGGCACAAGATGAAAACTCGCGTATTTAATCGCGTCTGTAATCTGGGATTACCCCAGTGAATGGACACACCCAATCCATTCTATTAGCTTCCTTCAAAGCGTCTTAGTGTTTATCGGATTAAGAGGATGACAATGATTGCCTATGAAACATCCAAGGTGGAATCCACGATGACAGCCGAAACAAATGGTAATACAAATACCTTTGTATTTGTATTTGTCAAAATAACATTTCAAAGGGGCGTTATGTGAACGTATTGAAATCACGCATGCGTACATAACTATGCTTTAAAAAAAACTAGTGTAGCTCGTTACAATACATATAAATCAAATGAAGGCAAACAACATCTAGTAATGTAAAGAGAACAAGAGCCCACGCAGCGGTATATTTATCGTTACAAACCAAGATCAAACAACTGGGAACGAACGATGAAGCACCTATTACATTGTGAACATAGACGACAAATACCGAACGTATTTTTAGAACAGCCAACGCGCAAAGAAATAACATGCATGTAAATCTTCAGAAAAGACGGATACGTTACGAATTGTGTGATAAAAAAACACAGATCATTCCAAATGATGTCACCCGGATCCCCATTGAATAGGAACGACTATTTTACATAGCAGTCTGACTAAGAACGACTACATACAGTGTGGTTTCCGTAACTCCGTCGGCCTAAAGTAATTCGAATTGTGTTGGCGTATTCATTTATTGTGGCGTCAAGCAATGCAATCCAAACTCATAAATATACTGAATAATGCATACGAACGGCCACATCTAAATGTCAAAATCATGCTATTATGGGGACATTATATCCATAAGTGTCGCACTCCTGTCATGAACACAATATCATATTGCTATACCGGAATATCTTTTACTATTATACATACCACACGACGGCGACATAACGTTGTAGGTATACTTGGAGTGTGATTGATAGATTAAAAAATAATGCTTAGGTACTAGTTATGGGGAAAATAGCCCAATTAACTATGGTAATGTAGCCTATGCGGGCTAATGGAACCGTGGTCATGCAATATAAGCGACGATGCCAGGAGGGGATCCCCACACAGACACGGAGACACACTTGCCCGCGCGCGTACACACTCATGCAAACACAGCACATACGCACGCACGCACGCACACACGCGCGCGCGCACACACACACACACACACACACACACACACACACACCACGATGGCACGATTGTCACGGCGTCTCTGTCCAGTGAAGGTTTTCCTCTGTGGATGTTGATCGCCTTTGCTCTCATTTCTGGTCTGTCCTTAGGGTGAACTAACAATGACCTAGGTGTGTTAATCGGCATGGGGTAAACTGGTACATCCTACGACTTGAACAGCCTTGCCATCTATTCTGATAGTCTGCTACAATACAATAACCTTTAATGGTCCCCCGTAGAGTGATAAATATTCACATAACACATATGCATGCTAGTTCTTTGTTTAGATAGTTTTATGTGGCAGTCCACTGGGATGTTGACTTCGATTGTGTAGGTGTCCTGCTTCCTCTTTGGTTGTGTGATGTTAAACATCAAAGGTGTGTTACCATTTGTTTTCAGCTTTCTTGCGAGGTAAACATGTTTGATGAAAGCAACCAAGAAATCGGGCCATATATCCATTCAGTTTCAAATAATTGCATCTTTAAAAAAAATTAATTTGAAAACAATCAGTGGTTGCTGGGTAGCGTTTTGAAATTGCTATAATACCACTGTCTATTTTTTACCGAAACGTAGGCCTAATATTAATTGCAGTTACACTAAGATGGTTTCGAAATAAACTATAATTATCAGTGCAGTTTTCATCAAATAGTCACAATCTATACAGGTGTCATGAAGTTCGATGGCTCCATGAACACAACTTATGGCCACAACAGTGACCGCACTATATATGACCTTCGCATGCCACCTTTCTGAACGGTTCTACTCAAACTTGTCATATCACTTACCGTTTGCTGTCCAACTTCCGGTAGAAAATGTACCAAAACTATGCCGTTACGAGCATGAATGCTGCTGGTCAGACATCACACGTCAGCCGCCGAAAGAAGACACTCAACGCTTTGATGATATGATCTGGCACAAAGCACACCACTGTTATACACACACGTGGTAGCCCCTTTGGGTTGACGGACAGGTTAAGACTAAGCTGGCTCGACGACGGAGAGCAGACGATGGGTTCGCTGCTATTTATCAGCGACGGAGTTGACATCTGCACGACTCGTGGTAATTTCCACATTATAATGAGTTTATCGGCAAAATGATGGGACACCTGCAAGACGAATTCGCGTTCAGGTAGTCTCATTTGCGTAATTTAATGATTGGGCGTAGCGTGATTAATTTGAATCTTGTTGTTGGCCGGATGTTTCGACGGAAGAAGGCCGCGTAATCGCATATGATTATCCAGTTAATTGTTTGCACTATACGTAGTTAGCATTAACGAGTACACGCACCACACCGGAAGAGTTTGGAAACTGCTGATACTCATACATTAATTAATTAATTAGATTCTTCTTCATTCACGAAGAAGAGCAAGAAGCAGAAGAAGAAGAAGAAGAAGAAGATGGAAAGGAGGATGAGGACGAAGAATAAGAACAAGAAAACAAGAAGAGGAAGAGGAATAGGCCGAGGTAAAAGAAAAGGAAGAGGAGTAAGAAGAAAAAAGGAAATGCCTTAACAGAGATTCAGATAATGTTCGAATTGCTTGAACATCAGTTGATTCCATTTCACATCCTTCGATATAGCAATGAGCACCGCAGTTGGTAGCTATACTCCTGATTAAACTCAACGAAGCAAGTTCTACGTCGTACCTGTCGTACCTGTCATATCTGTCGGACCTGCCGTACTTGTCGTACCTATCATTCCTATCGTACCTGTTATACCTGTCGTACCTGCCGTATGTACCTGTCGTACCTATCATACCTGTCGTACCTGCCGTACCTGTCGTACCTATCATACCTATCGTACCTGTCGTACCTGTACACACTACCACATGCATGGATCAGTTAGCCGTGTAATCAAGTGTATTAATTAATAATCATGTCTCTCTGGCAGGTCTACTAACTCTATCCTGTTCTTCCATGTGAGTTCTGTATAATATATATATATATATATATTATATATATATACATATATATGTATATATATATTATATATATATATATACATATATATATATATTATATAATATATATATATATATAGTATATATATATTATATTATATACATATATATAATATATATATTATACAGAACTCACATGGAAGAACAGGATAGAGTTAGTAGACCTGCCAGACAGACATGATATATATACATATATAAATTTTGCATAGATCTAGAGATGGTATATACTCATAATATGTGAAAGTATAAATGGCCTACCCCGATGTTGAAAACAATCAAAAAAATAAAAGTTCTCGACGGATTTGATTTATTTTTATGTTATTTAGCAGCTGTATCGCTACATTTGTCTCGCAGGAAGTAGGAAATTTATCCGTTCAGTAATTATTTTGGTGCAGGATAGTGCGCTAAATTAGCCTAAAGACGGCTTTGTTTTAGACTAATTAGCAGTGAAATTAACACACACACACACACACACACACACACACACACACACACACACACACACACACACACACACACACACACACACACACACACACACACACACACACACACACACACACATTGTATCTAGACATTGTCACTGCCTGTTAATTCCGATCCTCCTCCTCTTCAAATACCACGTTCATCTAAATCTAAAACCATGTGAAACTACACCATCTAAACCCACGTGATCTGAACTTGACTTGTGTCCGCAGAGGCAACATATAACTTGGCGTTTATTACCCATATCTCCCGAGATTGTTTTCTTGTGACATCGACAATTACTTTTAAACACGTCCTGCATGCGCGGCCAGACGACGTCCACTGCACGAGCTGTCCGGGAATCACAAGGTCCTGACGAGCTCTGCATCGTGTGAACGGCAGCATTCGTTCGTACGAGGAATAAGATTAAGAGCCACTTTGAAACCCAAAAAGAAGCAATATCTGTTTCTGGCTATCTGCCTGTCTGTCTCTGTATCTCTCCCTTTGTTTGTCTGTCTTTCTGTCTGTCTGTCTGTCTGTCTCTGTCTATCTCTGTGTATCTCCCTCTGTCTGTCTGTCTGTATCTCTCTCTCTCTCTCTCTCCCTATCCCTCCCTCACTCCCTTCCTCTCTCTCTCTCACTCTCTCTCTCTCACTCTCTAACTATCTATCCCTCCCGCCCCTCTACCCCTCTACCCCTCTACCCCCACTCTCTCTCTATATATAATTATATATACGACCGGTATATGGAACGCAATAAGAGAAGAACCGCTGCACCAGATACACGACTCGACAAGCACTGTAGGTCAGAGTCTACATGTGTTGGCTGTACAATGCCAACTGAAGCACGCTTTATCACGCATAGGCCTACGTCAAGTGGCCACAAATGAAAAAGGTTAAATTTGTTCAGGCATTCATCAGCAACAGAGTGCTACAATGGCCCCATTTTGACTGCGGATGTTCGCTAAATAGGGCACGCAAGTGATTCTCGTTTGCTGTCAATTTAGAGCGATACACAACGGGTCCCCATCTCTATGTCCGTAAGCGTACATTCAAAGTCAACATACGAAACCGATATGACTGCAAACGAGACTTGCGTTCCCTATTAGTTGTGCAGCTATTACTTAGCAGAGCAAATATCTGTCTCCGTTGGCGATAATGTCACGGTATATGCCTTCTCCCGCAATAGAGAACGGCTATACGTCCAATACAGAGGATATATTCTACTGTAGTTACATGTTCGGTCGTTCTCACGAAAGACGTAGCGGTGTATTCAAATCTTTGCTTCTACTCCTCAAAATCACGTCTGGCGTCAGCGACGGTGGCTGAAACTAAAACAAACCGAATATTAATTCCTTCCACCACTAGTACTGATTGGGCAAAAATATATATGAATAATATTGGTAATATCTGGAAAATACCGGGTATGGATTAACAGGAAGTTAAATAACTTAACAACTACGCTAATTTGTATTATTTATAATGTGCGCGACAGTGACTACGGCAAACGAGTGTATTTAAATTAAAGACAAATACTAATTACAGTAGCAAACATCGAATTTAAACATGACATGTTTAACAGCTTCGCAAGAGAAGTAAACACCATTACGATCAATAAGGAGAACTGCGCTTAATAAGCGGACCATTTTACGATGTGATCCGACGCACCTGTCTTGATTTATACAGCGACCGCCGATGTGCCACGAATACCTGGACCAGTTCAGCTAGTTTTATGCCGTTCATTACGGAAATAAATATGTAAACTTAATACAAGTATAGCCTGTATATACATGCGTGAGCGTGGTGTGTAAAGGCATGGTTTATTGCCGCACGGCATGATAGCAATATGCGTGCCTCGCGTTTATGTCTCTTCAGAAGCTGTTAAACTAATCACTCTAATCACGATACAAGATCAACTTTCGCCAGCGTTTCCGCAAGGCGCGTCAAAATAATTGTTCAGGTTGATGCAAACGTAGAGTCTAATAGGGTGTCGACTGAAGCTACGATTCCACATGTACGGACAGAGCATGCAGATGGGGCATGCAAACACTGAATATGATGACTAGTCGAAATTCATAGAAATAGTTCCAAACGTAGAATGGCGGATGAGTTTCGTCATGCGTTTGCAGCTGAAGCAAATCGAATCGCTCCAATTAGGCCTAGTACGGAACCGGAGAGGTATTCCCCATTCCGCATCCATACGCCTTTCCGTACATAAGGAATCGTAGCTTGTTATATACATCATTACCTTTTCAGACAAACCCTGAATACGGAAAATATTATTCATATCGACTACTTTTGCTAAACAAAGAACCTGTTAATTTAACAACATTTAATATATTTAATTAATGAATATCCGCATTTCCATTTTGAAGAAACTGCTGCAAATAGAAAAACGGTTAACCACAATCACAGAATGGCTCTAACCTTATGCAAGCGATTTCTTTTTGACATATTCAGCCCGTACCTTGTAGTTGGAGCGTTTAGTATAGTCGGTATACAGTACATTATAGGGTCTAATAAACAAAAGATAGAGAGGTAAGATTTTGACTTCCGGTTTGAATCTTGATTTGTGCCCGTGATGTCCGACGGAAAGAACAGCTTCAACACGGCGAGAACGGGTAACGTAAAATCAATCATAAAACAGCATACTTCGAATGAGTCTAGTGCAATATAGTTCTTGTAGAAAGATTCATCATCATCATCGTCCTTCCTCGTCCGCAGCAGTCTCCCATGCATCCACCGAAGGCGCCGTTCACGCGGCAGTGTTACTGCACTGATTTCGGCAGGAGTTTCGCTAGACCCACCTAACTCTCTATAGGCTCTTAATGGCGACTACGTGACCTCTTGGTAGTTAACCCAATCATAACTAAATTTTGAATGAACCATCCCAAATCACAGCGCGAAACTTGAACAAACCCTACATTTGATGTACCTTTATTTATTAATGTTTAATGCCTGTACAAGATTATATTGCTTTATTTGCGCTGAGCACCTACGAAAAACTCGTCAAGTTCATGAGGTTGCCGTAGCGCTTGGCAGAACAATTATCCCACCTGCAAACACCTACTGCCGCGTGTTACGTTCAACTATTACAGTGTTTCAGCTGAGAATGCAACGAAACTGAGTATCAAATAATAGTACGATTTGTATTTGTCAGACATTATTTCGCCCTTTCAAAAGGGACTCATATTTACTGAAATAATCCACACAATTGTTGCCTATTATTTGTGAATTAACCGTATTTATAGATATCATTGCGACGTTGTACGTGGATCGTTTCAACGTAAATAGCACAACGAATGAGCGTGTTAGTCACGTTAGGCGATTGCTGTATTTGCTGGTATGTCGTTCGTTAATCCTTCGTGTAACAACAACGATTGACTAGGATCGACTTTCCAAATAAACACTTTATTCCGCGATTGATCATAAGAGTGTGATATCATACACAATTGATGTTACGTCAATACCCGCAACAGTATACATGCAATACACCGGTGAAAAGCGTTTTCAATAACGTTGTTCAACTGTGATAATAACTGGTGTATTTTCTGTTCTTAACATCTCTTCTTCTTAGGTTGGTAACAATCAGTTCTCTTCGTTTATCATCGTCAGACATCTGTTGTCATCGGCTATCACTTCGTTACGTCGTCCCACCGCGTCTACTCAATACAAATGACGATGACAGTTGCATGCAGCGAGACATAACCAACAACCGTCTCGTTCATCGTCACATGTTCGGTGCCTGAAGCAGTAACATATAATAACGTGAATTCAACGTTGACGAGGCCGGCGCGAGATTACGATTTACTTAGCTTTTGTTCCCCAAACAACTGGAAAGGGGACATAGGTAAACAACTGACAACAATATAGTAATATTTATTTATTTATATTATTGCACCGAATAATAATGTTTTAATTGCGTGGTTCACGTAGCATTCTAAACAAAATTACGCGGCCAGTGACACTAAACAGGCAGTGTCATTGTGTCAAATGTTGCAGTGACACTACACAAGCAGTGTCATTGTTTCAAATGTTTCAGGGACACTACACAAGCAGTGTCATTGTGTCAAATATTGCAGTGACACAACACAAGCAGTGCCATTATGTCAAATGTTGCAGTGACTCTATTATGCTATCACCCTGTTTTCGTTGACCTTTGACCTGACCTTGCAAAAATATGTAACCTCCGATTTCGCTGATTTCTTTATATATTGAATTGAATGGAGTTATGAAGTTTAAAAACATTTCTTGAATCGCATTAACGCTGAAATATGGTGACATATTTAATTATATGGTGAAAATATTAATTAGCAACTACGGGCCGATTTCTATCTTACCTGTTTTTTTCACATGTTTGTGCAAGATTAATAAATTATCTAACAAAACAAAACATCCTGTATAATATTCAATTTGGATTTAGGAAAGTCTATTCCACTAAAACGGTTATTTCAGTGCTAATTAATAATATTAGTAAGGCAACCGATAACACAGAAAATGTAACTGCTGTATTTCTAGATTTAGCGAAAGCGTTTGATACTGTTAATCATAATATCTTATTGAGATAATAAGCTCATTGTGGAATTAGAGGAACCATACTTGAGTGGATGCATAATTACTTACGTAAAAGGAAACAACGAGTAAAATTTAATAGAACAACATCCACCCTTAACAACATCACATGTGGAGTTCGACAAGGTTCAATTTTGAGACATTTACTTGTTCGTATTTACATGAATGATCTTACTAATGTACCTGACACAACGCTTACAATTATATTTGCTGATGAGCTTTATACAATGCCAAAATATACATGAAATGGAAATTGCTATGAACTCTGGGATAACAAACTATCCATGTGGCTTAAAATCAACAAACGTTCTCTAAATATACAAAACATTTACTTTTTATAATTAAGACGTCACGTGATAGAATATTTTTTAACAGAGAGTGCAGATCAATGTAATGTGAAATTGTTTTGGATATCCTCTGAACTGTGGTGAGGAGACTTACCCGACTCACCCAACTTACCCGACTCACCCTATCTCTTCCCCCTTCTGGAACCGCCTGAAAGAAGATGTGTTATTGGAAGATACCAACGATAATAATAATAATAATAATAATAACAACAACAATAAAGCATTTGTGTAGCGCCGTAAATCCACGTTACTCTGTTCGAAGCCGCTATTACAAAACATAAAAATAGCACAACACTAATTCAATATTATCGAAACGTGGCATCAAATGTCCAATTAAATTATCATTAAGAAATCAGTTATAAACAAACCTCTAAAAGAACTATGAATTTAAGATAATAAAACCGGCACAGGATAAAAACGTAAATAATAAATAACTAATTAATACTACATTAAAAGTCAAATCGAGCGACAATATTAAATGAAAGTCATTGTCCATAAATACATGTCACGTGGTTGAGTCTGTGTGACCGCACCTTGTAAGAGCTGAATACTATTGTGACATTTTCATAAGTTGTGGTTGTCGTGTCGCTTTTATTAGACTTGATTGTGAATACACAAACACTACGATACTTACTAGGTCAAATATGGACATACGAAATTACTGGAGGACAATAAATACTATGTATTAAACAATAACATACTGTGTGGAGGTCAATGCAATGTGAAATTGTTTTGCATGTCCTTTGAACTATAATATATAAATGTGACGATTTACCTTGGGCAAACAATAACCAGACAATAGAAAAGTCACTAATTTAGAAAACACCAATGTTCCATTTTTAGTGACGCTCAAATATGTTCATGCGAAGTTACTAACGGACAAAATGCATTAAATAATAATATTTATATTGTGCTCTTTAAGTTAAGGCTGATGAACACTGACGTCACACACAGAGACAGAACATACAATCCTGTGGAATATGTTGAATACCAACCAACAGCAGAAGACAACGTTAACATCTAACTTACCACCATCTCCTTTCGCTACCTCT
This sequence comes from Oasisia sp. SBJ-2009, assembly GCA_964017155.1. Classification (NCBI taxonomy): domain Eukaryota; kingdom Metazoa; phylum Annelida; class Polychaeta; order Sabellida; family Siboglinidae; genus Oasisia; species Oasisia sp. SBJ-2009. The sequence goes on from OZ024860.1 coordinate 12,902,006, forward strand.
ACAGGCTCTGAAAAAGAAAGTTTGACTATTGCATCATTGAACTGAGCGCGTGGTGCGATCATGGCTGTAGTGCGAGATCGCGACGGATGCAACAATATTTCATATGACCATTTAGGTTGTTTACACATTGCAGTGGAAAATATTGATGTGATAAGATATATGCAAACATATGATAAGAGTTTACAATACATGCCAGAGTATTAGCAGCAGTTCTTGTGGGCAGTAGTCTTTCCAGCACGTGAGTCTTGCAGTGGCCAGTCTACTCGTTCTATGTCCAAACAATGGACCACCAGGAAAATAAATTACGTATGACTATTGTGTAAGTCGATGCATATTTATGTAGACTTCACTTCAATACTGTAAAACCTCCTCTTCAGTCCTCTTTGGGGAGACCGTATAGTCCTTGTATAGCGGTCGACCGAGTATCTCAACCTGGCTTCAGCTAGCTAACATGGAAAAGCTGAAGCTCGTGACATTAAAGTCAGCGATCAAATCCTCGGCACTTAGTTTCCCTGACCTAAACGTTTCCATGTCTTGCAATGTTACTGCACACTGCTTGGCGTCGTGATCAACCTGAAAGGACGACGCCTTATTTAGAAATTATCCAACAGGAGGTATGCCACAGAAGACACGTTTCAATGGAAATGGTTGCCTCCCTGTTCCATACTTTGACGAGTGAACTTCTTTGAAGCAGCTGTATCGTCTTCACTGTGAACTTTTTCTCTTCTTTCCCCCATAAAATTAGGTTTTCTGAATTTTAATCTACTAAATTCTTGTTTTGTGTTGCTGGAAGATGTGATAGTGATAGTCTTGTAACCACCTGTATGTACGTCAATTTTGAATATGCTGTGGAGCGAAGCAAACTGGTTCGTCTACGATCTTGTGCACTTCGCCAATTGAAATAGCCTGACTATTATACTGCTCTGTTGCAAATACGATGTGCAATGCTCTTATGGATTACCTGACAGTTTTCAATGTATAAAACCATTCCACCTAAATTTCCTCCCAACCATAATGTTAGATTCTTTAAATACACAATTATACTAAACAGGCACAATGGCTTCACACTGATCACGGTACCACACTAAAGTTCCGTCGCATTTTTGTTGTTGATGAACGTTGACTCTCCAACTTGAATAATAAGAAGGTCAACAAACAAGAGTACCTGATTGACACATAACGTCGGTCCAAGGACTGTCCCCACAACGAGTGCATATCATGTTCTTGCCACACAAGTCAGCTCCCTCATTGCAGGGTGCCTTTGCCTCCAGCAATGTTACTAAAAAGCAATTCGGGGAAGGACTTTTCAGACAAATAAATAATAATCCGTTAAATATTAGTCTTGCATATACACTAATACTGGCACTTGACTTAGCAACCAAATCAGTAGCAAAATAGTGTATGTAAAATATGAATAGGCGCATACAAAACACACACACATACACAAACACACACAAACACACACACACAATCACACGCACGCACGCACGCACGCACGCACGCACACACACACACACACGAATACGTGTGAACGTACATACACAACTACATATACTAATATACATACATACATACATACATACATACATACATACATACTTACGTACGTACGTACGTACGTGCATACCTCCAGGCGTATACCCGTACGCACGTAGATATACACTAACATATGCGATCGTACACAAACATATGGTGTGCATGAGTGTATATGTCTATGTGTGTATGTCTGTTTGTTTGTGTACGAATGTGTCTGTTCGACTGAACGACTGTGCCTGTCTGTCGGTGTGTGTGTGTGTGTGTGTGTGTGTGTGTGTGTGTGTGTGTGTGTGTGTGTGTGTGTGCGCGCGTGTGAGAGTCTTTGCGTGTGCTGTATGTATATGTATGTGTGTCTGTGGATGCATGTGTACGTGCGTGCTTTTGTGCACACACACGCACGCACGCACGCACTCGCACGCACACACGCACGCACACACACACACACACACACACACATACACACACACACACACACACACACACACACACACACACACACACACACACACACATTCCAAGCAATAGTGTTTAACGTAGCGCTCTTTATCCAAGTCAATCAATACAATAATTAAACATGTGATGCCATCATCCACCCAGTATTAACGCTACGGCATTAACTTGGTAATGAAGAGACTTGTGATATGTACAACAAGGATATAATATTCTACTTTTTAAACGAAACTATTCTGGTTGCACCTTCTGACACGAATATGTATCGCTATGCAATATCAATCCTATGGAGCGAAACCGATTTTAATCATTAATATAAAACATATAATGCTCGAGGCAAGGGTAGTGAAAGGTTCCATGTAAACGAACTATATTTGAAGTTATCCCGGACGTGGATTCGTGCTATCATTAGATCACAAGTGACTACGCCACATATGGATTAGCGAAAGAAAACTTACAGTTCTTCGGGACGCATCTAACAGGAGGATATATGTAAAGACGACCTGCGGCTGCGACATATTTCGTCTTTGGAGGGCAGTCGCACTTGTAGTCTATACACTTTAAGGGATATAGACAATGGGGGTCGTAGTGGCAAGACTCGCCTTTGCGGCCTGGAAAGGCATAAATATGTTATATATATATATATATATATATATATATATATACATATACATATGTATATATATATGTATATATATATTTATATGTGTGTGTTATGTGTATATATTATATATAAAACACACACATATAATTATATATATATATATATATATATATATATATATATATATATATATATATATCTAAAACAAAATGTAGCACTTCTCAAAACGTTTTGTAATTTTATTATTAAGAAATATTAAATTAACAGGAATTATAATCTAGCTGATTAGAGAGTCGAAGATGTATTTTATATTGTTAAAATATATAAGCAAAAGAAAAAGTATAAATTTATTTAAATTCTAACTGTTTGAAAATGTGTGTGTGTGTGTGTGTGTGTGTGTGTGTGTGTGTGTGTGTGTGTGTGTGTGTGTGTGTGTGTGTGTGTGTGTGTGTGTGTGAGTACGTGCATGCATGCGTGCGTAACTGTTTTTGAGCGCATGCGTGCATATGTGTTTAAGTGTGTGTGTGTATGTACACAACACATTGGACATGTTTTTACTCGTACTCTGGCATGTTTACGCTTACGAGAACATATGGTCTTGTCGTTTGATACGTGTGCGGCGCCTCCGCGGCAGACGCAAATCCCTTTCCGGCAGGCGCTTTGATAGACCCCGCAATCAGCAAAGGTCTTGCATTTAGTTTTGCCAAGTATCGGTTCTGCAATGCATACTTGTATTGATATTGCATTTGATTAGCAGGTTTATTACGATCTATTTGGCTTTTACTTTCAAATTGCATTAATGCGTAAGGTAAGTCTGTTTTAGCCGCTGGTGTACATTCGTTTACGAATCAACAATAGCAATGGCACGCTTAAACAAAACAAACACTATTACTTATACGTAAAATTAGCTATGCAACAAACATATTTCACCACGACGCTGGCTATTTCGATATCGGTTTAGTCACAACAAAGAACAACATCAAATATAAACAACGATTGCCACAAAGACGTTAATGAATTCCAGGTGTTGACTTACTTGGGATGCATTTATTTTTGTCGAGTAGATTGTAATTTTTCTCGCAACCACATATAAAATGTCCACACTCTCTCAGATGCAAGCACGCAGCGTGATCATATTTGCAGTCGGACGAATGTGTACACTTATCAAAGGTCCAAACTGTAATATAAGTGATGGGTTACATCTACACCGATTCAACCACAAGCTGTACTACTAGTGACGATGTACCACATAAGTCTTGTTAAAGAGAGTTCACGGTCTGTTTTAATGTTGATTTCATATTGTGCAGTTATGTTATACAGTGTCAATTACATCTGTCATAAGGTAATGAAAACCGAGATATGTTTGTACGAAGCAGAACCAACTTTAGAATTGAATCGTTCAATGCTTATAGTAATTGCAGCGCTCTCATTCAAAACGCCGCATTGTCACTCAAATCCCCAATACCGAGCTCGGATCATTCCATGAAAGATCGTTAATCGATAATTCTGGGAGACCAGTATCAAAACTATCGACACGGGGGACTAGAATCAAGATAGCTGCTAGTATCGAATACATGGTCATTTTATGTTTGGCGAAAATCTACCAGATTACTGCACTGCGCATGTGCAAAGCCATTTTGTATATAAAATGATTAAACTCAGCCAGTTACTGCTAAACAAGCAAGTATGCAAAACTCAAAGAGGTGTAAAATTGATAAGACATGAATATGTTTTATTAACGTCAAATAAAAACTATTACCTACGCATTAAACTTTACTAGTACTATGCATAGCTTAATTCTGAATATGCATATTATAATAGTTTTAGTAGTATGTAGGTCTCCAAAGTATAACTCTGTTCAATAGTGTGTACATACTCATCTGTGAAACAATACAAGTTATGCACACAGAAATAAAACACACGTTAATGATCTAATTGTGACTATGAAAGTTTGCATAAACATAAATAAAGCGAGACTAAGAAAACACAGATTGTAAACCAAATAACTTAATTAACATTTAAACAAATTAATACCCTTAATAACATGTTATTAAATAATTATTTATTAAGATCATAATACATGTACGTTGCTGCCATCAAGTATCACCGTTATAAGCTAGAAGAATAAATGTACGTACATCCGTAGCTGCCTTCTACGAGTAACACTACCACCAGAACGACAAAATACGTCGTCTGCAAATAAATAAACATATCGCATTCAACACTTTAATTCGTTGAGGCCGTCGGGTTTATATACAGTATCAAATAATTGGGAAAACCATGTATTCAGCTAGTGTGCCCATTGTGGCTTTTAATTTAATTACTAAAAGTATAGTAATACAGTGGCGATGGAACATTATGTCTATAATAATAACATTTTAGCGGCACAACATTTTGCTTTTTTTCATATATATATATATATTTTGAATATTTTACCAAAAACGTCAAAATACCTTACTATTGTTGTATCTACATACCAACTATAGTTGATCTATGTTGAAAACATAGATCCAAATAATTAATTATAGTAATTCATTAACGAATCGATCAATACTTTGGATAAATAAAATGTTTTCAAAATATTATAAAATACACTATTTGAAAATACCGATCATTATATATATGTATGTATATATATATATATATATATATATATATATATATATATATATATATATATATATATATATATATATGTATATATATGTATATATATATATATATATATATATATGAAATAAAGCAAAATGTTGTGCGGCTAAAATGTTATTATTATAGACAAAATGTTCCATCGCCACTGTATTATTATACTTTTAGTAATTAAACTAATTTGCAGGCAAATCCTAGTTGGCAATCGCGCCAATAATGTGGTATGCGTTATGGACGTAGCAGTTCATAAGAAGTAATTATTATTAACCAGTGGCGCTTTTAGATTGTCCAATGCAACGTGCAGGGGGACAGGAAGTTTCATATCCTTCAGTTTCGGCTCTAATATGTTTCAATTTAAAAGGTGATTTGAGTGTTTGAAACTGTCAGCAGACACTAAAATATTTCTGGTCGAGACGATAATTTAATTGTGGACGATTCTGAGCATGCGTAATAAGCAGAGGTTCTTCCTCCTCTTCTTAAGATTGGACCAACCTACATTTTTAACCACATGTGTTACGCTAGTGTTGTAATTGTAGTTGTTTATTTCAAAGCAGGTTGCACTTGTTTGTATTTTCTCGAGTGTGTTTATACCATTTTGTAAGTGTGGGTCACATAACGTGCAGCCGTGTCCGATAATTGCGCGAACGAGACTGACGTATTCTATTTCTCTTAGAACCTGCGGACAAGGTTTGAAAGGTTAGCATGTCCATTTGTTTGTTTAAAAGACTAATAGGTCCATTTGTGTGTTTGAAAGTCTAGCATGTCCATTTGTTTGTTTGAAATGCTAGCAGGTCCATTTGTGTGTTTGAAATGCTAGCAGGTCCATTTGTGTGTTTGAAAGACTAGCAGGTCCATTTGTGTGTGAGTATATATGAAAAAGAATCACCAGCCAACACGGACCTTTGATGTCACTTGCAATGATAGATCATTTTTATGCAGTAATATTAACAACCTTGCACAGACAGTACCCCGAGGCACTACTGATTGACATAGTCCGAAAATGTCTCAACTTAAAGGGGAAGTGAAACACAGCTGTAACATTCCATATACCTAAATGTACACTATATAAGTATACATTAATGGTGGCAGAAGCACATTCACTTATCAGACAAACTGGAAAAAAAATATTTTTCAATGCCTAAATCGTCGTCATAGAACACTGCGTAGCGCCATCTTTATTCCAAGCCGAGTGGTTTGATTACCTCCTATCTAGCCCATGTAAAATTTTGGTTTTTTCCGGTTTTCTTCATAATTAGACATTTCTACGCAAAAACAAAAATATGGTGCCTTATTGTACACGATAGGTGTCCTATGTATCCACAAATAATATTTATTTGCATTCGAAATAAAAAGGTGAAATTAAATACCGACGATTTTGAACCAATGAAACATTTTCATTTTTACGCTCTCTGTGTTGACAGCCTTCAAGGGGCGGGGCTTACGACCGGAAGGTCTATCGGGACTATTTCTTATTTTGTTTACACAGATATCGGAAGTGTTTTGCGTTAGACTTAGCCTTAGAAGAGTCAAGAGGCGCTAGTTGTTAGTGGTTTTGGATAAATCACAATAGAAAATGGATCCGACAGAGGAATAATTTGTAGCACAAGTGAGAGAAGCATCTGTTGCACAAGTGACACACGTAAAGCCATTTTTGCTTCACCCAGCGTGCGAGCCGAGGTGTGAGATGGCGAGAGAAGATCGCCATGTGATGTGGCATGTTTATGGTCATCTTTGATTTTGGGATCAACGTGCTATAAAACAATGTGAATGTTGCATGGTGTTTGTGTGGATACTGCGTCCCGATGTCGACGCACATCGTTGTATGTTGTCTGGAGATAGCTGACGACCGAGCCAGACCGGGCTGACAGATGCCTGCATGAACCATGACTGACCACGATCGAGTGGCACGACAGCTGTCAGTGACAATGTTGGGAGTATCGGTCTGTTGTCTAAGTGCGATTTGCGTGCAGACTCGTTCGTTCGACCAATAGCTACCCTCGGGGTAGTAGGTAAGTAATACGTAGTTCAACAGGTATCGAAAAGTAATTTAGCACTTCAAACCTAAACAAAACAATTATACTTGTATGGCCACACAATGTCAATGACATATGTATAATTTAAATAATAAAGTCATTCTATCTTCGAATTCGTAACGTAAATCTATTACAAACTTACTTTTTATTTCTGACAAGATGTTATATGATGTGTGCATCCTTTTAATATAATTAATTAATTTAAAATGCTAATACAATTTGTTTAATTTATGTAAATAATGTTATTTACATATGCATGCTGCCATGCAATTTATAATAGTCTGAATAATAAATATATGTGTAATAAGGACATTGTGCAATTCACATGGGAATATTGAAGTGGAGTTTTAATGTATTGTGTACTATGTATTGTATATGTGCGTGTGTGTATGTTATCAAGACCACATCATGACAATGAATCATAAATTCATGTGTTTGCAAAATGCTGTAACAATTTTACATACAAATCATTTGTTTGTAAAATACTGTGATAATTTTATTAAAGTATTTCACAAACAAATCAACCAATGCGCTGACTTTGTGATGTGATATTGATAAATTACACAGTTTTGCCAATTACTAATACATGGTGTAATTATAAGATAATGATTGTTTACTATAAATCAAATGTCAGAATGTATCGGTTAGCTGCATATCATCACTGCACATGTTCAATGGGATGCTTCCATGCAGGCAGCAGGCATGTTATAACAACCAGGGTGTTTTGCAGGTGCAGAAAAGAGAAATACATTTTTTCTCATTAGTGGCAGAACTGCTTCAGTCATCATCAGTGATATTGCTGTCATCCGCTAACACATATTCTGCATAACTCTTTTCAGTGTTTTCCATCTGTCTGTTCCAGACAGAATGATCTGAAGATGGCGACAGTGAGACTGGGACATCCAAGGTGTCATCCACATTGACATGACTGCCATGGTCAGTCGAAGAAGGCATGCAGGACTGCGACGACAACTTCGCATACCCATGGTCATGATGAATATTCAATGGAACAACAATATTATCTGTAATAATTGCTGCATCGATAAAGTATCGCATTGGCGACATGATCACTGGCTCTGCTTGAGTTTGACACTACGAGTTAATGGCGTTGCAATGTGACACCCGTACTGCCATGAGGTACAATATCATCTGGTGCACTGGATCCTTTGAAAGTTGTGTTCAGTATTTGTGAATCCTTCATCTGAAAGAATGATACATATGTATGAGAGTATGTATCTTCTGTGATATACATATAAATAACAATGTTTTGACATCTTTTGTTTTCTCATTGCAGTACCTATACATCATAAAAATTAAAACTGATTAAATCAACTTATAATTAGCATTTCAGAAAGTGTTCAGGATCTAATTTTGTGTAGATGCATAGATCTGTGGATATTGTAACTATGCATGAGAAATCTAAATTTGATTGAATTATTTTGCAGGCCCCATATGGTCCTCCATGGTCCCCCAGACTATTTTTCCACAATTGTTAAACAAATCTACTTTTGCATGGTTGTTGCATGTGGTGGTGCTGATATACACAAAAAATCTGTATTTTATTACATCATTCTATGGGCCTCAAAACACAAAGTAATGCTGGTGATTTGGTTTTTGAGAAGGTCCCTTGAAATGACCCCCAGATCAGTTTGATGTATTAGGTATCTGCTTTCTGGCTTGTCTGCTGCTGCTAGCCAAGTTCATTGGTCAGCTCTTGTCTCAATGAAACTAGTAGACAGTGGGCTGAGCAAGGTGTTGTGTTTCAATCAGGGAACATTCATGCAATAAATAGAACATTACCTTTTCAATGGTGCATTCTGTGTAGATTCCATTATATTATGACTAACCTTCCTGGCATATTTTAATATGTGTGTATCCCGAGTCATTCAGACATCATTACAAACAAGCAAACCCACTCCTACATAAGCAACACATAAATTACATGGTAAGCCAATTATACAAGCCTACTTGCACATATAAGAAAATAAAATGTTTAAGTTAGTTACGTGCAATCAGTGTCCTCCTTGGTCCAATCAGAGACAACTACTTGGCCATAGTCAAAGTCATACTTGTATTTTCAAAAAGTACAAATGTCAATTTAAGACTAAATTTGTTTACATTGGGTTTTATACGTAAGTTTCATTTGTGGGTGGGGTTTTGTCCAACCGAGTCTTTTTCGAGATATGTAAGTTTTTTTTATTGCAATGTATAAGGTTTTCTAAATAGACTTCTTAGCCATTTTCCTAATAAATAATTTTGGGAAGTGATTATGGACACCTTACAGTTATCAAACAGTAACTGCACAAACTGCAACTAACTGAACAATGCTGATGTCTGCGGTACTATTGAAAGCAAAATACATGCCTTATCAAAATATAATTTTCGTACTTTATATTCTTATTTTAGTCTTATTTTGTTATACGCAATAATACTATTCATTTCAGATTCAATATACTAGTCGTGTTAGTCGATAATCATTCTACAACAGCCATGAACCCCAAACATTTTGAAGTTTTATTTAAACACTCAATTTAAAGCTGACCTCTGTTGCACTGGTTTGTCTTTTCATCATGCTCTAGCACATGACTGTGAACTGGTAAGAAATGCAAGTGCACTAGAGAGATAGTGGGGCTTTGTCCAGGCAGTGATGTTTGTATTGGGTATGGGTAGTCTTTTCACTCTTGCTGGGAAACACAGGACACTGGTAAGATTGTGATTTTATTGCCTAATTTGCACTAGGCTATTAATGGCAATTAGTAACAGCAGTCCTCTGTTGTACTTTGATCATGATGTTTGCAACCCTTTCCAGTAACAATGGAGGCTATGGGCTAATGTAAGGTTCCAAATGTTTTTTCACCCATGTAACTATTAATTTTAGTCATGGGATCAGTGATCTTACTACCTGCTGTCAGGAGACTATTCAGATCCCCACCTAAAAAATGTGTGCTTGTTTATCACTTGGAAAGCAAAACTGCAGATTCTTAAAGGTGAGATCCACATTTGGGTGCATAATGTTTTGGGCGATAAACAAAACTGTTGTCTTAGATTATTTAGAAATGTATTAATCTGTCAGTGTTTAAATATCGGATACTACCCCTGGAGGGTAGTGACTTATTATGTATGTCAAAACAGTTGCTTAAAAAAAATTGAAATAAGTTCCATGTGTTTTGTGTATTTTGACCACAGTCATGCATTCTACAGCAATAACAGAATGTGCATACATGAAATTATAAAATATTCTACGGATATTTTATGAATTAAAATATTAAATGTGTTCCCAGGTAATATTGCCAACTGACTTGGGTTATGATGGGTAGTGTCATTGGATAGACACATTAACATACTTAATAGTGACACTATGTTAAGTGTGATTGATTCTGTAGCATGTTTTATTGTTGTTATACTAATTATTTTATAGAAAGTTGTGCGATGCACACATGTACATATGTTACCAGAAACAAATACAATGATACCATAATCATAATGATAATAATATTTTACTGACCTGCATGGCTGCCGCTCACCGTTTCCTACTTGTCGTTCTGGTATCTTGCTTTGATGATATAATGCATATAAACAGTACATCCTCAGCTTGCATAATGTCAAAAACAGTGTCCTCGTGTAATGGCCAAGATTAAATTGTACGCAAACTAGTGATCAACAGACAGTATTCATAAGTCAACAGCTATGTCTGCAATTCTTTGCTGTGATGTTAAAAGCTTGAGGATTTTTTTTCACTCTACATTTTTCCAGTTCACTCAGCTGTATAAATGAGTACCTGCATGGCTATAGACAGTGGTGGATATGTGTATGAGTAGCTTTTGCGAATTAATTGTAGCATATTGCTGGATGCTTCCCAGAGAAGTTGAGATGGTATATGATTGAACAGGTCTGTCAGGGAAATAAAGTGTAAAGCGCTTTCAGCAATCCTGAGGATTGGTTACTACGCTCTTTAAGATCTTACCTTTATAAATCAGCAATTAATAAAAAAAAATTCTTTAGTGATTTTAATCAGTTGATTTATGGGGTCAAATATTTTTTATACACACTAGTGTTTTATTGAATGCAGTTAACAGTCTAATTTAAATAATAACATAAATTAGTATTTTGCTGTTTCTGTTAATTCATTATAAATAATGCCTGTTATATATCTGTGTCTGTGATTCGTGACTGTTCAACAGTTGTTGACTAATTAGCGAGTCACCCTAATTTAAGTAATTAGCATATGACGACGCTAACAAACACGTCATACGCCTGATACGGTCGTAGCTGGCATTTCTTTTTATGTCACTATCTTGAAGAAAATTATTCCACCACTGTCTATGTCAAAAACATTTTTTTACTCGTACCTAGAAACTCGAGCTGGTTCTAGCAACCAACGCACCGCTAGATCTGGCGATCTGTTGACCTAAACAAATTCAGTGGATTTTAAACATTTTTATTTCAAATTAAATACTTGTATCTACACATAGATTTATTTTATTACATTCACATTTCTTACTACATTTAAACTTTTCTTAGGTCACATTCGTGTATTATGCAGACAGTGAAATACAACTGTGGGATTAAATTGTAGTCGTAACGATACATGACGGAACTCGTGAGTGCCGAGTCGCCGGCTTGTCACTTCCTACGCGCCGAATCACATTCCAAATAAGGAAATCATGTCCGGTTTTCCTGTCGAGTTCGACGAACTTTACTTCGTCGCTGCGTACTTATATGCAAGCCAATCAATCAAACACGGACCTGTAGCTCTGGTCGAAGCTTATGTTTTGAGGTTCAGCGCCTCGTTGTGCTCGTCACATTCGAAATTAGGCTTACAATCGGCGTTCGAAAGTGACCACCGCCGACTCCGCTGAACTCGCCGCAGGCGGACACGCAAACTTCATCATCTCAAACCTGCTTTTTCTACAGGAATCCTTTGTGGAAGTATGTTAAATAATGCTTACTAACAATTATGGTATATCTATTAGGCATACAGTGCATTAATGTGTTTAATTATATTTGGTTTGAGTGCGTTTCGTCCGTTTTTGCGAGAGCTATGCTGCGCCGCCTGTCGACACGTGCTTCCGGTGATTGTAAACAAACCCGAGTACAACCAGCAATATGGCCAGGCGGAATGGCGGCGCCCTGTGTCGAAAGTAGCTCACTTTGAAAATTTATTAAAAATATACCGTGACACTGGGCTTGTCAAATTATGGTCACTAGTGCTGTAAATTATATGTTCTTATGTTTGGGCTGTGGTTGTTCGGCCGCTTCAGTCCCCCTTTAAGTTTACAACGACTCTTTGGGTGCGGTGTTTAAAGTGAAAAAAAAGGCAACAGTTTAGTGTTATGCACCTAAAAGAGTTTACACTAGCTAATCATTTGCATCTACAATCCAATTTTTCACCTTAGTGGTTACCTCAGAAAGTGGTCTTAAAGTGGGAAAATCTAGCTAAATCACCGACACCATGAACCGGCCCATCTTGGACCTTGCAACCAATCACAACCCAGCAGTTTGGAAAAGTAATACGTCAGAGAGTCGTCTGCTGGTTCAGCTGTCATGACAGAGAGTCAAGCGGTACGCTAAAAGTTGCCTTACGTCGGTTTACAACGAAATCGCGACATCAGTATGCCACACTGTTCCTCAAACGCTTATAGTAATAGTACAGTGAAAGAGAGTATCAGTAAGATGTCTTCTTGTTAACCTATGAATCGAGCAGAACTGAAACAGTGGTTCGGTGGATTCGTTTGGACAGTCACAGACACAGCGCGGATCCTAGACGACCCGATTTGATTGACCTAACCATCAAAACGACCACCAACAGCCGCCAAACTTCTCCTCACATATCTTACATACATATGCATACACTATGTTATGTAATAAAATCTCTTGCATTCCTCTAACGAAGAAAATTCACACACAAAAACGCGCAGACCTCGAGTACAACTTGTTCGGCCGCATAGCGGTACCGTAAAATCGCTTTTAAAAGCTTTACACAAAATACCGCTAGACGCCACGTTTCTGACTGCGAATATTTAATTGTTTTACTTCACACGCGCGAAATAGTTTAATTACTTATAAATAATATAATAATAATAATTAATTATTATCATCACTATGATTTGCAGGAAATTATAAGTTTTATTATTTTTATATTGATATTTTATTTTTATAATTGTTCATATATGTTTCTAGTATATTTATGTTTTTCTTCTTCTGGTGTGTATTTGTTGTTTAGCATTTTAATGTATGTAAAACGCCATGAACAAGTTTAAATTGGATGTGGCGCTATATTAAATAAACAAACAATTTTTTTTATTATAATATAATATTTTATTTATGTAGCGCCACATCCATAATTGTTTGTGGCGCTTCACAAAATAATGCTATTAAAAATACAATAAAGAGAAAACTTCCCACAGATAATATTATTTAAAATAAATAATGAAAATACATGTTTCTATATCATTAACTAAGCTGACTTATCAGTCATAAATAAACATACAAATTACATAACAACAATTGTAATAAATGAATATAAAAGTATGGTTAATAGTAATAAATAATTAAAGTAGTAAAATAAGTACGACGTAATAATAATTTTCATTCAGCACATACACAACCATTATGCATAATAACATATTACTGAAGCTATTTGTTCTACTCATGAATGACATTTCCACCATCAGATATGTAATACTTATTATTTTTGAACAAGACACTTTATTAATTATCGGAACAATAAATCACTAAAATGTAAAAAGGAATATGAATATATGGGAAATATTATGGTGGTAGAAAAAGAAGGATTTTAAAACAGTAATATTAACATGTTATTGTTTTAGTTATTATTGTTAAAACATCGCTTATGTAATATAAGCTTGCATGCTCGCAGTACACGCGGGATGTTTATAGAAATATTGATAAAATAAACAATGTGACTTCATTGAAAAACACGTAATTTCTTTTTTCTTTTATAACTAATAGGCAATTTTGGATAATTATGCAGACACATGTATTTTTAATATTTATTTTTTAATATTACCTGTGGGTAGCATTCTTATTATTGCATATACTTTAATAACTATGTTGAATAGAAGAGAAGAGAATTGTGGATTTGGCGCTATATAAAATAAACTAATACAATTATATATTTGTATATTAAATTGTTATTTTTTATCAACTCTATTAGACCCATATCACCAAAGCGTTGCCTTAGTTTGCCGTTTAACATTTTCTGCAGATCATAGTGATGCAGCTAATTATTATTATATTATTTATAATTAATTAAACTAATTCGCGCGTGCGAATGCAGTAAGGTTAATAAATATTCGCGCGCCATCTAGCGGTATTTTGTGTAAAGCTAACTTATAATAGCGAGTTTACGGTAGTCGAAGTTGTCGAGTTGCCGTTCGCCAAGATTTGCGTTTCTGTTGTGAATTTTCTTCGTTAGACGAATACAAGTGATTTTTTTGTAATGTAGTGTATGTATATGTATGTAAGAAATGTGGGGAGAAGTTTGGCGGCTGATGGCGGTCGTTTTCGTGGTTAGGTTAGAAAGTAACAGATAATAATATGCATGCACAGTTCACGCCGACCAAGAAGACTCTCTGACGTCATTTTGTTTCTAAAATGGCGTAGTCTGTAGACTTTCTATGTCTATGTGTTTTACATTTTTTTCCTGGTAAACCACTGACGTTAAAAATATGATTGTTGTTGGAAGTTGTTACTTTTTATTAACTCTGTTAATCCCATATGATCCAAACATTGACTTTGTTTTCCCTTTAAAGGACGATGTCTCTTAGACTTAGTGGCTTTTATATGTATTGCAAAGTCATGATATACAGTAAATCATACCTAATATAGCATGAAATGTCGCAAATATCCCGTTTGTCGCTGTTTTTGTGAACTGAACTTTGTTTCATATTGTGTTACTACTTATACTGTTATATAGAAACATTTGTCTGTCAACGAAAGTCACTTTATCGCCCGATAAACTCGAAGCGAAAACATACACCTGTATATATGTATGTGTCGTACTTATTTTCTTGAAATCTGTCAAACCGCTTTTCCGTCACTATGACTTTGTGCTGGTTCATTACTTAATATACCGCATCGAGGTACTTCCAAAAGTTCGATACCGATACTGATTTAACAAGATTTAACAAGATTGCCACCTAGAGAATCAACTCTAGATGGCAGGTGGACAAGGAAGCCGTTTGGCTTATCGAGAGTCCAACCTATCTATCTAAGTATACCCTGCCCGTCTTAGGTATATGTCAATTTTATTTTTAAACATATTAACACTTCTAGCACCTACACAATCAGCTGATAATTTGTTCCATTCGTTTACTATTCTTTGGAAAATTAAAATTTTCTAATATCTAGTCTACACTGCTTCTTTGCTAATGCAACTCCATGTCCTCTAGTCCTTCTCTCTTCCTTGACCGTGAAAAAAATATTTCTGTCAATATTTTCATACCCATTCAATATTTTAAAAACCTCAATCTGATCTCCTCTCAATCTTCTGGTTTCTAGTGTTGTTAGACCACATTCTTTTAGACGCATTTCATAACTAATATTCCTGAGTTTTGGTATCATTTTTGTTGCTCTCCTTTGTACTCTTTCTAGCATATCAATATCCTTCTTGCGATATGGCCTCCATGCTTGTATACAATATTCTAAATGAGGCCTAACTATTGTTTTATAAAGCGGTATTATTAGTTCTTTTTCTTTGTATACTATATTTCGCCTAATTAATCCAAGAATTTGGTTTGCCTTCGCTGCTGCAATTCCACACTGCTCTGATACCTTCATGTCAGCACTAATGGTTAAACCTAAGTCCTTTTCCTTTACAGCAGTATTTAGTACAGTACCACCCATTGTATATTGTGCATTTTCATTCCCATGTCCTGTGTGGAGGCACTTACACTTTCCAAAGTTAAACAGCATTTGCCATTTCTCAGACCATTCTATCAACTTATTTAGATCATCTTGTAAATGCTGTCTATCTGCATCACTTTTTATTTTCCTAAACACTTTTGTGTCGTCCGCAAACTTCAACACCTTGCTTGTTATGTCATCATCCAAATCATTGATATATATTAAGAATAAAATAGGTCCCAATACTGATCCTTGCGGTACTCCACTCAAAACAGATTTCCAATTTGAAACCTCCCCATCAACTACTACTCTTTGTCTTCTATCAATAAGCCATTTTTCTATCCAGTTAATCATACTATTTCCTATGCCATGGGCCTTTAGTTTAAGTAGTAATCTTTGGTGTGGCACTTTGTCAAAGGCTTTTTTAAAATCTAAGTAGATTATATCTACTGGTGATCCCTCATCTACCCACTTTGTGACATCTTCCAAAAAACATAACATATTTGTTAAGCATGACCTCGCTTTTAAAAACCCATGTTGAGATGTGTTTATCAATTTATTTTTAACAAGAAAATCAACCAAGTGATCTTTAATTAGTCTTTCTAATAGTTTACAAATCACCGATGTTAAACTCACTGGTCTATAGTTCTCTGACTTGCTTCTTGATCCTTTTTTAAATAATGGTATGATGTTTGCTTCTTTCCATTCTACCGGAACCACTCCTTCCTCTAATGCCAAATTGAACACTGTTGCAAGTGGTGTGCTAATTTGTTCTACAATTTCCAGTAGTAATTTGGGAGGAATCCCATCCACTCCTGGTGATTTATTATCCTTCATATCTCTTATTTTCATAGCTACCATTTTTGGGGTTACAGTTAGTTGTCCTAAATAGTCACACTCTCTCCCTTCGAACTTAGTCTCTAGTACTGGTAATGTACTAATATCTTCCCTGGTAAACACCGAACTAAAGTATTCATTTAGGTTTTCTGCCATTAAGAATCCCTCCGTTATTATGTTTCCATCACTACCTTCTAGTGGCCCGACCTTATCTTGAACTTTCTGTTTACTTCGAACATACGCATAAAAACTCTTGCTGTCATGTTTTATGTTGAAAGCTATTTTTTGTTCATAGCTTCTCTTCGAATTTCTAATTTCAGCTGTAGCTTGATTAAGTGCTTCTTTATAAATGGCATAGTCTTCTTCACTTCCAGTATGTCTATATGTCTTCCACATCATTTGCTTGTACTTGATTTTTCTAATGGCTTCCTTCGATAAGTGTTTCTTCTTTGACCTTTTCCCCTGTTTTTTCAAGGGGACAAATTTGTCAACGACGCAGTCAATTTCCCTCTTTAAGATATTCCAGCATTCTGTTGCTGTCTTATTCTTCAGTGTGTTATTCCAGTCTAGCTTCGCTAAATATTCCCTCATGTCCTTATATCTTCCTTTGTGAAATGTTTTCCTGTACCGTATTTTTCTGTTCCGTTCTCCTTTTACTTTGATGATAAAATGTATCTGGTTATGATCACTACATCCCAGTGGCTCACATATATTGACATTATCAACAAATTCCTTCTGTGATAGGTATATCAACATCCGCTAGATGGCAGCAGCGCTCAGTGTCCGCGTAACGCATCCCAGAACTCGCGCAGGTTTTTTGCCGCCGACGCGACTGGCTGGATCACATGGTCTCGGAAAACGGCGTGTTTCTCGCTATGCATACTAATTTTGTTTACTGTTGGCATTGATATCGACCAATGAATGCCTTCGGAAGATGATCAGCGGGAAAAATATGTTACTTTGCATTCGGCGGTTGATGATTACGGTTGGTGAACTTTGCGTTGCGTTTATTTATAACCTGCTGATAAAGATTTGCGTGTAACCGAAAATGTGATAGTTGTAACCCACTTCTACGGCATCTTAGCTTTCATATGGTATAAATATGAACTATGTACGTCAATTTAGGAAGCGAGGAAATTCCGCCCTAGCGGGTGGTATCAGGACAGTTTTGGAGCGTTTTTCATGTCGTTCAGAGCTGCGGCCTGCGCTGTTCATAATTTATGCGTTCAGGCGCCATTAACATTGCGTGGCATTTGCAACGGCCAACGTACGCGCCATGTAATCTGTGCTATCCTCATGTTATGATTATCAGTTAAATAGTAGAAAGTTATTATTAAATATGTGTTGCATCAATAATCAATAGTTTAAGAAAAACACGAAATTTCAAAACAGTTAAATTTACGGCATTAGGGCAGGTCATCACGATTACTTGTGATTGCGTGTGCGACCTACTTCCATTTTAATCAATGCAGGAAAACATTATTAATCTGATCAATCCACATCTAAAACAGTTGGTTTTTAGTAAATCGTGTAAACAGAACTTAATACATGTATATTATATGTGTGTCAGTATTACTATTTTATTATAGAAAGTAAAGGCAGTTAATATTTCCACTTTAATATATACACCACCAAATACCTGTAATTCACATTTTACCATTTAGTTTACAGTGACAATATTGTTGATGTTATTAATCATATTTACCATTTTGTGTGGTATTTTATGTGAAATATTTTCGTTATTTCAATTTCATGTAGACACTCAGGAAGTGTGGTCGTGAAGAATATGGATAAGTTACAATATCAACGTTAAGTTATATACAGCTAAGTTTAATATTACATGTGATAGTTAAAAAAAACAATTTCCTGTTTAATTTTTTTATCAGAGTTAAGTGCTGTAATTAGATTTTCTGTAATGTTGTATGTAGTATTGACTGTAATGTATTGAATTGTAGGCATTGCTCCTGACAAGGGTCGACTCATCAGCAATTTGGAGAGGTTCCCCATGGACTAAAACAGAGAAATTGTGAACTTTAATGCATATCGCATGGACTTATGCACATTACCTATATAGTGAAACCTGTGTGAATGTCAATGATGGCAATGCTCACATGGGTCAATTTCTCAAGAACTGACAACATTCGCAGTCGCTTCACATTCGTTGCTCAGCTCGAATTTATTTGCAATAATAGTGTATACACATGAAGAACATTGCAGTATAGTATTGGGAATTGTAGATACTGCTACTACAATGTTTCCATTCTTCAATAAATGACAGAACTGTGACATCAGCAGAAATTGATGGCGTGACTAGTTATACATAGTCTACACCTGTTGCTCAACTGGAAGTAACGTGCAGTGAAATGTACTCATCAAAAAAGTTCATGTAAATGCAGTGGGCCAAATATAGAAAAACATGGGAATGTAGGTCAACTGTGAAGGTCATGTCAAGGTCACAAAATAAATCGCATGTCAAAGGGTTTATCAAGATTTATGGTGAATTTATGAATTAATTATGCATTAAATTCCAGTATATAGGTCATATGTGAAATATAGGTCAAATAATTAGGTCAAGTTCTAATAACCTTTTAAAGTGTTCATAAAGTTGCTATATTGACAGTTTTGATATATAAATGTTAACAAGGGTCATTTCCTAAACAATGTCACCTAAATTATACCATTAATTGGAATTTATACCATACTGTGGGTCAAATCTAGGTCAGATATAAAATCTAGGTCAACTTTGAAGGTCAAATCAAGGTCACAAAAAATTTACATTTCCTAAAGGGTTGACCCATTTTTGGTTTCACATGCGTAAGTTAAATGGTTCCAATGTTATTATTGGTTTCCAACCTATTTTATGCAGTAATTTTGCAGCCTGTGCACAAGAAATGGAACGAAATCCTATAGACAAAAATGCAGCAATTTTAAGGTTTAAAAATTGAATTTCTCCGTAAATATTGAAGATTTCGAAAAAATTCAAAAAGTGTTATTAACTACATACTAGTATCTATCACATGGCACCATTTAAATGATGATATAATTTATTCTAATTTTTTGTTGATATACCTATCTGTGAGCTCAAAACTATGTCCAACACGTTCTTGTCCCTGGTTGGTTCTAACACATGTTGAAAAAGATACTTCGCGGTATCGCGATACTCGATTTATTTCAACCGGAGTTTCCGCGGTCTTTTAACGGTCAAGGTCGTCATTCGCTGCTAGGATCGTTTTGCGGGGGAGTTGAACTGTCTGTGCGTGTGTTTGTTTTTGAAATTAATTTAAGCAAATATTAAGCAAAATTTCATCGATTTCATGACACAGCTGTGTTTCAGTTGCAAGTTTTGTAGTCGTCAAGATATGACTAACTAATGATTGTGTTTCTAGGTAAATCTACAATATGTAATTAGGGCCCGTAAGTGTGTCACGATACACGGCGAGACTCCGCGCGATTGGAGCTGATTTGGGGACTGGTCATTAAAATAATATTCGATGGATGACAGTTGTAACTTCCGACTGATGAATATTAGGAAAATCAGGACATAAATATCACGTGTTTGGGGCAAACGTATATATGTGTTATGATTCTGTGCATTTAGACAACTTGTCAGATATAAGTGCTTATCGAAACCACAACGTACAGCTATGTAAAACCCGTAAAAAACACATACGTTTTAAATTCGTGGGGAGTGTCTATTATCTGCACTACATAAATCGCTATATCTATGATAGTTTGGTAAACTCAATATTAAATCGGACATTTAAGATAAGAAAGGTATAACACAAGATATTTATGTCCTGATTTTCCTAATATTCATCAGTCGGAAGTTACAGAGCCTGTCATCCATCGAATATTAATTCTAATGACCAGTCCCAAAATCAGCTCCAATCCCGCAGTGTTTGAGCGATCTGTGGCCAAATGCGCGTCATTGGAGCAGAGGCGCGTAGTGACATCGTGGATGTAAAATATTAGTATTACACACATTTATATATGGCGCACTTACGTAGTAATTTTTAGTTAATTTAGTATTGGCATGGTTTGGACATAACACCTTCTGAAATAAAATTACCCGGTAAGCACTTCTAATCTAAATAAAATTGTAGGATGTGGGAAATACGCATAATTAGGCATTGCTACGTATTGTCAATATTGACTGCCATTTGCTTGTATTTAATATTTATTTGTGTGTTATTTATATTGTTACAGGTCCACTATGTTAATCGGGTGATTGTTCATGTTATTTAGTGTGCTCATGTTTTATGACATATTGTGAATACAATGTCACTACTACTATTCCTAATTATAACTAATAATAATGCAATTACTTCTAGAAATTTTAAACAATACTACTAATTATTATTTGATATTTTATTCAAATGCTTGGCATGAATATACAATAATACTAACATAATGTGCTTGATAAATTATTGTAGTTATTGCATGCACTTTGAATGGTTGTATTTCAGAACTCTCGCACTTGTAAAACGTGTATACATAACTACCAGCTACGTTTGACTGAAGATGACATAACAACATATCTACGCCCTCTGAAAATACAGTCCCTGTGGCTGAGCACGTGACATGTACATTGCAGTTTTAATAGAAAAGAACACAACATTATTTTATTGCCCGAACAAAACTGTACCTGTCAGTTAACTGTGAAGATACAGAACCTACACAGGCTTCAATATATCACATACATCATCCGCTTACACTAATTTATTACATAACCTGTGGCTGTGTACGTGACATGTACATTGCAGTTTTAATAGAAAAGAACACAACATTATTTTATTGCCCACACAAAACTGTACCTGTCAGTTAACTGTGAAGATACAGAACCTACACAGGCTTCAATATATCACATACATCATCCGCTTACACTAATTTATTACATAACTTGTCTCGCTGAATGTGACACAATACACATATCTACACTGAACATATTGAGGTGGAGTAATGTGAGCAGCTTCTTTATCTTGCACTTTATCCCTGTGGAGAGTAACGCAGAAAGCAGTCTTGTATTTGGCACAAGAGATGTTGGAGTCGGTGACGAAACACTGTGAACAGTTTATAAACATTACTTCATCAAGTTCATGTTGATATTATGAAACAATAAAAATTTATTACTGGTCACTACGGAGCCTACAGCACTTGTCCAACCGGTAACCTCACGATCATTCATAAAAAGTGATATATGTCAACTGTGCTTCATTGTCTGTTGAGTTTGCTATTTAGTTAATATTTATCAAACAATAATTTATTGTTTATGCTGTAATGACATGTATTTATTGATGGTTGATCATAATGTTATGTAAATTATATTTACTTCATAATTATTGACTGCAGGCTTTCATTAAAACGTAACCATTAGTCGAGTTAGCATGCTAACATTAGCCAATATTAACTTATTAATTAAGTTAGTGTTAATATGAAATTACTGGGTAATGTGTATTTAATGTGGGAATGTCTTAATAATTATGGACATTAAGGCCTTTTATTCATACGTCAGTCTATACGAAGCACGGCTACTAATCATATATATATATTTATTTGTTTATTATTAATATTACATAACTGTTTATCTCTTATTATAAGTAAGGTGGTTCTACAAATTTCATGTTTCTATAATATTATACACATATTCATGGACATTGTGGTTTTACCAAAACATTCTGTCTGTCGAGGTTTTTTGCTAATTATCGCCTATTAACTAATTAATTAATTTAGTATTACATGACTAGTTAATATATATTTGTTTTCATTGTCAATGTGGTTATGCACACTGCATAATATGTATAAATATCTTCATATTTTCTGGTGGTCTTAATTTGAATGTTTTAGTCTGTTAACTGAGTGCACTACTTGACTAATATTAGCTAATTAGCTGCCGATCTCATATAAAATACGTGACCCAAAAAGCGCACGACGTCGACAGCTGCTGATAGTTTTGCCAGTTATACCCGGTGTAACGACGATTCTTTTTGGCCGAATAAAAAAAGAGAAGTACGCATTTAAAAATTAAACTGACTGCATACTAGTTAAATATTGTCACATTACACATCAGGACACAAAAGAAAAGGATTGGCAATAGGCAAAACGATATGATTGGAAAACTTTAAGCCTATTTTCAACATCTTATGTCAGTTATGATGATTTTGTCTTTTTGATTTTTTTTTGGAAATGCCTACTTACATAATACAGTTACATGGCATATTATTTAGTCTCACAAATTGTGCCAAATCCAACATACAACCGCAATAATACCTTGCCCAAAATAATACATATTTACAATACCTGTCCATTAATTGACATGGCTTTGAATGTGTATGTATTATAATTAGTTGTTATTTTTCACCACACACAAAAAAGACGCTTCGAAGAAACTCAAACGGTGAACGAAAACGAGACGCGACACGTTATTTTGAAAATAATCTACCGCAGAAAATATTTACAGCGTTAATGAGGTACCACAATAACTAATCCGACAGAGGGCGCTCTGACACAAGTAGGGTCTTTGTGCTGTCTTTTACGTATTCTTGACGTGTGTAAAATGCGGCACCGTTTTGCAAACATTTTGTGGAACGCTTGTTTAAATCATCCTACAATCAGCTGTTGAACTCGCATGACTCCGAAGCTTCACACATAGCTAAATATGGATACAGTCTGACATGTCCGTCAATGTGAAGGTATAATATGTACATTAATCAACATTTACAACCGATGGAACGTCGACTGGTGGCCCGACGACAGGTGTGCTGGCTCGATGCCGGAAAGGATGTTTAAAATCATCTACAACTCGCCGTATGCATCACACGAGACTGCTACGCCTTCACACATAGTTCAATATTGATATCGTATAACATGTCCATCAATATGAAAGCATAATGTCTACATTAATGCACCTTTACAGGCGATGAAACGTCGCGGGACATTCGATTGAATTCAGTGCTAAGATGGCGTTGTTTTGGCTGTTCTGTCTATTGACCACGCATACGGCATGCCCACATACAAACTATCGCCGGCTACGCGCCTGCACGGTAAATAGCTAATTGAGTATGACTTAAACAAGCGTTCAGCAAAACGTTCAAACAAATCCACGTTAGTCGCTGGAGGCGCTGATACGCAACTAGGGTCTAATTGTGAATTAGCGTCTCTAGTGACTAACATGGATTTGTGGAAGCCCATTGGCAAGCTACGTAGACCGCAGAGTGAACACATGAAATATACATAGTCATAGAAAGGAAGTTTCATTCATATCTAGGGACTTATATGTTATAGTCAATTAATAGAACTGAGCCGAGAGCGGGTAACAACATTAATTAGAAATATGGCTTGTCTACACGGTATTAGCGCCGTGACCCGTTGAAACCGTGCCTCCGAAGGGACCAAATGCGTTCTATCTCGATCAGTCTCGTCGTTTAATACGGCATAACATAATAAACATCTGTTTAAAGTTTGGATCCCATCCGTGGACGTCAAGATGGTTACTTATGATATTTATTAATAGGTTTTTGGGCAAGCTTAGGCTGTATCTAACTTATCATGCACACAGCTGACCTTCATGTCGACGACAGATTTATCGTTTAAGATGCTTGCGCTCTCTGCAACCTCGTAAACCGAAAATGTTCAACAACGACGCTCCTGTTGAAAGTGTACATCGTGTGACATGGGAATAGCGCCCGGCGGCGGCTAATAAGGGCGGCGGCGGCGGCGGCGGCGGCGGCGGCGGCGGCGGCGGCGGCGGCGGCGGCGGCGGCGGCGGCGGCGGCGGCGGCGGCGGCGGCGGCGGCGGCGGCGGCGGCGGCGGCGGCGGCGGCGGCGGCGGCGGCGGCGGCGGCGGCGGCGGCGGCGGCGGCGGCGGCGGCTAATAAGTGATAGTATGATTGCTTTTAATTATACGCGTAGCGAGCAAAAGGACACATGCTGTTAATAAAACGGTTGGTGGGACGCATCTTAGAGACTTTTCGATAGGTGTACCAACTAGATTATCGGTTAGCATGATGGAAAAACATTAAAAAAAAATATCCTCATTTTCAAAAACCTGCCTCACTCAAACGTAAAACTTGTTTGGCGTGTGTATGTTTTCAATAGTTTAAATCAGTGCTTACAAATCTGACGCTTGACCGCTATTTTTGTACAACAGTCCCAATTACTGTTAATTTCCAAATAAAACAAAACTCAATTTCCTGACAGACAATATATTGCATCCAGAATCAACTCATAATAACACCGCCGTCTTCAAACACAATCGACTATAAATGTACTAATTACAGAGGTATATATTTCATCAGTGTATATATGCATAATATATATATATATATATACCACACGCACGCACGCACGTAATGTTTACATTTGTTAGGTGGAAACGTGAGTGACCGGGGGTTGTTGGATGGATGGGTTTTAATGGGTGGTATGTTGGGTTGATGGGGCTAGATGGTAGTGGTGGTGGTGGGGGTTTGGATGGATGGATGATGTCTGACCAACCGACCGACGACGGACGGATGACGTATTGTCCCAGACCGCCCAAGCAACTTAGTAAGCACTACTAGTTTGTTGGGAAGGCGACATGTCGTGGGACTAGCCATCTCTTTTACAGATAATATTTAATACAACTATTGCTTAATTGCTCTTTTGTCGTTTTCTACCTTCCGTTCGTTCGTTCCTTTCGTCCTTCCGTATATTGTGATGAGTCATCGTCTGTACACTGCTTACTTACATCTTTTGCTCCAGATGGAACACCACAAATAAACTGATACAAAAGTTAAATAAATAGGGCGAACTTATCTGCTAAATGTTCGTGTAACGTCTTACGAATGTTTCCCGTGCGTGACTTGATTCTCCGCCTAGATGACAATCGATTATCTTGAAACTTTTTCTTCACCAGCTCTACTGTTACCGTGGGCTGATTATGACGTAAGTCTTTCGCAGTCGTATGACTGGACCGGTAGCAAGTAACGTTTTATATCGCTGGGACTATGAAACACTAATACAAATTACACGGGGAAAAATCATAATTTGATTTAAGAACAACAAAACAATTTCGACTAACTGAATTCCTCATCGCTAAGAGTAACGATATTTCCAGGAAGCTGGTTAGCCCGTCAAAATGAAATGCATTGCGTCATTAGTATTTGAATTAACGTCATTGATAATGTGTATTTCGTCGTCTGAAGCGTGCACCAGATATTTCTTTTAGTTTGGGTCTACTCAATCAATTAGTACTTTATTTCAGACTCAACATTGCTGTCCGTGTGTATTCAAAGAAAGATATATTGTCAGCAGACAATACAACACATACAAGATTTTTATGGATTCGTTTGGAAGGTGTTTTGACGATTATGTATACTTTTGGGGAGTTACAACTTTCGGGAGGGACTCTAACGCAGCTAATATCCAGTTTAGCATGGCAAATATTATCTATCAGCATCAGACTATCAATCGATCCTGTGGTGTCGTACCGAACCTTGGGCAACTTCGTTCATCCTACGTTGCTCCAGTTCACTTAGTTGCATGATTACCTAGCTTCAGACAGTGGTGAATATTTGTATATGAATAGTATTCGCGCATTAATTGCAGCATGACTGAACGTTTCCACAGATAAGTCGAGACGGTGTTCGATTGAACAATTGTTGATAGGTCACGGAATAAAATGTAAAGCGTTTTTAGCAGTCCGAAAGGCACAACAGTGTATATGATAACGTCTCTATAAATTTTATCTGCAGTCTATGTTTTTGGTATAATTGTCTTTCCTAATAAATCTCCATATTGTACACTGGTGTTGCTAGTACAGCAGACTGCATGTTTTCATGGACATAATCTAGGCGCTGTGGTCATAATTGATATTACACTCATCGCGTATCAACCGGCGGTGTTTACAACCATATAAATCAAATCTAGATTCACACAAAAGGTTGCTGTGACCCAAACGAGCAGGAACATAAAATAAAGCCACCCTTGAGGAAAATCAACTAAGTGTCACGCATACAACGACTGGTGACAAATGGTCCACAGTCGCCTAGATGCACACGACTCCACGCGACACAACAAACACGTCACATGACGATCTATCTTGCGATTTATCGAGTAAGGTGATCGTGAAAGATTACGATGACAGTGCAGTTCGGCCAAAGACCATTTGCGTGCGACGCCATTGTAAATCTAAGAATTAGGTATACAGGCATGTGAGAGGAAGCAAGTCACTTCCGAGGAGCATTTGCACATGGCGCGACTGACTGGGGAAGGAGGTCATACAGAAACAAATCAAGACATCATTGTCTGTGACATAACTAGTGTATTTAAAGACTGCTTTCTTGTAACACACCTTCATATTTGATTCGATATATCATCTCCAACACCTTACTTTTTATGTGTAGATGATTGAAACACCATACACAAATAAAAAGTGAACGTTTTCAGTATTCATGAAACACAGTTGGATTGTACTGCATGTGTATATCACTTTTAAACCACAAGAAAAGAATCATGATAAAAATCATGCTAAAACCCACAAATCTCCCAGGATCCTAGGAAGAATCACCCAAAATCACTGTCACACTTATTTAAAAACAAAATGTTGCCATTGGTTACCTGGTTTACCCATTAAGATGTTTTTATGAATTATTCAATGTAAGATATCTTTCATTGATGATTGCTTCCTTCATTCGCTTTCCAAAAAGTTATATTTGACATAGCCTATCGAGTATTATGCTTGCAATGCAATACCTGTGGACGTGACGCCGATTTATGGAAATGACAGGCAAGCTCAAGATCATTGTATGTGACATATTTATTTTTAGATTGCTTCGTGCAAAGCACTTAGTGTTGCCTGTCGTGGCAATTTTTCCCGATCCTATTTTATAATCACTCTCCACTAAAGTACTTGTATATTAATTTGTAACTTTCAGTTCAGCGTGGCGACTATGTCAAGTAAATACCGTGATGGAAACGAAATAAAAATCAGCACTACGGACGGTAGCGGGCGAGTAGCCAAATGTGCGGCTAAGACTGCATCTGATTGGCAGTGGTTAAACATGCAACGAGAGAGCGCATCTGATTGGCTCGTTTTCGAGTCGCGACATTGAGCGATCGTGTTTGTTGCCAGTTCACGTGCCATCTAGTGAATCGGATTAACGCCATATTGTTTTCGCAAAATATTACTATAGAGTAGCCGTGGCTATAACTACAGCCACGGCTACTCTCCGGAGGCATTTTACCGATATATTGACGCGGAAACGTAAAATAATTCGATTTATATCATAACATAAATAGCCTGACCGGGTCAGCGGGAAACTCGCGGTAACATTGGCTGATCATGACATAATATATATATTGGATAGACCAATCATTACGTTTGCCACTGGTACCACGTTTTCCCGATTCCGATCGTATGATTGGGAATATAAATTTCTGACGCAGAGCGTAGTACAATCGGCCTTATTCGATCATCTACTATAACGACATGCAGCTTTCCAATGGTGCGCGGGCGCACGCAAATTGTGCCCCGATTCGCAGTTCCTAGCTAATCCAATTGCGGCTTACTTTTAAAAGGACGACGATCTACGCCAGGAATCGACACAAAAGTTTAATAATTGTTTTTTTTTATTTTTGACCAGTTTTGCCCCCATATTAAAAAACCAAAAATCCAGATTTGGACGAATCAGAAGCGTCTGTGTGGTGGTGTAGAGGCCAGACACATGTCTGCCCAGAACCACGTTGCTGCATCAGATCGCGAAGATTAACCCTGCCACATTTCCTCACTGCAACAATTTCAAGAGAAATGTCAGTTGAGAGATCAAATGAAACAGCTCTACGCCCACGGACGCTCCAGAATGCAGTCGTTCGCTTAGAACAAAATCTGTATAGTGTACGCAGTCATGGAACTGCTGGACAAGTTGCACAAAGCTAACAAGTCTAGAGCATGCATCAAAGTACCTGGTAACAATGACATACCACCTGACGTGATGAAGTGATGAAGTGAGGGACACCCACTCAGCTTCATCTTCTTGGCAGACCGCTCTGCCTGTGTCTGCAAGAAGGTTACATATCCATATGCGAAATACCAATGTCGTCGCCATTTACAAGCATGAAAGAATTGTAGTGAATTAAATCACCAACAGGGACTCTTTGTTTAGCATAGTGGAGGGATTATTGCCCGTCTTATGCTAGACTACATGCGTTGATTGCCCGTATTTACCCAGAACCACAACGCAGCATTCGATGAGGAAGATCGATCATTGCCATGCTATTTTGACTGCACAAAATTTGCAATAGAAATATAAGTTACAGATCACAGGAAACAGCTCAGACTGTGCTTAGTTATTTTAGAGTACCCACCATGTTTGCAATTTGAATGATACAAATACAGCAACATGCTAAATGGTAAACAATAACCCCAGTTTCAAAACATGTTTTAGTGGCAATATTGCCAAAGCAGGCCGAGTTAATCTTAATTTTCCTATGTTCAACACAACAGATTTAGATCCTTCATGCACATACTACGATACAGTAACATCAGACTAGCTGTGTTCCAGTTCACTCGGCTGTATGAACAAGTATCGAACAACCTGTGGTGGATATTTGTACATGAAGTCGTGCAGTAATTGTAGCAGACCTGAATACTTCCAAATAAACAAATGACATAAACAACATATTACTTGTAATCATGTTTTTTTATTGGCATAACAATATGCCATTAGTGATACACTCTGTGTTAGCTTGTTCATTATTAAACGTTAGAAGGTGTTCAGCAGCATCCGTTATTAGTATCTTTCTATGACATGATTTCTGTCGACGCTGGAATCTCATTGCCAACACAACTGACGATAGAGACATAATTACACAACGTCATCTGCACCAAGACTGCATAAATGACAAGGGCCCAGCAAAGGCCCAGTGCAGAGACACCTGATCTTCCTGATATTTTTATACCACCTGATGTTGTTGCATCACTTGCTGGAGTGGTTCCAGGTCTTCCCTTGCCTGGTGGGGTGGCTCCAGGCCCAAGTCCTGTTGGTATAGGGCTCCGATTCCATGCCTCATCATCGCCAGGGAAATGAGGCGCGGTCAACTTCTAAAACAATCACATATCCTGCAGCTACTGCAGTTGGACAGGAGACAATTTAGCGTGCTACCATATTCATGCTATTAAATGTACATGCCATAATTATAGGACACCCGTCTTTTGGGGAATAAGTCATCATTATTTTTCAGGAGTGCCTGGCACCGATCTGTGACAAAAAACATCACATTAGAGCCATTATTTGTTCATCTTCATCCATTTGGCGGCCGCAATCTCTTTTTGATTTTTCTGCTGTACTTTGACGTAAGATTTTATTTAATTACTTCTGTCAACCACTGAACGAGCGACAACATCAAAACATCTGCAACCTCTGCACACTTTTGACCATAATCATCTTCATGTAGATGAATAAATAATTTCAAGTCAAGCTACGTTGACATGTGGCATCTAAGCCGAAGTAAACTTGAAGTGTACACGATGTTGATAGACCATGTTAATCTACAATGGCAATGTTAATTTGTCTGTCTCCGCCTGGTGGATGGTACTGGTGGAAACCGTAAAATTACACAAGTGCCACTAGGTGGAGCCACCATTTAAAAAAGCATAGTTAAGAATATTTCATACGCATACTGTACACTTAATAGAACAAATACGGTATGTCACGTCCTGTAAAACCATGGTTTAAATCATAAAACCAAAATTATTAAAATTACAATCATTAGAAAGTAATGTTAATAAAACTGTTATTCAAACAGTTTTGGGTAATGTGACATTTTTTTTTATATGGATGTAATGTTCCGGAATAAAGTTATTGAAAACAATTTAAAAATGTCTGACCAAACTGCAATGTTAATTGAATTTTAATACAAAAATCAGTACTTGAGTATGTACCACAGACGCTAACATCAAAATCAATGGAGTGAATATGTAAGATAATTCCACTATAGGCACTCATCAAATTTATACGGTTTTGCTGGCCTTGTATACACGCAGAGATGTTTGATTTACAAAGACAAAGCATTGTGGATTGACATCATGCTAATTTTGACCCTGTAATGATACTAGTTCTTCACTGCCGGGAAAGTGACCATATCCATGTGGAATCTATGTAAAATGGAGACATAACTGCAAGCCACCTACCTGACAGACTAACTTGTAGGGTGGACAGATGAGGATTCCTGTATGTGTGTACCTGGAGCCTTTTGACTCCACCGCTACCTCCTGTCTCTCTGTCTTGCACTCAAACTCATTCGCATCTACGTACACCTTGTAGCCATTCACTTCAGCTGTCCCACACTTTATCTACATCAAATGTATTACAAGTATCGTATCAGATATCCACATTATCAGATCATGGCATTTACAGTTGCTGTACACATCAACTAAGTCTGATCACAGGAGCTTTTTACAAACAATTTCCTACCAGTTTGAATAGTGTAATTTGGAATTATTGCCTTGGAAAGTGTTTTCGGCATGTTTCAGATTTACTAAAATACCTGACTATTATCTCACAAAACTTGGATTGTCTAGGTGGATTAGTTAAACCTCACACTATTTTACAAGTTGAATTACATGGATGGCACTGGTGTCATTACAAATCCTTTTACACGACACTCATAACTAAACTCTGCCAAAATGTACAACAAGGTTTGAACAATGATGCTTGTAACTAAACATAGCCAAAATGTTCCTTAATATCGATGTCATTATAAAATAAAGAGGCCATGTTGTTAAAGGTCATGGATAATGTAATATCTTCAGAAGTACAGATTAAAGTAGATACAAATGGAACTGCAGGCTCAATCATTATCATCAGCAGAATCAAGTTAAAATTAATAAATTCATGGTTCGGAACTTAATGAAATTTAACAATTACCAACACAAATCAAAATTTGCTAGCACACTAAGACACACACTTTGCAAACAATCTAGACTAGCGAACTGCGAATCTACCGGATATAAGTGTCAATGATTGATGTATAAACATTAATGATGTCAAAACAAAATACATGTTTATTATTATAATATTGTAGTTTTTGTAGAACACATAACACATTTTATGCCAACACTAAATACCTTATAGCATCCTCCACCAGCCGTTCCGTATGCACTGCCAGGTAATGTGGGGGATATCTTTATAACCCATTTCTCTTTGTGTTTGAAGCATACAGACTTCTCAGAAAATGTTTGTCGCAAGAAATTCATTCTCTCTCCTACATCACCACATAAAATACTGTTAAGATGTACAAAAGACTATCATACATTTTTTTAAATAAATGTTTGACATTAAACAAGATATCTATGTACAACTTACCAATTTGATTCTCAGGGAAACGACACTGCGAATCTCCAGTTTTATTAGCGGCAGTCGTTTGAACGAATTTCTAAACACAGGTAATGTTACATCAATATACATTAGACAAGAATCATGGTCACAACTTGATGCTGACATTGAAAGTATGTATGTGGTCAGTCAGACACACATTTTGTTCTGCATACAGTATAAGTAGCAAAAATCAATACTGCTAATAATATCATCTTATTAACCTGGCCATTTTGCTTCAGTCCAAACTCAAACAGCAACGTTAGTAGAAGTTCCACTAAGTATCATTTCATTACCAATACATTCTGCCACTAAATCTACTAATGTTTGATCCATTGTATTCAGTTCAAATAGTTCAGTTGTCAAACAGCACCGTTTTTAGGCTGTACTTTAATAAAAAAAGGTAAAGGTTAAAAGTTCTTATGTAGAGCACTATCCAATCATCAGGATTGCCCAAAGCGCTTTACCCTTTACTCCCTGGCAGTTCTATTCAATCGAACACCATCTCTTCTCTGGGAAGCATCCAGCCATGCTGCAATTAATACACAAATGCTGTTTGTACACAAATATCAACCACAATCTACTTTCTTCACTGTACATTGCTCGAAAGGACTCATTCATACAGCTGAGTGTAGCAACGTAGAGAACAAATGTGTGCAACGTTTTATACATGGCAGCCCAGGATTGTAGCTCGCATTCTCTTAGTCTAGCCTGAAGCTGTACCCCTGTGTCACTGCACTACTTTACTGTGTGAGACCACAGCGAGGCTTGCTGTGGTCTCATCTCCCAGTAAGTGGAACATAATGACTAGGGCATCACACTTTCAGTCGAGAACCATGGTTCAAATCCGACTCAACAATGTTCCAGTTCACTCAGATTTATGAATGAATGACTGGATTTAGACAGTGGTGGATATTTATGTATACATAGTCATCATGCATTAATTGCAAATTGCCTGCCTATATGCTTCCCAGATAAGTTAGGGTGAGTTAAATTTATTATTTAGGTCTGCCAGGCAGCAAAGTTATTTTGAGCAGTGCTCTGGACTGAATACCCTTATTACTGTAATAACTTACCTATCATGTTCACTCCTGCAACATAATAGTAGTATAGTTATTGCAATAGAAAAACCATCTCCACTCATAACCCCAAACATAAGAGATAACGACTCATATTTGTTCTACTTACCCGCCAGAAAGGACAGTAATCAGCGATGACTGTACGTCCGCCATAGAAAGGAACATCTTTATCGTTCACCCCATCAATGTGGGTGAAATGCTGGAATGTTACAGTGACTATTCAGTGAGAGTTCTGGCTCTCTGACTTTGTAAACCAGAAGATACGGGCAACTCTTAAACCCAATTTTGCATCTTAAATCAATTTTTATGCTTACCAGTGATCTTAAATACATGAAAACATTCAATATCACGAAGTGCCAGCGTTACACTGCCACTAGTGTGTCAGGAAAATAGTGTCCTCAGTAATATGGCAGATTTTTGCATTTCGAAAAAAATTATTTGATTTAGCAATAGATTTTGTTTAAGGATGAACTTTCATTAAGAGCTCTGTATCTTAGTGAAATGGTCCCCTAGTGTTGTTGGTTGTTAGCTGTTGTACACAGTTTGAGGATATATTGTCCAGGAAATGTTTAGGTTGAATGCATCTTTAGTTTGTATTTAGGGCTGGATGAATGGAGAAGGCTGGGATAGTCCCTTAACTGATTAGAGTCATACATAAGTTTATTTTAATCTTTGGTCTTGTCATCTGTTTTTAAGTGTGTTAAGATTGAGGTCAGTGAGCTTGGTTGTGACAGATCCTAGGTTTCTAGAACAGTAGTTTCCAGTGATGAAGTGAGGGGCATGGTGCTGGATTCGTTCTAATTTACCTATGCCACCCCGATGGTATGGGTATAAGTATCAATGCCCAACCACCTAACAAGTACTAGATCAAGTAACTGGGCACCAGATCTCTCGGAAAATTTGTGAAATTTTGAGTCTAACTTGGAGAACTTTGGGAAACTTGGTGATTGGAGCTAGGGGACCATACAGCATTTCATTCTTCATACTATACTTCTGGCAAGTCAAATGTAATACAAACAATACCACTAAATATAATGCCATCTGATATTGGCATAACATGTTTCTGTACTAATGCGATGACGTTAACATGTCAGGAATTAGGTCTATCATGTTTGTATAATCGAAGCCCATTTGTATGTATACAAATGATATGACGCGTGCTCTACGACAGCTTGGGTCGATGGTTAATCTCCCCAACTACCCAGTCTTCCTTCGGGCCTTCCCGGTTAAACTCGGGTTGCTTTCACTTTGGTATTACCTTGCCTATTTTATCCAATATTGGATATCAACGTTCTGACTTGGTCCGTAAAGACGACAGGCTGCACAAATTTCACAAACCACAGATGACAAAGATTTGTATGACAAAACCCAGTAATGCATGTCAATAACACAAGACGTGGTTGACAAAACCTGTTGGCCAACAACATACAAGTGATGGCACAAATCAAACGAATGGCTTTATATTCTAATTACAGCTACAAGGAAGAAGCACTATAAAGTCAGACCAAATATTTAGAACTGTCTCGTGTGGAATGGATGTTGATTGCTTGCACCAGTGTAGAAGCATTAAGCTATGTCTAGGTTGTGGTATGTTGTGCGAGAAAAACATTTGATTTGGGTCTCATACCTGGAATTTAGTATCTAAGACTGAGGGGTATTTAGCTAAGTTGCAATATGCAACTGCAGTAGATTCAGCAAGGCATGAAAACTTGTCTTGACGCTCCTCTCCTGGGACATCACAGTACGGTGACACTGACTGGCCACTGCAACCACCAGGACAAGTTGTATAGAACAGGACAGGGAAACTGTCTCACCACTGACAGGACAAGATGTGTACACACAACAGGACAGAGAAACTGTCTCACCACTGACAGGACAAGATGTGTACACACAACAGGACAGAGAAACTGTCTCACCACTGACAGGACAAGATGTGTACACACAACAGGACAGAGAAACTGTCTCACCACTGACAGGACAAGATGTGTACACACAACAGGACAGAGAAACTGTCTCACCACTGACAGGACAATATGTGTACACACAACAGGACAGAGACACTGTCTCACCACTGACAGGACAAGCAGGACAGAGACACTGTCTCACCACTGACAGGACAAGATGTGTACACACAACAGGACAGAGACACTGTCTCACCACTGACAGGACAATATTTGTACACACAACAGGACAGAGACACTGTCTCACCACTGACAGGACAATATTTGTACACACAACAGGACAGAGACACTGTATCACCACTGACAGGACAAGATGTGTACACACAACAGGACAGAGACACTGTCTCACCACTGACAGGACAAGATGTGTACACACAACAGGACAGAGACACTGTCTCATCACTGACAGGACAAGATGTGTACACACAACAGGACAGAGAAACTGTCTCACAACTGACAGTGTGTGTACACACAACAGGACAGAGAAACTGTCTCACCACTGACAGGACAAGATGTGTACACACAACAGGACAGAGAAACTGTCTCACAACTGACAGGACAAGATGTGTACACAACATGACAGAGAAACTGTCTCACCACCGACAGGACAAGATGTGTACACACAACAGGACAGAGAAACTGTCTCACCACTGACAGGACAATATGTGTACACACAACAGGACAGATAAACTGTCTCACCACTGACAGGACAAGATGTGTACACACAACAGGACAGATAAACTGTCTCACCACTGATAGGACAAGATGTGTACACACAACAAGGCAGAGAAACTGTCTCACCACTGATAGGACAAGATGTGTACACACAACAGGACAGAGAAACTGTCTCGCCACTGATAGGACAAGATGTGTACACACAACAGGACAGAGAAACTGTCTCACCACTGATAGGACAAGATGTGTACACACAACAGGACAGAGAAACTGTCTCACCACTGACAGGACAATATGTGTACACACAACAGGACAAAGAAACTGTCGCACCACTGATAGGACAATATGTGTACAAACAATAGGACAGATAAACTGTCTCACCACTGATAGGACAAGATGTGTACACACAACAGGACAGAGAAACTGTCTCACCACTGACAGGACAAGATGTGTACACACAACAGGACAGAGAAACTGTCACACCACTGACAGGACAAGATGTGTACACACAACAGGACAGAGAAACTGTCTTACCACTGACAGGACAAGATGTGTACACAACAGGACAGAGAAACTGTCTCACCACTGATAGGACAAGATGTGTACACACAACAGGACAAAGTTTATTATGCATTATCATTAGGTGGTGGGACCTCAAGTGCCCACCCCGGATAGTCATTGACAATCTGAGTCGAGAATCTGTGTTGTGTCCCATGACAGCAGTGTGTGATGAAGGAGGGGTGTTGAAAGCAGTGAAACATAGCATTTTTCCACTAATCGCTTCAAAGTAAGTTTTTTGCTGTCAATTTGAATCTTGGTGCTGTGTACAGTACTTTCCATAATAATTGTGATTTATATGTTTTGGACAATGACAAAATTAGTTCTAACTTGGATATACTGTATGTCAAATGTTACAGTAGGTATAAATAAAATTTTATCAGAAACACCAACGCATTTCTCTTCATCTCCATATAGTCTTTGCAACTCTTCTTTGCAAAGTCACAGCCTTTTCCAAAGCCATAGAGGAGAGCTTCTGCCATCCTGTAGTTTACATGGTACCACCTGAAAAAGTAACCAAACATGAAATTACAATCTCAATAGCTATTCACTGCAGAGTTCTTTACTCTGAGACTGCCATCTTTCTTTTTCAACCAGTTAGCCACATTTGGGCAAGTTCTTTGACTTCATGTACATCTCGTTCATGACTAAACCTCTTAAAACTTCTATATTAACTCTACTGTGCAGACCGTCCAAAGCCGCCCAATAAACTCAGTTTGTGGGCCTTTCGTTTACCGTGAAATTTCTTATACATTAATCACCCAGCTCTCAAAAACTGCTGAACTAAGCTGTGTGTAGGTCATGGAAACATGTGTTGTTGCCACCTTGTGAAATTGACAGTAATGACCCATCTAGAGGTAAGAGGAAGCCATTTGTTGAAACACTGCTGCTGTGACAGGGACTGAAAATCTCTCAGGCAATTTATTAATTAAACATGACTATTTAGCCAATAGATCTCTGCCAAGCCACACCTCATAAACTGGCTACTATCAACAACTGTCAAAGTCTGTAACTACATGTGTCCATTTGCTTGGATGTTTAGGGATGTACCATGAGCTACACAGATTGTTAAACTGTCTATATATCCCACGGATTGTAAAAATTGGCCACTTTCTGTATATGGCCACAACCCATAATTCTGGTTTTGTACATCACATGGGTGTTCGCAATGGATTTCAGTGCGGTTAAGAAAAAGAAGGAAGAGAAGAATCATAAATGAGTTCCTACCCCGTGTCCTCCAGAAGTGCAAGAGTCACACGGGAAATGACTGGATTCTGAGTTAACGAGCCCGTCAACGCTTCGTTCTGAAACACCACCCGTCAATTGCAGCATATCAAACAACATAAAATGTACATTTGAGTTCTTACACAGCAGAGCATCACATCTTTACAACTGCTCCTTGGCAGACGTGTTCATTCAAACATCATCTCAACTAGTCAGTAACTATTCAGTAGTGCTGCAAACAGCTTCGCATAAACATCCACCACAGTCTATACCTAGATATTGAGTCACACAACTGAGTGAACTGGAGTAACATAGAGAGAATGAACATGCCCAACATTTGAAATGGTAGACCAAGATTTGAACCCAGAATGTTTCAATGGAGGTTCTAATGGACGTAACCACTGTGCCACAGCTCCATGCATGGAGTGTGGTGCTACATAGTGTCTATAGCTGAATGTACACGTAGCATTCAGGGTGCTGCTTCAAATGGTTTACTTTCTACTGGCACCTTGCATTAGCTCAGCCATCTTTTGGAGATGTCAACTAGGGTACAGTAGTGGACCTTTACACTGGAGCCGCATAAACGTGATGATGACTTGGGAATCACAATAGATATTTGATGCCCTGTTGCAGGGTAGCAATATAATTTATGCGAACTTACCTCAAAAACCCTCTTTTCCCAGTGTGAGCCCGCCGTGCCTTCTCCGCCCTGATCCTCCAGCTCTGCTCCCTCCAGACTGTCACAGCCGAAGTGTCTACGCGCCTCCCTCTACAACATGTCATCAACCAAAGTGTCTGCGCGCCTCCCTCTAAAACATGTCATCAACCAAAGTGTCTACATGCCTCCCTCTAAAACATGTCATCAACCAAAGTGTCTGTATGCCTCCCTCTACAACATGTCATCAACCAAAGTGTCTGTATGCCTCCCTCTAAAACATGTCATCAACCAAAGTGTCTGTATGCCTCCCTCTACAACATGTCATCAACCAAAGTGTCTGCGCACCTCCCTCTAAAACATGTCATCAACCAAAGTGTCTACATGCCTCCCTCTAAAACATGTCATCAACCAAAGTGTCTGTATGCCTCCCTCTACAACATGTCATCAACCAAAGTGTCTGTATGACCTCTACAACATATCATCAACCAAAGTGTCTGTATGCCTCCCTCTACAACATATCATCAACCAAAGTGTCTGTATGCCTCCCTCTACAACATGTCATCAACGAAAGTGTCTGTATGCCTCCCTCTACAACATGTAATCAACCAAAGTGTCTGCGTGCCTCCCTCTATAACTTGTAATCAACCAAAGTGTCTGCGTGCCTCCCTCTACAACATGTCATCAACCAAAGTGTCTGCGAGCCTCCCTCTACAACATGTCATCAACCAAAGTGTCTGCGTGCCTCCCTCTACAACATGTCATTAACCGAAGTGTCTCTATGCCTCCCTATACAACATGTCATCAACCAAAGTGTCTGCATGCCTCCCTCTACAACATGTCATCAACCAAAGTGTCTGCATGCCTCCCTCTATAACTTGTAATCAACCAAAGTGTCTGCATGCCTCCCTCTACAACATGTCATCAACCAAAGTGTCTGCATGCCTCCCTCTACAACATGTCATCAATCAAAGTGTCTGCATGCCTCCCTCTACAACATGTCATCAACCGAAGTGTCCACATGCCTCCCTCTACAACATGTCATCAACCGAAGTGTCTGTATGCCTCCCTCTACAACATGTCATCAACCGAAGTGTCCATATGCCTCCCTTTACAACATGTCATCAACCGAAGTGTCTGTATGCCTCCCTCTACAACATGCCATCAACCGAAGTGTCCACATGCCACACTCTATACCATGTCATCAACCGAAGTGTCCACATGCCTCCCTCTACAACATGTCATCAACCAAAGTGTCTGCGTGCCTCCCCCTACAACATGTCATCAACCCAAGTGTCCACATGCCTCCCTCTACAACATGTCTTCACCCGAAGTGTCTGTATGCCTCCCTATACAACATGTCATCAACCAAAGTGTCTGCCATGCCTCCCTCTACAAAATGTCATCAACCAAAGTGTCTGCATACCTCCCTCTATAACTTGTAATCAACCAAAGTGTCTCCGTGCCTCCCTCTACAACATGTCATCAACCAAAGTGTCTGCATGCCTCCCTCTACAACATGTCATCAACCGAAGTGTCTGTATGCCTCCCTATACAACATGTCATCAACCAAAGTGTCTGCATGCCTCCCTCTACAACATGTCATCAACCAAAGTGTCTACATGCCTCCCTCTAAAACATGTCATCAACCAAAGTGTCTGTATGCCTCCCTCTACAACATGTCATCAACCAAAGTGTCTGTATGCCTCCCTCTACAACATGTCATCAACCAAAGTGTCTGCGCGCCTCCCTCTAAAACATGTCATCAACCAAAGTGTCTACATGCCTCCCTCTAAAACATGTCATCAACAAAGTGTTTGTATGCCTCCCTCTACAACATGTCATCAACCAAAGTGTCTGTATGCCTCCCTCTACAACATATCATCAACCAAAGTGTCTGTATGCCTCCCTCTACAACATATCATCAACCAAAGTGTCTGTATGCCTCCCTCTACAACATGTCATCAACGAAAGTGTCTGTATGCCTCCCTCTACAACATGTCATCAACCAAAGTGTCTGCGAGCCTCCCTCTACAACATGTCATCAACCAAAGTGTCTGCGTGCCTCCCTCTACAACATGTCATTAACCGAAGTGTCTCTATGCCTCCCTATACAACATGTCATCAACCAAAGTGTCTGCATGCCTCCCTCTACAACATGTCATCAACCAAAGTGTCTGCATGCCTCCCTCTATAACTTGTAATCAACCAAAGTGTCTGCATGCCTCCCTCTACAACATGTCATCAACCAAAGTGTCTGCATGCCTCCCTCTACAACATATCATCAATCAAAGTGTCTGCATGCCTCCCTCTACAACATGTCATCAACCGAAGTGTCCACATGCCTCCCTCTACAACATGTCATCAACAGAAGTGTCTGTATGCCTCCCTCTACAACATGTCATCAACCGAAGTGTCCATATGCCTCCCTTTACAACATGTCATCAACCGAAGTGTCTGTATGCCTCCCTCTACAACATGCCATCAACCGAAGTGTCCACATGCCACACTCTATACCATGTCATCAACCGAAGTGTCCACATGCCTCCCTCTACAACATGTCATCAACCAAAGTGTCTGCATGCCTCCCTCTACAACATGTCATCAACCAAAGTGTCTGCATGCCTCCCTCTACAACATGTCATCAACCAAAGTGTCTGCATGCCTCCCTCTACAACATGTCATCAACCAAAGTGTCTGCATGCCTCCCTCTACAACATGTCATCAACCAAAGTGTCTGCTTGCCTCCCTCTACAACATGTCATCAACCAATGTGTCTGCATGCCTCCCTCTACAACATGTCATCAACCAAAGTGTCTGCATGCCTCCCTCTACATGTCATCAACCCAAGTGTCCACATGCCTCCCTCTACAACATGTCTTCACCCGAAGTGTCTGTATGCCTCCCTATACAACATGTCATCAACCAAAGTGTCTGCCATGCCTCCCTCTACAAAATGTCATCAACCAAAGTGTCTGCATACCTCCCTCTATAACTTGTAATCAACCAAAGTGTCTCCGTGCCTCCCTCTACAACATGTCATCAACCAAAGTGTCTGCATGCCTCCCTCTACAACATGTCATCAACCGAAGTGTCTGTATGCCTCCCTATACAACATGTCATCAACCAAAGTGTCTGCATGCCTCCCTCTACAACATGTCATCAACCAAAGTGTCTACATGCCTCCCTCTAAAACATGTCATCAACCAAAGTGTCTGTATGCCTCCCTCTACAACATGTCATCAACCAAAGTGTCTGTATGCCTCTCTCTAAAACATGTCATCAACCAAAGTGTCTGTATGCCTCCCTCTACAACATGTCATCAACCAAAGTGTCTGCGCGCCTCCCTCTAAAACATGTCATCAACCAAAGTGTCTACATGCCTCCCTCTAAAACATGTCATCAACAAAGTGTCTGTATGCCTCCCTCTACAACATGTCATCAACCAAAGTGTCTGTATGCCTCCCTCTACAACATATCATCAACCAAAGTGTCTGTATGCCTCCCTCTACAACATATCATCAACCAAAGTGTCTGTATGCCTCCCTCTACAACATGTCATCAACGAAAGTGTCTGTATGCCTCCCTCTACAACATGTAATCAACCAAAGTGTCTGCGTGCCTCCCTCTACAACATGTCATCAACCAAAGTGTCTGCGAGCCTCCCTCTACAACATGTCATCAACCAAAGTGTCTGCGAGCCTCCCTCTACAACATGTCATCAACCAAAGTGTCTGCGTGCCTCCCTCTACAACATGTCATTAACCGAAGTGTCTCTATGCCTCCCTATACAACATGTCATCAACCAAAGTGTCTGCATGCCTCCCTCTACAACATGTCATCAACCAAAGTGTCTGCATGCCTCCCTCTATAACTTGTAATCAACCAAAGTGTCTGCATGCCTCCCTCTACAACATGTCATCAACCAAAGTGTCTGCATGCCTCCCTCTACAACATGTCATCAATCAAAGTGTCTGCATGCCTCCCTCTACAACATGTCATCAACCGAAGTGTCTGCATGCCTCCCTCTACATGTCATCAACCCAAGTGTCCACATGCCTCCCTCTACAACATGTCTTCACCCGAAGTGTCTGTATGCCTCCCTATACAACATGTCATCAACCAAAGTGTCTGCCATGCCTCCCTCTACAAAATGTCATCAACCAAAGTGTCTGCATACCTCCCTCTATAACTTGTAATCAACCAAAGTGTCTGCGTGCCTCCCTCTACAACATGTCATCAACCAAAGTGTCTGCATGCCTCCCTCTACAACATGTCATCAACCGAAGTGTCTGTATGCCTCCCTCTACAACATATCATCAACCAAAGTGTCTGTATGCCTCCCTCTACAACATATCATCAACCAAAGTGTCTGTATGCCTCC
The DNA here is from genome assembly GCA_964017155.1 of Oasisia sp. SBJ-2009. Classification (NCBI taxonomy): domain Eukaryota; kingdom Metazoa; phylum Annelida; class Polychaeta; order Sabellida; family Siboglinidae; genus Oasisia; species Oasisia sp. SBJ-2009. Next base: position 12,944,866 of record OZ024860.1, read on the forward strand.
CTCTACAACATGTCATCAACGAAAGTGTCTGTATGCCTCCCTCTACAACATGTAATCAACCAAAGTGTCTGCGTGCCTCCCTCTATAACTTGTAATCAACCAAAGTGTCTGCGTGCCTCCCTCTACAACATGTCATCAACCAAAGTGTCTGCGAGCCTCCCTCTACAACATGTCATCAACCAAAGTGTCTGCGTGCCTCCCTCTACAACATGTCATTAACCGAAGTGTCTCTATGCCTCCCTATACAACATGTCATCAACCAAAGTGTCTGCATGCCTCCCTCTACAACATGTCATCAACCAAAGTGTCTGCATGCCTCCCTCTATAACTTGTAATCAACCAAAGTGTCTGCATGCCTCCCTCTACAACATGTCATCAACCAAAGTGTCTGCATGCCTCCCTCTACAACATATCATCAATCAAAGTGTCTGCATGCCTCCCTCTACAACATGTCATCAACCGAAGTGTCCACATGCCTCCCTCTACAACATGTCATCAACAGAAGTGTCTGTATGCCTCCCTCTACAACATGTCATCAACCGAAATGTCCATATGCCTCCCTTTACAACATGTCATCAACCGAAGTGTCTGTATGCCTCCCTCTACAACATGCCATCAACCGAAGTGTCCACATGCCACACTCTATACCATGTCATCAACCGAAGTGTCCACATGCCTCCCTCTACAACATGTCATCAACCAAAGTGTCTGCATGCCTCCCTCTACAACATGTCATCAACCAAAGTGTCTGCATGCCTCCCTCTACAACATGTCATCAACCAAAGTGTCTGCATGCCTCCCTCTACAACATGTCATCAACCAAAGTGTCTGCATGCCTCCCTCTACAACATGTCATCAACCAAAGTGTCTGCTTGCCTCCCTCTACAACATGTCATCAACCAATGTGTCTGCATGCCTCCCTCTACAACATGTCATCAACCAAAGTGTCTGCATGCCTCCCTCTACATGTCATCAACCCAAGTGTCCACATGCCTCCCTCTACAACATGTCTTCACCCGAAGTGTCTGTATGCCTCCCTATACAACATGTCATCAACCAAAGTGTCTGCCATGCCTCCCTCTACAAAATGTCATCAACCAAAGTGTCTGCATACCTCCCTCTATAACTTGTAATCAACCAAAGTGTCTCCGTGCCTCCCTCTACAACATGTCATCAACCAAAGTGTCTGCATGCCTCCCTCTACAACATGTCATCAACCGAAGTGTCTGTATGCCTCCCTATACAACATGTCATCAACCAAAGTGTCTGCATGCCTCCCTCTACAACATGTCATCAACCAAAGTGTCTACATGCCTCCCTCTAAAACATGTCATCAACCAAAGTGTCTGTATGCCTCCCTCTACAACATGTCATCAACCAAAGTGTCTGTATGCCTCTCTCTAAAACATGTCATCAACCAAAGTGTCTGTATGCCTCCCTCTACAACATGTCATCAACCAAAGTGTCTGCGCGCCTCCCTCTAAAACATGTCATCAACCAAAGTGTCTACATGCCTCCCTCTAAAACATGTCATCAACAAAGTGTCTGTATGCCTCCCTCTACAACATGTCATCAACCAAAGTGTCTGTATGCCTCCCTCTACAACATATCATCAACCAAAGTGTCTGTATGCCTCCCTCTACAACATATCATCAACCAAAGTGTCTGTATGCCTCCCTCTACAACATGTCATCAACGAAAGTGTCTGTATGCCTCCCTCTACAACATGTAATCAACCAAAGTGTCTGCGTGCCTCCCTCTACAACATGTCATCAACCAAAGTGTCTGCGAGCCTCCCTCTACAACATGTCATCAACCAAAGTGTCTGCGAGCCTCCCTCTACAACATGTCATCAACCAAAGTGTCTGCGTGCCTCCCTCTACAACATGTCATTAACCGAAGTGTCTCTATGCCTCCCTATACAACATGTCATCAACCAAAGTGTCTGCATGCCTCCCTCTACAACATGTCATCAACCAAAGTGTCTGCATGCCTCCCTCTATAACTTGTAATCAACCAAAGTGTCTGCATGCCTCCCTCTACAACATGTCATCAACCAAAGTGTCTGCATGCCTCCCTCTACAACATGTCATCAATCAAAGTGTCTGCATGCCTCCCTCTACAACATGTCATCAACCGAAGTGTCTGCATGCCTCCCTCTACATGTCATCAACCCAAGTGTCCACATGCCTCCCTCTACAACATGTCTTCACCCGAAGTGTCTGTATGCCTCCCTATACAACATGTCATCAACCAAAGTGTCTGCCATGCCTCCCTCTACAAAATGTCATCAACCAAAGTGTCTGCATACCTCCCTCTATAACTTGTAATCAACCAAAGTGTCTGCGTGCCTCCCTCTACAACATGTCATCAACCAAAGTGTCTGCATGCCTCCCTCTACAACATGTCATCAACCGAAGTGTCTGTATGCCTCCCTATACAACATGTCATCAACCAAAGTGTCTGCATGCCTCCCTCTACAACATGTCATCAACCAAAGTGTCTACATGCCTCCCTCTAAAACATGTCATCAACCAAAGTGTCTGTATGCCTCCCTCTACAACATGTCATCAACCAAAGTGTCTGTATGCCTCCCTCTACAACATGTCATCAACCAAAGTGTCTGCGCGCCTCCCTCTAAAACATGTCATCAACCAAAGTGTCTACATGCCTCCCTCTAAAACATGTCATCAACAAAGTGTTTGTATGCCTCCCTCTACAACATGTCATCAACCAAAGTGTCTGTATGCCTCCCTCTACAACATATCATCAACCAAAGTGTCTGTATGCCTCCCTCTACAACATATCATCAACCAAAGTGTCTGTATGCCTCCCTCTACAACATGTCATCAACGAAAGTGTCTGTATGCCTCCCTCTACAACATGTAATCAACCAAAGTGTCTGCGTGCCTCCCTCTATAACTTGTAATCAACCAAAGTGTCTGCGTGCCTCCCTCTACAACATGTCATCAACCAAAGTGTCTGCGAGCCTCCCTCTACAACATGTCATCAACCAAAGTGTCTGCGTGCCTCCCTCTACAACATGTCATTAACCGAAGTGTCTCTATGCCTCCCTATACAACATGTCATCAACCAAAGTGTCTGCATGCCTCCCTCTACAACATGTCATCAACCAAAGTGTCTGCATGCCTCCCTCTATAACTTGTAATCAACCAAAGTGTCTGCATGCCTCCCTCTACAACATGTCATCAACCAAAGTGTCTGCATGCCTCCCTCTACAACATATCATCAATCAAAGTGTCTGCATGCCTCCCTCTACAACATGTCATCAACCGAAGTGTCCACATGCCTCCCTCTACAACATGTCATCAACAGAAGTGTCTGTATGCCTCCCTCTACAACATGTCATCAACCGAAGTGTCCATATGCCTCCCTTTACAACATGTCATCAACCGAAGTGTCTGTATGCCTCCCTCTACAACATGCCATCAACCGAAGTGTCCACATGCCACACTCTATACCATGTCATCAACCGAAGTGTCCACATGCCTCCCTCTACAACATGTCATCAACCGAAGTGTCTGTATGCCTCCCTCTACAACATATCATCAACCAAAGTGTCTGTATGCCTCCCTCTACAACATATCATCAACCAAAGTGTCTGTATGCCTCCCTCTACAACATGTCATCAACGAAAGTGTCTGTATGCCTCCCTCTACAACATGTAATCAACCAAAGTGTCTGCGTGCCTCCCTCTATAACTTGTAATCAACCAAAGTGTCTGCGTGCCTCCCTCTACAACATGTCATCAACCAAAGTGTCTGCGAGCCTCCCTCTACAACATGTCATCAACCAAAGTGTCTGCGTGCCTCCCTCTACAACATGTCATTAACCGAAGTGTCTCTATGCCTCCCTATACAACATGTCATCAACCAAAGTGTCTGCATGCCTCCCTCTACAACATGTCATCAACCAAAGTGTCTGCATGCCTCCCTCTATAACTTGTAATCAACCAAAGTGTCTGCATGCCTCCCTCTACAACATGTCATCAACCAAAGTGTCTGCATGCCTCCCTCTACAACATATCATCAATCAAAGTGTCTGCATGCCTCCCTCTACAACATGTCATCAACCGAAGTGTCCACATGCCTCCCTCTACAACATGTCATCAACAGAAGTGTCTGTATGCCTCCCTCTACAACATGTCATCAACCGAAATGTCCATATGCCTCCCTTTACAACATGTCATCAACCGAAGTGTCTGTATGCCTCCCTCTACAACATGCCATCAACCGAAGTGTCCACATGCCACACTCTATACCATGTCATCAACCGAAGTGTCCACATGCCTCCCTCTACAACATGTCATCAACCAAAGTGTCTGCATGCCTCCCTCTACAACATGTCATCAACCAAAGTGTCTGCATGCCTCCCTCTACAACATGTCATCAACCAAAGTGTCTGCATGCCTCCCTCTACAACATGTCATCAACCAAAGTGTCTGCATGCCTCCCTCTACAACATGTCATCAACCAAAGTGTCTGCTTGCCTCCCTCTACAACATGTCATCAACCAATGTGTCTGCATGCCTCCCTCTACAACATGTCATCAACCAAAGTGTCTGCATGCCTCCCTCTACATGTCATCAACCCAAGTGTCCACATGCCTCCCTCTACAACATGTCTTCACCCGAAGTGTCTGTATGCCTCCCTATACAACATGTCATCAACCAAAGTGTCTGCCATGCCTCCCTCTACAAAATGTCATCAACCAAAGTGTCTGCATACCTCCCTCTATAACTTGTAATCAACCAAAGTGTCTCCGTGCCTCCCTCTACAACATGTCATCAACCAAAGTGTCTGCATGCCTCCCTCTACAACATGTCATCAACCGAAGTGTCTGTATGCCTCCCTATACAACATGTCATCAACCAAAGTGTCTGCATGCCTCCCTCTACAACATGTCATCAACCAAAGTGTCTACATGCCTCCCTCTAAAACATGTCATCAACCAAAGTGTCTGTATGCCTCCCTCTACAACATGTCATCAACCAAAGTGTCTGTATGCCTCTCTCTAAAACATGTCATCAACCAAAGTGTCTGTATGCCTCCCTCTACAACATGTCATCAACCAAAGTGTCTGCGCGCCTCCCTCTAAAACATGTCATCAACCAAAGTGTCTACATGCCTCCCTCTAAAACATGTCATCAACAAAGTGTCTGTATGCCTCCCTCTACAACATGTCATCAACCAAAGTGTCTGTATGCCTCCCTCTACAACATATCATCAACCAAAGTGTCTGTATGCCTCCCTCTACAACATATCATCAACCAAAGTGTCTGTATGCCTCCCTCTACAACATGTCATCAACGAAAGTGTCTGTATGCCTCCCTCTACAACATGTAATCAACCAAAGTGTCTGCGTGCCTCCCTCTACAACATGTCATCAACCAAAGTGTCTGCGAGCCTCCCTCTACAACATGTCATCAACCAAAGTGTCTGCGAGCCTCCCTCTACAACATGTCATCAACCAAAGTGTCTGCGTGCCTCCCTCTACAACATGTCATTAACCGAAGTGTCTCTATGCCTCCCTATACAACATGTCATCAACCAAAGTGTCTGCATGCCTCCCTCTACAACATGTCATCAACCAAAGTGTCTGCATGCCTCCCTCTATAACTTGTAATCAACCAAAGTGTCTGCATGCCTCCCTCTACAACATGTCATCAACCAAAGTGTCTGCATGCCTCCCTCTACAACATGTCATCAATCAAAGTGTCTGCATGCCTCCCTCTACAACATGTCATCAACCGAAGTGTCTGCATGCCTCCCTCTACATGTCATCAACCCAAGTGTCCACATGCCTCCCTCTACAACATGTCTTCACCCGAAGTGTCTGTATGCCTCCCTATACAACATGTCATCAACCAAAGTGTCTGCCATGCCTCCCTCTACAAAATGTCATCAACCAAAGTGTCTGCATACCTCCCTCTATAACTTGTAATCAACCAAAGTGTCTGCGTGCCTCCCTCTACAACATGTCATCAACCAAAGTGTCTGCATGCCTCCCTCTACAACATGTCATCAACCGAAGTGTCTGTATGCCTCCCTATACAACATGTCATCAACCAAAGTGTCTGCATGCCTCCCTCTACAACATGTCATCAACCAAAGTGTCTGCATGCCTCCCTCTACAACATGTCATCAACCAAAGTGTCTGCATAACTCCCTCTACAACATGTCATCAACCGAAGTGTCTGTATGCCTCCGTATACAACATGTCATCAACCAAAGTGTCTGCATAACTCCCTCTACAACATGTCATCAACCAAAGTGTCTGCGTGCCTCCCTCTACAACATGTCATCAACCAAAGTGTCTGCATGCCTCCCTCTACAACATGTCATCAACCAAAGTGTCTGCATGCCTCCCTCTACAACATGTCATCAACCAAAGTGTCTGCATGCCTCCCTCTACAACATGTCATCAACCAAAATGTCCGCATAACTCCCTCTACAACATGTCATCAACCAAAGTGTCTGCATGCTTCCCTCTACAACATGTCATCAATCAAAATATCTGCATAACTCCCTCTACAACATGTCATCAACCAAAGTGTCTGCGTGCCTCCCTCTACAACATGTCATCAACCAAAGTGTCTGCATGCTTCCCTCTACAACATGGCATCAACCAAAGTGTCTGCATGCCTCCCTCTACAACATGTCATCAATGAAAATGTCTGCATAACTCCCTCTACAACATGTCATCAACCAAAGTGTCTGCGTGCCTCCGTCTACAACATGTCATCAACCAAAATGTCTGCGTGCCTCCGTCTACAACATGTCATCAACCAAAGTGTCTGCATGCCTCCCTCTACAACATGTCATCAACCAAAGTGTCTGCATGCCTCCCTCTACAACATGTCATCAACCAAAGTGTCTGCATGTGTCCTCTACAACATGTCATCAACCAAAGTGTCTGCATGCCTCCCTCTACAACATGTCATCAACCAAAGTGTCTGCTTGCCTCCCTCTACAACATGTCATCAACCAAAGTGTCTGCATGCCTCCCTCTACAACATGTCATCAACCAAAGTGTCTGCATGCCTCCCTCTACAACATGTCATCAACCAAAGTGTCTGCATGTCTCCCTCTACAACATGTCATCAACCAAAGTGTCTGCGTGCCTCCCTCTACAACATGTCATCAACCAAAGTGTCTGCATGCCTCCCTCTACAACATGTCATCAACCAAAGTGTCTGCATGTCTCCCTCTACAACGTGTCATCAACCAAAGTGTCTGCATGTCTCCCTCCATATTCTAGGAATAACCTTAGTTTTAGTAACGAATAAATTTTCATTTCAAAAGGGCATTTACATTATATTATATATATATATGTATGAGCACCACACTATGTTATGTATTCATACTGAACTTAGATAATTATTCATCTAACCACTCTAGTAGAAATTATGTGACCAAAATCTTATTTAGGTTATTTAAGCACAATGAGTATAGCACGACACGTTGGCTGTGCATGTAGCCAGTGCCACGCCCTGCATATACTGCTGATACTAATTAAACTCGACAGACAGGAAAGAGCGCTCTAAATTACATAACATGTGCATGAAAATAATCACGCTTTAATCCATTTTATATACAACTTCTTTAAAGGGAAAACAAAGTCAATGTTTGGATCATATGGGATTAACAGAGTTAATAAAAAGTAACAACTTCCAACAACAATCATATTTTTAACGTCAGTGGTTTACCACGAAAAAAATGTAAAACACATAGACATAGAAAGTCTACAGACTACGCCATTTTAGAAACAAAATGACGTCAGAGAGTCTTCTTGGTCGGCGTGAACTGTGCATGCATATTATTATCTGTTACTTTCTAACCTAACCACGAAAACGACCGCCAACAGCCGCCAAACTTCTCCCCACATTTCTTACATACATATACATACACTACATTACAAAAAAATCACTTGTATTCGTCTAACGAAGAAAATTCACAACAGAAACGCAAATCTTGGCGAACGGCAACTCGACAACGTCGACTACCGTAAACTCGCTATTATAAGTTAGCTTTACACAAAATACCGCTAGATGGCGCGCGAATATTTATTAACCTTACTGCATTCGCACGCGCGAATTAGTTTAATTAATTATAAATAATATAATAATAATTAGCTGCATCACTATGATCTGCAGAAAATGTTAAACGGCAAACTAAGGCAACGCTTTGGTGATATGGGTCTAATAGAGTTGATAAAAAATAACAATTTAATATACAAATATATAATTTTATTAGTTTATTTTATATAGCGCCAAATCCACAATTTTCTTCTCTTCTATTCAACATACTGTTATTAAGGTATATGCAATAATAAGAATGCTACCCACAGGTAATATTTAAAAATAAATATTAAAAATACATGTGTCTGCATAATTATCCAAAATTGCCTATTAGTTATAAAAGAAAAAGGAAATTACGTGTTTTTCAATGAAGTCACATTGTTTATTTTATCAATATTTCTATAAACATCCCGCGCGTACTGCGAGCATGCAAGCTTATATTACATAAGCGATGTTTTAACAATAATAACTAAAACAATAACATGTTAATATTACTGTTTTTAAATCCTTCTTTTTCTACCACCATAATATTTCCCATATATTCATATTCCTTTTTACATTTTAGAGATTTATTGTTCCGATAATTAATAAAGTGTCTTGTTCAAAAATAATAATTATTACATATCTGATGGTGGAAATGTCATTCATGAGTAGAACAAATAGCTTCAGTAATATGTTCTTATGCATGATGGTTGTGTATGTGCTGAATGAAAATTATTATTACGTCGTACTTATTTTACTACTTTAATTATTTATTACTATTAACCATACTTTTATATTCATTTATTTCAATTGTTGTTATGTAATTTGTATGTTTATTTATGACTGATAGGTCAGCTTAGTTAATGATATAGAAACATGTATTTTCATTATTTATTTTTAAATAATATTATCTGTGGGTAGTTTTCTCTTTATTGTATTTTTAATAGCATTATTTTGTGAAGCGCCACAAACAATTATGGATGTGGCGCTACATAACTAAAATATTATATTATAATAAAAACAATTGTTTGTTTATTTAATATAGCGCCACATCCAATTTAAACTTGTTCATGGCGTTTTACATACATTAAAATGCTAAACAACAAATACACACCAGAAGAAAAAAAACATAAATATACTAGAAACATATATGAACAATTATAAAAATAAAATATCAATATAAAAATAATAAAACTTATAATTTCCTGCAAACCATAGTGATGATAATAATTAATTATTATTATTATATTATTTATAAGTAATTAAACTATTTCGCGCGTGTGAAGTAAAACAATTAAATATTAGCAGTCAGAAACGTGGCGTCTAGCGGTATTTTGTGTAAAGCTTTTAAAAGCGATTTTACGGTACCGCTGAGTGGCCGAACAAGTTGTACTCGAGGTCTGCGCGTTTTTGTGTGTGAATTTTCTTCGTCAGAGGAATGCAAGAGATTTTATTACATAACGTAGTGTATGCATATGTATGTAAGATATGTGAGGAGAAGTTTGGCGGCTGTTGGTGGTCGTTTTGATGGTTAGGTCAATCAAATCGGGTCGTCTAGGATCCGCGCTGTGTCTGTGACTGTCCAAACGAATCCACCGAACCACTGTTTCAGTTCTGCTCGATTCATAGGTTAACAAGAAGACATCTTACTGATACTGTCTTTCACTGTACTATTACTATAAGCGTTTGAGGAACAGTGTGGCATATTGATGTCGCGATTTCGTTGTAAACCGACGTAAGGCAACTTTTAGCGTACCGCTTGGCTCTCTGTTATGACAGCTGAACCAGCAGACGACTCTCTGACGTATTACTTTTCAAAACTGCTGGGTTGTGATTGGTTGCAAGATCCAAGATGGGCCGGTTCATGGTGTCGGTGATTTAGCTAGATTTTCCCACTTTAAGACCACTTTCTGAGGTAACCACTAAGGTGAAAAATTGGATTGTAGATGCAAATGATTAGCTAGTGTAAACTCTTTTAGGTGCATAACACTAAACTGTAGCCTTTTTTTTCACTTTAATGACAGTAACACTGGCATACTTGCTGTATTATTAACCGAAACCATGTTAGTGACAATGCTGAATCATGGCCCTCTCCCACTCTTGGGCTGTTACCATAGTGGGCTCAGATTCTTATAAACATCTCGGCCCGGTTGAATGCTGTCCCATGATGCAGATAAACAAATTTTGAGCAGTTTAGGCTGGAAAGGCTTCATTGACTGATATTTACTGACTGATCAACTAGCTGAAACTTACAACTACAGCTGGGGTGACCATCATATGAACTGTCTTCCAGCCTGGTCGGTCAAACCGCTGGGTAATTTTTGAACTCCATTTTCTTATACCTCTGCAAGGAAACAATGTTTCAACATCACTTAGTTTACATTACGAGAATCTGGAAATTTTATTAAGAAGCACTTAGAATGCAACAATGTTGTTATGCATGCATGAACAAAAGTAATGAACACACACACACACGCACGCATGCACACCCACACATGCATGCTGTCATAACGGTCACTTGTTTTTTGAAGTCCTCGTATTTATCTTGTGTATGTCCATGTTAAAACAAATTCGTTGGCAAAAAAAATGTAATGCAGAAGTACAACTGCATTGTTGAGTTCATTCTTTGTTGTGGCTCTTACTTTGCCACCAATCCAATCACTTTTCACATGTAGCTATTCTGTAACTAAGGCTTGCATTGCATGATGACCAATCGTGTTTCTCTCCTGCCAGTCTGTTGTGGCGACTGTGAACAGGAGCCTTCACAGTGGCTTGTAAATTGCAATTATAATATACAGGGTGAAGAACAATATAATACTAGGCTGAAATGGCATGTTAACAGTGCATAGCCAAAATTGTTTTTACTACACATCCAATAAACACATTTACTGGTGAACCTAAAAAATTATTTGTATGAACCGCAGTGAATTGCAATATAGTTTGGCATGGTAAATGTGTGAACTATATACTTAGTGCCCCTGCCAGAACATACTCTATGATATGCCCTATTTACAATACGGGTCCATTTCATGGACCCGAATAAGTACCATGTTATAACAAGATTTAACAAGATTTAACAAGATTGCCACCTAGAGAATCAACTCAAGATGGCAGGTGGACAAGGAAGCCCTTTGGCTTATCGAGAGTCCAACCTATCTATCTAAATGTACCCCGCCCTTCTTAGGTACATGTCAATTTTATTTTTAAACATATTAACACTACTAGCACCTACACAATCAGCCGATAATCTGTTCCATTCATTTACAATGCATCTGTGGATAGTTTCACAGAAACATTTCTGACATAACTTCTGTGACGTTTGACAATATGTGTTAGTATAAGATGTTTATGAATAAATTACTTGTAATGGTCTTGCAGTTAATAATCTTCACATGTATCTTACCCTGTAATTGGGGGTAGTCCAAAACTTTCTCGCGCAGTCAAAGGGTTGCCATCTGTGTCACGGAAGAATGAATACAAACTGTCCGAGAAAGCCTTTCAACAAACAGACCTTATGTATTGGTGAAACTAATTTGGTGTAATTGTTTTTCCATGAAAATATGTAAAATAGGTTTCAGATCAAAATGTAATTGCGTGTGGACTCAAATTTAAATTCGCAATATTAAAAAAAATGAACCATTTTGTCACTAGATCAGGTTAGGTCCCGAGAAAACTTTGAACTGATGGGTACACAACTACTACTGTTAATACGCCGTAGACATGACTTTAAACCTAAGTCCATGCCTAGGCAGTTCACTTGGTGCCTTCTAAATAAACAGTTTCTTCCAGAAACATTTCAATTTCAACATTACATTGATTAAATAAAAACTATTTGGGCAGTCAGTATGTTATAACATAAATACTGTAGATTAGTGTAGTAATTATACAATAAAAATATCAAGAAAACATTCTTCAGTTGTCCTGTTTTAAATTAGGTCAATCCTTTGGGATACATATACATGCACATGTAGTATGATGCAGTTAGTGAAGAGAGAAAGGGCACAACGCTGTCCACGTACCAGGGCGTGGATGATTTCATGCTTCACTGTTGCAATCGCCCCTTGCCGCAGGTTTGGGGCATCACCAAGTGCTTCGCTTGCGGGGCAGATGTTAACATGTCCAGCCACTGGCCTGAAACACAAGAAACCTTAAACTTTTAAGCTGGAAGATTTAATTGTGAAGGATGACACATAGCTAGGTAGTCGGTCGACACGGCCATGTGCCTCATGCCATTTGTTTGCCAGAAGTGTTCTGCTCCAACACCTGGAGAGCATGTGTCTTGGGTATTATGTAGTTAGGACTATTGTTCTATATAAAGTACAGGTACATGTTTCTAGCATAGCTGTGTAGGGCGGTTTGATCTAAATTCTGGAATGATTTTATGATTATCTAATCATTTGAATCTATAGACACCATTTTGAAAATAGCTCAAGACTGGTTGGTTTGGAATCACACTGTGAACATATCAAGTTCTATTGCTTTAATTATATCATGTCCCTATTCACAGTTTTGCCTAATACCAGCCAGACAGCCAGGCAGCCAGGCAGCCAGGCAGCCAGGCAGCCAGGCAGCCAGCCATATATATGTCAAATAATGTTTTGTTTTGTTGCACCTCTGAATGCAAGGTCCTGAGGATATATACCTGGCATCAATCATGACAGTCTATTCTTATTAATACTAGCAAAACTGCTCAAGTTATCGCCAAAAGGGATAACCTGATAGTTCATATACACATCAGGACACAAACACTATAACATGATGGATAAATTGTGCTTCATACACACAACATAAACACTACAACATGCGTGAACACTATAACATAACATGTGCCTGTACAGACATAACAGCTGGTTTAAAAAAATAATCAGTGCGCATCGCATGGTTTCTACGACTGCTTCAATAAATTATGTTTTACTTTGCAAACAATTTATTTACCATACTTTAGTCAGAACAAAGAAATTATAAAAAGCACTACTTTTTTTGCTAGATTATAGAAGGCTTGAAAGATCAGCAGCAATGCTGCAAACTATATGGGAGGGAAATGTTAAAATAACCACATACATACGCTAGCTCAAATATAACTAGACTGTGTGCTTACATATTTGTGTGTATATGTGTGGGACATGCAGTGTTACACTACCTATCCAGGGCTAGTTCCTGCTGGCAGTGGACAGCATATCCTATTGTTTGTGGACCACATGAACTAGTTGCATTGGCCGAGACGTAGAGGATGAAATCAGTGTCCACTCCTGGTCCGTCATCGCCTTCTATAGTAGCACGCCCCATTGACAACTTGTGACATCCCTGAAACATACAACAATGTGTAACTTTTGGAAGAGTTTTACTCCCTTGATAATAAAGGGCAAAGGTGAGTTCTTGTACAGCAATGTATCGAGTCATTACCAGTCGCCTAAACTATCTGGCCAACTGGTTCTTTTGAACGCCATCTCAACTTCTCTGGCAAGCGATGCTGCAATTAATGCATACAGATGATTTATTGGCAAATATCCACATTGTCTACAGCCAGGTATTCATTTATTCCTACAGCTGAGTTAACTGGTGCAATGTAGAGTGTACAAACTTGCCCCGGTTCAAAACAGCTACAAGAGGATTCGAGCAGATTCGAACATATCATCTTTAGATTGAGAATCTCAATATTATTACACAAAATGCAATGATTAAAAAAATTATACATTACATTTGTAATGTAATCTCCATGTATCTGAGTAGGGCCATGCGGTCATTTTACCTTGAGGTGTTCTTCTGGGATTTTCACACTACCACACAAGGGTACTTTGGCACAGCCTCTTGTGCAGTAACCGGTCTTGTCTGTGCCGACATAAGTTATACTCTGAAAATTGCAGGGTCTGAAATGAAATGACACCATCTCTACGTATGAAATCACTTTCGTCAGTCACCTTGCAATATGATGAAATAATATGAAATCATGTGCTGTTAATCATAGTACCATGTACACTTGACCCTGTTAATTCTCAAAGTTGATCCTTAGGTATGATATAACCAATAAATAGTTTTGATGCGTTGAAAACAGCCAGCTAAATTTGTTGGGCACATTCTGATCAGAATGTTTTTAAACCCAGACAAGCTACCTTTTGCCTGCAATGCTCAATTTAATAATTATAGTGTCCAGCAATGTCTGTTTCTGCACACTCTGAACAGAAAGACTTACGTAGCAATGTCTACTTGTAAATGTTACAAATTGTTAAATGTACCATGAACAGTTTTCAGCAAGCAAGGTGAGTTTGTTTACATGTTTCTATTTAATGGTGTTAGCTTACAGTAAGGACACAAGGGCAGAACTGTCACAATTGCAATGTTTGTCACTTAAACCCACCCCATGACCACTTCATTGCTGCCATCACCAGTTATAACATTTCAGAGAAGACGTAAATACTTTTAATTCCGCCCAAGTGACAATCCGTTAAAAAACTAACAAAAAATAAGAATTACTACCTTTGTTTTTTTGTAAATGCATCGCAGATCATAGATCAATGGTCCAAAGAAATGAATGAACATAAAATGAGATGACTGAACCTTGGCGCCTGAGAAGCAGTGCTGTTACATTACAATAGTTAGTGTATTGATATCAATATTAAAAGCCACAGAGCACATAACAAGGTGTCATAACCTGAACAATCTAATGGGTGTCTTCACACTGCGAACTTTCAGAGTATTCTTGAAGTATTCCACAGCCTCCTTAATGAGTACATTCTGCAAATAAACGTAAACAGTGAAACCCTAAAATAAAACATATCCAACATATACATGCCATGAAAGTGAGCCAATTTAGTAACAGGTCTATTACGTTTATACCAATAAATAAATTCAGTTAATCAGCATACTTTGTTCTACAGGATATCTAAAATACAAAAAAATATTCTAGATGTGTAACATCCATAGTTCATTGCAAGGTGGGTTGTGGTAGTAGCCATAGCTTTATGCAGAGACCCGTCCACCTGTCATTTGGATGGGTAAAACCCATTATGGACGGGTAGAAATATGGGTGGATGGGTAAAAAACATAGATACTGTCAGTTATGCCTTAAAACTGTGTGTAGATGGTGTCACATGTGTGCTTGTAGTCCATTTCAGGTCATCAGACACATTTAAAGTTTGTAGACTGGATTAACACTTAACATCCATGCGTCCACCAAAACATGTGTGACTGGCAATAATTTGGTCCTGCATAAGGCCCTGGTAGTAGCTCTACTACCAACAGCATTTATCCCGCAATGGCTCAGAGGTAGAGCTTCGGACCCTCGACTATGAGAACCCGGGTTCGAATCCTGTGCTGCGGTGTTAAAACCTTGGGCAAGTTTGTTTACTATGCATTGCTCCAGTTCACTCAGCTCTATATAAATGAGTACCTGGCTATAGACAGTGGTGGATATGTGTACGAGCAGCCTTCGCACATTAATTATAGCATATGGCTGGATGATTCCCAGAGAAGCCGAGATGGTGTCTGAGTGAACAGATCTGTCAGGGAAGTAGAGGGTAAAGTGCTTTGAATGGTCCTGAGGACTGGATACTGTGCTATATTGATATAAGTTAATTATAAGAACTTATCTTAAATTTTTTCACTTTATCTACTGATGTGTTTAATCATATATATTTCACCTGATTTGTTGGCTGTGTCCCATGATTTCAGGAACTAGCACAACTTGAAAGAGCATTTCTATGAAATGTCTAACATTAACCAATCCAACCAATGATGAAGACTAAGTTAGGCAAATCAGTCTAAGTTCCTGGGAATTCTGGAGACCAGCGATGTGTTTAAATAACACTGGCACCAGACCAACGTAGTATGACTGGTATTAACCATTTCAGTCCTACAGCCCTGATCTATGACCACTCAGTATAGCATTCCCAGTGAATGTGCAGCAAAATTGACTTCATTTCAAATCAAGATTTGAGGGCCAAATATGCATTTTATGATTATGGGTGTATCAAACCCAAAATACGATAATCAGCGAGTAAAATGAACTGTACTATATTACGTCAATTGACAAAACTCTTCCTCCTGGTTCACAGATTTGTATAATCCGTCTTCAAAAACTAAAAAACTAATTACTGAGCGATAATCAACTACGACAATGAATAAATACATATTTATTCTTCTAGGGCATGATAGACAAGTGGCTCCACATAGTGGAAAATTATTAGTTAAAACGGTTTGAATGGGAAAGATTGCTAAAACCTGAATACTGGTCTGCCATGCAGAAGTGTCTCAACAGTGTGATTGCTAGATGGACATGTATGGAAATGGTTAAAACTGTAGCTTGGTGGATATTCTTCACATAAAAAGTACTGTGCAAATCTTGAACTATAAATTATAAATATACATAATGCAACTAATTACTTACTGTTTATTATTACACTAGAATAAACATTCTGTTAATTTGCACCATGACTAACATATATGTGATGTATTAAACATGACTTTAGGAGTGTATTTCAAATGCATCAAATAGAGAAATAGAAGCAAAATGGCAAAATTTGGAAAAATAACATACTCAATCATGTGCTTACATGACCATACATTTCAAATGTACTTTTCTCAGTTAGAATCTTTCTACCCCAGGCATGTTCAGTGTGGAATAACTGAAGCTACGTGTGAGCTAGGTCCATGCTTTTTTACACCATTAGAAAGCTTAATAAATCTTCTTTCCAATGGTATGACTAGTTAATTACACTTTTGTTTACATACAACTCAATTTGTTAGAACATGCCACATAAAGCCTCCAGGTAGGTCACAATGCAGTCTCAAAAGTGAACTTCAGCATTCTTGTAGCACATGACCGATAAGTAAATAACTTAATCATTGATACAAGATCCAGTGCCAAGAAAAAGCTTTGAGCCTATGTCAAATCAAAACATAAATGGATAATGCTGGAGTATCCCCCTGAAGAAAGATGGCCAGATATATACAGCGATAGTAAAGCCAAAGCCGACATTTTAAATGAAAAATTATCCTCTACCCAGTTTAGGACCCAGCCCATACTCAACAATATCAGACATCAGTATCACTGTCAACACAGTTTTCAAACTCCTAGCTGGACTAAGCCCACAAGTCCACAGGACTCGATGAAATCCTCACCAGAATACTGAAAGAAGCTGCAGCTGAACTGATCCCTGCAATAACTCTCATATTCCAGGACTCACCCAGCAAACCACCCCATCTGACTGGTTTAAAGCAAACATAGAACTGGCACTCAAGAAAGGTGACGGAGATAAATGAGAAAACTACCGTCCCATCTCCCTAACCTCAATTAAGTGAAAACTGCAAGAACACATACATATACCGCTCTTACGTCATGACTCATTTTGATACCCACAATAATCCTACTGCAATGATACAATTGAAAAGGCAGACCCTAGAACAATGCAGGGGCCAGTTTCATGAAGCCGTGTAACTTTACGCGCAAATACGCGGTCTACTGGTTGTAGCTACCAGCGAATAGACAATGCAGCGTATGGCCGGTTTCATGACACCAATTTAGCATTCGCGCCAGTAGCATTGACCCCCTTACGTCGCGGTGGGGAATCCCTGTATTTGTGCTGTGTCTGAACATCCTTTTTTCTTTCTAGCTGTGCCTTTGTTGTTCGTATAGCAAATGGGAAGCTATGATGAATGTAAAGGATATCCAGTGTATACATTAAAAATAATAATGTTGAGAGTGGGCGTGTCGGGAGCATACCGTACATTTTCAAATTCGGGTGCATACCGTATATATTTCAACCAGCGTAAAGTTACACCTACTAAATACATGGTGCAGCTAAGTGCAACTATGGAGCAGACTCATGAAACGCAACTAGTGTAACTTTACGACGTCTTAGGCTGACGACGGGTTATCGCCCGCTACGACGTCGTAAGTAGCCGCTATGAAACTGGCCCCTGGTCTACACACAGATACGCGCAGTATGATGTACACAATTCAACACGGCTTAGTTGACATCTTTCTCACTACATACACCATGCCAGCGTGCACAACAGAACATTTAGCTGCTGGGCGCAGAAGGCAACAATGGTTCAACCCTCCTGGATACAAGCCTATGAGCACGCCTTCTTTATAGTCGCAATAGAACCTTGGATCAAACTAACAGCCAAAACAGTAAATGCTCCCTCCACAGAGGCTTTCAAGCAATGATTTGAGCTTGACAGCAGTGCTTGAGGCTGGGGCAGGCTTATTGTATTGTGATCGCTGATTTTAACATGCATTTGCACATTTTAAAAATATTTCAACACCATTATTAATTTTTAATCAGCATTACCCCGCACTCAAACATGCGCAAGCTATCCAAGAAATCGGCATATTTGATGGTAGTGGATTACTGGAAGAAGAAGACTGGCTTATGACTGGGCCAAAATATTGCCTTACCTTGATGACATCTCTCAAAGCTGTTGACAGCTGGGGAACAGTGTCTGGGTCATAGTACACATGCATCCTCATCTGTTGGCTGACAGCTCTCTTTCTCACCACGCTGGTTGGCTCGCCCAAATAGGTGTGATAAATCTGAATCAACAGAAATAAGTTCACATTAAATTGATGCAATATAACATGTGATGTGACCTGTACAGGAGGTAGACAAGACATCATCGTTACAAGCTGTTACAGACATATATAGGGCATCTGATGTGATTATGCACATTCGCACACTCATGCAGTGGTGTAGCTGTGGTGGGTACTCACTCAGACTCAGACTGACTTACTCACTCACTCACTCAGACTTACTCGTAGTCTCATTTATTTACTTAGTGACTTAAAGTTAGAATTGCCAAAATAAAGAATGCATTAGAAAGAACAACTTCTTGCTGCCTCTCATGCACCCCATGGCCATGCTACATTGAAATATACCTCAACGACAGATGGCAGTTGATCATGCTAGGATTACTTTCAGCTACAATATGTAATCCTCTGGAGGACGAAAATGTACAGCTTCAAAAAAGTCAACCACACTTTGCCCCTGGCCTAATTTGGTCTCGTGTGAAATATATTCCAGCATTGTACATCAGACAGATTGTCAGCTATGTTACTATAAATGCATGCACTGTCAGTGGCCACATTATACCTTGAATCACATCATGAATGGGTTTGGGGCTGCTGAATCAATACTAGAGCTCTGTCCCCAATCAATGGTTATCGACATTTCGACATCTTTCCACATAATTCCCTACCAAGTTACTGTCAAGATCAGACAATGATTTTGGGAAAACATAGATTTATAATTTATACTCTCAAAAACATGCAGTACTGCACAGTTCAGCTTCATATAAATGCTGAACTATCAGCTAGGCACCCAATGTCTATGTGGTATCACGGGCGTCGATCGGTGGGGGCACTTTTCAGGGTGGGGGGGACAGCATAGGAATTGTCCCCTCCACTTTTCAGTTCAGAAAAATTGCGAGGCATATAGCCTGACTCAACACTCCTCTCCCTTAAAAGCCGCTACATAGGAGTAGCTAGACAATAAACTCTTGATATGAAGTTCAGCAAAGTTATTTATCGCAAATAAACATGAGGCAAACAAGTTTTGAGGCATGTTTTGCTGTTAGTCTGCCATAATCCGTGATAGTTATTTAAACAAACATAATATTTTAAAGTATTGAATGAAATTTTAGACAACTCTTCACAGTAGTTATCACAGGAGAGTTATCGAACAGCCCGTGGCATTTATACCAAACATGCTTTGTTATTTCGCTGCACACTGATGATTTTAAATTTGTCGCGCATACGCAGAAAGGCCAATCGGAAAGTTGATAACTACTTGAAAATTTTAACCGCTGCCCGGCTCTATCAGTTTGTAACCTTGTGTTGATATTATTAATAGGCTCTAGCCATCAAGCACATTTTAAATGATGAAATTTGTGTTGCACCTTCACTCCTCGCCTGCTTGATGCTAATCGCCTACGACAGAAGTGGCGGACTCCTGCACTTTGTGTAAACTATTCCCATTTGAGTGATGACAAATTTCTTTGCCAAAATGTTGGATTGGGAAGTTCTACACAGGCACAGCATGGGCGTCGATCAGTGGGGGACGAGGGGGATGCTGACCACCCCACAGCCTGAGGGGTCAGCATAGGAAATGTCCTCATACTTTTTCAGTTCATAAAACAAATTTGTAGGCATATATAGCGAGACTGATCACTCCCCTCTCTTAAAAACCCTACATCGGTCTAGTATTAAAATTATTAATAAAATAAACTGCTTGGTTGGCAGCAGCCCGCAACTTGATCTAAGTCCACTAAATGTTCATCATGCCGGACTCTGCCATGTTGCACCCTTGTATTGATATATAGCCATCAAGCATATAATAGATTATTAATTTTTTTTGCCCTGTCACCCCTTGCATTGCAGCCTGGTTGCCCTGGTGGATATTTATATCGCCTATGGCGGAACCAGAGGATTTATGCACTTTGTGTAATTTGATCTCATTTTAGTGATGACAAATTTCTTTGCCAAACAGTGGTATTGGGAAGTCCTACACAGGCACCCCTATAAGCTCTGCATCTTGTCACTCTATGAATCAGGCAAGCAGTGTTGCGTCCAAAGTCTACTCCCAAATGTTCAGTGATTGGGGTAGGCCATGGCCCCTCTTCAAATATATGTTGCCAACATAACTATTATAAATAGCGTAACATAACGGCTTTTTTAGTTTAGAATTAGCACCAGACCAACAATGATTTATTTTTTATTTAAAAAAATACTTATGTGTATTTCAGGTCATATATATATTATACATGTCATATATATATATATATATATATGTATATATATATATAATATATGACATATTATAATGTATATATTATGACATATATGTATATATATATATATATATATAATATATATGTATATATATATATTATGCATACATATTATGTCATGACTCATGTGTACATAAATTGGTCCCCCGTTCCCCCCACTTTTAAAACCGGATCGACGCACGTGTATCAGTGTATGGTATTATGATTATATTTGACTTAGTCGTTTCCCAATTTGGCTGCCTTGTGAAGTTATGTTTTGCAATAAATATTTTAGTTATACTTATTTCCATGACCATGTTAATCTAGCTTAGCCTTAGCTTAGATATTTTTCACGTCAGTATCATTTACTTTACAATTTTACTGAATATTACTGAACCTACTTTTTCAATTTCCTGAATGTGATGATGAGTAAATTCTGGTTCTTTTTCTTGGGCTTGAAGTTGAACTCGGTCTTGGTGTCGGAGAGGTTCTTTCATGCCCCCCAAGTGCATTCCGGCAGAAATATTCACTACGAAAATTAATCCGGAAATGCATCCGACCGACCACATGACAATGGTTGCTAGTTTGCCATGTGGGTATTATAAGACACACTGCCACGATGTTACAGGCATAATGTGTTTTTGGGCTAAACAATAGTTTATGTCAGCGTGGTGTCATGGCGCAGTGTGGTGACGCGGCGCGCGTGGCGCGTGTTCATGTATGACGCCACCTAGTGAGTTAATCGGGGAATCATTTATAATGTTGACACAATCCGCGTAGAAGCGCCACTGTATGCTACACAAATGCGCGCCTAGCCTCGGTTACCCAGACTCCGTGAGGTGGCAGCACTTTTAAGCCCCTCAACTCCGCCTGGGACATTAATGGGCTTAAGTTTCTACATCCGGGTAGCCTTACCGCAGATTAGGGTAGAGACGCTGATTGGCTCTCAGGCCAACTAGGAAATAAAAATAAAAATAACGATATACTTTTACAAGATAATAATATCATATGAAAAGTATTCAACATTGAACTTATATTAACACAAAAGTAAGTAAAAATTCATATTTACAGTTGTTTATAAAATACGAATTACGGCAGGATTAACTAGTATCCGTGAGGTGGCAGCATTGTCTAGCATACCAATTAAATAAGGATCCCTTTTATCAAATAAAGCTGTATTATAAAAACTATTCAGAATTAAACTTATATTAACACAAAATAAATAGAAATACCAATTTGCAGTTGTTTATACAAAATATATATTTCGGCAGCGTCCGTGAGGTGGCAGCATTGTATAGATCACGCGGATACCAAACAAAAGCCGGAAAATGTGGCTAGACTGTCTTCTCGGCGTAGTTCCGCAGCCGACCGACAGTCGGTTAAGCGAGTCTAATGCTTTTTTTTTTAACACATTCCATAGTACACGGAATGTTCCATAGTACACGGATAGCAGACTAAGCAACCATTACCATGTGATCGGACGGTTGGATGTGTGGTTTACTTTTTTTTCTTAGTGAATATTTCTACTGGAATTCACTTGGACTGCAACAATGTCAATGATCACGTCCGATTTGAAGCCCAATACTAGACGGGCCACAACAATCAAAACCTAAACCGAATTTGTCAACGTTACGCTCTCCTCAGTGTAGAGATACTAAACGACCGGTGACAGCTATTCCATATATGGGCGTACGCCGTCTTAACCTAGGTACTGAAACATTTATTCCATTTGGTTTGCATGTCATCGACATACCTTACCTCACCTTAGGATACCTTAGGACGGTTCTGATCGTAGGATTCTGTGTTCCTCTGTGATCAGCTCTTCGTTTTCATAATCTATTAATATAAAATCGCGTGTTCCGGTTCAATTTTTAGTTATTCTTAACGGTGCTTCAAAGTCATACACAATATCCTGGGCATAGCAGAATTGGTCCAGTCGTTATTCTAGGGATTTAGCTGTTACCACTGCATCATACATAATCTTCATTCAATTGATCAAATTTAAGAATAATCCAACGGTCGTTATTATATAATGTAATATCATTGTTTATTGATTTATATAGTTCTCAATATTGTAGTCCAGGCTCTGTCATATAGGCCCGTAAATTTGTTGAGGTAAACACAGTTTTTCTTTTGATTTGTATTCTACATACCATGCCTTTCAACAATTCCGGAGGTGCTTTTTGAAAATCCGTGGCATAAGGTCACTGGAGCGTGAAATCCAAAATGGCGGCCGCTGGCCATGTTTTCATCTATAACTTTGGATCTAGAAGGGCTAGATAGTCAAACTTGGTATCAATTCCACCTAAAATTGACATTCCCGACACGCCTAACCCATCCATTTTACGATTTGATGCCATATTTGATGATAAATCCCACAAGGCCGCTCATCCATGACGACTGTCGACTGCAGAAACACAATAAGCCATAATTTTAGATCGAAATAAGCTCGAATCTGGATTTGATGTCCCTATCGATGGTTATGAGGATCTCCAATCAAATAAATTTCCTTTCATGACCTTTCGGGTTGACTATATAGGTCAAAGGTCAAGTTAGTGTGTTAAAATCAACATTTAAAAATCATATCTGGTCACGAAACGGGATATAACTGGTATATACATGAGCTAGAGGTGGTATCTCAGTTGCTATCATCATAGTTCTGCTGAGATAAAGTCAAATTGATGAGATTATATATACATTTGTAAAGGTTGTAAGCGCTATGTCAAGGTCAAAAGGTCGCTCATCCCTTCATGAAGCCCTCTACACTGCGCAGTTGATATACTTGATGATTTGTGATGGTCTTCCCTATGTGCTCCATGGAGGTTTACGTACATGTGATGGCATTTATCACCATTGCAAATGTTCTGTTGCGGTATGGGGGGGGGGGGGGGGGGGGGGGGGTTCCCGCTAGCCCCCAAACCATGTGACAGATTATACCATTGCGAGAAACGTTATAATGTCCGCATGCAGCTGTCTCAGACGATGAGCCCGTGTTCTGAGATGACAGCGTGTTTCACATGGTTGCAGACACATTGGTGGTGGACATCTATAGCATGCTTGGAGGGTTTCACTATGCTAAGATTCTACCACGATGCATTGGTTGGTGCATCAGTGGTAGTGACCTGGACGATGCCCAATTCGAAGCAGAGCTCTTCGTGAAGCGAGTTCTGGTTTCAATTCTCACCGGAAGTCACTACTTTGGTCAATGCAAATCTTGCTGATGATTTTCAAGGTGACTGGTATTTTCAGTTGAGAAGTTTCGTCCTCGCCAACGACACTCAACTCAATGATGATCGAATACACCTGCAGGTGCTTATGGAATGCTGAAGTAGCATGTTCAACCAGTTTTGTTCACTCATACAGCCCTTGCTTATCAAGTACAACAGTTTCCTGATTGAGTACCAAGTCAAGTTTGATATGGCTGCATTCAACATAAACATCAAGAACATTTTCAACCTATTCACGTAATCACCATCTCAGATCGGGAGAGATGGTGGTGGCCATTACATGTATCCTGCATGCAAATATTTTGAGGTAATTATTTAGGAGTTCGATGGAGTCAATTGCTAGGGGGCGGTCTACGTTAGGAAAACTCATTTGTTAGAGGCGGAAGACTCAGAACCCTATATGTGTAGTGCATGACCGGAGTGACAGCTTCAACTATTAGATATAAAGTTGGAGCAGTCTACCCAGCGGGCATCAAAGAGCCAGGGAGGCATCGTATGCCAGACACGAATGTTCGCTGTTGTAGTAGAGTTTGAGCTGATCTCCCATGAGATCCTGCTCATATAGAACAACTGCCGTAAGCTCACAAATGTGCGGATGATGGAGCATCATAAGACCATCATATACCAGGAACTCAGGAGCATCAAGGCCGTTATTTATGATGCCAATGTCTCCCTTCTTCTTGACTTTGTGCGAGCTGTAGCAAATTCCTTCATTATCAAAGCCTCTGGCGTCAGATTGCATAACTTCGCTACCGAACATTTAATCAATGACGAAATACTGGATGTGTTCGAAAATGGAGAGAAGATACAGACAACAGAGCTGGTTTTGAAGGCAAAGAAGCTTGCAGTAACCATACATAGGTGTAACCTGACGAAGTGTGATGCTGTCGGTAATTGCCACCACATCTAAAAGAGCATCCTCCACCAACTGCTCGGATCTGCCGAGCGGGACATTGAGATCGCCCGGGTCCGTGGAATAACACTCGCGGAAGTCTTCTCGCATGACGACCACTTGTTTGATGGCGACTTTACCTCTGTCACACGTGGCTCAATTGGAGGCGTATCTCATCGATGATGTTGGTGTTGGGAATGAATATAATTATAACGTAGTTCTCTAGTGTCTGACGATACACAATACAACTACTGGAGACCTATCTCACGAAGGGTTGAAACAGTGACCCTGTTGAAATTTAATCTAACCCTAACCTATAATGTTTCGACCATTTCGGTCGAGTTGTAAACAAAGTCTTGTCAGTCGGATAGTTGTATCTTCATCTTGCGAAGCCCTCCAGGTTATTTGTGATAGCTACATTGAAGAGTCGTCGTTTTAGCAATATAGTCTCAGGAGAGCTCTATCCCAGATTGAGAAATGTTGGGTATCATCGGAGAAAAAAGAATCAGTTGCTGCAATTTATTCAGAAAATAGTGGTTGGTCCGTCGTACTGTAGGATCGGTTGTGTTGAGTGTCATGGTAGTAAACCGAGAACAAGTTCTAGTTCCCCTCCACAGTACGGAGCCGACAAAGCCAATAGTGATTCCAGAACCTGCCAAATTGTTGAAAGATGCAGATGAAAGGATCGTGCCTCATGCTATCTGGGAAGTCCAACATGGCTGCCAACGTTTAGTCGTTACACAGACACAGTGTGTGTAACGCAATTCACCTATACGCTAGTCCACGATAATCTGAAAAACCTTTAGGTCGAGTTTGGGACAAGTGAGAAGAGAGAGCGCCTTCACCTACATCGCGAGTGGGCGAGCATCGCAGCCTTGTTTTTGAGAAGATTCACGCATTCACTGGAAACGATGTCACCAGCAGATTTGGCACCAAGCATGCAGCGATGCAATTCATTCCCATTGTCTATCTGACTGAGTTTGACGGTAGAGCAGACCTATCGGAAACGGTGATCGCGCAAGTGGAAGAGTACGTCTTACTAGGTTGGTCGGGTGCAAGATTTAAGCTATAGGCAAAGACGCTTCATCAATTGCATCTCCAGGTACACACCAGTGCACACGTCTGCTCCCAATGCCATAACCAAAATGCCCCCGCATCGAGTGTTGTACGTAGACACATCACCAGAGTATTGTATTGTTTTTCAAGGGGTTATAGCCAGTGAAGGAAGGCGCCCAGGGTTTTGTCAGAGCGGGTGTGAAAGTGACGGAGGCATCTTCAAACCATTGACATAGCATAACTCCATGTCTACTAATATGCTATACATGTGCAAATGTGATAATGTGCAGTGCCCGTGCAGACAATTTGTGGTGATGTGTGTCATTTATTGCCACAAATCACAAGTTCGAAACTGTCAGAATCGTTGGTAGCTAAATGTGGAATGGAAAGTTTGTTGTACGTGTACATGCTAGCTAGACATGTACCGGGGTAGTACATTACAGGTGCGTATTATTATAAATTACTTGGAAGCTTACAATAGTTTTTATTTGTCATAATATCTTAAAATAAACAGTGTGACCGATGTCAGATATCATGAATTGAACAATCAGTTTCAATTTTTGTTTTCTATATTAAAAAGAGGACACGATTTATGCATATGATTAGGCACATTTGACTTTTGATCTTGGCATAGCACTTAGTTATAACTTCAACAAGTTAATACTCTCTTCTATTTGACTCCATCTCAGCTGAACTATGATGATATCAACTGAGATAAGACCTAGCTCATGTATATGGCAGTTCTATCACGTTTCGTGACCAGATATGGTTTTAAATATTTATTTTAACCCTCTAACTTGACCTTTAACCTATATGATCAACTTGAAAAGACAATAAATAATATGTATTTGATTGGGGATTATCACAATCATCGAGGGGGACATAAACATCCAGTTTCTAGCTCATTTCGATCGAGAGTAAATCAACTGCGCAGTGTAGCGGGCTTTGAGAAGGGATGAGCGACCTTTTGACCTTGACATAGCGCTTACAACCTTTAAAAGTTAATATAATCTCATCAATTTAACTTTATCTCAGCAGAACTATGATGATAGCAACTGAGATACGACCTCTAGCTCATGTATATACCAGTTATATCCCGTTTCGTGACAAGATATGATTTTTAAATGTTGGTTTTAACCCATTAACTTGACAGTAGTAATGTATGGTCCTATCATTATATGCTGTGCGCGGAGCGGTGGAATTCATCCGGAGGAAGGTTAAAGTCACCATGTTAAAGATAGGAAAAAAGGTCAAAGGTCAACATTTTTGCTCCGGTGGAAAATGATGAACACAACTTCTGGGGCAAATTTGGTGGAATAGCCCCAATTCCACCCGCTCCGGTGGAAGGTCAAAGGTCCCGTGTCAAGGTCAAGTGGCGTCTCCTGGCGGATAAACCGTGTACTAGTGGCGCCCTCTGGTGGATAAGTCATGTACTAGTGGCGCCATCTGGCGGATAGATCATGCACTATTGGCGAACTAATAATACGTAAATTCGTGCGTCTTTTTTAAAGTGGGGCCCACTGGTGGATAGGTCGTGTATTAGTGTCGCCCCTTACGGACAATTCACGAACTAATACTGTCCAAATTCGTGTCTTATTTTTTAAATTACGTCAAAACGGCGTTAGGGGTTATATAGCGTCCCCTCGCGGATAGATGACGAATTATAAACTTGGTGAAAGAACAGGTGGAGTCATCTGCCGGATACGTATTCGGCTAATCGATCACGTGACTTAATATTATAGCCGTCAACTGTGTGTGTGTGTGTGTGTGTGTGCGTGTGTGCGTGTGTGCGTATGTGCGTATGTGCGTATGTGCGTATGTGCCTATGTTCGTATGCAAGTCGATGCACCAACTTTGTATCATTTTACACAACTTTTGTAGCGTTTCACCGCCATCACTTTGTCAATTTTACGTGTTTTTAGTGTTTACATGCCATAACTTTGTCAAGTTTTTTATTCTTCATATTTTACTAAGTCGGTGCACCAACTTTGTACCATTTCACAACTTTTGTAGCGTTTCACCGCCATCACTTTGTCAATTTTACGTGCTCTTACTGTTTACATGCCATAAGTTTGTCAAGTTTGTTTCCTATTTTACTAACTCCATGTGCTAACTTTGTACCATTTCGCAACTTTTTCAGCGTTTCACCGCCATCACTTTGTAAATTTTACGTGTTTTTAGTGTTTACATTTTTTTTACAGTTTTTCATATTTTATCAACTCCATGATAACAACATAACGTAACATAAAGCA